>OW121702.1:4176649-4822066 GCA_933228785.1 Lasioglossum pauxillum
TTTTACACCCTGATTAGCCTCAACCTCTCACTCTTCGGAATGATTCGATAGAAATTCAATGTATGATACTTGGTACTGCTGTAGCTGGTACGATACTATTGCGGTGGCAGGGTTTCGTTCAGTAGAATGTGCTGACATTGATCAGACCAGGAGATCGATCACTTACCATTTCAATTCAAGGCAGACATTTTCAAACTACCTTGTGGATTTTTTATAGATCGAGAATTTTTTTCCAGGTTTTTACCGCACAGAAAATTATGTGAAATTTTAGAGTTAATATAGTAAATTTTAATTAGTAGTGTATAAATTTATAGATATTATAATATTTAGTTAATATAGTAATTTTTTAATAATAGTATATAAATATTATAGTATTTTTGTGCCAACGTTTTTATTCTGCTTGCTTTAACAGTATCAACGAAGGAAATCTCGAAGAAGAGGATAGAATTTCTTGCTCCTGGTCTGACTCGGGCGATCCTATTCTACTTGATACGAAATCGATTTACTCTAGCCCTTCGTGTCCTGAATGTATTACAATATTTCACGTTTTAACTAAAGCAACTGATAAATTATAAATTAGAAAACTTTTTAACTCAGGACATAAAAGGGTAAAAGTATGAATTGATGATATGAATTTGTACAGACTGCCGATTTTTATACACTTTTTCATTTCCATGAGGAACTTTTTTTAAAGAAAATTTGGTTTCACAAATTAAAGAATATGAAAAATAACGAAATATTCGTATAAATCCATGGAAAATGGGCTAGCAAAGTGACTGATCCCTCTGGTGCGCGAGTAAACCGCGCTCTGCCAACTGCGATGACTGCTAATGGTATAATAGCGTCCGGTATCGGCGCGACACATTAACAAGCATCGTGTCCATCGCAGCTTCGCGGGTCCCGTAGATTATTTCTATTAAGTGGTCGCGTCCTTGCGAAATCGTAAGTGGCGACAGGGTTGCGATAAGCCCGTGGAAACGTGGGTTTCCACGTGCAACCCGTAATTTCGCGTTGTCGCCTTGTCGCGTAATCGTGCCACGAGAGCATAAACGCTCCTAACGACCGGCTTCCTATCTCCAGCTGTGACGAGTCTCTCCCATCCGCCACCTAAAAATATTTAATCGGCCACCTGTAATTTTATCTGAACTTTGCGCGCCGGTTACGACGGGGCTTATCTTCCTTGTTGACATTTTATTCGGGCCCCGCGACTCCTCGGCTCGAATATGACCCGGTTTTACGCGCACGGAAGGAATATCTGCCTCGGTGATACCGTATGGCAGCATAAATTCGCCACCCCCCGAGAGTGTGTCGTCGATTATGGCTTATTAATGCTGAAGGCTTAAGCAACCGCCACGACCGGGCCCAAAATGTTGCACCGAACGCACTGGCCCAGGGCTACTCGAACGACAGATTTACAATTCGCGTTACGCTTCCTTCGCAATCTCGTTTTATTCGCGGAAGCAACGGGTCTTGACCGTGTACCACGTTTCGCGGGACAGTTTTTAGAGCGCGACGGTCGTTAAATAAATTTATTTACTGGTTTACAAGCCGGCGGAGTCGTCGCGTGTCAAAAAATGCGTTCTTAATAGCAGCTTTGACAAATGCGTCGAAATTAATCATTTTAAAGTCTGATTTTATAGTTGTGGGTTTTTGTAGGAATTTATTACAGAGGGTGTATCAAAGTATTTGTACACTTTTTAAAAACTAATAACATTTTTATAATTGTACCAAACAACCTGACTTTTTATAATCGATTAGAAGCATTGGTTTACGAAATGATATACGAAAAAGATTTTCCAAAAATTGTTATTTGCAAGGTTAAATGCAAAAATAAAAAAGGCATTTTTTAAAACTTTTTTATTTGGGTCCTTAATGAAAATTTGAAATGGATGTTTTGTAGATCTATGTTAGTCATACACATGTTGAAAATTTCATTGAAATAAAAATGGAATGATTGAAATGGAAAAATTGAAATTGAAAATGAAGTTGAAGAGTTGATATCGAAATTAAAGTCGAAATGGAAAAATTGATGTTGAAATTGAAATTGAAGAGTTGAAATTAACAAATTGAAATTGAAAAATTGACGTTGAAAGTGAAATGGAAGATTTGAAATTGAAAAATTGAAATTAAAGAGTTGAAGTTGAAAAATTGAAGTTGAAGGGTTGATATTGAAATAAAAATGGTGAAAATCAGAGTTTTCCACGACTTTTGATCAGTTTCTGCTTAAAATCCACAGAATCGTACATCTTTCGACGCCTGTTGTTTTTTCCTGCGTCAATCGATGTCGATGAAATTTCCAACATGTGTATAAAGAACATGCATCTAGAAAACATATGTTTTAAATTTTCATTAAGGGCCCAAATAAAAAAGTTTTAAAAACTGCCTTCTTTATTTTTGCCTGCAACCTCGTAAATTGTAATTTTTGGAAAATCTTTTTCGCATACCAGTTTGTAAACTAATGCTTCTAATTGATTATAAAAAATCAGGTCGTTTGGTACAATTATAAAAAAGTTATTAGTTTTTAAAAGGTGTACGAATACTTTGTACACCCACTGTATGTAGATTGATTTGTCCATTCTTTACAGTTTCTCTTTACACCGTATGTCTCTACCGGGTCACCGGTAACTTTGTTTATCGCGAGATAAATTATCACATGTTCGCACTCTAAAAATGTGTTCGAAAATGACCATTTCCAAGCCGAGGGTCGTAGAAAACACGCTGGAATGCCTCGAGATAAAACGTATCGATGTTCCATCGCGAGTAATCTCTCGCCGTAAATCATCTCGCGAATTACGCGAGCCGGGAGATACGGCTTCCGAGATTCGCGAGGAGCGGTCGGCCGTGTGCTGCAACCTGCAACGACGGTAAATAACGCTTAATAAAGAACTGGATAACAGGTTACAGGTGGGAACAAAGTTGCTGCCGTTTCGAAATTGCTTTCTTGGGCTACCTGTTTCCCGATAAACTTTAATTGGACGTTTCTGTTGACCCTTTTCTGTGAAATCTTCCCGGGGAGATTGGCGTTCTTAACGCTTATACGATGGAAATGAATTTTTTCGACGGGATAAATGGCGTGCGGTGGATCGAGATACGTTCGGCCGAATTCGAAATGAGAGATAAAATAAATGTAAACAGACGTAACGCGTAAACGTGTACAACTGTAATTAACGCGATACTACGTTCTAATCGTCGACTGCGTTCTAATGAATGAATTTCCATTTCGCGAGCCATTTCCACACTGTTATATATCAGTCTAGATTATATTCTCACTTTCTGCTAATTATCATTTGCCGGGCTTGTCGTTTAGCCACAGTGGTTCGCGAAGATGTTCGTGTAAATGAGCGTTACATGAGATGAAATAGTTCAGTCTGAAAGCTTAGAATGAAATCGTAAGGAAAAGTGTCGCCAGCAGCGAAAACACCTGTCCCAAAAACCCACCGGTAGGAGGGGGAAGCAAGCATATCGACCGATCTCTATATCCCCATCGAAGGGGGCCTAAAATTCACGGTCCCCGTAGTCCCCCTATGGTTTCTTGCTAAGAGGGGTCAGTCACAGTGCAGCTCGAGCCGCAGCGTGTCCAAGCGTGGGTCGTTTTCGCTTTCTGATGAAAACGTCCAGTCGAGGCGGTCGGCCGAGTGTCGATTGATCCGTCATTCCTTCATCATCGGCAAAAAGAGGGGCCCCGGGATGGACCCGGGGACCGATTGACACTCGTTTTGCGGTGGTTTCGGTCCCGTTCCCTCGCCCCGTCCCCTCTACAACCCGCTCGAACCGGACTTTTGGGGGCCGGGGCCGGGGTCCGGGCGCGTATGAAAGATTAATTCGCAAAACGGGGACGTTTTGCTGGTTGTTTGGGACCCGCAGGGACGCTGGAAACGGTAAGAAAGGCACGAAGCCCTCGCCGCAGCAGGACAAAGCAGCGGACGCAGGAAGGAAGACCGCGGGTGGTGTTCCAGGATCAGCGAGCAAGGAGATGGCCGAGGGTAATCAGTCGCCGCCGAAGGCGGAGGTCGACGACTCGCCGCTTCAACACGCCATGGATCGCAACAAGGAATGTGAGTACATTTACATTTTATTGCTTCCTTTTTGCGCCACGCCGCGCCACTCCACGCAGCGTTCTCTCCCAGCGTTCTCTCCGCGGCTCTCTCTCTCTCTCTCCCTCACTCTCTGCCCTTGTCCTCGCGCTTTACGACCCTTAAACGAGGAACCGACGACTACCGAGCCTCGTTCTTTGCCCAACGCGATCTTCAGCCACCGAGATTCTCGCGTGTTTTCGTCAACCGATCAGAGTCTACCGAGATTTTCTGGCTCGTTCGGAAGAGCATCATCTGTGCGACTCTTTTTGCGACTCGCGACTTTCAATCGCGCGATCGACGTCTCCCTCCTTGTTACGATCTTCGGGATCCTGCTGATTGTGCCGTTTCGGTTTTATCCGGATATATGTCCAGTACCGGGAATTTCTCGGTTTTATTTAGTTCGAGATCGGAGCGTGACGAAGCTGCAGGAGAGGAATTGCTGCTTTTGTTGCACTGAGAATTTGAGAATGTTTTCGAGAATATTTTCAAGCTTTTAAGATTACTAAGATGTGTATTGATTAACTGGAGTGGCGCAGCGTTGGCAATGTTTGTCCTTGTTTGCAATGGTTGATTCTTTGAGCAATTGATAGGTACGTGAAAGTATATTCACTTGATCCTTGATGTAGGTGTATAATAAGTATAAATTTTCTAGTTCTACAATAATTGTGGTATAATATTTCGTAAAGCTTGAGACTCGGAATCGAATTGTACACCTTCCGACTCAAATAAAAGGCGGTAGTTCACGCAACACGGAAGTTGCATTGTACACCAGCCGAAGTTTAAAAAATCGATAGCCTCCGTACTAGAAGCTCCAGAACAATTACACGAGCGCATGTTGCGGGTTAACGTGCTCGTTGCATGAGAAAGTTCTGTCTCTCCTCAATTACGCAACGCGGATAACTGCAGCAGCATCGGAACACCGCACGGGACATCGAAGTTTCTTGCGCACGAGCGACTGGCATAATAACCGAGGCTCACGGATCGGAAGCGATCGTCGCCGCTGCTGCGAACCGTTAGCCGATTTCATCGATTATTCCGGTCGTCGAAGACCGACACTTCCTCCTCGGTGCGCGCTGGAAGTCAATGTCGAGATCGAGCGACGTCTATCGGGGGCGTGGACGTGCTCGCGATGCAACGGGAAGCTTCGTCTGTTTCTTTTCCTCGCGCCACCTCGGGGGGATTGATCCTTTCGATCGTTGTCCGTTCCAGCAGGGGGAAAATCGTTCTTTCGATCTATTTTTAACTTCCCGGTGCATAGGGAAGTTACTGTAATGACCCCGAAAATCGAGTTTTTAGCAGATCTTCACGTTTCATGGTCATTGGAGTCATTTTAGACTATTTTTAGCAAAATGTTTGTATGCGTGTGTGTGCGTATGTATGTTTGTATGGTATCAAATTTTTCGTTAACGTTTTCTGAAAAATTAACAACGCGATCAGAATGACGAATGATGCAATCGACGTGCCCCGCTGTAACTTAGAGCTGATTAGATTTTGGTCCATTTTGGTCAAGTAGTTTTTTAGTTTTTTAGTTTTTTTCGAAAGGAGTTGATTCAACAATGCAATTTATACGAGAGGGCGGAAATTTTCCACCGAAGAAACAAACGTAATTACATAACAAATTTTTTTTTATTTTTTTTCATTTAAAAAAATTTTTTTTTATTTATGCAACTAATGCTAATGTTACCGCTTACAATAATCGAAAATTATCCCAATGCAGGAGTGAGTTTATCATCTGTACTCCCGAGAATACATTTTGGGAGAATATCGATGGAAGTACAAAACAAAAATTTATATTACAATCTTTGAAAAAACAATCAGTTCAAAACGAATTATTAACTGAGATTAAATTGAAAATTAATATAAAATATATGATAATTATTAATAACATTGATGTTGAAAACGGATTGGTTAATGGAGCATGCGGAATATTAAAATTTATTATTACTTTTCAAGAAAATACTAAAATTCCGTCTATATTGTGGTTAGATTTTCAATTGGCCAGAGTAGGAGTGAAAGTAAGAACTCGCCATATAGCAAACATTTTGATAAGTAGAAAACTATTGAATTTCCCTGAAAACGTATAATCTTCTTAAAACGTACACTTAATAATGATAATAATATACTGCAACTAACGAATCGGGAAGTTCTTTGTATGACTCTTGGACTGTCATACACCAAATAAAAAACATTAATAGTTGTAGGCCCTACTAGCCATACCTACCACTAACCCTCTCGCAAGAGCAGCCCTACCCGGGAGCTCGCGAAGCGAACGAGCAAAACAACCCTACTCGCGAGCGAGGGAAGCGAGCGAGCAACAATAACCCTTTAGTTTTTTCAGCGATCGATAGCGAATTTTTATGCGAAATAAAATTATCTTCTCTCCTCCTTCCTCTCATCCACCTGCATTCTGCGAGGATTTTCGGGGCCCTCTTTATCGTCGCGTAAAAATTACACGGCCGATCGCCGATAAAACTGTCCCGCGGAAACGATCGGATCCCGAGGATTCGGCTGGTCGCTATAAAATTGACCGCGTAAAATTTCGCCCAGGCAAACGTTTTATGCGGACCGAAATGCCTCGGAGATTGTTAACCCCGAGACCAACGGTGAGTGCACCGAAAATCCCGATTTTTCGAGGTCCTCCTGAAACGTCGAAAATCTTTAGAACACGTTCCGCAATTTTCCAGATCTTTCCCACAGCTGAAGCACAACAAATTCTACAATTTTAACCCTGTGCACTCTGAGCTATTTTAAGTGGAAAATTACAGATTTCTTCGGATCTAAAATATCTCCATTCCCTGTGATTTTTGAAATTTTATAGATATGAAATTGATATACTACCTCATATTGGGTTGGCAAGAAAGTAATTTCAGTATTTTAAGGTGAAGTAGAGCCCAATTTTTTTATCCAAGCAATGCATTTTAATGAATATGATATTTATTTGTTCAATAATCCTTTTGTTCGATGATCTGCCAAAAAGAATAAATAAGAAAATATTTTATTGACTAAAATTCATCGCTTTAATAAAAAAGTTTGGTTTTATTTCACCTTAAAATACCGAAATTACTTTCTTGCCAACCCAATACAATGCCTGAATGTTTAGTAATTGATTAGATGTCGATACATTTAATAATGTAAACAATATTTTGAATAATGGTGCAGCAATTTTTAGTGATGCCTCACAGGGGACAACGGAGTGCAAAGGGCTAATAGTTTACCTGATTGGTAATTGTTTCTCAAAGATTGAAACAAGTACACTGACGGTCACGCACATTTCGGGGCGCAGCGATCCCAAGCACGACACAAACCGATCCCGTCGCGTCTCCGACAAAGTTATACCGACCACCAGCGCAAGCAGGACATAACATCGTCTCGACATCGGTCGGAGCAACACCGTGGAACAACAATACAACTCTGGGCGTGCAATAACTCATCGCGGCGGCCGCACGCAACAAGGATATCCCTGCGAGAGACAACGGAACGGAACGGAACGACGCTCCGGCTCTCTCGCTGCCCGAAAATTGATTTCACCTTGGGCAAAAGGGGGCCCGGGGCACGGTTTTTACCGACTAGCATAACGCGGTCCCCCGCGGCACGCGAGCTTATGTCACCCCCGACCACGATCGATCGTATAATACGTCCCCCTGCGGCGCGTTTGTTCCGCGTGGCCCACGAAATTTTTCGACTCGCGGGTGTCTCGTGTCTCTGAAGGTAGACACCGATATTCGGAGGGCTCGTTAAAGCCACAGGGATCGCTGGACACTGTCTTCGAATCGCAATTTTGCAAAGTTTATCGTCCCCCTTCACTGCAGTCGCTTCTTGCTATAAAACAAGCCGGACTCGGTGACTTCTTCTTTGGACCACCTCTGGAGAATTATTTGTCCACTTGTCTCCCGGTTTAATTTTTTCACGCAAAATTTAAAGCCCCCGGATGAATATTTAAGAAGAACGATTGGACAACTTCACAATATTGTAATTCCGGAAAGGATCGAAATCATTTTTATTAGAAGAAAGTTGGAAGCCTCGGCGAAGGTTCGAGAGCGTGGATTTACTCCGCCAGGGTACGTTGAGGGTTGAAGCGACGCGTCTGAGCCTGCAGGCCGCGTCGCACAGTGGAGTATTTGGCCCGGAAAGCTGGCCAAAACCATTGCAACGTTATTTATAGTCTCAAGGTCATAATATTATATATCGTTGAATTCGTCTTAAGATCAGCTACAATATTACGAGATAAAAAATACATTTTAACATTTAAAAAATCAAAGTGACCTTGATTATTTGTCGTAACAAAAATATTTTCGAAATTTTATGTATCACAATTTGTAGATGTTTGAACACTGTTCAACTTTTGTACCAAACATTTTCGTTAAACAAAAATGTTTCATTTGTTTTTATTAGGCTAAAAGAACTTGCGATTGAAATAATGCCATTATATTCTGCAATTAAAAAGAAATGCGTAGGATGAAAACTTTGCAAACAAATTTATAATTTTATATAAATATATTTTTGTTTATATTATTTTATTGTAATTTTCCGGCCAAATACTGCACTGTGGGCCGTGCAGACGCAATAGGACGCGCAGCATCTCTGGAGTGTCATTCTTGCTTAAATTAGCTATAAAATTTCAAACCGGACGAATCCGGAAGCAATTCTTTTTGGACTGTGATCACAAACCTTTACCAAATATAACGAGACGAAAAAGAACATGGGGACTCATGGGGAAGTATAATAAAACCGATAACGAAGTATTATATGCGAAAATAATGTTTCCAAATTATTGGTGATTTTCAAATATTAATAACTATACTAATTTGGAGAATGAAGAACTGAAACCTGTTCGAAAATGCTGTATATACCTAGTAGAAATATTTCTACAGCGAAAACATTCACACGATTTCCCTAAAATACCTGATAATCGTTAATAAGCGAACGATGTTTCAGACAATGGTTAAGAGCGAAAAACGTGCTATAAAATCTCTTAACTCTCGAATTTTAAAATTAAAAAAGAATGCTGATATACATTGTTAATTAGACATTCAACTATCTCGAACAAAATTTGTACAGCTCGCGCAAAATTTTTGAAATCGACTTTTGGCCAGCTTTTTCGTGCAAATACTCCACTGTGGGCCGTGCAGACGCAATAGGACGCGCAGCATCTCTGGAGTATCATTCTTGCTTAAATTAGCTATAAAATTTCAAACCGGACGAATCCGGAAGCAATTCTTTTTGGACTGTGATCACAAACCTTTACCAAATGTAACGAGACGAAAAAGAACATGGGGACTCATGGGGAAGTATAATAAAACCGACAACGAAGTATTATATGCGAAAATAATGTTTCCAAATTATTGGTGATTTTCAAATATTAATAACTATACTAATTTGGATAATGAAGAACTGAAACCTGTTCGAAAGTGCTGTACATACCTAGTAGAAATATTTCTACAGCGAAAACATTTACACGATTTC
Organism: Lasioglossum pauxillum; assembly: GCA_933228785.1. Taxonomy (NCBI): domain Eukaryota; kingdom Metazoa; phylum Arthropoda; class Insecta; order Hymenoptera; family Halictidae; genus Lasioglossum; species Lasioglossum pauxillum. Next base: position 4,186,189 of record OW121702.1, read on the forward strand.
CCTAAAATACCTGATAATCGTTAATAAGCGAACGATGTTTCAGACAATGGTTAAGAGCGAAAAACGTGCTATAAAATCTCTTAACTCTCGAATTTTAAAACTAAAAAAGAATGCTGATACATTGTTAATTAAACATTCAACTATCTCGAACAACAAAGTTTGTACAGCTCGCGCAAAATTTTTGAAATCGACTTTTGGCCAGCTTTTTCGTGCAAATACCCCACTGTGCGTCGGTCGAATGAATTTTATCGGTTCCGTGCCCACACGGATCGACCTTAAATTACTCGTGGTCCCCAGTGCAGGAGAGTCGACTCGATTCGAAGTCTTCTCGAACTTTTGAGTCACACTCTGGACGCGTGGATAACTCTCGGTGGTTGGAGCGAAAAAGATGCGAGCGAGGGGGCGAGAAGAGAAACGGCCGTTTCGAGGGCGACGGGAGCACCGGAGAGAGAAAGAGGGAAAGAGAGAAAGTGAGAGCACGAGGGATACTCTCGGTATAGTCTCGAATCGGCCCGCACCCTTCTGCCGTCAGAATTTACGATTGTCCACGCGAAAGCGTAGGTAATCGTCGATGATATCACCGTTATAAATAGGCACGCCTCCTGTCTCTCGTATATTTATACCCGCACACAGAGCCGGCACACCGTGCACCTACCTGTCCGCAAGAATATTCGTTCCCTCTCTCACCTGTGCCACCTCCTGCTCCGTCTTTCTCCCTCTCGGGAGAGTATTACACCGTTCGTGGCAAGGTGTGCGTCGCGTGTACAGACACAGGTGGTTGGGCGCGATTTTCAACGTGTGCTCGTCCACGGACAGGTATGTCGGAATTACGGGGGCACCGTGGACGGCCCACGGAGCGTTTTCACGCGGGAAAAGCTTCTCGTCGAGAGGGTACACACCGGGCGCATTCTAGCTCGCGTGACCGTGGGTGAGATTCCCGTTGGCGGCGATGGAACGTGGCTGCGAGCCGACGATAAGGACAATGGAAGGCCGTGGAGAATGAAAGTTCGATAAGGGGAACGGCTGCAGAAGTGTAACGCGAAGCGTGGGTCCCGCGGGGCATGATGGGAATTAACTGAAGGATCCAGGATCTCCTTGGCTTGCCTCGATCCAGCAGAATCCGCAGACATCGTTCGCACTCTCCGCACATTCATCTCCCTTCTACATTAGGTTACTAAATTCGAGATCTTCGCTGTTTGTTGGACAGTGTTATTGTTGATTTTTCTACGAGATTATGAAATAAAGTAATGCCAAGGATTCGTAGTACAGGAATACGAAAACTCGATGTAGAGAGTTTATTCAGTAAAATGAGAGTTCAGAATATAAGGAATTAGCCGTATTTATTTGTAAAAAACCGTAAGACGCACGGATTCCCAATCGTTGACAGACATGTTTCTCGCGGGCGCTCGTTTCGATCTGCCTTCTTTTTACAATTCGTTGGCGATTGTAATTTTACAATTCTTCTGTTCTTTGCGATTCTCTATTTTATAAATTTAATCATATATAGGGCTGTCTATCAACACGCATACATACAATACACGCATACATCCGTATTTCAACCCTTTAAGAAGAAGCTTCTCGCTCAAGCGCTTCGGTTCACCTAACTTAGGTAGGTAAACGTGTTCAACGTCTACCTTCGACAAAAAGGTTCTGTTCGTTTTTCTTCATTGATGGTCTAAGGGTAGGAGGACCCAGGTATAATGGATAGCGGCGCAGGGGGAACTTATGTTATTGTTAGCTAAATCCTAAATACCAAATTTAACAGTTATTCAATCTATTAACAAGAAAACGCCTTACGGTAAACACACAGTTAAAAAGTAATTAATTTTCCCAAACACACCGGCCCCTTGTACTTAACAAATTTACACACACCAGAACCGCGTCAGCCTATAATTCCTCGAATTGAAATTCTCACACTTCCCGAAATTCCAACATCCTCGCCGTCAGCGAGAAATTAATCGCTACACGTCTGCCGAATCTTTTAATTAGATTCAAATTCGTCGCCGACACTCTCACATTTCCTCGGGAATCTCAACAGCGCCCGAACACTGTTTCCAACTAATGACTCCGGTACAGTATCCGAAAATTCGTAGTACAAGGGGCCGAGTGATAATAATACCGCATGACATCCTCTGGCAATCGAGCACAGAGGATATCGTCTTCCGTTTCGTTAGAGAAATCTCGATGTATCCGTGGGTTTTAATCGCGGCCGGGCCAATTAGTCGTCCATTACGAAATTCGTGTCCCGGTGGAAATGCCTGTCGGTTTCGAGCCCGCGTTCGATTTCCTTAGAGCCGACGCGGCGCGGCGAGCCGTACAAAAACAGGCTCCGAGAGAGCGAGAGGCTGTTATAATGGAAAACGGGGCCCGTCGCGTGGGACGTTTCATTAATGAAGATGTCTCATTAAGCGTCCGAGCGAGGTTATCGGCTCTCGGCCGCGCCGGCTGGAAACGAGGCCTTCACGGGGCCAACGCGGCGCATAATTCCGACATAATTTTCCATTACGAAATCCGGCGCGCTACTCGCCACGGGTAATGAGTGTATATTTTCGGGGAGTCGTTGTCCTGCTTGCGCTCGCGGCCCGATAATTACCCCCGCAACGACGACCACGACACTCGGTTATTAAGACCGACCGGGCCCGAAGTACGCTCGTGCGCACACGCTTCGATACAAGAAACCGGGGGACCGTGCGGTACCGTGTTCGCCGCCTCGTTTCCAGCGGTTCTCGCTGACATTTAAGGGAATTTTAGAATACCACCGGCCGCGAGCGATTCCGCGTGCAAAAGGCGCCGGGGAATCCGGGCGCCGCGTCGAGTCGGGCCTCGATCTCGCGAAACTCGCCGGCATCCTGTTTTTTAAAGGGACTCGCCGCTGGAACGCGGTCCCCGCCGCCCCCCGGAATGCCGGAATCGGGCCTCGAGCAACGTGGACGCAGAACCTTGCGCAACGCGGGCCCCCGTAGGGAAATTGCGGTCCGCTTTTTGATAGAAAATATTAAACACCCGATTTTTTATAATAACATTGAACAAACAAGGAATCACAGAATTTCCTCCATTAGCTAGCTGCTGTCCGTCGGAACACCGTGCAATAATTTTCGCAAAGGGCCCCCGCGCCTGGCCCGAAGTGGGTTAACTTCGCGGCTGAGTCAGGGCCGTCTCGCGAACGTCCTCAGAGAAGGCAACAAGGCCGTAAAGGCCGGCGTCCTGCGCGTTAACGGCCAACAGAGCCGAAAGTTACGATCCTGCTTTTCATTTATATAATTAATTTCACTGTAGCCGGGACCCGCTCGCCGTCGAAAAGACCAAGCCGGTCTTAACGGCGACCGGCGTCGCGCGTCGCGTAGAAAAACGCCGTTTTTCGTGTCGGGGGACGGTAATTGGACGCCGGATGGATTTTTCAAAGTGGCTGGCCCGACTACGGGACCCCGGCCATATAATTAAGTCCGGTAAAGGCATACCGGGGGACCGCGGACCGAGCGACTTTTAGCGCTTAGAGGAAAAAGCGCGAATGCAAGGAACGTGCCCCATTTCTTTCGAGCCCGTGGAACTCGTCCTCGGTCGAATCGCGCGCAAACGAGACGCCGAGGATCACGAAGAAGCGTCGATGACACGGTTCGAATTTTTTCGTTATCTTCTTATTCATCCCTTTTAACCCTTCAACAATTACACACCGCAACGTTATTCGCGAGAGAAATCGTTCAGTACCACAAATTTATTAACAGAGAAACTAGTTATGCAAAACAGATAGTCCAACTGAAATAAAATATCATTTAACAGAAAAACGAGGAGCCAACGGAAAAATCAAGCGACACAAGAAATTGCAGCTCCGAACATTTCCCGTGAACATTCGAATGCTAATAACGAACTATTAAGAAATCGATCTATTATAAAATGAGTCTATTTTGCCAACGTACACTGGCACATTTGCCACATAACGTACGACGTTATTACGGATCTCGTAAAACCTGCGGTACGAGAAATAAATTTCTGCTTTATTTTCTACCGTGTAAATAACCATGTAGCGGTGCGGATGTGTGGTAAAATTTGCAATGAAATACTAAGTGCATACGGATATTTCGAATCGAGCACAGATTGAACTTGATTCCGAGTTCAGGGAACGCGTAGGCAGACGGGCGTTCGCGCCTATCCGCTCGTCGAAGTCTCCGAAACTCGGCGACGCGACGTTTCTCTTCTCTCTTTTTTCGCCGATGCATCTACTTAATGTTCGGTGATTTATGACGCCTATCGCGACGCAGTTTACTCGTTTTTCCTCTGAATCGAACGATACATCGAGGTATACGAGTCTTAATGAACCGGATAGCTCGGGTCTCGCGAGTTATCGCGGACTGACCTATCGCAGAACCCGAGCAAATCGGGCGAACAGCAAGGATCTCTCAATTTTTCGATTCTTCTATTTTTCATCGCGAGGATCCGCCTTGATGCTCGTTTAAAGCTTTCCGAAAGAAGGTGAACTCGCTCGGAAAAATCGGCGGAACGGCCCTCGAGCCGATAAGACCGGCGCGGCGCGCGGCGTCTCTCGGAGAGACTCTCCGACTGCTCATAATCCCACACGTGTCGGGCATAAATTATTCGCGGCTCGATCGAATTCACGAATAGTTCCGACAATCTCGTTTGCGTTCTATCTAATTTATCGCGTGTCGCGCGCGTGTACTCTCGAATTAACTCGGAACGCGGTGCAGAGCGGTGCAGAGCGGTGCGGAGCGGTGCGGAGCTGTTCGGAGCGGCTCGAGTCTGCTCGCTCGAGATAACCAATCGGGACTGGTCCACAATTCATACGATAGTGTGTAACCGTGGCAAAAGCGCGGAGGGAAGAAAACTACGAGCCGACACACGACGCCAGCTGCCGCGTGATGTATGGAGCGGACCGCTTTCAGCGGCTTTTTCTCTGTCGATCGCGACCGGGGGAATTGTTCGAGCTCTTGTCGTTCCATCCTTATATTCAAATATAAAATTATGTATGTTGCTTTAAACGCGATCTAAAATGCTTAGCTGTGAAATACTTGTTTTTATACAACATAATTTAATCATCCAGCTTTGCGGAATAACTGAAATCGAGTGGTCCAGTGCAACGGAGTGCACCGTAGCGCGGATTGTTGCAGCGGGGTGCAGCGACGCTTTCCATCGTTTCGCAACATCGCATTTTGATAATATTCCATCGATTTTTCACGCCTGCCTCCTCGAGGGATCGATCCCCGGCGTCATACTTATAAATAAATCGCGCGCGTTATCGTTGCATATTCATACACATCGACGTGCCCCGGGTTCTCCGTGGGCGAACCGGATCGAGATATGTCGAATCGGAGCCGCGGCTGAAAGTATCGCATTGAAATCGCCGCACGCTTGTATATACATACGTCGGTACATACGCGTATATACGTGTATATAGCAACGCGCTTCGTCACCGTAAAAATCCACGACGTGGCCGAGCGCGGACGCGTGCACTCTCGCGCGAAAAAAGAAAAGGGACGCACACCTAAGCGATGCTTGCGTGCAACGCCCACACACGTAACACGGTGTTTTATAATGACGACGACGAGCCACGTGCCGATCCACCGACAATCGAGCCGGCTGTTTCCTTTGGGCTCGGTTTGCCATTCGTTTTCGGTATGTGCTTCTTCCTCGGAGAATTCCTACGGAATTTTTGGTGGCGCTCGAAGGGGCGCACAGTGGAACCTTTCGTCCAAATCGGAGACAAAATCGAAGAACTTTCGATAGAAATGAGGTAGAGCGATGAAATTTTTTTTAAATTATAGCTGAAACTTGGCAGAATATGGGAAAAATAGGGAGATTATGGTACGAACGTTTTATAACCTCGAGAAAATTCGTTAAACAATTCGTTCACAAAAATCGATTTCTTGTAAAATCCTGAGGTCGTAGACAAATTTTGAGACCAGATTTAAAATCAGCGTGAAAAAAACGACAGGAAATGATGTCCAGCATGTTAAAAAGAAATTTTTTCCGCCCGTGTTATTGAAAAAACCGCAATTTTCTTGAAATTGTGAGAGTTTAAGGAATTTTCCCAAGTTTATAAAACGTTCGTACCATAATCTCCCTATTTTTCCCATATTCTGCCAAGTTTCAGCTATAATTTAAAAAAAATTTCATCGCTCTACCTCATTTCTATCGAAAGTTCTTTGATTTTGTCTCCGATTTGGACGAAAAGTTCCACTGTGGGGCGTTGCGAGAAGTCGAGACCCTGATCTTCAAGTTTCGAGCCTTCCTCGACTGGAGAAGATGTGTTTGACTGATACTAGCTCTAGAATTTTTACAAGTTTTGTAAGTCCAAATGCCGCAACCCGAGACAGATATCGCATATCGGAAGGAGAGGCACAATTTGCAGGTTGTACGATGATGATTTCTCTTTTTCATAATCCAAATTGAACGGATACAAGCCCGACAGCCTCTTATAAACATCAAAGCACCTTCTAGCTGCGAGGATATAAAATTTCATAAAAATTATATTATTATTATTATTATTATATATTTTATATACGGACCTAGGTCCTTTTATACAAATCTATATGTATAATGTCTGAATATTATATCCTGTGTTAATAGTGAAACAACAGACCAAATTTGTTTCTCTGTAAATGAAGGTTATGTTTGATTAAATGCTTATCAATTTACACTTTTTACAACTATTTACAAACTCACCTGTAAATAAAGAAGCGACAATTAGAGTCTATTATTCACTCTCTTTATTCACACTAACTTTCTATTGTTAACTTATTCTAAATGATAAATTATTATCGATCGTACATTTTTAATAAATTTGGGATTATGTTCGCGACGCACGGTTTCGATCAAAGCGGGTCTAGGACGAAACACACCACTATCTTTCTTCTTTTTCTCTTATAGAAAACAATCTATAGCAAACGTGTCTTAGGACGTAATAATTCAGATCCGAATCGAACGTTTGAAAAATGGCTACAAAATTGCTATTTAGTGTATAATTTGATCGAAACCGTGCGCCGCGAACATAACCCCAAATTTGTTAACTTATTCTGTTGATTAACTACCTCTATCTCGATCTAATTTCTATGCACGTGTGCTCTCTATATTCTTTTACTCTTTTTCCTATCTCTATCTCTCTCTATTTATCTCAAATATGAGAACCGTTCAAAAGAGTGCGCTGAGCATGCAAAGCGCGCTCGATTTAAATTAAAGACAGTATATTGTCTTTACATGTATACAGTTTTTACAGTATAACTGATAAAAACAAAAAGAAAACATAACGAACAAAGATCTTAAACTAAAATTACATAAGAATGGACCGCGCTAAACTAAACAAATACAGGTACGATTAAGGATGTTCTGGAGGTACAATGGGAGACAAAAGTACAAGAAATTCGAAGTTCATCAATACATGGCAATTAAAGCCATTCACGAGTATATTTTGCATGAAACTTTTGCGAATACTGTACCCTCTGTAGCTATATTCAGTGATCTACACTTGTCGCGTTTCCATGCTAGTGAGAGACAACACGATAAATTTGACGTTTCGTAACAGTTTATAATTTTTTTGCTCTGCAACTGTTTAGTGATTCCTAATAAATTTTGAACATCATTAATTACATAATTTTTACTACATATAAAAAAAACTGGAGTTTCTAGTTGCGTTCTTTCAAGGTTTAAATAGGGCTTGAAGTGGAATTTTATGAATTTTCCATAAGAAGACGTGTTAAAATGTGCAAACTTTAAGTTGCCATAATTCTTAAACGGTGCAGTGAATCGAACCCAAACTTTGGTAATTGCATTAATTTAGTAAGAATTATATATTGTCAAATTTCCAAAAGTTTTGTTGCGTTTTTATATACCTCCAGAACATCCTTAAGTAATAGTATTGCGCAATTTTGTTTTGAATGCCTGTAACGTGCCATTAAAAGAATCAATGTTGTTATAAAATATGTTAGAGCTAGCAATAATGCGATTTGATGGATTTATTACTCCATATGAAGCTTTGGCTTTCATTGTTTTGAAATCCTGCTCTTGTTCGCAAAACTCGTTCAGGTACATAGAAATTCATTTACCTATATTGTACTTTGCACTTGAATTGCACCATCGTTCTCCTATCAACTCGTTTCACGATGGGGACGAGGTAAGATTCATATTATTCATATTTTTGCAACCTGTCTCATCGAGCGAAAACCCAAAATTTAAGAAGAGCCTGTCATTAGAATTTCGTGTGCTCGTTTCCCCGAAGTTACCGATGATTTCCGAAGGTAAAAGTGCGGCGTCGAGGCTGGAATTAGGCGTATCCGAGCACGAACGCTCGCGGAAGGAAGAGACGGTGTCCCGTTTAATTCGCAGCGCGTGGGCGGCGGCGGCCAAGAAACGATTCTAAGCGTCAGTTAGCGTCAGCACTCGGTCACCGGAGTTCCTTGGCTCAAGAGATCCCTCTCTGCCGGCGTGTGTCCCTCTTCCCTCTTGCGATCACCTGGCCCCTTACCTTTCCTCGTCGTCGACCAGCCTCGACAGCCTTGAATACCAACGATCGTCACTTCCTTCCTCCCGTCAATGTTTTCCGTCGCGGCCGACGCTGAATTTCAATTCGCCGCCTCGTTTCCATGCACGAATTCCTCTCGATCGTCCGCGATAATCCACTGCTTCGACCAACCTCAACTTTCGTACACGCGATTCGGGAATTTCCGGAGCATCGTACGTTCGGACGATTTTTTAATTAGAAATATTGTAGTTTCGATGCTACTTCGTTCTGTTGGTGATATAGTATGCTGATCGTTTTGCTAGCGGTGATTATTTGTGAAAAATTGCTGTTTAAAATGAAAGTTTCATTAATAGTCGAAGGTAGTCGTGACGCGTGGGCGGCAGCCATTTTGGTTCGGACGCCCCAGGCCGAAGGAGTCCATCAACGGCTAGGAAAAATTAGTTATTGACAGATTCTATTCTACTCTAAGTGATTTATTGTACTCCTAATATCCAATCTATTCATTTATCAATGTATTTCGTAAGATACTGTGGGTTGAAAGCCCTTAGAGTATCACGGAGCATTGGCGTCTAACCTAAAGGAAGTCATCAACCATTTTCCTTTGCATGCATCTATAATGTTTGAAAAATTGAACCATCTTAACCAATTAAATACTAATACCATTCTTCGCATCACGAAAACGATGTGGACACTTATCGTTGAAATTTGGGTACTATTTGATTGTTATTAGACGATATTTATTGTTCACAGAGCTGACTAAAATATAATTTGAAATAGTAAACAGTTGAAGTATGCGTACCACTGAAAATGTTTAGAAATGTATTTTAGGGGAGACTTGTGTAACTTCAGTGAAGAAGTGATTGTTAAGAATTTGTTTAGAACAACTACAATTGGTTATGTGGAACTAGACATTTGCTAGATGGAAACAGATAGTCTTGAAGTACAAGTGTCCTTAGTGTTCAGGAAAATATAAATAAAAAATCAAATATATATTTTAAGTCCAATCCCCAGAGAAATGTGTAATTATGCAGTAAATAATAACTTTTGCTATAAATGCATTAAATTCGCGGTCTATTAATAAATTAATGCTCAGATAAATTCTCCAATAAAAATAATAAAACAGATCGCATGAAATTTGATTAATCCCTTGAAGATTCGTTTTCTTCCAGGAGAAGAATTGAACAAACGCCCACATACTTTTGAACGGTAGTGTATATGTATACCAAAATGAAGACGCGTAGAGAAATTGACTCTATTGACTCTTTTTTTTTTTTTAAAGAAAATTGTTCCCGGCGCGGCGCACAGATTCGATCAATTACTACACACTATGTAACTAATATTTGTAATACTTCTTTAGATTACGGCATAGTTCTCTTGTGTATTTCTATTGGAGGAACTGAACTCAGTTCCAAAGAAGTATTACAAATATTAGTTATATAGTGTGTAGTAATTGATCGAATCTGTGCGCCGAGAACAATTTTCTTAAAATTAAAAATATAGCGATCGAGAACAATTAAAATTTCTATTGACTCTTATTAAAATTTTAAAATTACTAAAATTCCGATTAGTAATTCCACTGCGGATTTGATGAATTTGTCACAAAAAGAAAATTTTAATTTAGTCGATTGAACGCTTCTATCACGAGCAGGTTTTACGAAATCGCCGAATCTGATCTCGCAGCCCTCCCACACTAATCCTCGCTGACCAGCATAGCTCCCGTCGCGCCGGAGGCGAGCGGATGCGTAATGGAACGACTTATTAATTATGATCCACGGGCCGGCGTGCATGGCGGCTGCCGCGGCAAACACCTGGCCTACGAAAACAGCGATAAATCAGCGGCATTCTTCTGGCGAGCGTTCTCCGGTCGCGAGTCAGAGTTTCCCGCGACCCAAGGCGTCAGGAGCGATCGTCGCAGAAGTCTCTCACGGCTAGTTTCGTCACCGTCGACGACAGAGGCGAGGGCAAAACGGCAAAAAGGCGAAAAGGCCGGCACAGGACGGACACGCAGGACAATTCCACGGCCCACGCGTCATTGTGGTCGCGGCAAATCGGCCACCTGGTCCGATTCAGGCTCGTCGCCGCATGCTGGCCTTCTCCGTCCTCTTTTCTCGACGCGATCCTCTCTCGTTCTCTCCTGTTCTCTCTTCCTCGTCTCTCATTCCGCCCGTCGACTTCCATCGACGTTGTTATTAGACGTTATCGTAACTACGAACACCTGACGAGCCGGCTACCTGGAAATATTGTCGTTCCCATCGGGCAACGTAACGAGCTACACTACTGCCCCATCTCCGTCAAGGATCTTTCGCGTTCGCTTCCACGTATCTCGGGATTGAGCACACTGTGATTAAACAGTATACATCAAAAATGATGTTCCTGTGGTGCGGCAGAGTTTTCGGAGGAATCTTTTCTCATCGACGATCATCGCAATTTCCCAAAGGTGCCTGAAAAAATCCGCCAACGAGGAAACAGCGAGCTCAATGCATTAACCTTCCACTTGCTTACCTAGAAACTTTCATAATTGGCTATTTATACTTCGCTTCCATTATTGGTCCACGATTCCGCGATTATCAAGGATCCTCAACCGATTCGTCGACGATACCATCGATTTAATCTTGTCTTTTTGTTGTTGCTATAATCAGAAACACGGAAGAACATGGTGTTCCGGTTGCAAGGGAAAAAAGACAAAAGCCTCTGATGTTTTATTTGTTCGATATCGTAAGACTGCAGAGAAAATTCAATATTACAGCAGCTTCGATCACGCGATATGTACTTGCTGGTTCTATCCCAGCTCCGCCAGAAACGAACCCTAACGCGTCGGACTTCTCTTTCGAGCGGCCGTTATATGTAGATCTTCCAGATAAAGTCGACGCGACGCCTTCAGCGAAGAAATTGACCGGTTCGCGATCGCGTGTCGAACAAGCGGCAGAACCGCATACCATCGGCGAAGCTTTCCTTCGTCCGTGACGGGAACGGTGGCTCAAAATTTCGCGAGATCGATTCCGCGTGTCGTTCCAAGCATTCCGAACCACCTCTGATCGATCGAGCTCGTTACGCGGTCCGTGTCCACCTGGACGATCGGATTTTTCAACAGCGGATCGCGAATTCCTCGCGACACCTCTGCCGTTTGTCTATCTCTGCGCTGCTCATCCCCGAAAGCCATCGATTTCTAGCAATGTGTGCAACGCGCGCATTTGTCCAAGACCACAAGTTTAAAATATCCGAAGCCAATCATTGTTGCGTAAGAAAATCAATTTGCTGGGAAGATCGTTGCTCGCAATGGTTTCGAATCTCGAAATCAGATCGAGAAACGAGTCGCAGCGCGATTCTGTTCGCCGGTCGGCCACGATTTCCCACATTAGCGGCGTAATGATGGCCGCCCGAGGCTCGTCCCCGAATCGCAACGTTGTTATTACCATTTCATTACCTCGCGGCGAAAAGGCGGTGAACGACGCGTAAATTACGCGGCGTGACATAAAGTACGCCCAATTTGCCCGCCGCGCGCCCACAGACGCGCACCGCAACCTTACACTCGCCGGATCGCTCGATCGCCCGGCTCGATCGCGCATCCTCCTCTCACTGGCTTTTCTTCGCAGATCCTCTCACGATTAATCGAACGAGAGAGAAAGAAAGATGCAACTCGTGTGCGCACGTATGGCATACTCTTCGACGTTGAGAGTTCGACGTTTTACGTCGGAGCCGGCGGGAGCCTCTTCGCGACGAAAAGGCACCGAAAGTAATTACCGACTCTCGGTGTCGTAATTGCGGCCGAACTGCCTGCATACGTCGCTTTCAGCGTCGCAACTCTTCGCACGACCATTTTCTACGTCCTCTTCTCGCCCCCGTTTTTCATCTTGTCGAACCTGCTTTCTCGAACACCGAGATTCGCTCCGTGCTCGTTTGTAAATTGTTATCTAGCTGGACAATGTTGCGTTCTCGTGTCCAGTATAAAACGTGGAAGACAATTAGAGCAGAATTATACAGAAAGGAACATTTAAAAATAAAGAGATAAGTTATTAACGTAGCAAACAACACGAAGCTGGCGAAATGTCGAAGCCAGAGGCCTGAAGTTTCCTCCGTCCACGGCCTCGACGATCCACGGATTCATTGCGCAAGGGAGGGGCTTTGATTAAGGCGGGATACAAAATTGCTAATTACCTAATTAGACCCAGTGACCCAGTGGCAGCGACCACCCGACAAGCGATCCTTTACGTTCGCCGTGAACGTAACCTGCCTCTCGCCTTTCGCCCTTCGCATTTCTGTCGATCGAGCAATTTTCGAGAGCTAATGCACCTGTTGCTGCCGGAGCTGCCTTGCTTTCTCTCCTCGAACTTGCTGGCGGAGGACTTTGTCGCGGGAAAACCTCCATCAATTTTCCCTCCGGTCACTGAGAAAGTCGTTCATTAGTACAGTGGGTGTACAAAGTATTCGTACACCTTTTAAAAAATTATTACTTTTTTATAATTGTACCAAACGACCTGATTTTTTATAATCGATTAGAAGCATTAGTTTACAAACTGATATGCGAAAAAGATTTTCCAAAAGTTACAATTTACAAGGTTGCAGGCAAAAATAAAAAAGGCATTTTTTAAAACATTTTTTAAAAAATGTCCCTTCTATGTTACTATACGAGTAATCCTTTATTGCTTTCTATTGTAAACATTTATGTAAGAGGGCTTCGGTCCGTTTATAATAATAATAATAATGATAATCCAGTATGTCCGTTATCACTTAGAATTTTATCGATAACATACAGTGGGTGTACAAAGTGTTCCTACACCTTTTAAAAACTAATAACTTTTTTATAATTGTACCAAACGACCTGATTTTTTATAATCAAGTAGAAGCGTTGGTTTACGAAATGTTATGCGAAAAAGATTTCCCAAATAATTGTGATTTACAAGGTTAAATGCAAAAATAAACTAGAGGGCTATTGTTGCTCGCTCGCTTCGCTCGCTCGCGAGTAGGGTTGTTGTTGCTCGCTCGCTTCGCGAGCTCGCGGGCAGGACTGCTCTTGCGAGAATGTTAGTGGTATTCAATCCTAGTAGGGCCCACAGCTATTAATGTCTTTCATTTTGTGTGTGACTCTCCACGAGCCACACAAAGAACTTCCCGATTCATTAGTTGCTGTATATTATTATTATTATTTATTAAGTGTACGTTTTAAGAATATTATACGTTTTCAGGGAAATTCAATAGTTTTCTACTTATCAAAATGTTTGCTATATGGCGTCGCATTAAACCAATATCGTATGCTCGTTGCTCGCTTGGTTCCTTGTTATAGCATACTAATGTTGCAATATAAATTGTCTTAATTAGTTTTTCGCAAACGATACATCTCATCATTATCCGGGTTTGCAGTATTGATCTTGGTTTTCTTCGATACTATTAATTTAAATTTTCTCAAAATATATAAACCGCTCAATTTTAAAACTCTGCTCAGTGCTACATACAACATTTGTAAAGTTCGTATTTCTGATGTTTTAAAATCCATACATACTTTCTCGTATGTTTGTCCCTGACTTTTATGAATCGTAATCGCTTCAGCAGGAACCACTGGAAATTGACTACGTGTAATTTGTTATTTTCCTTCACTCGAAATATTTACTTGATTCGATATTTTTTTATTATTGATGTTAAATTTTGATTTATATTTGCATTTTTCATGTAATCACGATAACGAGTTCTTACTTTCACTCCTACCCTGGCCAATTGAAAATCTAACCACAATATAGACGGAATTTTAGTATTTTCTTGAAAAGTAATAAATTTTAATATTCCGCATGCTCCATTAACCAATTCGTCTTCAACGTCAATGTTATTAATTATCATATATTTTATATTAATTTTCAATTTAATCTCAGTTAACAATTCGTTTTGAACTCATTGTTTATTTAAAGATTGTAATATAAATGTTTTTGTACTTTCATCGATATTCTTTGAAAATGTATTCTCGGCGATGATTAACTCACTCTTGCAGTGGAATAATTTTCGATTATTGTAAGCGGTTACATTAGCATTAGTTGCATAATTGGAAAAAAAGTATTTTTAATTAAAAAAAACAAGAAAAAAATTTTTTTTTAATTTTATAAAAAATTTTTTTTTAATTATATAAAAAAAAAATTTTTTTTTAAATATGTCTAAATATATATATATAGTTACGTTTACTTCTTCGGTGGATACGCCTTTCGTATAAATTGCAATGTTTAATCAACTCCTTCCGAAAAAAACTAAAAAACTACTTGACCAAAATGGACCAAAATCTAATCAGCTCTAAGTTACGACGGGGCACATCGATTGCATCATTCATCATCCTGATCGCGTTGTTACTTTTTCTGAAAACGTTAACGAAAAATTTGATTACATAGAAACGGCCATACGCACACACACACACACACACACACACACACACATACGAACATTTTGATAAAAATAGTCTAAAATGACTCCAATGACCATGAAACGTGAAGATCTGCTAAAAAATCGATTTTCGATTTTCGGGGTAATTACAATAACTTCCCTATAAAATCGGGAAGTTAAAAAGGCATTTTTTAAAACTTTTTTCTTTGGGCTCAAATAAAAATTTAAAAAATATATTTTGTAGATCTATTAGTTATACACATACAGAAAATTTAATCAAAATCTGTTGACGCAGGAAAAAACGACACCCATGGAAAGATGAACGATTCTGTGGATTTTAAGCAGAAACTGATCAAAAGTCGTATAAAACTTCGATTTTTACCATTTTTAACCGCTTCTAGCTCGTATGTATGTTAATAGATTTCGATGAAATTTGAAGCATGTGTGTAACTAACATAGATCTACAAAACATCTATTTTAAATTTTTATTAAGGGCCCAAATAAAAAAGCTTTAAAAATTGCCTTTTGTATTTCTGCATGTAACCTTGCAAATTATAATTTTTGGAAAATCTTTTTTACATATCATTTCGTAAACCAATACTTCTAATTGATTACAAAAAATCAGGTCGTTTGGTACAATTATAAAAAAGTTATTAGTTTTTAACCCTTTGCACTCCGCGCTATTTTAACTGGAAAATTAAACATTTCTTCCGATCTAGAATACTTCCTTTCCCTATGATTTTTGAAATTGTATGGATATGAAATTGGTAGAATACCTCATACAATACCTAAATGTTTAGTAATTGATTAGATATCGATATATTTAATAATGTAAACAATATTTTGAATAATGATACAACAATTTCTAGTGGTGCCTCAGAGGGGACAACGGAGTGCAAAGGGTTAAAAAGTGTACGAATACTTTGTACACCCATTGTATGTTCCCCTTGCGGGGGACATTCAGTCGCACAGCTAGATTTGACAAACTATACTTTGCGGTTTTCCTTAAAATTCAATAACTGAAGTAATTCGAAAAACTAAAAAAGACATTGCCGGTAAGTAAAGTATGAATAACGAATGAAACAGACAATGTTCCTAGGAGGATCAGAATAGGTCCAAGTGAAAGCAATCTCGGCCCGATCCCGCTCGGCTGCACCTGCGTGAAACCTGTCCGATCCCGACAGAGATCTTCCCATTATTGAATCGCATTCGTTAAGGTCGATTTACCCGTAATACCAGCCTTTAATCTGAGCCTTAACCCGATCGTGAATTACCATTAATCGCGGTCGTTTAATTTCACGGTGCCTCGGCTTGCACAACCGATCCTCACGAAGAGTATCATCCTCCTG
Organism: Lasioglossum pauxillum; assembly: GCA_933228785.1. NCBI lineage: Eukaryota > Metazoa > Arthropoda > Insecta > Hymenoptera > Halictidae > Lasioglossum > Lasioglossum pauxillum. The sequence continues at coordinate 4,202,362 of OW121702.1, forward strand.
TATCCGTCGCGTCGTGTTTGTACGCGAAAGTCGCGTTAATTATGCCGGCCGATTATGATCGCGCCCGTGCGTACCCGAAACATCGCCCAGAAATTATCATTTCGCGGCCGTTCTCTCGGTTTATTAAAATCGGTCGGAGGCGCCGCGCCGCCGTTTTCGAGAACGTTTCGCCGGAGACGAACAAACAACTTCCTACGCGCATCGTTCTGCGCCGCGCGACGTGAAACATCGTGTCGCAATCATGCGCTCCGGGGATTCGAGTGATCCTCGAACCCCTTCAGCGAGATCTCTCTGTCCTGGGTAGTAGTCCGATTCACGAATCTCGAGTTACATTTCATGGATTCGTTTTCCGTATTTTTGCTTCCCACGTTTCTCGGCGGGCACTTGTGCCAGACGATAGTTCAGTAGGATGTAAAGTGTCAAATTCGATGTATCATCTGGCTTTAATTGAACGTATCAATGCTTAAGAGTTTAGGCAAACGGAAAGTTGAACAGGATTATAACAGCATTGATAAATGTTGACACTAGGCTTGTATGATCCAGACCGATTAAGATGAACGATTTTTGATTTCTTGATTAATGGTTGCACTGTGAAAGGAGGACCAGGCAGGATGACAGAAGGAAAAAACGCTGACAGGTCAGTGTCCGGTGAACAAAGACCGAACACTCCTGTCAGACACTGTCATTACCGTCAGAAGCCGAGGCAGTGGCAGCAACAGTCGCTCGTAGGCAGCTCGTTAAAAGAAACGTTCCGGCAAGTAGCAAACAAATCCGGTCGCTTTCTCGTTCCGAAGTTACGTACGAATTTCACCGAGTGGCGACAGATAAAGCCGAGGCATGGCGTCATAAACAAGCGATTATCTTAATTAACTGAGAATTGTTTTAGCCCACGCAGCGCAGCCCACGCGCGAAGGCCTCTCGGGCGCAGCGTAGTGCAGCTTGCTTCAGCTCTGGTCCACGTTGAAGGAAAATTTTCGTGTTACTTTTTCCAGCGACCATCGGTAGGGAGGGAGGGAGGGAGAGGGAGGGTGTGTTTATTGTCCCGCGGACACGCGAGTATCTGCAACCGGCGACGCAATAATCGTCACTGTCACGCACCTATTACCGGGCACCGGAATTGTAATTGCGCTGACGAGAGTGAAAGGTGGAACGACGGGTGTTTTGTTGTTGTGTCATAGTCGCTGCGATTCGGAAAGGCGCCCGAATCGTGCCGAAATTCCCCTCCACTCAAAATCCTATACTTATTAATAGACTGCGGATCTTTACGCATTTATAATATGTCGAAATATGCAAAATATATGCACGATGTATGCAAGGTATATGCTATGCACGTACGGATCTGTAAAATAGTAATTATTTTATTGTTTTATTGAAGTGAAACTTCTTTTGGCGGGGTGTAAGCGTTAAGTGGCTAATTTCTCGCGACATGAAAATGTGTAACGGAAGTGACGTTTTTATTATCATTTAAATTACAATATACAACAATAGTTTTTTCTATAGTGTCGATGGTAAATTGATGCCTCTTGTCTGTTAACATTAATTTATACGCTGAAAAAGAACGTTTTACATCACATGACGTTATAGGTGCATATTTAAATTTACCCCAATGATGTGCCAGAACCTTCCGTGGTCCTTCAACGTGTTCACCCTTCAAAATCTTGCTTATTTTTAATAATACATTAAAGTGTACATTTCGTTTTAATACAGATTCCATTTTATGTGTAACCTTTTCTCCATAATCGCCGGGTATAATTTTTCAATTTTCTACAACTGTAGTTACCAAATTTATACATTCCGATAGAGGTAATACTATTGTTTCCAGTTTCTTCATAGCCTCAGGTAACATTTGGCAATGGCTCTGAATAAATGTCAAATTTTGTTGTAAATGCTTACATCGTAATGCTTCTTTCGCCGATTTAATCGACCAAGCCTCCTTTTCATCGAACGATTCTGTGACGTATTTTATTCCTTCTAAATGCGTTGTATAAAAAAAACGCTGCTTCCAACCAGGTTCCCCATCTTGTTATTACAGGTTCTGGTGACAATGGCATATTTTGTAATTTACTTTTATACATTTTTAGGCACATCTATCTTATTTATTCTGGCGTAGCGTTAAACAGTCGAATATTCATGCAAAATTTATGCAAGAAATATGCACTTACGCAAAACATATGCAATATGTAAAATATGCAAAATAAAAATTATATTTTTAAAATCCTCTAATGACAAAGCAAATTTCTGTTTAGGTCCCAGTTTTTTATCTATTTTCGATAAAAATATGCATTTGCATAAACATCCGCAGTCTACTTATTAAATTAATACAGTGGGTGTACAAAGTAATCGTACACCTTTTAAAAACTAATAACTTTTTTATAATTGTACCAAACGACCTGATTTTTTATAATCAATTAGAAGCATTGGTTTACGAAATGATATGCAAAAAAGATTTTCCAAATAATTGTGATTTACAAGGTTAAATGCAAAAATAAAAAAGACATTTTTTAAAACTTTTTTCTTTGGGCCCTTAATCAAAATTTAGAAGATATATTTTGTAGATCTATGTTAGTTATACACATACAGAAAATTTCATCGAAATCGGCTGACGCAGGAAAAAACGACACCCATGGAAAGATGAACGATTCTGTGGATTTTAAGCAGAAACTGATCAAAAGTCGTCTAAAACTTCGATTTTCACCATTTTTAACCGCTTCTAACATGTTAAAAATTTAACATAGATCTACAAAACATCTATTTTAAATTTTTATTAAGGGCCCAAATAAAAAAGTTTCAAAAATTGCCTTTTTTATTTCTGCATGTAACCTTGTAAATTACAATTTTTGGAAAATTTTTCTTGCATATGATTTCGTAAACCAATGCTTGTAATTGATTATAAAAATTCAGGTAGTTTGGTACAATTATAAAAAAGTTATTAGTTTTTAAAAGGTGTACGAATACTTTGTGCACCCACTGTATATTCAAATGATGGAATAAGACATTTCCTAAATGGAACACCACGTTTATCCACAACTTGAAAAGATATTAATCTTGTTCTTATTTTTGCTCGATTAACAAACACGGACTCGCTTTCCCAAATGGCTAAGGCAAACTGTGAAAACGAGGATACACGGATGAGCCCACTTTTCGGAGCTGGTATTAATGGTTGGACGCGAACAGGTTCCGGACAATTAGGAGCAAGCAACCGAACAAGACAGTATCGGTCGGGCAGCTGCCTCTCGCAAGGATACGTGTCCCGGCACTCGCTTTTGAAGTTGGTCCCGACGGGCTTCGCGCCGGTCGTTTGTCACTCGGGGGTTCACCTATTTAAACGTCAGGATCGGCGACAAGTGTCGACAGAACGACTTCACCTAAGTCAGCCTTGATACATTTCGCCCACGCGGGCATCGGTGAGCGGCTTTTCCATCTTCCGTGTCTCGTACACCTACGCGGGGCTCACCTCTTCAAGGCCGCGGCGGCCCCATCATTATGCCGCGTGGACACACGAGCAACACGAACGCCTGACGAACCGTAAACCTTTCCTCGGGTAAACAACCATCCACCTCCGCCTTGTTCTCGTTCCGACGCGTCCCGTCTTCGAGAAACAAGCCGCGAAACGGTACATCCTCGCCGAATCCGCGCGAAAACTTTCCGGTTCTCGACTCCGAACTCCCACACGATCTTCTTCTTCTTCGAGTTTCTTAATTCTTTCTCATGTGTGCAACTTCGAAATCAGGAGTTTCGTCATCCTTCTTAAATCCTCTGTGACTTCGTATCTGCAAATACGCTCCCATGATTGAAAACACGCGAATAGTGCGAGTTCCGCGTTCGGGGATTTGAACTCCGCGGGGTCCCGGAGGTTCGCCGGAAGACCAGCGCAGCGGCCTGATTGAGATTAATGAGTATCGTGTATAATTATCCGTGGAACAGTCGCACGTCGTAAACAATTATTCAGGCAATTTCGGGCGTCGGTCGAGCGCGGTAGCTTTGAGACAAGAGGCGAAGAGAGAAGAGAGGAGAGAGAAGAGTAGCTCGAGAGCTCATCAGCTCGTAAAGCGTGCGCGGCCGACGGTTTCCCTACTAATGAACATCATTGAACAGAGTGTCCCTTAACTCGCGAATACGCCGTAACTCTCTTGCGCGTCCGACGGTCTTAAAGACTAACAATTTACGTCGCCGGATCGATTTCGGGCTTTAAGAATGATGGCTCGTGCCCGACACTCCCCGGTCCGAGGCCCAGAATTGCAAAAGAGCATTCTTTCGTCCGTCTCTGTCTCTTCCTCTCTCCGCTCGTGTTTCGCTCGTTCGTCGGCGTCGAAGAGAGACACCAAGAGAGAGGGAGAGAGAACGAAGAACGTCGAAGGGGGACAGCGTAATGACGGGACGCCGCAAAAATTCGCAATTAACTCGGGGGCCCCCAGCCACCGCCGCGTTGCCGATGTCGCGTCGGCGTAATTGGTTTTGCAGAAAACTTTTACGTGTTTTCACGGCATTTGCATAATGTGCGAGGTGAACACGGCCGATCGATCGGTTAATTTAAATACCGAACGCGCCGCCGCCGTTGCCAGAGCGCATGCGCCCCTGCTGGCGAGCATGCGCCCGGAACAAGAGCCACGGAGGCGCAACCAGCGTCGTTGCCTTGTAATTGCCGTTACTTATTGCCTGGGTGCCGACGACGCGTCGACCTCGTAAACCATGATCGGCCACAGTCTCATCATCCTAATTCGGACAACATCTGATTCATCCGACCGACTTTCCACCGGTTTTCCCGTCGATCCGTGGAAAAATACGTGGAAACGTTCGATGGACGCAGCCAAGCTTCTTTAGCAAACGTGGGGATGAACGCGCATCGTTTTCAAATTGATTAGCACTGATTTTTCGCTGCGTTTTCCGCCAGACAATTAAGAAATCTCCAGCCACAGGACACGCGAAGCCAGTTCATAACTTTATCAACGATTGCACAGCTCAGCCCCCGAGAAAGATTCGTAGGGCCCCCGAATCTTCAGGATGGAAAAGAAGAAGAGGAACGAGCCGAAATGGAGAACGGCGAATATCGTGTTTCACGTGCAAAGTCCAGTACGGTTGTACCCGACGCGACGGTATACCGTGAGTTTCGTGAGAGGCCTCCGGTGGTACCGGTACCGTGTCGGCATGTTTCGCAGTTTGGGACCGGGACCCAAAGGTCCGACCCGACAGGCACCGGCACAAAAACAGCGGGGGTCAGAGGGGTCAGCAGCGGGGCCCTGTGTTCCCCGGGGCCCTCTCTTGTCATGCGATATGTTGCTCGTACGTTATGATAGTGGCGTCAGTATACCAGCTTTCTGTTCTGTCAGTGACAATGCTCGCGATGCCTTTGTGGCCACTCCGCGGAACGCTCCTTTCTCCTCCGGCTTCATTCTTCTGCGTTGCTCTCCCGCGGATCTGCCGTTTCGCGTGAATAATAACGAGCCCGATAGATCCTCCGACACCGAGACACCTGGCATCATTTCCAACCATAGGCTCGTCACTTTCGCGATGCTGTTTCTGTCGGCATTCTGCTTCGGTCTGTGTTTTTGTACAAGTGCTTGATGTTCTTTCGTTGCTGACTGACACGATACTGAACCTCGTATCCGCCGGACCTACCGATTTTCCGAGGATTCTCAATAATGAAAATTCATATAATCCCCTCCATTATCCATATAATCGAATAGAAATGTACCTTTTGGCGTGCGGTTGCTGGCACCTTTCATCATGGGCCTTGAATTCCTTTTTACCACGTTTTTATTAGCTCGCTTTCTTGTCTGTCTGTTTGTTCGGTGCAAAAGTTTTTGCAATTGATTTTAAACTAACTTCCCGATAAGCTAGAGACTTGAAATTTTAAACATACAGTAGCGGACAAAAGTTTAAGACCGCTCTAAAGAAAACGATAACTTTTTTAATATTGTACTATAGGATTTGAACTTTTTTTTGGGAAGCTAGAGCAATTAGTTTACTAAAGGATGTGAAAAGAAATTTTTTCAAAAATTGCAATTGATCGGAATTGTTGAAAAATTACTAAAAGTTGAATTTTTAACTTTTTTATGTGGGCCTACATTGAAAATTTAAAAAATACGTTTTGTAGATCTGTGTCAATTAAACATATTCTGAAAATTTCGAGAAATTCTGAAATTTCAAGATTTTCGGCAATAAATCGTGAAAATCTGCAATTTTTACCATCTTTAAACGTTTGTAGCTCGTTGCAACGTCGACCGATTTTGACGAAATTTTCAGAATATATTTAATTGACACAGATCTACAAAACGTATTTTTTAAATTTTCAATATAGGCCCACATAAAAAAGTTAAAAATTCAATTTTTGGTATTTTTTCAACAATTCCGATCAATTGCAATTTTTGAAAAAATTTCTTTTCACATCCTTTAGTAAACTAATTGCTCTAGCTTCCCAAAAAAAGTTTAAATCCTATAGTACGATATTAAAAAAGTTATCGTCTTCTTTAGAGCGGTCTTAAAGTTTTTTTCTCTACTGTAGCTCAGAACTGCATGACGATGCAATATTTAAAAGAAATTTTTTAAAAAAGCCTATGCGTTCAGGAGATATAAATTATTAATAATTTGAACCTTTGCACCCCCCGCCGCGTGACGTAGTACGTCTTCGCGTTCAGCGTCCCCGCTCTACTACGTGTTCCCACTCTGACTCATCCCCACTCCACTGACCCGCTTCGCACCGAAGGAGCTCAGTGTGCGTCAGTGTGCGTTCGAGCTCCGTGCGGTGTTTACAAAGTTACTACGTATTATTATAGTATAATGTTTGTTTACCAAGCGAAAGAACAGTTACACCGAAATTCTCCGTCGAACCTTTATCTTTGACATTTTACCACGGCGTTCGTTTTCGATATGACGCGTCGCAATACCGTCTGAAATTTACTACATGTCTCTGTTATAATCTCATAAAAATGTTCCAAATCGATTGTAAAATTTCACACATGTAAGGCTAAAAAGCAGAAAATAATTATTTAAATAAAAATAAATTTTTAAAAAATACCTCGTTTCTAAAACGGACTGAAAAGTATAAAATAAAATTTTAAAAAACGCCACGTTTAAAAACGGACTAAAAAGTATCAAATAATTCTTTCTAGCCCCATACAGATTCCTAACCCCGTACAGATAGTCCTGAAAATTTGCGATTGTCAATTTTGAATAGCTATGAAAATACTTGTAAGATTTAAAACGAAAAACGTGAGGCGCATGCAATTGATAATTGATGCATGAACACCTAAATCACTAACAATTTTATTGCACTGCAAATGATATGAACTGTTTTGCGAGTTTCCTCAGCGGCAGCTACTCTCTACACTCCTTACTATGTATTATCTTGCGCCCCTCGTTTTTCGTTTTAAATCTTACAAGTATTTTCATAGCTATTCAAAATTCACAATCACAAATTTTCAGGACTATCTGTACGGGGTTAGGAATCTGTATGGGGCTAGAAAAAATTATTTTATACTTTTTAATCCGTTTTTAAACGTGACGTTTTTTAACATTTTATTTTATACTTTTTAGTCCGTTTTAAAAACGTGGTATTTTTTAAAAATTTATTTTTATTTAAATAATTTTGCAGAATCCGCCCGTATACCGTCGCATATCTGCGGACCGCAGGAAGTCTTGGTACAACCGATCTGCCTTTTATTTCTCCTCTTCTTTTCTTTCTATTGCTTTCCCAATCATTTTTCCTCTTCAGGTGCTTGGCGAATCTCGTGGCTTCTTCCAGTAGCCTGACTGCCGCGGGTGAACTCTTCGGTCCCCCCGTGCTCGTTAAACCTTCATTTCAGGGAAATATTCCCTCCAATTGTTGAGGTTATCTAACGGCCTAAGGCTTGACCATGCATTACAACCAGAGCTGGGCAAAAATTCTATTTAACCCTTTGCACTCCGCTGTCTCCTCTGAGGCACCACTAGAAATTGTTGTATCATTATTCAAAATATTGTTTGCATTATTAAATATATCGGTATCTAATCAATTACTAAACATTTAGGTATTGTATGAGGTATTCTACCAATTTCATATCCATACAATTTCAAAAATCATAGGGAATGGAAGTATTCTAGTTCGGAAGAAATGTTTAATTTTCCAGTTAAAATAGCGCGGAGTGCAAAGGGTTAAATAAAAATTTCGAATAAAGTGGGATTTTTTCCAAGTGGGTTTGAAACCGACTTCATTCGAAATTGTTATTTAAATAATATTTTTGCCCAACTCTGATTACAACACCAGTGTCGCTGCATTTCCGCTGCCAAGATTCGTGCACCTTTATGTAGAAGGAACTACATCACCACGTCATTTATTTCTTACGGTACGCTTATAAACTATATTTAGTCCGCAACAGTCTGGATTAAGTCTCAATTTTACTCCACCACTCTGATCTTCTATACTTCAATCATTGATTAACCCTTGAGTGAACTAATAATTATACACTGATGACTTTTTCGAACGATTGAGAATGAGATGGAAACAAGTCTGGAAATCATAGAATTCCAAGCATCGCGAGCACCGTGCCGTTGCAGAGAATGGTCTGGAACTGGGTCCCAGAAAAGTATCGCGTGGATATCGCCGGTGTGTCACGTCCAGGACACCGAGACCCGGCGCTGTCAGTGCGTGAAAGTTCAGAACAAAGATAAATTTGTTGTCCGCGTGGTTACCACATCCACGTCCCTCCTTCTTGCTCGCGGTCCACCATAAAAATGTCCGGGGGGTGTTGGTGGCCGAGGTGAGGAACAACCCGAGCGATTTAGTAGAACAGCGTAATCCTCGTTACAAGAGCCTCTCGCGCCGCCTCCTCTAACGCGCCGGTGACTTATGAGGATGTACCGGCTCCCCTCCCGCGTTGTACGAGTTTCTCTCTGTCGATTTCATAAGAAACCACCGGCCCTAGTCCACCAGAGCCAAAACGAGAGAAAAGGGAATTTTGTTTTGTAACCTCTCTCTCTCCTCTGTCCGGCGCGGCGCGGCGCGCGGCGATGCAATGTTGCGCAACGATCCTCTAAAAGGGTGCGTGGCTTCATTCAACTAGGAAGTTATCAATGGTGGCCATTTCAGGCGGACTTTTCTACCGGTGAATCCGACAGAGGCTAGTTCGCCAAGGTAGCAAATTTGAATGTTACGGACGAGTTTACCTTAATCGGAAACACCGGGTTACGAGGGCGCTCCGCGGCGCAAAGTAAAAGAAATTGAAAGGGCCCCCAGGGGGGACAGGAATTATAAATCGAAGGTCAACTCGCGCGAGACCCCTCGCGATCCGCCGCCACATCGTCGATTCTTCCTCCGGATTCTTAAGGTAGCGCTGTAATTTTTCACGCCTCGAAAAAGCGGGATAAAGAACGAGCTGGGGGCCCCGAATGACTCATTTCGAATCGATCTTTGGTGCTGAGAATCCATCTTTATCCCTTTTGTTGCCTCCTGCGCTGTCATTTGTGTAGAAAGAACACCAATGTTTGCTACCGGATCGTCCTAGCGTTCCCTAGGGTAGAAACAATGGCGAAGAAGATGGATGCCGGAGGCGTTCCTCGTATCCGGTAGCCATTGGTCTCGGATTGGTTTAGGGAGCGTTCATACCGAAGCCCCCGCGTGACTAGTCACGCGGGGATGGAGCACGCTGGTAATAAATTTCGAGCGTCTCGACGGGCCCGCTGTGCCCCCGCTGTGCGTGGCACAAAAAAAAGGTCTCTAAGGTTTTCACGGTTCGTTTAGGTAAACTACCGATAGCTTTCCTTTAAGGCGGTGAGATATCTTCGGATTGTAAGTAGCAAATAACTAGAATCTTACTGGAAAAATTGGGTTTGCGAATTTTCGCTTCATGTCCGTATACGAGCAAACACACCGTCTAAAAATTTCATACGGTACACAGTGAGCAATTTGGACGTAATCTGTGTCAAGATCAAAGAACTTTCTATTAGAAATGAGATATAGAGCGATGAAATTTCTATTCAAATTAAAGCTGAAACTTTGCAGAATATAGCAGAAATAAGGAGGAAGTTCTTTCATTTTGACACAGATTACGTCCAAATTGCTCACTGTGTACCGTATGAAATTTTTAGATGGTGTGTTTGCTCGTATACGGACATGAAGCGAAAATTCGCAAACCCAATTTTTCCAGTAAGATTCTAGTTATTTGCTACTTACAATCCGAAGATATCTCACCGCCTTAAAGGAAAGCTATCGGTAGTTTACCTAAACGAACCGTGAAAACCTTAGAGACCTTTTTTTTGTGCCACGCACAGCGGGGGCACAACGGGCCCGTCGAGACGCTCGAAATTTATTACCAGCGTGCTCCATCCCCGCGTGACTAGTCACGCGGGGGCTTCGGTATGAACGCTCCCTTACACGTTTTCGCAACAACGAGCGGCGGGAAAGTTGCAAGGAACAACGAAAGAAGAGAACAAGAGAAAGAGTGAGAGAGAGAGAGAAAGACAAGGGGCTGGGGAGGGACCCACCTGAATCCTTTTTCGCCTACGCTGTCGGCTCCCACCGGGGCCAATATATAACGCGCACGCGCTCGCGCTCAAAATGGCCACGAGTTACGAGGAAGGGACCACCTGCGTCAAATCGCATTGTACGAGAAACGATACATAATCGCGCGGGCAAACTGGCGTGCCCCATGTGTGTACATACATATACCTCGCCTCATAAAGTCGTAGCTACAAAGACGCGCTCGCCGGAATCTTTTTGTCTGTTCGGCCATTGTTCCGCCACGTCGTCGAATCGTCCTCTATTTGCTGCTACAGGGTGTCGTTAATATCGTATATAGTCTTTATATGGGCGACGAAGGTGTATGGCCACGGTAATGCTGTTCTCGCTGCGTCACCTTCCTCTTCTCTCCTCCAGCTTCACTCTTTCTTCATTCATGCTGACGATTTTCGTTTAATCGTCTCGGACACGCGATGACGTTTATACCACAATTATCGCGAAGAAAAACCTCCGCGTAGCAACGTGAAAGATTTCACCTCTGCCTGACCTCGTTAAACATGTTATCATTGAACACCCGGATGTGGAAACCGATCCAGTGAAAAGAAGGATTGATGGTTGACCGTTTCCTCCATCTCCTGCGTAGATTCAAACGGTATGGCATCAAGATACTCTAGCATTCCCGTAGCAAGAGGACGTCGACGAGGAGGAGGAGGAGTAGGAGGAAAAGTAATAGCGTTGGAGTAAGGAGAAAAAGGAAAAGGAGCCAGCAGAAGCCAAGATCAGCGGGAAAGGACGAGAAGGAAGAGAAGAAGAAGAAGCTGCCGCAGCTTCAGCCTGAGCAGCAAGAAAAAAAATGTTGAGGAGGAAGAGGAGAGGAGGAGAGGAAAGGGCAGAGAGCGGACAGAGGGATAATAATAAAACGAGATATCTCGTACGTGGGCGGTCGTATTGTTAGCGCAACAAGGCATGCGCGGCGCTTCTGTGTCCCCGCGGTGCGCGCTCGTACGCTGCGCCCTTAATAAAGGGTACGCGTGTGCGTGAGATGGGCTCTCTCCTTCTCTCTTTTCATTTGTCTCGCTCTCGCTCTCGCACGCTTAATAAGAGACGACGAGGGAGAGCGGCAGTGTGAGTGGAGAGCACGGCCTTATGTAAATCGGACGGGCCCATCTGCGAGGGAGCCTCTCCTGCTCGGTTGCTCGGGCACTGCTCGGTTACTAGCTCGCTTGCGCCGGAGCCGCAACCGCGAGACCGGCCACGACCAAGCGGGAACAGCCGGCCGCAGAGAACAAGAAAGAGAAAACGAGAGGAGGAAGGCAGCACGAGCTGCTGCCGGCTTCAAAAGCTGTGCCGCCACCGCCAACGCCGCGATAAACACGCATTTATTCCAGCGACCGATCCGTGTGTGCGCGCCACCGATCCTGCCAGCATGGACGCATGCGCTCATGCGGTAGCAGCATCCACGCATGCGCCCTTCATCTGCGGATTCAGTTTTTACCCGCCGATCTGTCACCGAACATCCCTGCAATCTGTTCGTCAATATTTTACAGACGCTTCTTTAAGGACGATTCCAACCTTTCAGGGTTCTACTTGGTTCGAATCAAACCAGGAGACTAAAACGACGCCCAATCTCTGAAAGGATGACTCCTATGCAAATTCTCTACAGCGACGAACGGTTTTCGAGCGCAGTACGCGCCGGAGTAATGTGATAGAGAATATAACTCGGCTCCCTATTTTCTCGAAGTGGTTCTCGCGAATACAAACGTGACCGGGGTCCAGAAAAGTGTCCGGCTAAAAGCGGCTCTCTCGCCGGTGGCTATACTGTTTCAGTAGCGAAATTGATGTGTCGGAGATCGGCACGACGACGGGGGCGCAGCATGTGCAATGTGCATTGGAAGAAACATCGGGTACTCGGTCGAAATACGGTCGATCGAAATCAAAGCCGTGTACCGTGTGCCCCGGGGGCGAGTGAAGTATCCACTTTAACTTTCATCCTGGAGCATCTCTCTCTCTCTCTCTCTCTTGCTCTCGGTAGTCCCCCTTATCTGCGCGCACCTACGTGTACACCCATCTGCCTATCTGTTTATCTGCCGACCGTGGAAGAATCATCGGCATGCGTTTCTACAGCGGTTAGGATGCGTGCAAACACAATGTAACGTCGCGATAGCGCTCGTGTTACGCGATCTAGTGTCTCGTGTTCCTTAACGTGCCCTCCGGACCGTGCATGTTAAGCGGCCCCGTGATCGCGATACGATTCCTAGCATGGTATCAATCTTATCTAGCCGGCTTGCGAATCGTCCCAGAAACAACTGCAACAAAAACGAACCGCGCGCCCTTTCTGACCGCCGCGCGCCGCTGCGACTTGCCGATCCGTTTTCGCAACAGACACTCCGAGACTATTCAGCAGTTCAGCAATTCTCACGCTGATCTCTTCTTATTTAGCTGAAAAATTATGTTTCTGCATTGGAAAATATAAAAGGAGGGTGAAAACTTGTCGTCCGAGGCGATCAACGTATGAATATTTGTAACAGTTTTAATATAAAATACAAACACGTCCCACTTTCTCGCTAGATGCGATGTTGTAATTCTATTGTTGATAACAGTAGAATTTTAGCAGAGATGAGCAGTATCGGAAAGTATAGATTGATTTTATAAAGAACTTTATTATAACACACGTGGACAGGACTTCCTTGTTGTCTGGTCGTACAGAGACTTCTAACAAGCTGTACTCGGTCAGAGTATACGCAATACGCAATTGTAAACAATAGGTGTCAGTGCGATCTATTGGGTTGGCAAGAAAGTAATTTCGGTTTTCACTAACTGATGGCGTTATGTTTTGTTTGATTGGCTTCTGTTAACGTTGCGTTTGTTTTCTTTCTGACATTTCATAACTGCATCTTTTAGGTTACTTTTGAAGCAAATTACACGTAATTTTGATTAAAATTGTTAGTTCTGTGTCAATTTGAACATGGAGTGCAGAAACGAACATTATAGGCATATATTGCTTTTTTATTTCCGTAGAGGTAAAAAAGCTGCCGAGGCTCACAAAGATATATGCGAAGTTTACGGTGTAGATTGCTTAACAGAACGCACGTGCCAGAATTGGTTTAAAAAATTCCGTTCTGGAAATTTCTCACTTAAAGACGACCAACGTTCTGGTCGATCATCTGGAGTTGATGATGACCAAATGAAAGCCATTATTGAATCGGATCGTCATATAACTGTCCGAGAGATTGCAGACAGGTTAAATGTCTCGCATACAACCATAGAATATCGTTTAAAAAGTCTCGGAATCGTTAAGAAGCTCGATATTTGGGTTCCACACGAGTTGAAAGAAATTCACTTAATGCAACGCATCAACATATGCGATATGCATCTCAAACGAAATGAAATCGACCCTTTTCTCAAGCGAATCATCACCGGTGATGAGAAATGGGTTGTTTACAATAACACAACTCGAAAACGATCATGGTCCAAGCGTGATGAACCAGCCCAAACCACACCGAAAGCTGAATTGCACCAAAAGAAGATCATGTTGTCAATTTGGTGGGATTACAAAGGTATTGTGTATTTTGAGCTGCTTCCAAGGAACCAAACCATCAATTCAGATGTTTATTGTCGACAACTAACAAAACTGGACATAGCAATCAAAGAAAAACGGCCAGAATTGGCAAATCGCAAAGGAATCGTGTTCCACCATGATAACGCTAGGCCACACACATCTTTGGTAACACGTGAAAAGTTATTGGAGCTTGGTTGGGAAGTGATGTCACATCCACCATATAGCCCTGACATTGCACCATCAGATTATCATTTATTCCGAAGTTTACAAAACTCTTTGAATGGTAAAACATTCACTAATGATGATGATCTGAAATCGCACTTGGATCAGTTTTTCACCGAAAAGGATCAGAAGTTTTATGAGCGCGGAATTATGAAGCTACCAGAAAGATGGCAAAAGATCATACAACAAAATGGAAAATATTTTATTGATTAAAGTTCATTGCTTTGATAAAAAAATTGGATTTTATTTCATCTAAAAATACCGAAATTACTTTCTTGCCAACCCAATATATTATCGACAGACTTGCCGTTATTACAATCAACATGCGATACCACTTGCTACAAAAATATGAAAAGCCTCACTCCACTCACACTGAACGTACCCGAAGATTAAATTCCAACAAAAGCGAGGACTGGTTTCGAAAACACACGGAACCGGCGCGGCGCGCGGCGAGGAGAAGGCAGATACCGGATCGCGTAAAAATCCGAGAAAATTGTAAGGCGGCAAACTCGAGCGGGGCAATGCAAATCTGCAACCGGGTGAGTTTTGCGCAACTCGCTGCGGGGAGAAGATAACGCGATAGCTTGTTTAAAGTTAGCCGCGCAAAAGTTTTCATCGCGCAACAAGCGGGACCGTTTAACGGCGGGGATTTATTGTTCACGGGTGATTCTCTCGGTTTTCTTTAAGCCTGCGATGCAAATCGAGGACAAGCCGCCGCCGGCTGCACTCCTCGACGTTCCGCGAAAGATGAATAGGTCAGTTTCCTTGAGTCGAACAGTGTGACTAACGAAAAGCCCGCTCTGCTCTCCGTGTGTAACTTCCTTCGATAGTAGGCGCGTGCTGAGGGCCTTGACCCACATCGGGGCTTTCTGCAGAGGCGCGGGAATTTCACGAAGATTTTCGACCGCAGACACGATTCTCGACGTGCTCGTGCCATCGCCGCTACGGCAATTATCCTCCGCTGACGAATCAACCTGTCCGGATCGTTTAGGCTACCGTCTGCCACCGGGGTTTTCTATTCGGAGAATATTCGAATGGATATTGTTCTCGGTTCGTTGGAAATTCGCGCGCGTAATGAACTCGCCTAAAAAATGATTCCATTCGTGTGTGTACAGGAAAATATCAGACTGAAATTTAGCCTAGACAGGCGTCGGCAACCTTTTGAATCGGAAGAGTCAAAAATTACAATTTACAAAATTTTAATGTTTTTAAAGAGCCACAAAATATTCTCTTGCCAACAATAAATAGTACTCGCATAAATAAAGTTATTTGATTAAAAAAAACTAATCTATTTATTCATAAGAAAAAACATCCAAAGAATCGCATGTGGCTCGCGAGCCGCAGGTTGCCGACCCCTGGTAGAAGTTTTCAGAAATCCTAGAAAGAGATCGCAATCAAAGAAAAATTATTTGAATAAAAATAAAATTTTTAAAAATACCACGTTTAAAAACGGACTAAAAAGTATAAAATAATTTTTTCTAGCCCCATACAGATTCCTAACACCGTACAGATAGTCCTGAAAATTTGTAATTGTAAATTTTGAATAGCTATGAAAAAATACTTGTAAGATTTAAAACGAAAAACGTGGGGCGCAAGATAATACATAGCAAGGAGTGTAGAGAGTAGCTGCCGCTGAGAAAACTCGCAAAACAGTTCATATCATTTGCAGTGCAATAAAATTGTTAGTGATTTAGGTGTTCATGCATCAATTATCTACTGCATGCGCCCCACGTTTTTCGTTTTAAATCTTACAAGTATTTCCATAGCTATTCAAAATTCACAATCACAAATTTTCGGGACTATCTGTACGGTGTTAGGAATCTGTATGGGTCTAGAAAAAATGATTTTATACTTTTTAGTCCGTTTTAAACGTGGCGTTTTTAAAAATTTTATTTTATACTTTTTAGTCCGTTTTAAAAACGTGGTATTTTCTAAAAATTTATTTTTATTTAAATAATTATTTTCTGCTTTTTAGCCTTATATGTGTGAAATTTTACAATCGATTTTGAACATTTTGATGAGATTATAACAGAGACATGTAGTAAATTTCAGACGGTATTGCGACGCGTCATATCGAAAACGAACGCCGTGGTAAAATGTCAAAGATAAAGGTTGGACGGAGAATTTCGGTGTAACTGTTCTTTCGCTTGGTAAACAAACATTATACTATAATAATACGTAGTAACTTTGTAAACACCGCACGGAGCTGGAACGCACACTGACGCACACTGAGCTCCTTCGGTGCGAAGTGGGTCAGTGGAGTGGGGGTGAGTTAGAGTGGGAACACGTAGTAGAGTGGGGACGCTGAACGCGAAGACGTACTACGTCACGCGGCGGGGGGTGCAAAGGTTCAAATTATTAATAATTTATATCTCCTGAACGCATAGGCTTTTTTAAAAAATTTCTTTTGAATATTGCATTGTCATCCAGTTCTGAGCTGTGTTTAAAATTTCAAGTCTCTAGCTCATTGGGAAGTTAGTTAAAATCAATTGCAAAATTTGTACCGAACAAACAGACAGACAAGAAATCGAGCTAATAAAAACGTGGTAAAAAGTCAGAGATGCACGCGAGATTATTACATCTATCTAATGAAAATGAATCTCTTCAGATCTTCAGCAGCTACAGAATATTTCTACGCTCGATGATTCTTTAAATTTGGTAGATACGAAATTGGTATAATGCCTCATACAATACTTAGATGTACAGTGACTCAAACAATTGATCAAATGTTTAATTTCGTTTAAATTTTTATTTCATTGAACACATGTTAATAAGATATGTAATAAAATATTATATAACAGACAAACAAGAACGCGAGCTAATAAAAACGTGGTAAAAAGCTGCAAACGACGTGGTCTAAAAGTGTCGAGGCTCGTTCTACGCCACGAAGACTACGAGGAAACCGGAAGCGGCGTTCTCGAGGCTCCGCAAGACTCGTGTAGCCGGTTAGGTTCCGCAAACAGTTCAAATTATCGAGCAAATTGCCGCGAACGGTCGGTTGAAATTTCTCGGGCCATCGGTCCCGGTGGTTTCGGTACTTCCTGCGCGGAGGATGTTGCGGTTAGGTTTGCGTAGCATCGAAAGTGCGCCGCGTAATTGACATTACCAGTTTATCGCGTGGCGTGCGCAAGGACGGTGTGTGCCTCGTATAAGGAAGTGAACAACAACGATACCATCGTAAGCTGGCCGCGGCGAAAGTGTTCGGGTCTTCGATGGATATTTTTCTCTTCGATATTATTTCGTGGCCGCCGCGATAAATCTTCCTCTCATTCCCTCTCTCTCTCTTTAAAGAACCCAGCTACCCGATGCTGTAATTAAGTTCCGCTATTCCTGCTCGTGGCCTTTTTGCATCCGGATCTTTAGCTCGCGGCGTTCGA
Organism: Lasioglossum pauxillum; assembly: GCA_933228785.1. Classification (NCBI taxonomy): domain Eukaryota; kingdom Metazoa; phylum Arthropoda; class Insecta; order Hymenoptera; family Halictidae; genus Lasioglossum; species Lasioglossum pauxillum. The sequence continues at coordinate 4,219,952 of OW121702.1, forward strand.
TACGATACTCGTGGGATTTCGAGAGGAGCGGATCGAAGAGGGACGCCGATTTTTCATAATAGAACGACGACCCTCCGCCGCTGTACCTCGCAGCTATAAATACAGCAAAAGCGGGGAAAACATAAAACACGTAAGGCCCATTAAGAGCGGCATTAATTTAAATTGTTTACCGCGCACCGAGCCGAGCTACGACGCCGGCCCTGTGCTTCCGAGTTTGTTACCGAGCCTTCTTTAGCGCTCGCCGATTATTGTCGCGGCGAATCGAAAATCGAGGCTCTCGTTTTAATAAATTTGCCATCGACACGTTAAAATAAGCAAGAAACGTTCGCATACGAATGTTTCACATATATGACGAAGTTCAAAACCTTTCCCCCTCGGAATTTGATAAATCACGCCGCGTTGGTACACTTCTGGAAACGAGCATACTGATTTCGAGCGTGCGTCGTACAGTTAGCAATGAAATATGTTTTCATAAGAATGATCTAAGCTCTCGCTGGTGAAGTCTGATTACGCTCACGATAAAAGGTAGAGTGTCCCGAATCGCGGAACTTTTTCGTGATCAAGATTTAGGGATCATGTTACTATTAAGGTCGTACATCTGTCTTCGTGGTAGCCGTAATCCTGTCCTCACAGAAATATGGAGTTTCAAATGGTGGAATTTTTATGTCCTCCGCGGAGGCTATATAAATATAGTTTCCACGTGAAAATAGCTCGATGCTTGTAACATACGGTCCCTCCGGTCTCCACTGCTGACAGAATATCCTCGCGAAATTTGGCTAGGACAAGTGCATCAAACTTGTCACAACGGACAGACGTCGTTACCATCGTTACCACGTCTCGGCAACTGCTCGCGTGACGTCCTCAAAGTTCATGCCAAGGTTCCTATTCTGACACTTGCTTGAAACACGTTCTATAATTATTGTTCAACGATTATGCTATTTCTCGTGTTTCAAAGTTCGTCTCAGGGATTTCATGTATTTTTTTCCGAATGCCAACAATTCCCCGTAATTTGTAATAGTTCTCGGCTGCGTTACTTTTAGCAATGTTCCGGCGAGTCTTGTGCCAAGAATTTTTCTCGTACGATTCTTTCTGGAATTCTTTCTTCCAACGAAATTGTTGCTTGAATCGTCGACTTTGGTGTTCGGATATTTGTTGGATTACGAATCGAAGCGGGTTGTTACGTCCTGAGGTGGACGTATTTTAGATTTGAATAGTAAAAAATTGAAATTAATTTTTAATAGATTGAAATGATTGAAATGATTATAATTGAGATATAACGCAGTTTTGAACCTACCTGCATTCACCGGCTTCGGTTCGGGTAATCGAGGATTTCTTAATATTGTATTCTAAGTGATTTTGATTGTGGAACTGGTACGAAGAGATCGAAGATGGGTGTACTCTTTAAAAATGATTTGAAGTTTTGATTTGTTTGAATAAAAATAAACAGAACTATATTTTAAGCGTCAAATTTCGGATACATAATATTTTAGAAAATCTTATTATAAATTGTTAGTGATTACCGCTAAATAGTCTTCTTTCTTGATTACAGTGGTGGTATCTTCCTGCACGATGCTTGGTTCCGTTGTTAATTTAACTTAGAAAACTTTCACTGAATACTTTTGTAGTTGATAAAAAAAAATTTTCACTTGATATTTCTTAGACAGACTAAAACTGACCGAGATTTTACTTAATACTTTTATATGTTGATTGAAAATATTGATTGTTGATTGTACTTTTATTGTAAAGAGAGTGTGCTTAAGCGCGCTCCTCATGAGGAGTCATCCCTTTTATAGACTGATCAGTCCTTTGTCTCGTCAATTTTGTCAGGTGATTATTGTCGTCATAATCGTCATAGCTATTGGGTTGGCAAGAAAGTAATTTCGGTATTTTTAGATGAAATAAAATCCAATTTTTTTATCAAAGCAATGAACTTTAATCAATAAAATATTTTCCATTTTGTTGTATGATCTTTTGCCATCTTTCTGGTAGCTTCATAATTCCGCGCTCATAAAACTTCTGATCCTTTTCGGTGAAAAACTGATCCAAGTGCGATTTCAGATCATCATCATTAGTGAATGTTTTACCATTCAAAGAGTTTTGTAAACTTCGGAATAAATGATAATCTGATGGTGCAATGTCAGGGCTATATGGTGGATGTGACATCACTTCCCAACCAAGCTCCAATAACTTTTCACGTGTTACCAAAGATGTGTGTGGCCTAGCGTTATCATGGTGGAACACGATTCCTTTGCGATTTGCCAATTCTGGCCGTTTTTCTTTGATTGCTATGTCCAGTTTTGTTAGTTGTCGACAATAAACATCTGAATTGATGGTTTGGTTCCTTGGGAGCAGCTCAAAATACACAATACCTTTGTAATCCCACCAAATTGACAACATGATCTTCTTTTGGTGCAATTCAGCTTTCGGTGTGGTTTGGGCTGGTTCATCACGCTTGGACCATGATCGTTTTCGAGTTGTGTTATTGTAAACAACCCATTTCTCATCACCGGTGATGATTCGCTTGAGAAAAGGGTCGATTTCATTTCGTTTGAGATGCATATCGCATATGTTGATGCGTTGCATTAAGTGAATTTCTTTCAACTCGTGTGGAACCCAAATATCGAGCTTCTTAACGATTCCGAGACTTTTTAAACGATATTCTATGGTTGTATGCGAGACATTTAACCTGTCTGCAATCTCTCGGACAGTTATATGACGATCCGATTCAATAATGGCTTTCATTTGGTCATCATCAACTCCAGATGATCGACCAGAACGTTGGTCGTCTTTAAGTGAGAAATTTCCAGAACGGAATTTTTTAAACCAATTCTGGCACGTGCGTTCTGTTAAGCAATCTACACCGTAAACTTCGCATATATCTTTGTGAGCCTCGGCAGCTTTTTTACCTCTACGGAAATAAAAAAGCAATATATGCCTATAATGTTCGTTTCTGCACTCCATGTTCAAATTGACACAGAACTAACAATTTTAATCAAAATTACTTGTAATTTGCTTCAAAAGTAACCTAAAAGATGCAGTTATGAAATGTCAGAAAGAAAACAAACGCAACGTTAACAGAAGCCAATCAAACAAAACATAACGCCATCAGTTAGTGAAAACCGAAATTACTTTCTTGCCAACCCAATAGATCATATTACTCTGCGCATCTCCTAGATCAGTTTCTTCTTAGCTGCTTTCTTATCTGTAACTCCCCTGGCCAGATCGAATTACATCTACGTCACACGTGGGGCGACGAACAATTACTCATCGATTCTCGATGGACAGTCTTCAGCGGATTTTTGATCATGATTTATTTTTAGAAGTGATCTCGTCATTTAATGAAATAATTTCGCTACGCAGTTCTTTCGCTCAAGACGATTCGAATGAAGTATGAATTTCTTAATTCTATCGCACGCAATGTGGTATAATATACGATAGTTCGATTTGATTTTTAACAAGAGTATTGAATATTAGTTTCTCGTACAACATTATTAGATTAAACATAAAAAGAAATTCAAAAGTATATGTAATACATCATTGATTATATTTAATTATTAATGATGGCTGAACCACCGGACGTGACAGGGTAAAGGTGATCGGTCGGCGTTTTCGGGGTCCGCGATCGCTGTCAAGCTTGAGCACGCGGTCCCCGGATCCTCTTGTCAGATAGTCAGCGGTTTCGAGGGGTTCGACAGCGTATCGTGGGTAGCCGGCGCTCGATTGGCAGCTGGCCAATTGCTGGCAATGCCAGCCGCGCGTTTCGGGAAGTTATCGCGATAGGGAAGAATTAATGCCGCGGCGCGGAGCGGCGACCACGGTAAATAACCTCTTCGTTAACGTCCGCAGGGAATGAACACGTTTCTTCTTCTCCTTCTTCCTCTTCTCCCCCGTCCTCCCCCGCACCCCTCTGCTCCATTCTCGGTCTTCTCGCGTGTCTCTCTGGACCAGCTTGAAAAAAATCCGGAGATCAATTAGATTTACGCTCCGATCCGAACGGGTCCCGGCTCGTTTCGCAGACCTCTGCTACCGGCAGTCGCTTATCGAAATAATTGCCGAATAACGAAGTGACCGGGGTACACGCGTGCGCCGCGCGCACCGCCGCCGATCGCACGATAAACGGTAATTAACGAGCAATTAACGCTCGAGCGCCACCGACCGCTGTATAATTCTCTCGCGCGCCGCGCCGCGGATCCTCCGTTCATCCCGAGAAGATCGAACTTCGGTGTCGCCTGTCCCGGGGATTTTTAGAGCCGCTCGACCCCTGATCGATTCGATCCTGTCCCCTATCGATCCCCCGACGAGTTCAGAATGGTAAGTTAAGACTGCGCTTCTTCCCTGCGGGCTTTTCTCGCGTCTTCGCTGATCGTAGAATCCTTTTCTTTTGTTCGAGGAGTTTGGGAAGATGTGTGGAGCTTTATGTAAAATAAAAATTATCTAGAAATTTCAGTCAAGAAGAAATTGTTGCGTTACTTCGCAGATATTACTTCTATTTCGATCGAACTTTTTACATATTTCATAAGACAGGCATACCGTTTGAAATAAAACCCGACGCTCATGAATAATGTTATCTGCGCCATACGTCGTATTTGGAGAACGTCGAGACACGACGATAAAATACCTTTGACACGGGGAATAAATTACTAGCTAGTTAACAAACACGCCTGCCGGACACTCTGCTTATGGTCGTCTTACCGAGAACGGTCCACTTTTATTTTACAGAACGCGGAAAAATATTGCATCATTGATCGGACGCGGATGTTTCTACAAACTCACTTTTCCTATGTCGTAGCTTACTGTCTGCATCGTTAAATTTATATTTCGAGCTAATTTTACTAATTCAACCCCTAATTAGATTTTTTAAAATATATTTCCCTCTTTATTTCAATGCTACAGCACCTTTACTCTAACTGTTAATACATAAAGTAACTACGATACAATAATGTTCGCATCACGCAAAAATAAAATCAATATAATGGATAATCAGAGTTGGGCAAAAATTTTATTTAAATAAAAATTTCAAATAAAGGGGGTTTAAAATCCACTTGGAAAAACCCTACTTTATTCGAAATTTTTATTTAATTAATATTTTGCCCAACTCTGTGGATAATACTCATTTCCCGCTCCTAACCTACTGTATTATTACTGGCTTAATTTTAATTAACCTAATTTTCAGTCCTCGCACGTAACGATAGTTCTGTACATGCGTAGGACTGAAAATTAGGTTAATTAAAATTAAGCCAGTAACAACACAGTAGGTTAGGAGCAGGAAGTGAGTATTATCCATTATATTGAGTTTATTTTTCGAGCGTGATGCGAACATTATTGTATTGTAGTTACTTTATGTATTAACAGTTAGAGTAAAGGTGGTGTAGCATTGAAATAAAGAGGGAAATATCCAAAAAAAAACCCTAATTAGACAGATCAGGCTCTTCCATTGGCAGGCAGCCGCGTTCTGAGAGACGCGAAATCATATTCCGGGGCTGTGCTCGTGTATCGTTCACATGGTCGATAGGATACCGGCAGTATTTAATGAAACGTCATATTCCGCATACCGTGGATAACGATCGGAGTAACTCGCGGAATGTCGAGCAAGGCTTTATTTAATCGTAATCGAGATATCGATCGCGGTGTCCCGCAGTAATGGAATTCTCCCCGGAGATGAAGAGATCATGGCTTCCTGTCGCTCGCTGAAAACCCCCGCGAAATTAATTGAACCTCGCGGCGCTACTGACGCTCGAACGCGTCCGGGTACCGAAATAGAATCTTCGAAAATGTACCAAGAAGTAACATTTGAGAAGCATTTGAGAAGTCTTCAGGAATTGTGGTAAATCGACTGCATTTAATAAGGATGAGTAAATTCTTGTGTAGAGCAAAGAGATGGCTAAAGTATTCGAATTTCGAGTTCTCATAGCTCTAATTCGAGCCATTCAGCCAGCGGATTCCGCGTTTAATAGTCCGCGCGTTCGTTGGAACAATGTTTGCTACCAAGAATCCCGTCCAATTCCCTGGACTTCCTCTTTCGTGACGATTGATGGCCGAAAACCCAAATCTACTTGTTTCTCCGCGGTTAGGGACCGTCTACGAGCGCAGCTGTCAACCTCTTTGCTCTAAACAGAAGTCGTGAGAGCCGCCGAGGGAAGCAAGGAGAGCATTAATAAGATGCTGAGCATCGCCGGACTCGGAATAGTTTCTCGGAATAGTTGTCGGACCGTGGGCTAGGTGAGAACGAGATAGATTTTCGAGTGTTACGACTTTGTGTCGCGCTGTAGTCCCAAACTGGGTTTTAGCTGAGTCTAGCCGATTGAGATGGTCAGAACTGCCCTCAGAGGTTTTTCAATGCCTATCGAACCATTCGAAAACTGACCGGGAAAAAGCACTCCGAGTAAAATTTCAGCCCTCTCTTTCTATTCTATATAATTTCTACATTGAGAAAAAGAAGTAGTTACTTCAATAACGCGCGTGTTATTGTAATTTTTTTACTTCGATGAATATCAATGTATTCTTTTCAATACTATGAAATTTAGAAGCAAATCGTGATGTATTTGAATTGTCTATCATGAAATGATTGAAAATATTATTTGATTCAATACCGTATACTATTATCCGTAATATTTCTTTTTTTCCTTCAATCAGATATGTTGCTAAAAAAATTTGGGATTGGTTTGAGGCCATATCTTATTGTTTTGAAAACATTGATGGTCAAGCTATTGGCTTATATGATTCGCGGAAATGAGTTTTGCTATTGAAATTCAACAGTATTAAATATTAAAACAAGTTCATATGATATTGGCACTATTCAATAGTACATCTTATTGAATCAACACATATTTTTTTTGTTTCGACAGGATTTTTTTCCCAGTGTAGCTTTCTCGCGAGGGTAGTTGCAAGGTGAATTAAATTTCGCGATTTTCCACGCATTCTCCGGTCTCCGATGCGTTCTAAAATTCCAAAAAAAATGTGACACATTTTGGATCCTGAGGCGCATTTTACAGAATTTTTTCAGATTTTTTGTTGCAAACTGTGCTGGTAAAAAATGGTCATTGAAAAAACTCTAAAGGCAGTTTCGACCATCTCAATCGACCAGGCCCTTTTCTTAAGGTATAAAATTCTGTTGAATTCGATTCCATGTAGAAACAGTCTCGTCGACGTCGACCCAACCAGAATTTCAGGGTTGATTTAAACGGCCCCGGAATTATCGCGGCCATTGTGCGCGCTTTGATATTCCCGGCAGCAGTAGACCACGTTCTCGACCGAGATATTGCTACTCGTAATTCAACGTTGTTTGTGCGTCTACGTTCGGCCGGTGTCTCCGTCCCCTTAAATTTCGGGGGATGTCTGGGGCCGGTGGAGCGTTTTCGTAGCTAATCAGACAGTCGTTGCTACATAAATAATCCATAAATCACGCGATGCCGCCGGGGGCCGAATTCGGCGGTTTTATTAGCTGTTTCGTGAAAAGGAATTCAATTCGGTTACTAAACATTGCAGATTCTTGCGTTCCAATAGAATGTCGGCGGTAGTTCGGCGAGTAGCAAGAATCACGGCTTGTATTTCGTGGTCCTTTTTGTTTCGCGAGGAGGTACCCGACCCTTCGTGGTTCGGTTCATTAAATTCGAAAAAATCGTCCTTCCAGCGCGGCCCAGTTCGGCTTCCCTGCTCCCTAGCCGCAGTGCGAGAAAAAGGCATAATCGAGGTTTAAAGGATTCGCGAGGAGAGGGCTCGGCTTTCGCCTCGCGGTCGGTGCCTTTGACGCCTACTAATGAGGGAGCAGTGATTAAAGGATCGGACTTCCATGAGGGAACGTGACAGCACACGTGACGACTAATTTTCGAACTGCAAATCATAGTTGAAATTTACAAGTCCTTGATGCGTCCACCCACGAAAAGCCAATTCGATCATTTTTATTACAAAGTTCCTCGAGAACCTGCATTCCGGTTACGATACAACAAAATGATCTCTCAGCGGTGCAAGTTCATCGCACGACGAACTCTGATTGAATTGCTTCACAATTTCACTGATTGTTTCAAGCCTAAACGATCTCACTCCGTCTTCTTCAATCGTGCAGCCTTCGCCCGCTGCCCACTCTTCACCGACGCGATTCAATCAAGCCTAACGACGTTTAATGCTCGAAAATTACCATGAACGCGCGTTTCGATCGTCGGCCAACCTCCGCAGAGAAATGGCGTGCCTGACAGAAAGTGCCCAATCAAGACATTCTGGTTAAGCGCGTAGTTGAAAATAGACATTTTCATACATATTAAAAGGAGAAAGTCTTGGAAGTCAAAACGTTTATAACAACAACGTAAAATGAACAACAAGGGAGCAAACACGTTTCACGAACGAAACGATAAATATTTTCGCACAGACTTAGCACTTTCCGGTGTCTCCACGATTAACGTTCTCCGCGATTAACGTCGCCAGACCGAGTAACGTAAATTCGACGTCGCCGAGCAGGATCGATCGGCGACAATGCGTATTCAGGATTCACTATACCTCGAGGAAACTCTGTTCGAAGGGGCCCGGTATGCGCCTGGTAAGTACATATTCGTGTTCGGCCGTCGGCGTTGCCCTGGCAAACGCATATCTCCCGATAGAGACGAGAAAGAAGAAAAGGAGCTGCGATTGAGAATCGTGGCAGCTCGCGGATCGGTGTCCGATCCCTTTAATTAAATATCTGTAATTGTTACGACGCGACGGTCCCATTAACGTCAGCTCTTTTCATGCCTTCCGATCCCTTCGTCGCGTTCGCGGCTGTTTCCTACAGGAAATTATGATCTTGATGGACAATGGGCTTTGGGGGCGTGGAGAATCGTCGGGAACGTTGGGAAGATGGTACAGTGAAAATGAGGAGACCATTGTGCCTTCTATGGATCTATAATTTAACTGTTGACAAGCTTTTGCTGTTAGACATTTTTCTCAAGCCATTCGGTTTTTCAAGAAGAGTTAAAAACATTCAAAGTGTTTTCTTACTATAGGGTTGAAGTACGGATGTATGCGTGTATTGTATGTATGCGTGTTGATAGGCAGCCCTATACAGGGTGTCCCAAAATTCGTGAACTTCCCGAAAGGGGGTGGTTCCTGACACCATTTCAAGCGACATTTTCCTATGCACCAATGTCAGCCGCGGCTTTGTTTAGAAGTTATTAACGAAAAACACGGACCAATCAGAGCGCGACCTAGACGCGAGTTGCCCCAGTCGGCCAATAGACAGTTGGCGCGCCGGGCCGACTGTGCCAACTCGCGCCTAGGCACAGTGGTCCCAAATCCCGAAAACGCGGACAAAACCTCAAATCGTATTAAAAAATTATTGGATCTGTTTCAAAATTGATATTAAGGCGTTTTTGGGGTCACTGATTACGAATCTGAACTTAAAATTTAAAAAAACAAAATGGCGGATCCAATATGGCGGACATATACATTAAAAAATTATTGAATCTGCTTCAAAATTGGTATTAAGGCGTTTTTGGGATCGCTGATTACGAATCTGAACTTAAAATTTAAAAAAACAAAATGGCGGATCCAATATGCCGGACAAATACATTAAAGAATTATTGGATTTGCTTCAAAATTGGTATTAAGGCGTTTCTGGGGTCGCTGATTACGAATCTGAACTTAAAATTTAAAAAAACAAAAATGGCGGATCCAATATGGCGGACATATACATTAAAAAATTATTGGATCTGCTTCAATATTGGTATTAAGGCGTTTCTGGGGTCGCTGATTACGAATCTGAACTTAAAATTTAAAAAAACAAAATGGCGGATCCAATATGGCGGACATATACATTAAAAAATTATTTGATCTGCTTGAAAATTGATATTAAGGCATTTTTGAAGTCGCTGATCACGAATCTGAACTTAAAAAATATAAAAAAATTTCAGATATATTGTATTATTGTTTATAAAAAAACTGGCAATCTGTGTCCTCCATACGTTCTAAGCATAATCCTTCAAAAACTATTTAAATTGTTCAGAAAAACTTAGTGTATATCTCTCAGTTCGAGAAGAAATGCAACGAATGCTCACAAAATACCTACTCTGCATTATAAAAAACAGTGATACGACCACAGGGGCAGAGAGGGGCAGCTAATTTTTTTTTAGATTGCAAGATAATAGTATAAACTAGAATCTCGAACAAGTTTTAGCGATGGAGGGTGAAGGAAACTCAACTTTTACATTAATCTTTAAAATTTATGCCTTCACTTTTACCCTTACTTTTGCATACATAGTTATCAGTTAATAATAAACATTTGGCACTAAAAACTATGCAACTTACCTCTACAAACAACATCCATAATGCACAATTAAAATCGATACGTTCCAATACAATTTACGCACTGTACAGTTAAAACTCGCACTGAGACTTGGAAGAGTATGAAGGCACTGACTAATGAAACCGAAGTTCGGATTGCGACTGTTGGTCAGGTATAAAAATGGGACCTTTCTACCGTCTACCTCCAAGTAGATATACTCTTAGAGTAGCCAACCCCATAATTAAAACTTACCTAGCTGAAAGTTCATTTTTTTGGTTTTGTCCGCGTTTTCGGGCTTTGGGACCACTGTGCTAGGTCGCGCTCTGATTGGTCCGTGTTTTTCGTTAATAACTCCTAAACAAAGCTGCGGATAACATTTTTGCAAAGGAAAATATCGCTTTAAGTGGCCTCAGGAACCTCCCATTTCCGGGAAGTTCAGGAATTTTGGGACACCCTGTATATGATTAAATTTATAAAATAGAGAATCGCAAAGAACAGAAGAATTGCAAAATTTCAATCGCCAACGAATTGTAAAAAGAAGGCAGATCGAAACGAGCGCCCGCGAGAAACACGTCTGTCAACGATTGGTTATCCGTGCATCTTACGTTTTTTACAAATAAATACGGCTCATTCCTCTCTTAAGTCTCTCTTAAGGCTTAAGTCTCTCCCCCCAGACATGGTAACGGAGCAGAAGCTTTTTAAATGCTCGGTAAAAGAGCATGCGTCGCTTCCGGGTAGACGGTTCTCTCGTAACATCCATCAAACGCATCGAGGCGAAGAGCGGAATCGTTACGCCGCTGACTAATTTATGCAAATCGCGCGATTTCCATCGGAACATGGCGCTCGGAAGTTTTCCACGACCGCGATGGACTTGTTTTCGAGATCGCTCGGATCTGCCACGGGATAGCTCCGCCGTCGATCTCGCATTCTTCTCCTGATCGATAAATCCTGAGGCAACGTGTCGATCAGTTTACAAAACAACAGAAATCGCACTGTCTTGTTACTCAGAATGTATGGAAGCAATTTTGTAATTGCTGCTTTGTCGAGTGGATTGATAGTTATTATAGGATTCTGACACCTAACGACTGGATAATTATACCTTCTACGTGCGCGGTGATTGATAATGATTGCACGCCAAGTATCAACAACGCAAATCTTGCGTATAATCAACGGGCAAACATACTAGAAATAGGGATAAAAGAAAGACGATAATTGAATTTTTCAAATCCATGTTTCCAATGTTGGCTTTTGAACTTGACAAGGGCCGTTCCCGTGCAAGTATCGAGGTGCCCCGGCGGCCGTCGATCAAAATCACCGGGAAAACATACTAGAGATAGGGATAAAAGAAAGAAGATAATTGAATTTTTCAAATCCACGTTTCCGATGCTTCGCTTTTGAACTTGACAAGGGCCGTCCCCGTGCAAGTATCGAGGTGTCCCGGCGGCCGTCGATCAAAATCACCCTCGCCGCTCGATTTCGCATGATCACGAGACCTCGGAGACGCGGAGAAAAGAGAGATCGAAGGGAACGGATCGTTCTCGGCGATCGGATCGAGTCGCAACAAGCCGGAGCGGGGCTCGGGAGCGGGGGCAAAAGAGAGAAAGAGAAAATCGGCTTTTGTAGCGGCGCGCAAACAAATCCGACGTGGACTCTGGTAGGAGGATGAGGAGGATGAGGAGGATGAAGAAGAAGGGAAAAGGAGTTCGGGCTCGGGTAATAGAAGGAGCGAGAAGGAGCGCGGAGACAAGGGGTAGCCGGTAACAAACGACTCGCAAATCCTTCCTGTCAATTTAATCTCGCCTCGAATCCCGGAGAAATGTTAATAAGGGCCTCACTACCATTCCTTCCTCCTTCGTCCCTGCCGTCGTCGTCGATCCTCCTCGATCGAGCGCGCATGCGCGGACGCGAGAGCGCGCGAGCCGGCAACGACACTTTATTTTCGCGCAAAGATACCGCGCTGCGCCACAGCCGCCGACCACGTGGAAATTGTGTGCAAAGCGAGCTGCACCCGCCTCTCCTCTCTATCTTTCTCTGTTTATCCCCCATTTTATCCGGTCTCCCTTCCGCGTCCCCCTTTCGGCCTTCCTTCCACCCTCTCGTAATTTATCGCGGTTATGCCAGGGCCCTCGCGGTGGAATCTGTACCAGCGGATAAAGGAACCTCCTGGAAAAATACTCCCACACGACTGGCCGACGCGAGCCCGCAATGCTATCGTCCCGATTCGATCATTCCCGGCTCTTCGGATGCCACGGAAACGGGAACTGCACCGCACAACTCCCTGCCGCAACCGCAACGCGGCTGATCCGATGAAGAGATCCCGCTCGAACTTGCAAAGCGAGCCGCCGCACAGTGGGCCAGATCGACGCGCTAGCTGTTCATCAGCTAAAAAATCGAAGTCCTCATATCGATTTTTAACGAATGTACAATGTTTCTTAAATGTCCATTACATTCATAAACGATAATATTAATTAAAGTTATTAAAAACTCTCGTTACAATAAGCGTTCAAAGATCAAACTTTTTCAGATACGATTTATCACCGAAAAAATTCCTTTTCTTCATAACGATGTCCTGGAAAACCTACTGAAGATTAAGTGCCCAATTTTTTTTGTATGTAGAATGTATATCTATGTTGAGAACGCACCAGGAACTAAACATTAATGTTCATAATTTGTTATAAAAAAAATACTTAGTCAACTAAGGAATACCGTCAAAGTTTTTCACCTTTGACAAGGGATAAGTTGAAAGTGTTATATAGTGTCGTGCTCTAACAAAGTGGAACATTTTCAGCAACGTCTCCTCTAAAAGATCCTGCAAATTTCACACCCAAATCGACCCAAGCTTGGAAATTATGATGGTTTAAAGCGTCGCGTGTCTCGCAATTCCGCGAATCGCGTTGCGCGAGACGCATTGACGACCACTCGGCAGGTCTTAAGAGTGTAAAGACCTAACCCAGACCTATCTTATGAATTTTTTAGATTATACCACCATTGATAAACATTCGAACTTATTATTAGCTCACAGTTGAATCATTTGTATTTGAGAGATTATAGTAACAGCATCGTAGTATAGCATCAGAGCAGTTTTTCCATATTAAAGACCTGTATTTTACCTTTGTTAAGAGGAATTATAGTATAGACTTTTGTTTATTCATAGATAAACAGAGTTATAAGCAGAAAATCCGTATGATCAATCGAATATAGTCAATAACTTTGTAAAATATAATACTTAATCTTGTTTGAATTTTTGTAATTCTTTAAATAAGACAGTAATAACACATTTTTGTTATTTCATTAAATATAATAAACTTCATTCATTCAATAATTATGAATTACTCTTGTTTGAATGCCTCAATAGCCAGTTTTCAAATATTATTCATTATTCACACGAGTTTACAGACACTTCCGGTGGTGTAACAAAAAAATGTTTCCTACAAAAAGTAATCAGTACTCAGTCTTCTACAAATCTCAATACAAAAAATTTCAATAATTTCTTTTTTTTAATACAAAATTGTGTTTACCTTCATTATTTATTTATAACTATATATTTTTTATTCAATAATATTATAGCTGATGCCGAGACGAATCCGACGATATATTTAATGTGGTCTTTATGTTTTGAAATAATGGTGAAATACGCGTGAACAGCTAGCGCGCCGATCTGGCCCACTGTGCGCCGCACAGTGGGGAAAAGTGACTTGCCTCGCTTCAAAAAGGAATAACTTTCGATAAAAATGAGGTAGAGCGATGAAATTTTTTTTAAATTAAAGCTAAAACTTTGCAGAATATGGGAAAAATAGGGAGATTACGGTACGAACGGTTTTTAACCTTGAGAAAATTCGTTAAACAATTCGTTCACAACAATCGATTTCTTGTAAAATCCTGAAGTCGTAGACAAATTTTGAGACCAGATTTGAAATCAACGTGAAAAAATCTACGGGAAATGATATATAGCAAAAATTTAAAAAAATTTTTTCTGCCCGTGGTAACGCAGAAACCACATTTTCTGGAAATTGTGAAAGTTCAACGAATTTTCTCAAGGTTAAAAACCGTTCGTACCGTAATCTCCCTATTTTTCCCATATTCTGCAAAGTTTCAGCTTTAATTTAAAAAAAAATTCATCGCTCTACCTCATTTCTATCGAAAGTTATTCCTTTTTGAAGCGAGGCAAGTCACTTTTCCCCACTGTGCGCCGCGCCGAATGCTTGGAAACAAGCTGCGAATTTCGGTCGCGGATCTTCGAGTAATAGGGCCTGCTCGAGGGAAGGGGTTGGTACTCACAGATCCTGCTGGAGTAGAGCTTGGTTTTATGAAGATGCATATGGATTTTTTCTCGTTGGCGAATGTACGTCTCGACGTCCCCAGTGACGCAACAAGTCCACTGAGCTAAATGCAAATTTCCGGGCACGTGGCGAGTCACGCGAAATTCCGTAGGCCTTTTTCCAATTTCGCTAACGATCACGGTGAAGCACGTTTTAATTCATATTCGTTCGAGCCCGCGGCTCGTTCGGAAGCGGTGCGCGCACCTGGAAATTACACGTTGCCGGGATCCACAACACCCTTTCCTAATCGGTTTGACGGACGTGACGTTTTAATAATCTGATTTTAATTGGAGCCCGATGACGTAATGCCCGACACCGTCGTCACGCTTAACGACCTGTGTAAAAGCGTACACAGCCCTGTCGGGCAGCTATTCATTTCTTATTCGCTTCTATAACACCGCGTTTGGTGTCCTAATGATCATCGCGCTAGCGACTACGCGATAATTAACCGTGCCATCTCGCGTTCTTCTCACCGCCGCGCCGCGAACGCTCTCGATTCAATGGTTTCTTAACACCTTACTTACCAACGCCCATTAATTAGCTTCTCGATCCTTGTGCTCGTTATTTACCAGATTACACATATCGCGAGTTACGTTTGTGTCCTGTCGGAGTTGTAGAAACTGTTTTGGCGAGCAACATCTCGGCCAAGCAGAATCGGCAGGGTTCACGGGACCCATCCTCCATTTGCCAGAACAAATAAATCAGTGACACACACCTGGCCGCCGATCCCGTGACCGCGCGATAGTACCTAGCCTCTAGACATTAAAATTTGATTCACGAGTCCCGGCGCGATTTTATTGAGCGGCCGGTATCCCGACGACCACGCAGCCGGTCTTTATCGGTTTCTCAACGGATTTTTGGCACGTCACCGTCAAGGAGATGAATGGACGATCCATTCGCCACGGCTCGACCACCGGCTCGAGCATTTCCGCATACTTACCGTTGTGTTATTCCACGACTGTCCTCTAAACTGCCCGGAGAAAGTATCCTTTTGTCCGCTGACGAGTGGAGATCTGGCCGCGCTGTGGACCATAATCAGGACATAGCTCTTGTTATGGTCCCCGAAATGATGTTCCTTCGATTTTCGTATCAAAGATATATGTTGAGATTATCTGCGTCGTTCCTACTTTCGATTGCAGTTCTTTCGTAACGATACATCTTTTCGGAATTTCGATGAGAAGCTAATGGCGCGTGGATCGGCGAAATTTCCGAGAGATCACAGCACGGTTATATCTGTCCACCGACGTAGATACAATAGTAATTCATAGCGTACGGGTATACGATCGAATAACTTCCACCGAACTACCCGGCGCGCGATTTATTTGATCGACACGCCCCTTGCCAACTTGCTCGCCGCTGAAATTTAACGCGCGCGATGATCTTGGGGACGAGACAGGACAGACGGTTTTCGCTTTATTGGCTCGATTCGCGGAAACGAAATAGCGGTGTAGATTTCGGCCGGATTTTCGGAAATTGTTTTATCGCTTGGTAAAATGTAGGTTTCCGACGAGATCGAAATCTCCGACGAACGGAGATGAAACCGGGGAATTTTAGTATTTCAGAAGTGTTTCAAAAATATATTATTCAGCTTCTCATTTTGTCAGTCTGGTAGATTTCTTCCTGAAACCGATAAGATCAGGATGCCGATGATGAAATGTTCAGGAATAGTTTGACCGAATCTCTTTGAATGATCGATTCAGTCTCTGTTCTACAAGGAAACTTTTTTTAGAATCGTGTTTTGAAGAAAACGTGGTGGATGATTCTCGAGGAAAATTTCGTCGGCTCTGTTATTTTGTTCGACTGAAGGTAGCATTGTGAACAAGGCGTAAAGAGGATCGAGCACGCGTGTACATGCGAGCTCGGAGCGCGTAAATGCGCCATCGAGAAGATCTATTGTTAGCCTAGCCGAAGCTTAAAGCCAAACATTCTTTCATACCGTATGTGGGTCGCCATCTACGCGATCTACGCACGATTCGCTTCCTACGAGTCGCGTTCGCCAAGAAACAACGCCCTAAAAAACAATTTTGCCGTCTAGAAACCGCTTGGACAGTCTTCGACATTACGCGTTAATTCTTCTGCTCGGAAGAATGAAAATGTCGGGAATGAAAACTTCATTGGAAGGATGGAACTAACAATCTCAAACAAAGCTATTTAGAGTGAGACGTTGCGTACAAACCATCCTTGTCACGTTCCATATTTATTTCCGTGTAGAACACAAATAGACAATTCAACATGAACCACGTTCGCGCCGTAATACCGAAAATAGAGTGGGGAGAAGCTCGGAAGCTTACGGGGCTTACGTTTGAAAGAGACCTGGGAATCACGTACCCGCCCATTCGGATTGAATACATGGATCCCAAAACATAAACACCGTAGAATTATTTTCAGAACTGTTGAATTGCGAGTGAAATAAAAACATATCGCAATGTCGTAAAGATCCCAACGATTCGGAACACTCATTACCCAATGTAGGCCAGATTTTCAGGGTCCCGGTCCGCCATTTTGCCATTCGATCGCATGTCCGATGCTCGAGACGGCCTTCCTCTCTTGCTCGACTGAAATCTCAATTTGTCGGCGGCGCGTAATTGTCCCGATCGAAGGCGTAATTAGCCGTCGAGCGGAGGCGATAACGCGTCGAGATTATGGTTAACAGTTACGGCGGAGGGAGATTCCGGCGGAGCAGATCGGCCGAACGATCGAATTTATGAACTGTCGAATGACGGTGCACGAGTACTGTATCGGCGCGACGTCGGCATTGTCGCGTATCCTTTTCCCGTGTATTCTTTTTCAATAATAAAGAAGTTCATAATGCGGGACACGGGTCCGTTCGTGGGCGTAATTGGCCCGCGCCGCGTTACGCGACGTTTTATATGTCGTAACAGCTCTTTGAAACGTGCTCGGCGTTTGGGACGCGCACACGCGGCCTTTAGGCGAACTTTAATTGGCCAATAAAAAAAAAAGCGAGCCGGGTCCGCAGAAAAGTGGGGTTTATTGGTGCCGCACGGTTTTTCGTTGCCTCTCCTCGTGGCCGCCTTTTATTGTCACCTACCGACAACCGAGCGCGCCCACCGACCAAAAATATATCGTCGATAAATAAGGTTTTATCATCGTGGAATGTTAAGTGGTCGGGCCACCTCTTCTTCCTCTCGCGCGTTTCCTCTCGCGCGTTGTTGCGCAAGCGAGATCCGCCGCGCGGGTCCTCGCGAAAATCGTTTTTACGAGCCTCTCGCGCCGCTCTTCATTTCTCCGGGAGGGCGACACCGAAAGAGTGCTCGTCGCCGATGCGCGCAGAAACGCATAAATTAGCACGCGAATACTGCGAGTAAATCTCCTCCGCGAGAAGCCTCTTCTCCTTTTGCCGCGGCCTTCTGGCTTTGCCCGCGCGAACGCTTCCACTTTCCACGAGAGATTTCGCGTGAATCACGCACTGGAGACACGAACTCGATCGAGAGGTACGTTGTACTCTCAAATCGTCCCTTTAGGCTGACGATGACGTTGATACTGATTTTGTTTCGCCGAAACAAAAATTGTACTTGATGCACGATCGCAATGGTAAGAATAACTAGAGGGTTTTATCAGAGGTTTGAGGCTTTCACGGCCCGGCATCATACAGTTATTTCTGTTGAGGCTTTCGGGTGTAAGCCGTGTCCTAAAGGGAAATTTCTTCCTTTAGGACAGACCTGGGCGACGCTGGCTCGAAAAACACATGTTGCTACCACTCTGGGACTGTCATGCCGAGCAAGAGAAGGAGAGCTTACCCAGCAAGAGAAGGAGAGAAACAGCAACATGTGTTTTTCGAGCCAGCGTCGCCCAGGTCTGCTTTAGGACATGGCTTACACCCGAAAGCCTCAACAGAAATAACTGTAGAGGGTTATTGTTGCTCGCCGAATCCTCGGGATCCGATCGTTTCCGCGGGACAGTTTTATCGGCGATCGGCCGTGTAATTTTTACGCGACGATAAAGAGGGCCCCGAAAATCCTCGTAGAATGCAGGTGGATTGAGAGGAAGGAGGAGAGAAGATAATTTTATTTCGCATAAAAATTCGCTATCGATCGCTGAAAAAACTAAAGGGTTATTGTTGCTCGCTCGCTTCCCTCGCTCGCGAGTAGGGTTGTTTTGCTCGCTCGCTTCGCGAGCTCCCGGGTAGGACTGCTCTTGCGAGAGGATTAGTGGTAGGTATGGCTAGTATAGGGCCTACAACTATTAATGTTTTTTATTTGGTGTATGACTCTCCAAGAGTCATACAAAGAACTTCCCGATTCGTTAGTTGCAGTATATTATTATCATTATTAAGTGTACGTTTTAAGAAGATTATACGTTTTCAGGAAAATTCAATAGTTTTCTACTTATCAAAATGTTTGCTATATGGCGAGTTCTTACTTTCACTCCTACTCTGGCCAATTGAAAATCAAAACACAATATAGACGGAATTTTAGTATTTTCTTGAAAAGTAATAATAAATTTTAATATTCCGCATGCTCCATTAACCAATCCGTCTTCAACATCAATGTTATTAATAATCATCATATATTTTATATTAATTTTCAATTTAATCTCAGTTAATAATTCGTTTTGAACTGATTGTTTTTTCAAAGATTGTAATATAAATTCTTTTTTGTACTTTCATCGATATTCTCCCAAAATGTATTCTCGGGAGTAGAGATGATAAACTCACTCTTGCATTGGGATAATTTTCGACTATTGCAAGCGGTAACATTAGCATTAGTTGTACAAATAAAAAAAAAATTTTTTAAAAATGAAAAAAAATAAAAAAAAATTTTTTATGTAATTACGTTTGTTTCTTCGGTGGAAAATTTCCATCCTCTCGTATAAATTGCATTGTTGAATCAACTCCTTCCGAAAAAAACTAAAAAACTAAAAAACTAGACCAAAATGGACCAAAATGTAATCAGCTCTAAGTTACAGCAGGGCACATCGATTGCATCATTCGTCATTCTGATCGCGTTGTTACTTTTTCAGAAAACGTTAACGAAAAATTTGATACCATACAAACATACATACGCACACACACACATGCAAACATTTTGCTAAAAATAGTCTAAAATGACTCCAATGACCATGAAACGTGAAGATCTGCTAAAAACTCGATTTTCGGGAAGTTAATAAGAATGGATCTGGACATAGTTGGAATAATTTTTTAGAACAAGCACGATCAGCATCGCGGTCCGATCGGTTTAATAGGTAGATCGTTTAAAAAATTGCTCCGGCAGAAAAATGGCGGCGGTCGGACACGTTCCGCGCGGCCGACCTTTTTCTTTTCCACCTTCCAGCGGGGCCGGCTGAATTATTGTCCGCGCGATCGTCGCAGATATTTCAGACGTTCACCGTTTACCGTGGTCGTCGCACGGATTTCTTGAAAATCCGGAGCGAGCGAATTAAACGCAATTAATCGGCATCGCTCGGACAACGAACACGCCCGGCAAGAGAGATCATTGTCGTTGCATGGCCGGCCGGCTATTATGACGTGCTGGCGCGTTAAAGATAGCAACAAATTACACGGCCCCGTCGACCGCGCGTTGTGATACGAATCGCGGTTAATTGCGGCCGTAACGCAACACGATCGGTTTCGCTGCTGCCTTTTACATTTTCGTCGATTGAAAACGCGCCGTCGGAAATTCGAGGAATTCCCAGGTGAGCCGTGGCTCCGACGAGGCAATAAGCAAACCCTAAGCGATTACTTCTAATGAAATTGCCCCTGCCCCGGTATTTCTGTGTCACTTTTCATTCCGCGCGGGGTCACAATGGCTACTCGGCTCAATAATCTCCCATTTTCCGTAATTGAACTGCCTGCGATCGCAATAACTAATAAACAAAGCTCTGCCAAGTGCTGCGGACGTTGGACAGGCTACCGGAGGCAAGCAGCGTAAAGTAATTAGGCGAAATAGTGACAAAGTTTATGGTATTGGGGTTGAAATACAGTCCCTGCTCACTTTATTAGACTCACCTGAAGAATTGGTGCTGTTTGAAATCCTATAAGGAATTCAACGCTGTTTTCAACCTATGGGGTAGTGATTTTATACTACAAGGTTGCCTTATGGGTTGCCTATCTAAGTGTAAAATTTTCTTGCAAGAGAAATTCACCGGACATGAATCCGATTGAAAATGTCTATGAGTGCCTGAAAAGAGAACTGGCCAAAGAAAATTAACAACAAAGACCAAGTTGATAGAGAGAATAATCTATCACTGGCACCATAACGCTGCATTAAAAGAAATTGCACAAACTTGCATAGATAGCATGTCCAGAAGAGTTGCGGCTTTAAGAGCAGCTAAGGGCGGATTAACAAAATATTAGTGTTTTAAGAATTATATTGATCTATTTGTGTTTGTATCCATTGTTTTTGTAAAATATATATATGGAAAATTCATTTGTCATCATTAAATGATTTTTGCATAAGGCTACTATACCTATTATTCATGGTAAAACTAAAAAATCATGATTATGGAGGTGAGTCTAATAAAGTGAGCAGGGACTGTATGTTTCTCGATCGAAAATTGAATAACAAGAATTTACCTTAGTAGCACAAAAATATTGGATAAATATTTTTTAAGCCACACTTTTTCATATGCGAAAAATATTTCTTCCTAACTTATATAAAAAAGAATATTTGGTACTTAATGTAAAATAAATATTGTACGTATATTTGAATATTAAAAACAGATTGAATCTCTTTTTGATATTATATGAATGTGTATACAATATCTTGTGCTGCTAGGGTATGATTTCGGCGTCAGGTTCGATCATTCATATTGTTTCCATGCCGAACAACCTTGACCTCGACGCAAAAAAATTTGTTTCACTGTTTGTAAATGTTCGCCAGCCATGATAAAGGTTGAAATATGTTACTCGATCGAAAATTGAATAACAAGAATTTATGATTTCGGCGCCAGGTTCGATCATTCACATTGTTTCCATGCCAAACAACCTTGACATCGTCGCAAAAAAATTTGTTTCACTGTTTGTAAATGTTCGCCAGCCATGATAAAGGTTGAAATATGTTTCTCGATCGAAAATTGAATAACAAGAATTTATGATTTCGGCGCCAGGTTCGATCATTCATATTGTTTCCATGCCGAACAACCTTGACATGGACGCAAAAAAATTTGTTTCACTGTTTGTAAATGTTCGCCAGCCATGATAAAGGTTGAAATATGTTTCTCGATCGAAAATTGAATAACAAGAATTTATGATTTCGGCGCCAGGTTCGATCATTCATATTGTTTCCATGCCAAACAACCTTGACATGGACGCAAAAAAATTTGTTTCACTGTTTGTAAATGTTCGCCAGCCATGATAAAGGTTGGAATATGTTTCTCGATCGAATTTATGGTATTGGGTTCGTCCGTAAGCTGTACAAATGTTTGTATGCATGATTTTCGAGTGGCTCCCACGTAAACGATCAGTTTCTCACGGGGTCGCTAACTATTCCCGAGGACACTTGACCGATTTGAAAAGCAGGTTCCTTCGATACCAGGAGCCGAAATTTTTCCGTATTGCGATAAGCGCCGCCAGGCCTTAGGATCGTCTCAAGTGGCCTGTAAACAGAGCTACCTAAACTAGTTGATCGCTGCGTTTCCGACACAGCACACGACGAAATGGATGTCGACGAGCCATTAGGCGGACGCTACCGTTTCTCAATATTTTCGTCGCTACCGGGTGTTTAACATTTGTGGGAATTTAACACCGTGGGAACTAGGAATGAATCGAAAAATTGAGAATTACGAAACTACTGCTGCAAACGAACAAAGGGGACAGTTCTCTTTCATGCAACTATTTCAGAAGAGCCTTTAAGAATTGCACAAGAATTACTAGAACGAGTAGCAACTAGCAATCTCCCTATTTTATCAATTTGTACAGACCGAGTCAAATTTAAATTCCGTGTTAATGCCGCATTCCCAGAGCCAACAAGTCTCAAAGTCCCTTCGCCTGTACCAGCTTCGAAAACCAATTGATCGAACGTCGATAATCGTCGACCATTTGATCGGTTCTGACGAAACGAGCGTCTCGGTCGATCATTTGAATCGCTAGTAAACGGTTGACAGGCCCAGATATCCCGGGTCCGACGTTCACAGGGCCCGTTAGACGGTGAACGGGCGAAAATTGCGACCAGTAGCCGGGCAAAACCTCGCGCGAAACATTCGTTAACATTCCCAACACGAGGTAATGATCGCCGAGTAAGAAGCGACGCGGCAGCATTCGTCGTGACAGCCTGCTCTCCGGTTTCTAGCGGCATGCTAGGAAATTAATAGATCCTAGATGGTGGATCTAGGCATGACGATCGCGCAAAAACGAC
Source organism: Lasioglossum pauxillum (assembly GCA_933228785.1). NCBI lineage: Eukaryota > Metazoa > Arthropoda > Insecta > Hymenoptera > Halictidae > Lasioglossum > Lasioglossum pauxillum. The sequence goes on from OW121702.1 coordinate 4,242,832, forward strand.
GATCCTCCTACATGGTTACCGACGGGCCACTACCGGCGATTATCATTCATAAATTAGAGACTGGCTGTCGTTACTGCGTTAGACGTCGTAAACATCCTACCACGCTGCTAATTAGCGGCACGGACGTTTAAGACGACACAGGGCAAGGCCCTGTTTCGACATTTTTCACGGCGTCGCTTTGGTTAAGGGGGATCTATACCCTCAGATTCTGGGGTATTTATCAATGTTATCAACCTCTGTGCAGAAAAAAGGTTTTGGTAACATTGATAAACACGCAACTGCATAATGAACACGAGATGGAGTTGCTTGCTATTTCTATATTCTATTCAGCTTGTCGCGAATGCCGTTATACATGGCAGGTCGCACTAATATTAGTGCCACCGATGAGAATATGTACCTCGTCTGTGTCAGTTTTGCTATGATTCCACGTTGACAGCAGTGCAGCAGTGAAATGTTGCAGAATATCGCAGCACTGATTGACAGTCCTTCCGACTAGGCACCATCTCGTCTAAACTAACTGAAATAAAATTGGCTCTAGATTGGCTCTACATCAGAGAGAACCTCTGTCTTCATGAACGTAATATGGAGAAATCTCTGCTATGCGAATGAAATCACGCGCATCGATTTTTTGTCCTTATACGAGCATATTTTGAGCTACACAATAGTTCATTTGATAGAGGAAGGTTCATCACGGCGCGCCCTGCTCATCACATCAGTCAAAAAAGTCTCTTTGAGACAGAAAAATACATTGAAATCTGCGGTTGTTTTTCTAGATTTTTTCTCTACTTTGGGCATTCATATTATTAGATATAAACATAATCTCGTTAAATCAATAGCAGAGCGCGCGGTATTTAACCTTCCTCTATAGAATGAGCCCTCACCCAGCCATAAATCGGCTCAAATAAGGACAAAAAATCGATGCGCGTAAACCCATGTTTAGACCCAAAATCTAGTAAGATTCTAGTTCCTTTCTAGTTACAATCCGAGGGTAGAGATCTCCCTTAATCCTTTGCAACACACGTGAACGAGAGAACCGTCCACGAAAACGCAAAGGCGCGCAAACATCGAGCAACAAATTTCCTCCACCACTAGAAGTAGGATTATCGTCAACGATACTTATCATGCAAAGAGTGTCCCTCGCTAATCCCGAAGGAAACTGTCTCGCCTCAAAAATCGCAGTACCGAACCTGCTGTGACTGCGACTGTCCCGGGATCTACGACTCTAGAAACCGAACACGAATCTCCGATCTAGAACGAGGGTCGATCGATCGTTTACAGATTCCCCTGAAGCCGGTGTAGTCCGAGGTGTCATCGGATTTTCAACAGGTCGGGCTTAATATTCGACTAGCGTCGCGTCCCTCAGTCCCACGGTACTCGGGGCCTGATTCTCGAGAAGTAAGCGGATGAAGGGCCAGATGCGACAATCGGAACGATTTGTCAGCGAGAATGCACGCCTAAGTCCTATTTCCTTAATCCACCGCGACGGAGCGGCCTGTCAAGAGGTTCCGGTCTCACTCGCGATTCCGAGTGGCAACCGATTCGAAATGCAGAAATCCAATTTTTTTTTTTTAGGTCGCGAACTTCTTTAAGTGAAGCCACTTCTCTTGCCATTGACCACCATTTTTGTTGACCACCAGTTATTATGAAACTGGTGTGAGTGAGAATTCCAAACAAATTGATGTTTCTTTTGTTTGTTATATAATTAATCCTTGGTGAAAAGGTGGCAGTCGAGGTATTCAAAAATACCGAGACACGACAAATCACCGAAGAAGTGAAATCTCTTCGATTTTCTCTCGCCCACGTTTCAAATATGCTTCTTCCGTCTTATTCCGTGTTCATCGTAGCTAAATTCGTTCCACAGCGTGAACAAAGCTGCACGAGGAACGCGGTGTTTTATTTCGACAGAAACATTGCTACATAGACATTTTTGTACGCCGCTCGAGGCTTTCGTCGACATGATTCGACGCTTCGTCGAGCCCTTGAGATCTCCAGGGCCTGACCAGTCGGTAGCTGCGCCTCGGTGGGCTCTAATGACGCTAACTGCAACGAACATCAGTGATCAAACATTGTTCTACACGACTGCCACCTGGACGTGCAAAGATGAAGACCGTGTCAATAGCGAACGCGATCGTGAAAGCTGTGGATCTGCGGTGTCCTTGAAAGGATTTTCGCACCTCTGCGAACAACTGGTGTTACCCTCGAACGTTTTCCCTTTCGACGTTTTCACATTGATTTACATCTGCTTAATCAGTAATTAAAATAATTTCTACTTTCAGTTTTCAAAATCGATAATTTCAATCATTACTCCAAACGTTTTTATACCTTACATCAGGGCCGATTCGAGGCAGGTTCAGCGCGTTCGCCGGAACCCGGCCTCGCGGTTTGAAAGGCACCGCGGTCTACGAAAACTCATCGGATATTTTGCAGGACCGCCTCTATAGTAGATTAAATATTCGGGTGTGTGTGGAATCCACTAATAGTTAATAACAGTTAATAATAGATAATAACAAAATGGTTACAGAGAATAATTGTTTATGACAGTATTGTTCAAACAATTTGAAAATGTCATTATTTGCAAGAACTAATTGATGATTTAAAGTGGGAAAAATCATAACGGATAGCAAAAAAAATTAATAAACAATAATAATAATAATTGTTTTAATCATAAACAATTATTCTGTATCTATTTTGTTCACTAAAAGTTCATATTGTTCCCTTATAATGGTAACCGCATTGATCCGAAAGTGATATCTTTGCTGGTCTGACGTCTGACCTCAGGCTTTTGAAGGGTTGAAACAACGAAGCTGTCCATTTTTTGACATTTTGGTTGACATAGATTTGTTCAGTGACCCAAAAGGTACAGCATATTTCAAATCAGAGTTGTGCAGAATTACAATTTAATTACTCCAGAATTATAATTACAAAGTAATTGAATTAAATTGTAATTCAATTATGTTGTAATTTATAATTCAGATCTTCAGTGAATTAAATTACAATGTAATTCGTAATTGCAATGGAGCACAATTATAAAATACATTGCAATTGAATTATGAAAAATGAACTAATAGGCAAGAAGAGATTGAAAAATCCATGTAAAGGTTTCAAACAGAAGGAATTTATTACTTCAAAAATTCTTCTGGCAATCGTCATTTTAGTCAAAAAGGAACCTATTTTCAAAATTTCATCAAATTCTGAGATTGGACGTAAACGGAAACGCAGCCCATGAAATACTGTTCTCGAAATAATTGTGAATATTTCGAGATGAAATAATTGTTCTCGGCTCGGATATATCGGCGTGAACACCACACATTGACTCGACAACCGCGTCTCTTTCTTTCCAATACGCTTTTCTTCGTTGCGTTCGAAACTCTCATCGTCGATTACACCACTAAATACAGTTGAAATTATATCGTGTTTGGTACCATTTTGCATTAGAAAAATGCCACGAATATGTTGGCGAAAGTTCCATAAAATAATGATGAAAAATAAAGAAGATTAAATATTGGTGTTACATTGTGAAAAAAATGATGTCACTGCGGGAATACTGTCCGTGTAGAACACGGCTGTTCGACAGTAAACCCGCGGTTACTGTATATGAAAGAAAAATATAAAAATATATCGCAAGTTCTTCCAAGTTCTGGACTATAATTTGGAGAGCTGTATTTTTATTATATTATATTTCAATTATATTGTATTTCAATTATACTGTAATTCAATTACATTGTGTTTCAATTATATTGTATTTCAAGTATATTGTATTTCAATTATACTATAATTCAATTATAAATTGCATTTCAATTATATTGTATTTCAATTATATTGTATTTCAATTACATTGTGCTTAAATTAAATCTGATTAAAATACTTAGTAATTGAATTACGTTGTATTTTAATTATACAGTAATTCATTTACGACGTAATTGAATTACTATTAATTTAAATACAATGTGATTCAATTACGTAATTGAATTACAATGTAATTGAATAAGCACAACTCTGTTTCAAATTCAGCCATTTTCGTCGAGGACCCATTTCACGTGGTTTAGGTCCTTTAAGTATAGGATTTGAACGTGTATTCTGGCCCCGCACAATTTTTGAATCGGGCCCCGCAAAAGGTCACGCCGGCCCTGCCTTACTTTATAAGGTACAAAATAAAAGATATACCACGTCGGTAATATTCGGTAGCTCCGATGGGTGTCGTAAACGTGTAGACAGTAGACGGTTCCCAGCTCCGCTTGTTTCGAGGGAGAAGAAGCATTGTTCCGCATCGGAGAACTATGAGATCAGAGTTGAGAAGTCCGGATGACGGGCCCACTGGCCGATGGAGCCCGGGGCGTAGGCGAAGCCGGACGTCGTTTCGGCAACCGACGAAACTGCTGGGCCCCGCGTAGGCGGTAGCGAGCAATTCCGAAATCGACGTTTCGATTTACAAAACACATTGGTGGGCGAGAGTTGGGGCCCGATCGGCGCGACGACGAGCACGCCACTCTTGCTCGCCAACACGCGTGCTAACCCCACCTCGGCGCCAGCTTATCGCGGCTAAAATCGTTCGCGTGGGCGGCCACTTCCGGTCAAACGATCCAGACGATCCGCTAGTCTACGTTTTTCAAATCTGTTGGCCGTCCAGCTTAATCATCGCGGACGTTCAGGTTTCTTTGCGCTAATTTATGGACACCAAAACGAAAAACACTGAGATGATAGGCTGTAGAGTATCCTAAAGAGGATTAGCATGACGAGGAAGCCTTTTAATATCTGGGTACATTGGATTCAAGCAAATTCAAACGAGAATAATGTTCAATGACACAAGGATCTGTGTAAATCAGAGTGTTAACGGATGAAATTCCAGTGACCCTGGCTGCCTAGAATTTCATACGACTGCAGCGCCATTTCGACCGCGCGAGGTCTCATTCGCACGTGGACGGATCACCACAAGAATGACAATGCGTCGCGAAGCATCGAGGATATTCGGAGTTCGAACACGCCAGGTCTAGACAGCCGAGGATGCAAACGGAACAGATGATCGCTTAAGATTCCGTCGGCATTTCGCGGAAGTCCGAACTTCCTCGAGGGTTTTTCGGGTGTCCCTCCCTCGGTTCATCGAGTAATCCTATCACGCGCCTTGTTCTCCTCGCTTTCTGTGTACTTTTTACAGCTCGTGTTCAACGCCGGATAATCGTCCCCCGCGCGACACTCCGCCGACACGGCGGTGTGTGTCGGTTGAACGAGGCTCCGATTTATGATTCCTCGTTTACGAGCCGCTTTTAAAGCGTCCGAAGAGGCGAGGAAGAAAGGAAGAAAGGGAGGAGGAGAGAGGGCGAGCAAGTTCTCCTTCCGGTTAAAAAGTCGCGCGCGAGATGGACTATTTATACGTCCATTAGCTTACGATCTTCTTCGTTCGGCTTCTATAAATATCGGCACGCCGATGCACTAGTCCCGTTCCGTCATCTTCCCGGCGACCCTGCTCGACGATCTGGCTCTCGTCTCGTCGCTGTCTCCTCTGCTCCGGAGGTAGCATGATATCGCAGAATGTTGCTAGTCGATCTCATCCGTTTCATAAATCATCAGCGATCATTACCCACCTCGATCAAACAGTTATTTCTGTTGAGGTTTTCGGGTGTAAGCCGTGTCCTAAAGGAAGAGATTTCCCAACGTTGGGAAACCAGACACACTGATACTGTATCAGTGTGTCTTCCAACCCCCTGATAAAGCTAGTTGCAATGCTTGCGAAACGTTGGGAAATCTCTTCCTTTAGGACACGGTTTACACCCGAAAACCTCAACAGAAATAACTGTATGATGCCGGGCCGTGAAAGCCTCAAATCTCTGACGCCTCGATTAAGCTTCTCAATTGCCTCCGACCGAACCTCGCCGCGGTTTTACGTAATCGAGCGAGTCGGTCAAGGCTCGAGAACGGGACGGCGCTGTCGGGCCTGGTTCGGCTTTGCTAAGCAAGCGCCGCGTAGAAATGAATTAAGGGCCGGTCGTTCACCAGCCGAAAAATTCGCGGCAGTAAACCACCGCGGTACGCCACGGCTCGTTATCAATCGTGCGCGGTGGAGCATACGAGCTGACTCGGGGCACGCGCCTGACGGGGTCGTAGGCCGCCCCACCTCTGCACCACGGGCCCCCACTTCTAGGTGGGAGAGAGAAAGAGGACCCAGCGGAGCGAGAAAAACCGTCCCCACTCCTGAACAGCGTGGAACGGGGCCCGCGAGCCCAGTCCTCCCACTCGACGGGTCCCGTGCGCCCCACTATTCGCCTCTTCCCCCACCATGGGGCCCCGTAGACCGCCGATTCCCCGCGACCCGCCTCTGCGTCGTGTTGCGTCGTGCTCGCGATAGTGGCTCTCTCTTTCCCCCGTCGAGTTTTCCTTGTGGGCCAGTTAGTTTCGCTGGACGATGACGGTGCTTAGGGGTTGCCGGGTTGAGAAAGTAGGTTGTACACAGTGGGGGATAGGTTCTCTTCGGAGATTACAGAGCTTGTAACAGTGGGTGTTTCGCCGAGCTTGCGAGGGATCTTGAAAGTTTCGTCTTGTTCCCTCACCAAGAGCGAGGCGAGCGGGGCCTCTCCCTCCGTGGGCTCGGTGTCACGGGCCAGCGGTCGTAATGCGGCCCACACGCGCGCTCCACACTGCCGCGCAAATCGCATAAACACGGTTGCCGACGCATACGCACGCACGGTGGGGCAGAGGGACGCTAACCGACGAGGCAAGCGGTCCTACCTCCTGCAGGGGACCGTGTCACGTGGCCCCCAGGCCGTGTAGCGGCCACGCAGCGCACGGGCTGTGCTCTCTCGTGAGCGGCGCACACAACACCAGTCAGAGACGAGCCGAGAGACCGGGCGCAGATCGCACTCTCTCTCCCAGGAAGCGCGTGTGCTTTCTCCCTCCCTCTCTCCCTCGCACTATCTCTCTTTCGCTCTCCGTCCGTCTGTATCCCCCGTCTTCTCTGTCCCACACCTCCCCTGTTCTTTCTCTCGCTCCCTTTTTTCCCCGTTTCACCAAGGCGGCATTTCAGCCGCGACGCGTACGCGATACGATACACCACGCGATCGGCAAGCATCGACGCGCACACGTCCACCCCCGCGAACAGACAACGCTCGTTGTTGCTCGTTTGCGCGAAGCGTGCCAGATCGGATTCGATCCGATCCAATTCGCTCGCGGGGACCGTGAAGCTTTCGGTTTCGGTTCGCCACGTGCGCCGTCACGCAGTGTTGTATTTATAGTGGGCAAACCAGGTCGCATGCCAACCCGTGTGATACCAACGACGAGAATCCCGCGGGATCCTCGGGAACAACGTGTGGCCAAGGGCTCTTTCCTTTCTCTCTTCCTCGCTCTTTCTCTCTCTGGTGACACTTCTGGATAACGGAGAACCGATCCAATCGTGATCTCTCGCGCGCGCGGTGTGATTGCTGCCCGTTTCGTTTGTGGAGAACCAACCTTATTCGCTGCTCTCGACGGTGGCGCAGTGCAGTTGTGTCTTGTGCGTCGACCCGCGTGTGACACCGCGAACATCTCGACGAGGATGCCGCCGAAGAGAACGTAGCCGTCAACTCGAGCCACGAGGAACATGCTCCTACTCGACCGCCGCCGTCGCTCCGGATCCACCTCGCGGATGAAACTGAATGGTGTGCTTATTTTCCACTTACCCCGGCGACAGCTCGTTCTCCGCTCGTACAGTGTGCCCGCAGTTTGATCGTCGTGTGTGTTTCGCCGTAACTACGGCCAGTGACGACGAGGGACTCGAAGTTAGGAGTTGGTCGTCGCTTGATTTTTGGGTATTTCATTCGGTCGAATCGTGGATGCTCGCAGTGACAGATGGTCTACGCGGGGATCCGGGTGATTAGATGTTTATTATGAGAGCGGAATGACATATAACTTCCGTATGGAGCCAAGCGATCGCAAGCCTGCTTCGAAGTCGGAATTCTAGGATTCCACGCTTCAATTCGGGAACTTCGCTTCCGCCCAGTCGTTTAACATTCTGCGCCCGTGTTCGCGATGACAGATACCTCGCACGTGGAGCTGAGTGATTAGAAGCTTATTTTGGAATCAGAATTCGTGAGTTGATTCGGGATCTCAGTTCCGATCTGCTCGTGCTACTATGTTGCGTCGGTGAATGATAAATCACCTGTACGTGTAGCTAGACTCCTAGAATCGTATTTTGGAGTCGGAGTAGAGACTCTCCACGACCACATCCGAAAATTTCTCGCGTCGTTCCGTTTGCGTAGCGCTTCGCGTCGATGTTTACAGTGACAGATGACGTATACGTGCTACTTGACCATCGGAGGCTTATTTTCGTGCGGTTCGGGTATTGCGGTTCCAAACGTGCAACGATATTTCACGTGGACGGTTGCGATGACACACGCTGTGGACATGGTGCTTGTTTTCGAATAGATGGCGCATAGGTGAAGCTCGATCTTCGAGAGCTTATTTAAAAGTTAAAATCTAGAGTTCGGTCGTTTCGTTCGCAACTTTCGCCTGCGGGTCAGGGATCAAACTAGTCTTCAGCTAATCTTCAGCACTATTTCTCTTCAGTAATTATCGCACGCTGTGTACATGGTGCTTGTTTTCGAATAGATGGCGCATAGGTGCAGCTCGATCTTCGAGAGCTTATTTTAAAGTTAAAATCTAGAGTTCGGTCGTTTCGTTCGCAACTTTCGCCTGCGGGTTAGGGATCAAACTAGTCTGCAGCTAATCTTCAGCACTATTTCTCTTCGGTAATTATCGTACGCGTGAAGCGGAGTGTTCGGGAGCTTACTTCGAAGTCAGTCTTCTTCGGTTTGGGACTTTCTCGTGACTGCGAGACTTGCCAGCCAGCGCGGCGCAGAGACGGAGCCCTATTAAGACCGTGAAACGCGGCGATAAAGCCAGACGCGGGACAACGAGCTTCGTGTGTCCGTACATCGGGCAAACATTTTTACGACGGTGCCGTTGTTGAGCCCCGGCAGCAGTAAAAACCGCGTATTAAAGGCCCGGGGCCCGCGTAAACACGTTAAAAAGCACGAGGGGCCCGTGCCGGGGGAAGCGTGCCGCTGCGTCCCCGCTGTCACGTCTCCAGACCCCGGGATCCTCCCGTGATAATCACTCGTGGTTAGGTTCGTTTAAGCGCGCGCGATTGTTATTACTTCCGCGTGTCTCTGCTTGTTCGTACAGGCGGAGACTTCCGCTGGCAAAAATCCTGATGGTTGCATCGCTGATAATTCAGTTAACGAAACTCGACGTTCGATCGGCCACGGGATCAGATCCCCATCCTCTCCGGAACTGTATATCGGACTCGCGTAATCGAACTATTACAACGAGACTCTCGTTTCGAACGCTGACGGTGTCGCGCGGCGTCTGGCAGATGTCACTCGAATTGCGCCGCGTAAATTAATCAGGATTCCAGGCTGTGCTCCGATTCGCGCGATCGTTTTATCATCTGAAGCGATACGGTTACTCGTGGACATGCTTGATTTTCGTAGCTGACGTAGATCTTGTTGAAGTGACAGTCTATCGGTCATAGAGTGCGGATTTTTCTACGTTTGCGAAATTTAGAAATCTTTCAAGTACTAGAAAGTCGTCAAAATGACGATTTAATTACATCTCCTATTCGATCATTGATCGTACAGCTATGAAATTATGATAGGTGGCGCGTTTCGGTCAGATTTTTGCAAGGATGTTCATATCGATGACTGGCCGAGATGCGAGTCGACCAGACGGCGAATCCGGAGCGGAAGTTGGATAAGCAACGATGACGAGGACCGCCGCGGTGAAACGAGGATCGAACACGTGGCGGTCCGTTCGGTGCTCCTCCTTCGCGGGCCCTTAATGAAGCGATCCCTATCGGCCGACCAGGATCTGATAATTAAATCATGCACCGGACCCGCGGCGTTGGATATTAATTGAATCGCGATCGGAATCGATCTACCTCGTTTCGCAAACACGTCCTACCAGAGCTGTTGGCTCTCTGCGACGGCTTATGACGCGCACGCCGCGCCGCACCGTTACTTTTCTGATCCTCGTCGAAAAAACGACGCCCAGGGAAAAAGATGGATGGTTCCTCCGCCGATTTAATTCTTCAACGGCAAATTTCGGGAATCTCCCGAGCGCGCCCCGGTTTAATTGACCAGATCTTGTTAGCGACTCGCCCCGATGAAATTGAATATGCGAGGCTTATCTCCGGAGACACCGAAAACCCGTGACGAGAGGAATTCCGGAGCCCGCCAGGGAACCGCCACCGGGCCCTCGCCGCGGCTAACTGTTTTCTCGGCAAACAGAACCACCGGTCGTGAGGATTGTCAATGGTGTTGGTCAAACAGTTTGCTGACGCGAGAAACCGCTTCCGAGGACTCGAAAATTCGCTTTCGATCTGACGGTGATCGAGAGAGTCGTCGAAGATGTTTTTTTCTTTGACAGGTGCTTTTTGTCGCATCGTGGATCGTAGATTCTTTCGCTTTCGAAGGTCGACGATTTTCTACAAGATTTCTGTAGGGAATTGTGTGCGAGTATGACTCGGCGCGTTTTTCGAGTTTATTAGCTGGAGACTCTCGTCCTGTTCGAGATCTCGTGTTTGTTTAGACTTGTCTGATGTAAGATTTTGGTGCTTGATTGTTCGATGCCTCGATTCTTTATCTTGTCGTTTTGTTTTAGGGAAAGTCTGAAAATTTGGATAGACATATTCTTGTTGTTTCGATAAAGTAGTGCCGAAGAATCCATGGAAATTGAAATTTATGCGAAGACTTGCGTCGAGCTTGTATAGCGCTTGCACCGCAATATTGAGCCGTAGATCACATTGACGGGAGAGTGGGGGCCGAGTTTCGTGGAACGGTGGATCGTTGATTGTCAGTTGTCGATCGATAAGATCGGCACGCTTGTCGCATAGGAATCGGCGCGGCGGCCTGGCGATATAGGCGTCCGCTGGGTATCGGGAATAATCGGCGATGCGTGTTCCGTTTCGGGCATCGGTCCCTGGAGCACACACCGGTTCACGGGGGCCCCGCGAATAAATTCGTACGCGAGAGAGGGCCCCGTAGTGAAAGATCATGAGAAGATCGGCACGATCAGATAAGCATCGACGGTACTCGGGGGCTGATGGGTCCGTGACGACGAGAAAAGAGTCTTTGGAAATGCGTGTCGAGGCCGAGGCAGCCGCCAGGGAGCCTCGTGGGAGGGGCCAGGCAATTCCTCTCCGGGTACCAGGAGGGCCCGTCCGATTTCTCTTTCGCAACCCTCTTGACTTTTTCTCGCGAAATTCGCCTCTCGACGCGAGCCTTTTATCAGCCGGCCCGCGATCCGCATCGATAAACCTCGATTTCTTCGGTTTCACGTGAAAACAAAAAACCCACCCTCTCGATCTCGGGCAGTTTCGAATCTTGCAGCATGTGGTTGTAATCCGGTAGCCGGGCTTCCTGCTTTGTCTAGTTTATCTATGTTTGCTCAGGTTGAGCGTCTGCGGGTCTTGCAAGAATTTTTGAAGATCGTCGAGGAAAACATAAACTGAAGATGAACAGTGTAGGTACCAGAGAAAAAGAGAAATACAATCACCGAAATTTCTATAAAGTCGCTGTGTTTTGTAGTAAATTCTTATAATTATACCATACCAATGAAAAATTTGTATTTGGTAGCATTACGGAATTCCATAAAGAAAGCATACGCACCGATTTCGAAACATAAATATAACATTTATCCATAAAAGAAAACAAAAATATCATTTTACACAGACAAACTGCGAAATTTCTATGTCAGTTTCGTTTTACACGGATAAAGTTGAAATTAATAATTGTTTTTTTATTATTTCTGTTTTAATATTTAGTGTAACCTCCATTTTTTTTAATTATATTAAAAATACGATTGGGCATTGACCAAACTAACTTTTCTAGCGTTTCTGTTCCAACAGACGCCCACGCTTCATTCACCGAATCCCTTTGTTCGCTAATGGAGTTGTATTGTTTGCAGTTTTTATAAACTTGTTAAGCAATTATACCCCAAACATTTTCAATAGGGTTTATATCGGGGGAACAAGCAGGTCATGGCAAAACATTGATATTTCTTTCAAGAAGCCACTGCTTTGTGTGCTTCGACGCGTGTACTGCAGCATTACCATGCTGATAAATAAAATTGTCATCTTCAATATTTTCTGTAAAGGGTATTAAAACCGTGTCTAACACATCTGTATAATTTTCCGAATTCATTTTGTGATTTATGTAACACATTAGAGTTGTTTTGTCGGCTTTGAACGCAGCCCATATCATTAGGGAACCACCGCCAAAGTTACGACTCATTGTCACACTTTTCTCATTTCTCAGATCGTGCCAATAATATTTACAGCCATTAGGCCCATCCAAATTAAATTATTTCTCATCTCAAAAAATGACAGACTCCCACTCTTTCGTCCAGGACATGTGTGCCCGTGCGAAATCAAGACGGGCCTGTTTACGCACTTCTTTAAGGCTTGGTTTACGTTGCATTTTTGTCCACACAAATTGCCCAGAAGAATTTAAAAGTTGTTGCACACGTTTTGTTGTTACTGGTAGCTGCAATTCAGCTCGAAATTGTGCTGCATTTTTCCTTTCCTTAGCCGCAGACCTCATTAATAATAAATGTTGTCTCTTTCACAATTTTTTATTACCACCTTTAAAATGATTTTTTTCGTAATTTTCACGTAAATTGATATAATTATTAATCACACTGTGCGACCGATTAATTTTCTTAGCAATTGCGCGATTAGAGAAGCCCATATCTTTATAAGCGTCGATTGATGCTTTGTCTTCACTTGTTAGTACTTTTCCTCTCGGCATTCTAATACACGTGAATCAAATTATGATAAACAGGATTGCTATGAGTTCTAAAACTAATACCTTTAGAATATTTGCAATTTTCCGTAGTTCTCTGCTCAGAATACAGAGAAACACTAAGTGACTTTATAGAAACTTCGCACTTGTGTTCTGCACCACACAGAAAAAAATTAAAACAAACGTACATAGTAAACATAGTAAACTAGAGGGGGCAATCTCTCTATCCGAGTGTCAACAAGGCACAAGACCAGATACGATAAATGAACAAAAAGGCTGATATTTTAAAAATATCTATGAAAATGAAGATGGCTTTATAGAAATTTCGACCAATGTATTCACGTTTCTCAGATCCAATTGCCTCGCATAAAATCAGGAAAAATTCGAACGGCGCTGAGCCACAGCCGACCACCGCGGACGCAGAATTGTTAATTGGAGTCTAGAATCATCGAAACTCGAGGTTCGGTTCGAAACCTGTCGAATAATCGTTTTGAATCCGGTTGCCGAGGACCACCGTCGGTATCGGTCGGCGGTTACGTCTCTCTGTAGCGTTAATTTCGTAACTCGATAAGTCATTAAGGTAACAAATTGCGCTATTAACCCGGCCACGGTTAATTAAGCGGGGCGTCGTAAACGGCAGAAAAGCGTCGCGGATTAATGAACGTCGGATCGGATTCCCGTGGCCGCCGGTTAATAACGATGTCCGTCGTGTAAGTAGGTTGGAAATCGAGACGAAAAACGATTCGGTCTCTTCGGTTGTCTGCGTTGCTCGGCAGAAAGAGAGTTCCAGGTTCGTACGAGAGAGGCCGAGGCGTTAACGAACGGTTGCTCCTGTCCGGGCGACGAGTTATAACAGTGATTACCGTAATCGCGTACGGCACGCTCTCGATCTCCGGGGCTGGATATAATCCGGCAGAACCGATCGCAGCAGCGCCGTTGCGTAATCCCGCGATAACGCGATAATACCCGGCTAATAACACGCCGCGCGCTGTGTTACCGGCAAAACGATACTTAACGGAACGTGCGGGCAATGTTATACCGCTAGAAATTGGCTGGAACCGGGAATCGGTAAGCAAGAGACTCCAAGAGAGTCCCGCGTGTCGATTTTCTCGTCTCGGAATTAACAGAAGCTATTCGAAAACACCGATTGGAAAATGCAGCCCGTAACGAATTAATTAATGCGCAAGTATTCGGACGTGAATTCTCTCGAAAGAGCGAACAGCTTGCGCAACAATTATGGTTCGCATACTCCCCCTCCATCCGCCAGGATAATTCCAGAAAATAAAATTCCGGGGAGCCGATGCTGTAACACGGAGTCCCGTTTTAACGTTTCTACTCGGTTCTGTAAACTCGGTGCCACTGTAGCAAGGGAATGTAAACATCGCTCGAGCCGAGACGATCGTAAACCGATCGTTAGTAGACCGCGGCACGCAAATCCCTCGTTTTATAGATATTTTACGAGAGTTAAACGGAGAATGATTTTCTTCACGAGACGATTTATTAAGTCGCGGGAACAAAAAGGGTTCCACATCGCGCGTGTCATGAGCTTCGACTGACTTGCAATCCACTCTGACGTAACAATCGCTTTAGACCGACGAAACACCTCGTGAAAACTATTAGGCCACGGATTGTTACATTACTCTTTAATGAACTCGGAGAATTTTTATTTTGCATAACAATCAACAGTTTACTAATTACACAGCACCGAGATCGTTCTTTACATTTCGCAATCGTGTATCTCGCTTAATCCGCGGATTAACGTATAAGGTTTAGACTTTCGAAAGGATTAGCATACTAATTCGATGTTTAGGACCCCGTTGTGGGCGTCGCGGACCTCTCGATCATTCGAATAACGATCGATGATAAAAGGATTTCTAAAAATCGTGGAACTCCGACAGGAAGATCCGGCGACAAGTTTTGCGAAATCGTTTTCTGACGGATCACGACGCGTAACGAACGGATCGAACCGATCGTAAACGCGGAGATATGTGGATCGGTGGGCGGCGACGATACGCGGACAATTAAAAATGTGCATAATAATCGGCAGAACTGACGAGAAAATCGGCGTGGTTACGTGGGCGCTTATTTAGTGCGCAGAGACTCCCGTATCTCCGTGGGATCGCGGCTTTAATAATTTCGGTGTTAATTAAATGGACGCGCGTGGGTGCGCTGCCGCACCGTGCCTCCGACAGTGTGTTTTGTCAACTTTCACTGTCGCTGTCTCGCTGCCACGGCCAACCGCAGCTGTTTTAATGCCCGCTCGATGATGGTTATTAAACCCGTTGACGAAAAGCCACGTCCGCGCTGGCGAAACTCTTCTTTGCCGCCGCAGATGAAGTCTGAAAGTTTATTGGTCTTGATGGGTGGCTTGTTGTCCGTGTAGATTGGTGCTAGGTACGTGCAGAAATTTTAGAATAAATAAATAAATACATCTGACGGTCAATTACAAGCTAGCAGCTTGCTAGGTTGTCGAATAAAAATGTGACGTGTCTGTTGCTCGAGCCAGCCGAACGCGCATCGCTTGTGCAGGCGTTGAAGTCTCCGGGCGCGCTGAGGAATCTCCCGGAACGTTTGCATCGCTTATGCTCGCTTTGCTCCACTATCGTCTGGAAATGCTTGTTACTGGTCGTAAGGACACAATGGTTCAAAAAATCAGCGAGTCGAAGATTTTTTTCGCTTGGCTTTCACTCAGGATTTTTCTGAATGGCCAGAAGAGCGCGGCGGCTAGCCGTGCCTCTCACGTTTTCGAAAGTTTCACGAACGGCTGTTTCCCGGTCCGTCGATAATTCACCGTAATTTCGCGGCGTGCAACGACGAGCGCCGCCCACGCGTCCCCGGCTAAACGAACGAGCGAAAGAGAAAGGGAAAAAAACGCGTCGACGTCGACCAAAGCACGAAAGAAGGAAGAAGAGAAGATTCTCCCCTTGCCGCCCGTCGCCCCGCGCTCTATTAATTTGAGACGATTAGGCCGAGCGATTCTTGCCGCTAATTGCCCGCGGGGCAGAGGGGCGGCCGATCGAGGATTAATTAAATTGAATTAAGCTTAATTAGCCGTGACCACTTGGTCCGTGGTACCGGCGAGCCGAGGATGCGGACCCTACGCGAGATAGACGAGCCGGAAAGTTCGGCGGACCACGCCTGGTCGAATCATTGCAATCGCTCCTCGCGTGGTCCTCGCAAATTATTGTCGTTTCGAGCTCGTCGATCGAACAACCTTTTTAATTAGTGGACACAATAAAAAATGTTCTTTACACGATGGATCTCGTTTATGCTAGGTGGGGAATGTAGCTTGGTGGAAATGGTAATTTCGTGGAGGTGATACGAGTCGCAATTGTTTCTTTATATTCTAATAAATAGGAGTAACTCGCTAAACGAACGGTTTCCTCGACGATGAAAAATTCCGCGATGGATTCACGCGATCGCAATGCGAGTATCCGATTAAGTAACGTCTTAAAAAACACTCCAATAATGCAGCAGGAATTTCTCAGGGGGCGTCGAGAACACGTTGATCGATTTACGCGGGAGTGGGGCCCGCGCGCGATCGTCTCGTGCATTCGTACGCAAACAAGCTGCGGATTCGTCAGCGTGTGCCGGCGATTAGGCGTAATTAGCGTGCGGCGCTCGGTTAGTCAGTGGTTCGGCTCGAAGCGGTACGGTCGTGCCGTTAACGAGATTAAAGGTGAAATCAATTCTTCGTGGCCCGGCGAGTCGGAGAAGAAAACGCGCGCGCGCGTGAAATTCAAACGGTACCACCTCGCCGCGCAATTAAGAGGGGGGGCAGTGAAAGTGTTGCGTCACAACGGCCGATTGTTTGAAACGTTGACGATTAATTAAGGGCGGGGACCGAAATGTAACCAGCTTCGGCTGCCGGCGACGAGCGGAGAACGAGCAACGAGGAACTTCGAGTACCGGACGCTTGTTCGGAAACGTCCAAGGTGCTCGTCGGTCGTCGACGACGGGTTTTTGGAATCCGTAAACAATCCTGGACTTGCAGGGACCGCCGATCGTTGGAGCGTCGAGGAACGTGACGAGGCGAAGAGCGAAGTTTCGCCGACGACGACACCGTCGCGAACCGTTTCTATCTAGTCAGTGTCCAGCGGAGTCAGCTGTGACAGCTTGTGGAACTCACCGTGCAGCACACAGTGCCGGCCAAGACCCGTCTTGGGCCGTTTTCAGTGTTGAAATGAATTGTCGATGAAGATTCGAAACTATTTAGTTTAATATATACACGTGAAATCGTTCAGATTGTTTATTGATCGACACGCAACAACCATGGTTACCTTGGACACCGAGCAGAAGCCGGAGAGGCAGCACTGCGGACGACGCATGTGCGCCATTTGCAGACGCATCAGGCGCGACAAAGGTAACACTCCATCACTCTGCATTCTTCTTTTCTCTTGGTAATTATGGTCAACAGGGTCGCTTCGATGCTCTTGACAGCTGTCTCAAATGTTTTACATATTAGGTTGGGGAAAAAGTAATCCATTATTTTTACCTTTATTTCAAGACTTTATTTAACTTGGTTCGGATTGTCGGATTTGGGTCAAATATGCGCCATTTTGTTCGACAATTTGTTGCCATTTTAAAGGTAATTTCATAATGCCTCTCTCATAGAAGCCCAGGTCCCTATTGGCGAAAAACTCTACTAAACGATTTTCACAATCTTCTCTTGGCGCCAATTTCTTATCACTAAGAAAGCTTTGTAAGGACAAAAAAAGATGATAATCGCTTGGTGCCAGGTCCGGACTATAAGGTGGATGCATTAAAACTTCCCAACCAAGCTCCCGGAGTTTCTGGCGAGTCACTATAGACGTGTGTGGCCTGGCGTTGTCCTGATGGAACACGACACCTCTCCTGTTGGCCAATTCTGGCCGCTTCTGGTCAATCGCTACCTTCAACCGGTCCAATTGTTGACAGTAGAGGTCCGAATTTAATGTTTGGCCATATGGAAGCAGCTCATAGTGGATGATTCCTTTCCAGTCCCACCATAACCAGAGCAGAACCTTCCTGGCCGTAAGTCCTGATTTGGCCACCGTTTGAGACGCTTCACCGCCCTTTGACCACGATCGTTTTCGCACGATATTGTCGTATGTGACCCATTTTTCATCCCCAGTCACCATCCGTTTAAGAAATGGTTCGATTTCGTTCCGTTTGGCCAATGCTTCGCAAATGGATATTCGATCCATCAGGTTTTTCTGCGTCAATTCGTGTGGCACCCAGACATCGAGCTTCTTTTTTAATCCAGCTTTATGCAGGTGGTTTAAAACTGTTTTATGGTCGATCTTTAGCTCCTGGTCGATGCTACGACTGCTAACATGCCGGTCTATTTCGATCATTTCCATGATTTTATCGACATTTTCGACGACGGGCCTACCTGTGCGAGGTGCATCTTTAACATCGAAATTCCCGGAACGGAATCGACGAAATCTACATTGCGCGTGATCAGCTGTGACTGTATCCGGACCATAAACCCCATTCACAGTTTCAGTCGCCTGCCTTGCATTTTCGCCTTTATCAAAGCAAAATTGTAAAATGTACCGAATTTTCTCTTTGTTAACCTCCATCTTTTATAACCTATAACTCTCAACTGAATCGACCAATAGCAAAACTGTAGAAGAATTTATTCTAGTACGGAATGTCACTTTTCCAACGAGCACAAGCCTGAAGTTGTCTGACCAATACTTTACGAGATATATATCACTAAAGCCATCTAACGAAGAAATAATGGATTACTTTTTACCCAACCTAATATTTTCTGTAGAATCTGCCTCGTTTAAACGAACTAGAAACAGCTCTAAACATCTTCAAACAATAAACTACACTAGTAACAAACGATCGAACCGTTGCGCCGAAAGCATTCGTTAACAGCAAATACGATCGATAGAAGAAACATATTTAATACACTACATGATTTGGAAAATATTTCGACATCTTTGAGACTTTAACAGCAGGGCGATAATAATTCGACGGGGACTCCATCGCATAATTACTTGTTTCTCAGGTTCGCATACGTCAAATTAGAAACCAGCGCTAATCGTTCACATTTGCGAACTGGGTGGGACGGTAATTGTGGTAGGAAACGCGAGGGCCACCGGCGGCGAGCCGGAAACGAATCGTGAGAGCGTCAAGAGCTTCTTCCCGAAGCTGTATCGCCGACGCATCACACGTGGAAGCTTGACGTTCCGCGTACGCGAACACCTCTCTCGAACGTCGTTAAAGCAACTAATTATGTTTCTACTGCAGCCCGGTGATTATTCAACGAGACGCGCAGGCTCGAGGGGAGGATATTTTGCAACATAGACAGGGGAGCGAATTAAACGCGTGACAGAACAGTTTCGCGCAATTTCCATGACGGAGGAAGCGCATCGCGCGGTTTTTATCGCACCGTGTTCGACCATCGTTCCGTTTCCGCGTTGAAATCCCATCCACCTGTCGGTGGCCGCGATAATTGTCGGCGATACTGCCACGATTCTCGGAAATCCGCTCGTCGACGGGACTGCTCGCAGGAAAGCTACGGGAAAATTCTAACGTTTAATTAACGGTGGGGCGTCCTGGCAAAAAGTCGTGAGATAAGTCGAACGTTGCATTACAGATGCTTATCATTACATTTAATTTGCGATTTTAGTTACTTGTGCTTTAGGCTCTCATTATATTTTATCGCTTTGTAAAATCGTATGGCTTGATTAATAAGGGAGTGTCCAGTTTGATCTTGCAGTCAGTCGCTGAAATCGAACGAATAAATCAACGCCGTCCCTACATATATTTAGAGAAAATAGTAAATCATTTATAATTGACATGTACTTAATATTCAAGCGCGTGACTCACGCTGTTATGATTTCATGACTTTGTTACTTAATAGCTGAATATAATGGAGCCTTGAGAAACAATAAATTCTATTTCTGTATTTGAATTCGCGTTGCAAGCTCGAATGAAGGAATCTATCGACTAATTTCCCACGACAGCACCCGTATCATTTCAGTAATTGGAGAACAAATGATTCTCAAATGGCAGGTTTCGCGCAAAAGCGCGCGGCCCCCCAATAAAACGCGGAAATCC
The DNA here is from genome assembly GCA_933228785.1 of Lasioglossum pauxillum. Taxonomy (NCBI): domain Eukaryota; kingdom Metazoa; phylum Arthropoda; class Insecta; order Hymenoptera; family Halictidae; genus Lasioglossum; species Lasioglossum pauxillum. The sequence continues at coordinate 4,262,655 of OW121702.1, forward strand.
CGAGCATAGTAATTACGAAATACGGCCGGAGTTCGCAGCGAGAACGTTTCTGGGAGGTGGTCGTAACACACACCGTCCGGCTCCTAACCGTAATTAGCGTATTTTCGCCGGGCCGTATCGAGAATGAGGAACGAGGAACAAAAGAGAGAAGAGAAGGGGTGGTGGTGAGCTCTCGCGCGAGCTCGCCTGTCGGGTTACGCGCATTAAAGAGTTACGAATGTATTCCGGGCCGATCCGAAACTGGTTCGTCCTCGTTCCTCGCGGCCGACCGTCCTCGTTGTTTCATGCAAATCGCTCGTTAGTCGAAACACCTGAAATTCCTGTGTGGGACGGCGTACATTGTCTTCGGCCGCTCCATGGATTATTCATCCCCGCGGCCCGCCTCGCGTCGAGCTGTGACAGGCCGAGTTGAGCGACGGGCAGACGGACAGGACTCTTCCTTCGCCAGTTGAATAGGTTCTCCTAAACGTTTCCTAGCTCTGCTCCTTCTCCATTATGCTCCCTTCCATCCGTCGCGTCGCGTTGGCCGATGCCCTGCCCTTTCTTGCTGCTCGAAGTGAATTTCGAGCGGAAACGGAATTAGAAATGCAACAGCTGTTTAAAAGTTCACGACGCGCCCCGGTTGTTCTTTTTTTTCAATTATTTATTTAAGGTCGCATCAACATCAAGGTCATTAGCGACCACAAGAATTATAATATGTGAGTTACAAATTTAGATTTTTATACTTAGAAGTAATTACAATTACAAGTAATTACAATTACAAGTACATTGTGGAAAGATCAATTAGCAGCTATTATATGTAATGATTACAGAGTGTGATACATATTGATGGATTTTAGAAATGTTATGACTTTGTTGATATTCTTATAAACATTGAGGCATTCACTTAAATTGCTAGGGATAGCCAGGCGACGTCTTTGGAAGGAGAAAAGGGAACAGTGCAGTATGAGATGTTCAATTGAAAGTACGGTATTGGGTTGTTCTTTTTACCACGTTTTTATTAGCTCGCTTTCTTGTTTGTTCGGTACAAATTTTGCAATTGATTTTAAACTAACTTCCCGATGAGCTAGAGACTTGAAATTTTAAACATAGCTCAGAACTGGATGACAATGCAATATTTAAACGAAATTTTTTAAAAAAGCCTATGCGTTCAGGAGATATAAATTATTAATAATTTGAACCTTTGCACCCCCCGCCGCGTGACGTAGTACGTCTTCGCGTTCAGCGTCCCCACTCTACTACGTGTTCCCACTCTGACGCATCCCCACTCCACTGACCCGCTTCGCACCGAAGGATCTCAGTGTGCGTCAGCGTGCGTTCGAGCTCCGTGCGGTGTTTACAAAGTTACTACGTATTATTATGGTATAATGTTTGTTTACCAAGCGAAAGAACAGTTACACCGAAATTCTCCGTCGAACCTTTATCTTTGACATTTTACCACGGCGTTCGTTTTCGATATGACGCGTCGCAATACCGTCTGAAATTTACTACATGTCTCTGTTATAATCTCATCAAAATGTTCAAAATCGATTGTAAAATTTCACACATATAAGGCTAAAAAGTAGAAAATAATTATTTAAATAAAAATAAATTTTTAAAAAATACCACGTTTTCAAAACGGACTAAAAAGTATAAAATAAAATTTTGAAAAACGCCACGTTTAAAAACGGACTAAAAAGTATAAAATAATTTTTTCTAGCCCCATACAGATTCCTAAGCCCGTACAGATAGTCCTGAAAATTTGCGATTGTGAATTTTGAATAGCTATGAAAATACTTGTAAGATTTAAAACGAAAAACGTGGGGCGCATGCAATAGATAATTGATGCATGAACACCTAAATCACTAACAATTTTACTGCACTGCAAATGATATGAACTGTTTTGCGAGTTTTCTCAGCGGCACACAGTGGAACTTTTCGTCCATTTCGGAGACAAAATCAAAGAACTTCCGATAGAAATGAGATAGAGAGCTGAAATTTTTTTTAATTACAGCTGAGACTTCACAGAATATGGGAAAAATAGGGAGATTGTGGTACGAACGTTTTATAACCTTGAGAAAATTCGTTAAACAATTCGTTCACAAAAATTGATTTCTTGTAAAATCCTGAAGTCGTAGACAAATTCTGAAACCAGATTTGAATTCAGCATGAAAAAGTCTACAGGAAATGATGTATGGCATGTTACAGAAAAATTTTTTCTACCCGTGGTATTGCAAAAACCACAATTTTCGTGACATTGTGCAAGTTTGACGATTTTTTTCAAGGTTAAAAAATGTTCGTACCACAATCTCCCAATTTTTCCCATATTCTGCGAAGTCTCAGCTGTAATTAAAACAAATTTCAGCTCTCTATCTCATTTCTATCGGAAGTTCTTTGATTTTGTCTCCGAAATGGACGAAAAGTTCCACTGTGCGGCAGCTACATTCGTCGTTTTTCGTTTTAAATCTTACAAGTATTTTCATAGCTATTAAAAATTCACAATCACAAATTTTCAGAACTATCTGTACGGGGTTAAAAATCTGTATGGGGCTAGAAAAAATTATTTTATACTTTTTAGTCCGTTTTTTACAATTTTATTTTATACTTTTTAGTCCGTTGTAAAAACGTGGTATTTTTAAAAAATTTATTTTCGTTCACAGCAGATTTCGCGCAACATGGTGCAACAGAATGTGTCACCACGGCAATTCGACCTTCGCCGGTACAATTAGACTCATTAGCGGATCGCAGGGTTGCGCCCACGCGGATATTCAAATGCGCCGATTTTATGCAGTTTCGGATCGATCGAGCATGATGCAATTTGTTGTTCTGCTGCTCGGATAGCGTTACACCTTCCCGAGTATTTACAAAGATAAATTAGAAGCGGGGATCCAGCGACCGTGTCCGGGTCCGATGATTTATCGCGTGCCCCGGGGAACATCGGCTTCGAGGAATCATTAAGGAAAGAGCGCGTCGGTGGACACGGAAAGAATGTTTCGGATAGGATCGAAGACTGAATGGCCGACGATTTCATTCACTCGGTGAATATCGGGGAACAGAGTGTCGCCATGTAGTAGCTGTTTCATCAGCGAGTCTCTTCGTGGGCCGTCGACGAGCCTACGCGTGCCCTTCGCTCATTCACTTCGTCTCTATCGCAATCTTTCTTCGAACGATCCAGGAAGGTGTAGCTTCCAGTGGGACACCTCGATCGGACCAGCATCTTCCAGATTGATTTGCATAAAACCTATCAGTCAACGATCCACGGGACTGCACGCCGTGGACTGTGTGGCTATTAGGGCTTGGACACTATGAAATTTCGAATAAATTAGCCTCGCCGTCCCTTGGGGAGGCGGAAGGGTGGTTTCGCAATCGTCCGGAGATAATCCGGTGAATGGCCGGCCGCGGTTTCGTTTCATTCATCCGCGATACTTCGCGGCAACCTTGCTCTATGCCTAGGCAGTTATGGCAGGCGTGACTAGGCTGGAGGTCCCGATTATGATAAAGCGCGTGGGCTCGCCCACGCTCGCCCTTCGCTCGTTCATTCATAAATTCAACTCTCACCGCGTGCGCGCGGCCGACCACCAGAGAAAGCTACGCCGCTCAAACAGATAGAGAGAGAGAGCAAGAAGAACACGATGAGCTGCGACACGCGCGTTACACCTCCCTGCAAGCCACCGACAAATCCTGTCCACGAATGCGACTCCCTTTTCCGCGCCTGATCAACGTCTCATTTTGCATAGAGAACACTCGAGGGTTCTTTAAATCTTCTAAGTACTATTAAAACTGCTTAACATCATCGAGCCCGTCGAAGAACCGACTTCCGGAGACTTCCCGTGCATTCTGAGAACCGGTTTGGTCGACTATGAGCACATCCGTGCTCCAATTATAACTCTCCAATTCTAGTATCTACCGGACGATAAAGACGTCGCAACAATTACGCGCATTAGCGAAGTGTTTGCCGACGCATCTCGGTCCGTTTGAATAGCTACGCTGAAGAAGCGCGAGGAGACAAGAACAAACAAACGGTTCGGATGAAGGAAGGGGTAATTTACTGCGGCTCGCTCTTAGAGTAACGGCACCTAAACGTCGCGGATTCTCGGGGCGATCCGCTCGATCGCCGATCGGTCGGCTCATCAGCCGTCATTAGCCTACTCCATAACTAATAAACGTCATCCGGCCGTCGCGTAGCCGGTAGCCACGTAATTTAACGAGCGGCTCGCAACCCTAGCCACCACCCCCGCATAACTGTCTTTCTCTCTTCCCCTCTGAAAATCCTCCAACGTTCTCTAGCTCTCCAGAAAACAGACAAACATTTCCCAACAGCCATCACCGGTTCCATTATCCGTCACCAGTCCCCGGCTCTCCGCTGCCGTAGCTCGGTTGCCAAAGACGAGTGGTAACGAGTCGATAAAAAATAATTAGTATGTCCGTCGACTCGGTGCTTCTAGAAATAGACCGGTCCGCATAATCATCCGCCGATTCCGAGACCGCTTTGGAAACCTGCCGGCGGCTTTTGCCGCGCGCGACTCCAGGTGATACTCGCCGTCGTCGTCGTCGAGTCGTCGTCGCGAGTAGATATGTGTGGCCTCGGGACGTGCACGCGCTTGCTCGTTCACTCGCACGCGTGTTCGCGGAGACGTTCACCATCCGCGAGGGAATTCGCGGGCTGAGAGAGACAGAAAGACAGGAAAGAGTTCTGCGGGGGTGACGAGGGTTCCGACGACGCGCGAGTCGCTCGTTAAGATGACGTTTACCGAGTTCGGCCTGTGAACAAGTGTTCAGGTCGCCTCAGATTGTGACGAGTAAAATTGCGAAAGGGTAAGGGAACAATAATGAAATGCAACAATCACAAAAATGAACTGTAAATGTGAAATGAAAAATGAAAAATAATGAAATACCGCCCGTTCCTCATTCCTGAAGCTGAAGATCACGGAGTAAGAACGCTTTTTACCATTCCCCGAGTGAAAGACCACGCGAACGAAGCAACCCTGTGTTCAGGGAGGTCCCGGGGACGACGCAACGCGTCTCGAAAAGCGACAGGCAGGGGCAACGTCGCGCCACGCTGGAAAAACGGCGTGGCCGCGTGGGCAAGCTGCCGTGTCTAATAAACACAAAGCAGGCAGACTCCGTCAAGTTACCTGTTTGTTCTTTTTTCTCTCACCCCCACCTCGAGGCAGGTTTGTGCCCGGCCTCCTTTTTCCCCCCGTGATCCCCCTCGCCCATCGAACCACCGCGTCGAGCACACCTTCGCGGACAATTAATTTACCTCACGACGTAGCCCGGGGTCCGCGGAGCTTGCAGACGTAGTTTGCGGCCGGCCGTCCAGAAATGGAGTTGGTTTCGCCGGTTAAGATACGATCGTGTACGTACCCCGCACACATCCTCGCCGGCAGCGTCGAGAAAAACGCCATAACTCCGAGTCGTATATGGCGGCAATGCACAGGTGCATGCCACCGTGCATCTACCCCCCTCGGCCCCCGCCGACCCCCCGCTCGAAGACCGCCAACCCCTTCTTTTCTACGTAGACCCTTCCTCCTTGTCTCCCCGTACGAGACTCGATCGAACGTGCGCGTAGAATGTCAATTGTTTCGCTCTGTCCTCTCTCTTGCCCCCCACCCCTGCCCGCCCCCTGACGCCTGTTTTCTTCGTTTCTCCCGCCCCTGGACTACCTGCAGCCCCCTCTCTCACCACCTGGACTGCGTTAGATCGGTTTTGATCGGCGATTTTGACCAATTTCCAGGGCTAGAAACCTATTTTACCTACCGCCTCTTTTCCAGATGAAAAGTTCCTCGGCACCCCCGGAAAATCTAGCTTCTATTGTGTTCGCAAGAAAGTAATTTCGGTATTTTAAGGTGAAATAAAACCGAATGGCTTTATTCAAGCGATGAACTTTAATCAATACGATATTTTCTTATTTGTTCTTTCCGGCAAAAGATCATCGAACAAAAGGGAAAATATCTTATTCATTAAAATTTATTGTTTGAATAAAAAAATTGGGCTCTTTTAACTTTAAGATACCGAAATTACTTTCTTGCCAACCCAATAGTATTTTAGACGAATCGAATGAAGGACGATGAGGGAAATCCTCTCCGCAGAAGGCCGAAGTCGTAGCAGCGTCGATTTTATCACCAACCACGGGCATAACGCGGCGAGAACGTTAGTTTCCTTTATTAACCAGATAAACGAGATTGTAAAATTGAACGTCCCGCCGGAACGAGTTCCCTAATTGTGCCGAGAGTGTGCCGAAGTTATACTGGACAATAAAATCCGGCTAAATAACAGGCGGAATACGAAACTCTACGTTTATTACGGTATAACTTGCAATTCACGAAAGAAACCTCGTTCCTTGGCTTGAATGAAAATCTCTCGGAATCCTTCCGACCCATCAACCATCTCGCCATCTCGTCTAATCAACAATAAAACAGGGAATCGAACGTTGATAAAACAGTCAGCCGGAGGGGTTAGGCAAGCGGACTGCTTACTGTCATCGTCGACAGAGATCTATGTCCCTCTCCAAGTATCCTTCATTAATTAAGCACCGTTGCTAAATCCGTTGCTACACCGCCTGCAACACTGTACAATTACGGTATAGACAATTGCGAAACAACACGGGTGAGCGCGTGCCGCACTGAAAACCGAAACCCGAAGATTTCCGAACGGTATAACGACATACGAATCCAACGATGACACCTCTTCCCACCTCCGCACATAAAGAGAAACATATCTCAAGCGTAGAGTCTCGATGGTCGGTGTAGCACATCGATACAATCTTCTAGAAAGGTAGGATTCCATAAATCGGTGTCGGCCTATAAACCATAAACTCGTTAAAAGCGGTCACGTGGCGGTCCAACGGATGCCACGTGTCCCCGTAGGTATCAAAGGGAAGATCGTCAGCTCGATCGCTCGGATCTCCTCGATCCGATCGGCTCCGATCGTGTGCCTACCTGGCGTGTGCCTCTACCCGACCTGCGCGCTTGTGGGTGTAACCAGTTTCCGTGGGCTTAGCTGTCAAACCCACGTGGGCCGCCCACGCTGCGCTGCTCAGATATATTACCGTGCCGCGAGAGAAAGAAGACGCCGTTGGATCGCGCGGGGTGCACAAAACACAGAGAGTGGAACGGAAGAGGGAAGGGAGCGAGAGAAGAGGCGAGAGAAATCGTTTCTTCTTGTACCAGTGTCGCAAGGGAAAACGCCACGGACCTGATCAAACGACGTAATTAACGCTGAAGGATTGCGCGCTGCCGGTTTTCCATTCGCGCCGCGCCGCATCTGCACCCCCCGTATTCAATTATTGCGCTGATCGATGTCTCATTGGCACTTTGCATTAGCTCAGGCTTCAATCGATGCCCCAATCAATCGTTTTAGCAGCTGCGCTCTGTTGTTTTTTTCATAATTTTAGATAACACGAACAAATTCAATTTTACTTACCCTGTCCAAAAGGAAAAGAAGAATCTCTACCACATGCAGCTTTACTGGAATACATGAACACATTGTCTCATTGGCACTTTGCATTAGCTCAGACTTCAGTCGATGCCCCAATCAATCGTTTCAACAGCTGCGCTTTGTTGTTTTTTTCATAATTTTAGATAACACGAACAAATTCAATTTTACTTGCCCTGTCCAAAAAGAAAGAAGAATCTCTACCACATGCAGCTTTACTGGAATACGTGAACACAGTGTCTCATTGGCACTTTGCATTAGCTCAGACTTCAGTCGATGCCCCAATCAATCGTTTTAACAGCTGCGCTCTGTTGTTTTTTTCATAATTTTAGATAACACGAACAAATTCAATTTTACTTACCCTGTCCAAAAGGAAAAGAAGAATCTCTACTATGCAGCTTTACTGGAATACATGAACACATTGTCTCATTGGCACTTTACATTAGCTCAGGCTTCAATCGATGCCCCAATCAATCGTTTTAACAGCTGCGCTCTGTTGTTTTTTTCATAATATTAGATAACACGAACAAATTCAATTTTACTTACCCTGTCCAAAAAGAAATAAGAATCTCTACCACATGCAGCTTTACTGGAATACATGAACACATTGTCTCATTGGCACTTTGCATTAGTTCAGACTTCAATCGATGCCCCAATCAATCGTTTTAACAGCTGCGCTCTGTTGTTTTTTTCATAATTTTAGATAACACGAACAAATTCAATTTTACTTACCATGTCCAAAAAGAAAAGAAGAATCTCTACCATGCAGCTTTATCGGAATACACGAACACATTGTCTCATTGGCACTTTGCATTAGCTGACACTTCAATCGATGCCCCAATCAATCGTTTTAACAGCTGCGCTCTGTTGTTTTTTTTTCATAATATTAAATAACACGAACAAATTCAATTTTACTTACCCTGTCCAAAAAGAAAAGAAGATTCTGTACCATGCTGCTTTACTGGAATACATGAACACATTGTCTCATTGGCACTTTGCATTAGCTCAGACTGCAATCGATGCCCCAATCAATCGTTTCAACAGCTGCGCTCTGTTGTTTTTTTCATAATTTTAGATAACACGAACAAATTCAATTTTACTTACCCTGTCCAACAAGAAAAGAAGAATCTCTACCATGCAGCTTTACTGCAATACATGAACACATTGTCTCATTGGCACTTTGCATTAGCTCAGACTTCAATCGATGCCCCAATCAATCGTTTTAACAGCTGCGCTCTGTTGTTTTTGTCATAATCTAGGTGCACGGTAGTGCACCAGCCAAGTTCTGGCACTACCTCCTTTTACACGAAACAACTTAGGCGTTTTTTAGAGGCTTATAACTCAGCACTGGAGGCAGATGGAGAGATGTAATTTCGTACACTTGTTAAATGCTATCATGTCTCAATATTGACAAAACATTAATCTTCCAACATTAGTAGGTTTCGAGATATAGGACCTCAAAAATCGCTAGATTTGTCACTGACTGACTGACTGACTGATTGACTGACTGACGATCACCAAAACCTTTTGGGTACTTCCCATTGACCTACAAGCTTGAAATTTGGCACACAGGTCCACCATAACAAACCCTCAAAGGAATAATTGTCAAAGTTTGAAATTTTACACCTTAAAGGGGTGGTATTGCAAAAAAAACATTACGAAATAGGTACGTAGGATAGAACATATAGAAAATGGCTGTATTTCGGGAACGGTGCATCCTACCGCAAAAATAATGAAATTTTCAAAAGGCTCAACCGAAAAGCATATGAGGTATGCCCAACTACATGACGCATGTAATCTTTCGATTTGTTAAACAAAAAAAATTTTTGAAATGGCTGTATCTCGGGAACGGTGCATCCTACCGCAAAAATAACGAAATTTTCGAAAGACCCTACGCGAAGCATGTGGGGTATGCCCAACCACATGACGTATGTGGTCTTTTGATTTTTCGAAAAAAAAATAAAAATTGAAAATTAAAAAATGGCTGTATCTCGGGAACAGTGCGTCCTACTGCAAAAATAACGAAATTTTCAAAAGGCTTAACCCAAAGCATGTAGGGTATGCCCAACCACATGCCGTATGTAGTCTTTTGATTTTTCAAAAAAAAAAAAAATTAGGCTCATCCGAAAGCATATAGGGTATGCCCAACCACAAAAATACCTTCCGCGTGGAAAATCACGCGCGACAGAAGTAAAAATTGCTTATTAGATATAGATACAGATAAATTATTAGTATGCATATTATTAGTGCATCGGTTCTTTCGTAATAAATGCGAAATTGTCATAACCAAAAAGGTCTTAAACGAAAAATCTTATCGTTGCAGCATTTTATTCTTTGCAATATATACCAAAAAAGAGAAGAAATGTTTAGGATTTAATGAATCACTGATAAGAGTAATAATAACCATAAACTAGATAATTGATGAAATTTCAACAAAAAGTGATGAAATCCCGATAAAAACATTCTGTAAACAGGAGCCAAGTTCTTATGGCCGTAAAATGTTGCGAGATCAAACAAAATACGGGCAAGTTCGTTAGCTTAGATATACCTCTTGCAATACTGAAAAAAGCGTTTGTAAAAATTAGTTTAAAAGAACGCTATTTAATTTTTAATGAATTATACATGGAGTGCTAAATTATTCAAACTTGGCCGCTACCTAACACCTTTTGTGGCCATTGGTTTAAGAAGTAACGGCCAAGTTTAAATAATACAACACCCCATGTAATTCATTAAAAATTAAATAGCGTTCTTTTAAACTAATTTTTACAAACACTTTTTCAGTATTGCAAGAGGCATATCTAAGCTACCGAACTTGGCCGTATTTTGTTTGATCTCACAACATTTTACGGCCATAAGAACTTGGCTCCTCTTTACAGAATGTTTTTATTGGGATTTTAACTAACATGAACAAATTCAATTTTACTTACCCTGTCCAACAAGAAAAGAAGAATCTCTACCATGCAGCTTTACTGCAATACATGAACACATTGTCTCATTGGCACTTTGCATTAGCTCAGACTTCAATCGATGCCCCAATCAATCGTTTCAACAGCTGCGCTCTGTTGTTCTTTTCATAATTTTAGATAACACGAACAAATTCAATTTTACTTACCCTGTCCAAAAAGAAAAGAAGAATCTCTACTATGCAGCTTTACTGGAATACATGAACACATTGTCTCATTGGCACTTTGCATTAGCTCAGGCTTCAATCGATGCCCCAATCAATCGTTTTAACAGCTGCGCTCTGTTGTTTTTTTCATAATTTTAGATAACATGAACAAATTCAATTTTACTTACCCTGTCCAAAAAGAAAAGAAGAATGTCTACCACATGCAGCTTTACTGGAATGCATGAACACATTGTCTCATTGGTACTTTGCATTAGCTCAGACTTCAGTCGATGCCCCAATCAATCGTTTCAACAGCTGCGCTCTGTTGTTTTTTTCATAATTTTAGATAACACGAACAAATTCAATTTTACTTACACTGTTCAACAAGAAAAGAAGAATCTCTACCATGCAGCTTTACTGCAATACATGAACACATTGTCTCATTGGCACTTTGCATTAGCTCAGACTTCAATCGATGCCCCAATCAATCGTTTCAACAGCTGCGCTCTGTTGTTTTTTTCATAATTTTAGATAACACGAACAAATTCAATTTTACTTACCCTGTCCAAAAAGAAAAGAAGAATCTCTACCATGCAGCTTTACTGCAATACATGAACACATTGTCTCATTGGCACTTTGCATTAGCTCAGGCTTCAATCGATGCCCCAATCAATCGTTTTAACAGCTGCGCTCTCTTGCTCTTTTCATAATTTTAGATAACACGAACAAATTCAATTTTACTTACCCTGTCCAAAAAGAAAAGAAGAATCTCTACCATGCAGCTTTACTGCAATACATGAACACATTGTCTCATTGGCACTTTGCATTAGCTCAGACTTCAATCGATGCCCCAATCAATCGTTTCAACAGCTGCGCTCTGTTGTTTTTTTCATAATTTTAAATAACACGAACAAATTCAATTTTACTTACCCTGTCCAAAAAGAAAGGAAGAATCTCTACCACATGCAGCTTTACTGCAATACATGAACACATTGTCTCATTGGCACTTTGCATTAGCTCAGACTTCAATCGATGCCCCAATCAATCGTTTCAACAGCTGCGCTCTCTTGCTCTTTTCATAATTTTAGATAACACGAACAAATTCAATTTTACTTACCCTGTCCAAAAAGAAAAGAAGAATCTCTACCATGCAGCTTTACTGGAATACACGAACGGCGCGCTTCGTAGATGATCTTCTCCATAAAATTGTAATCTACGCAACAGCGCCATAGACTAGGATCTAACGCGACGAATGAAGGAAATTAAATTTTCTTCCACGCGGCTCATCTTCGCATACCATCGAGGTTTCCTATCATATCCCCTGAAACGTCCCGCCGAGAATCACCGACGGAAACGGAATCTGCCAGGTGGGAGTCGGATGATGCGCCGTAATCCCTCGACCTATTGAAACCTCGGAGAACTTAAATACCGGGTGGACTAAGAGGATCAACTGTGCAGAGTTCGGAGGGGTATTACGGAGAAAGAAATTATGGTTGCGCAATAGAGGGAGGCAGAAAGGGAGAGGCCGAGTAGCTGGAAAAGAGCAACAATTTACTGCAACGGGGCTTAAAATACCGGGACACAATATGTATAAATTATGTATTCGCCGCGAAGATGCCGTGGCACTCGTCGAGAGGAGCGGGCGGAACAAAAACAGAGAGACACAGATAGAGAGAGAGGAGAGGAAAGTGAGGAGAGACGCGGCTTACGACACAGGAAACAGTTTCACCTGGAGGGATACCAGCATCCACGTTCCTGTTCCGTGGGGAGAGAAGAGAGGAAAGAGGAGAGCGGGTTAAGTAGGCACGTGGGTGTACATGATGCATACAAAGGCGCTTTTATGAATCGTGTTTTCCCCGAGTCCAGTGGAAGCCTCTCGCATAATTAAGGGAACAGCTCGGGCCGAGTTTGACGCAACTGCAAAATATATAAATTCGAGGCTTCTCCTTTTTTCGCTTTTCGTTTCTCTGCCTCTGTCCATCTCTCTCGTTGTCTACCGATTCGGTCTTCTCTTCTTTCTCTTCGGGCGCGATGATTCAGAGATGGAGAAAAGACGAGCGTCACGGTGTCGCGATCTCCGCGATGGCGGAATCTCGCGGCTAAAAGAGACGACACCGGAGTAAACAAGACTGTCCTCCTTTCCGGAGATGATTCACTCATTTAGAACTGCGCCGCGGCGCAGCGGGACCGTGAATCTCTGGTTTATCGAGGTGGAAGACCGATTTACAGGGCCCTCTGAAAATATCCGGACGCTAACTAGACTTCCAGTTACAATGTAATAGTTGATACAGTAGCAACTTTCTATAATCGCCGGTTGTTACCAACCTATTACTGTGATTCAGATGATTAAGGCGAGGTATAATTAACGATCGTGGAAAGCAACTTCTGACCGTATTAACAGTCGCATTCCGATCGTGATTATCAGCCATCGTTACATTTACTCGGTGTCAATTGTAACGATTGGCATGTAACGAATCATTGCTTTCTCCGTTTAATAATTCCGAGCCATCCGCATTTTGTAATTTATTGATCGACATTCCGCGTTACAACCATCGAGATTCTCGTGCCAGTGGTTACTAAACCGCACTTTTTACGCATTCCTGATTAAAACAAACCTCTGCCAACTTCGCCGCGTCATTTGTCAACCGTGTCACCAATTAATATCGCTATCAAGCGGTGGTTACGAAACGGTATCCGGAAACAGAATCGGACGTGAAGTAATTCGAGGTATTATCAAAAAGTGGGAAGCGGAAGCGATCGGGGCCGGTCGGTAGCGATAATCGGCTAATTACTGGAGTGAAAACGGTCGTCTGGGCTGGCTGTAGCCTGTGCGACGGCAGATCGGGCATTTGTTCGCGTCCCGCTAACATATAGCTACAAGAAGGCTTTCCGTCGATTCGTTTCGCGTGACTCGCCGATTAATATGCGTTCGGGCCAACTTTCGCCCGGCGAGGACAGAGAGCCTCGATAATGGCAGGTGCGCGCCGCGTAAAAACGTTGATTTACCGGCACGATAGTCGAAACGACAATACGCTTGAAACAATGCCAATGAGCCGAACCGAGAGAGAGAGAGAGAGACCGGCGTCGGGACCAGCTTACACGTGTAGCAATTACCATAACACAGGTAACCCGGAGTTAGTCTCTGACTCCCGGCGATTATTCGACCTCGCTTAGTCGACGCCATTTTAGACGGGCAAATCCACCCAGCTGCGATTTCGGATCGGAGCTTCGTTCCCAGGAGCCCCGAAGAACAGCGAAGAACTTTCCAGCTTCGTTATGGTTTAATGGAAAAACGCAGTCGATTGAATGACAACAATTTTAGAGATTTTTCGAAACTAATGTGCCCACACTGCTCGCCGTCTAGTCTCTGTGCTATTTATAATATAGGTTGGGGAAAAAGTAATCCATAATTTTTACCTTTATTTCAAGACCTTATTTAACTTGGTTCGGATTGTCCGATTTGGGTCAAATATGCGCCATTTTGTTCGACAATTTGTTGCCATTTTAAAGGTAATTTCATAATGCCTCTCTCATAGAAGCCCTGGTCCCTATTGGCGAAAAACTCTACTAAACGATTTTCACAATCTTCTCTTGACGCCAATTTCTTATCACTAAGAAAGTTTTGTAAGGACAAAAAAAGATGATAATCGCTTGGTGCCAGGTCCGGACTATAAGGTGGATGCATTAAAACTTCCCAACCAAGCTCCTGGAGTTTCTGGCGAGTCACTATAGACGTGTGTGGCCTGGCGTTGTCCTGATGGAACAGGACACCTCTCCTGTTGGCCAATTCTGGCCGCTTCTGGTCAATCGCTACCTTCAACCGGTCCAATTGTTGACAGTAGAGGTCCGAATTTAATGTTTGGCCATATGGAAGCAGCTCATAGTGGATGATTCCTTTCTAGTCCCACCATAAGCAGAGCAGAACCTTCCTGGCCGTAAGTCCTGGTTTAGCCACCGTTTGAGACGCTTCACCGCGCTTTGACCACGATCGTTTTCGCACGATATTGTCGTATGTGACCCATTTTTCATCCCCAGTCACCATCCGTTCAAGAAATAGTTCGATTTCGTTCCGTTTGGCCAATGCTTCGCAGATGGATATTCGATCCATCAGGTTTTTCTGCGTCAATTCGTGTGGCACCCAGACATCGAGCTTCTTTTTTAATCCAGCTTTATGCAGGTGGTTTAAAACTGTTTTATGGTCGATCTTTAGCTCCTGGGCGATGCTACGACTGCTAACATGCCGGTCTACATCGATCATTGCCATGATTTTATCGATATTTTCGACGACGGGCCTACCTGTGCGAGGTGCATCTTTAACATCGAAATTCCCGGAACGGAATCGACGAAACCAAAATTGCGCGTGATTAGCTGTGACTGTATCCGGACCATAAACCCCATTCACAGTTTCAGCCGCCTGCCTTGCATTTTCACCTTTATCAAAGCAAAATTGTAAAATGTACCGAATTTTCTCTTTGTTAACCTCCATCTTTTATAACCTATAACTCTCAACTGAATCGACCAATAGCAAAACTGTAGAAGAATTTATTCTAGTACGGAATGGCACTTTTCCAACGAGCACAAGCCTGAAGTTGTCTGAGCAATACTTTACGAGATATATATCACTAAAGCCATCTAACGAAGAAATAATGGATTACTTTTTCCCCAACCAATATTTTGCGCAGAGACGGTCGATTTGGCAAACGATGTCTCACACAGCGAGCTTGCCACTCTCGAAGCGATCCAATCATCTGATAACATGTCTTTTCGCCTATTAGATTGAGTAATCGCGAGGATCATTAGTGCTGCTATTCTATGTATGCATAGAGAAGTGATGTCCAGCTCGCCCCGGGCCATCGAGGCTCGCTATCTCCGCTGAATCGAAGTTAGACGAACAATCCTTTCGTACCTTATGCTCGAAGCGATCAAATAAAATAGAACACCTGAGAGAGAGAGAGAGACTACGGATCACGATAGGCTGACATTATGTGACGCAACGACTCGAAATCACGTGCTCGCAGGGTTTAGAAGTTGTAGAGACACTGCGGGGGAGCGTATAACATCGCTGTAACCAAAAATAAAAGTAATCCACAGGCGAGAAAGATTGGGCCGTTAGAATTTTTCGAGAATTTTCCTATTAATAGCATTCCCGTAGGCAAATCGCAGAGGCACCATAAATTTCCCCGGGAGAAAGGCAGTAAACGTCACGGCTGCCCGGCCGGGAAGATTTCATCCTACTTTCGGCTAATGTTTCGGGGTGCCTGGCCCGATCGCGTCGCCCACAAAGCTCGTAGCGGCGGCGATCATTAGCGAACAAACGCATAAACGTCGGGTCGACGATCCGACGTGGAGGAAAGAAGCTGGCGGAGCGGCTCTGGAAAAAGCCAAGTCGCGTCTTAATCCGTTGTTTCTGTTCGAGGGGGCAATTAAGCCTGTCAAATCGGGAAGGTCCGATGATCCCGTCGCTGCGCTGCCCGGGTTTTCGAGGCTCGGTGGCATGCCGTAAGAAGAGTCATCGCCGTGGCGTCTGCCGCTCGTAAATTCTCCCCGAAATTCTGAAATATCACGACCTCTCTCCCCCGCGTTTCTTCTTTCTTTTTTATTCTCTTCTTTTCTGCCCTGCTTTTTATTTTCTCTGTTCGTTCTCCGGTTTCTCCCGTCGCCGTTTTCCTTTTTATTTCTCGCGCGATGTCGCCCTCGTAAGCTTTTCCTTCGGCTTGTACACGCTCGCCTGTATTTTTAATCCCTTGGCCAGAGAGTTTCTTTCCACT
Organism: Lasioglossum pauxillum; assembly: GCA_933228785.1. Classification (NCBI taxonomy): domain Eukaryota; kingdom Metazoa; phylum Arthropoda; class Insecta; order Hymenoptera; family Halictidae; genus Lasioglossum; species Lasioglossum pauxillum. The sequence continues at coordinate 4,278,948 of OW121702.1, forward strand.
TCTTTCTTTCTTTCTTTCTTCCTGCTTGCTGTTGGTTGGTTCTTCTCCACCCACGACCCACAGGACGTTGCACCACACGCGTTCGTGCACGCGCGCGTCGAAACGATACGCATGCCGGGGCTACACGCGGCGAAACGCACGCGTCCCCGACGGCTCGCCGCTCTCGAAACGGGGTTAACAACACCGAAATCTATTTATTTACCGGGATAAATCACCGGGAGCTTTACGAGTGAGCGTATATTACGCAAATCGTGGCGTTATATCAATCGGCGGGTGTCCTCCCCCGCCTCGCAACCCGTCGCCCTCTTGTCATCCAGCTCGACATCCAGACGGACCACTCTCGGTGCTTTCCACTCGAATACCCAGCGATCCCCCTTCTCTTCGTCTTCCTCCTGCCTTCCTGTCTTCCCTCGCTCGCTTTTCTTCGCGTCTTCGGGGAAAGTTGATACATCTGTCGCCGGATGATCGATTTTTCGGACGCCGCGCCGTTCGCAGAGTTCGAGACTTGAAACTTCATTAAAGAATGCAATACTCTTTTCTTCGAAAGTCGACATCGTCTAATAAACATCGGACAGACATTCGACTAATATCGAAAGGCAATTAAACAACGCTATATCTCCGGTGAACGGAAAAATCGGAATTTTTGACACGCCGCGCTATCGACTGATTAAATCTGACACGATATCGCGTGGTTAATGTGTCGACATGTGTCCCAGAAACGAACCGGGAATAAACTTGTATCACAATCTACGCCAGGTACACGATAAAAGGTCTGAAATCAGCATACGCAATCTCGCGGCGAGATCACCCCCTGTTCGCGAGCAGAAAAATTCTCGGAACTAGTTTCGCAAAAAATCGAGAATTAATACAGCGCGAGAGAGAGACCGGGTTGATATGTGCGTGGACCCAGTCTCGCTTGGTTTCGCGTTTGCATAAACGTTTCCCCGTTTAACGCACGGGGCCCCCGTAGGGCAACCGGGGTGGAACGTCTCGGCGGAGAAAAAAGGAAAAACGGCTGAACGTGGCGGAACGGTATGACTTTCCCGTCGCGATGGAGAGAACGGCGAGCCTCGAGGCGGCCTCCGAGGAGAAGCGTTACGAAAGACAAGTGCCTGAATCGATTAGAAGGCGTAGCCGGTAGGCGGAGCGTGCTAACGCCGCGTTTAAAGCTCGCGTACCACTAATGTACACAAAGGTAAGCCGCTCACACGCGCGCCTGTCGCGTGTGCCAATCGCAAGCGAGCCATTCCGCGGCGAATCACGCAGAATTCGCAGCTGACTTGCTCGCGAGATCCGTAGCGCGTCTTCAAAAATCACGGTTTGGAAAATTCTACAATGCCCCCGTAGGTCTCGATATTCGCGAAAGAACTGTGCACGATGTGAAGAATGTGCCGTCTCTCTCTCTCGCATTTATGAAAATAGCTGTTCCGCGATCTCAGGCACTTTCCACCATTTAACACCTCAAATTTGAAGTTGATATCCGCGATGGCTTCGAGGAAAACAGCTTGTAACGCTTTATCTGTCCCATCCTCTGCATTACGAGAGAGAACCAGAGACACTTATGGCTGCTCTGGCTTTTCGGTGTCCGTCTTGGATGGCACTGTTCCAAAGAAGCCTGCCGTCAAAGACAATTCCTAGGTAAATGACATTGTTAGACCAGTTTATTGGGTGTCCGTCTAAAGACAGAAACGCGTGGGCTTCTGCTTTTAGACTGGTTTCTGAATGAAATAAAATAGCTCGAGTTTTGCGTAAGCGAGGAATCATTCTGAATAAATTTGGAGAACAAAAGCTGGAGGCAGTATGATTGATGTTTCTTATTGTTTTGAGAATCGGTAAACGTAAAAGGCCAGCATCCAGAAAAATAATTCGAAGGAAAGCCCGGAGAGAGCGGTAATCTGGTGGAAACGCGTTCTCCGGTCGAACAATCGCGGGGCAAAGTGGGCGGGTGCCGCGTAAATCATCGTCTGTCAAAGCGAGATCTTATCTGGACGCGTTTTCAGTTTTCACCGAGGGAACAGCTGCGGCCGCCGATCAAATTCCACGGGAACAAATGCCGGTTGTCGGAGGCATTAGCACCGCGAAGAATCCTTTCGCGTTAGCTTATCAGCGTGCTCGGCGTGCGCCGATAGCCGGACAGGGCTCCGAGCAATTAATCTTATTGTTGGCGGTGGCTAGGTGACTCGCCCACGCACAGCCACCGCTATGGGACACCGTGTCCAAGGTCTGTACGCGTGCGACACGCGTGCGTCTTCCCCGAGATCTTTCCACGAACGATCTTCCCGTTGGCTCCACGTCTGAACGATTTTGTAGACTTTAGTAAAATGAAGAAAATGAAAAATAGAATGGAATTATTATCAATAGACTGCGGATCTTTATGCATTTATAATATGTCGAAATATGCAAAATATATGCACGATGTATGCAAGGTATATGCTATGCACGTACGGATCTGTAAAATAGTAATTATTTTATTGTTTTATTGAAGTGAAACTTCTTTTGGCAGGGTGTAAGCGTTAAGTGGCTAATTTCTCGCGACATGAAAATGTGTAACGGAAGTGACGTGTTTATTATCATTTAAATTACAATATACAACAATAGTTTTTTCTATAGTGCCAATGGTAAATTGATGCCTCTTGTCTGTTAAAATTAATTTATACGCTGAAAAAGAGCGTTTTACATCACATGACGTTATAGGTGCATATTTAAATTTACCCCAATGATGTGCCAGAACCTTCCGTGGTCCTTCAACGTGTTCACCCTTCAAAATCTTGCGTATTTTTAATAATACATTAAAGTGTACATTTCGTTTTAATACAGATTCCATTTTATGTGTAACCTTTTCTCCATAATCGCCGGGTATAATTTTTCAATTTTCTACAACTGTAGTTACCAAATTTATACATTCCGATAGAGGTAATACTATTGTCTCCAGTTTCTTCATAGCCTCAGGTAACATTTGGCAATGGCTTTGAATAAATGTTAAATTTTGTTGTAAATGCTTACATCGTAATGCTTCTTTCGCCGATTTAATCGACCAAGTCTCCTTTTCATCGAACGATTCTATGGTATATTTTATTCCTTCTAAATGCGTTGCATAAAAAAAACGCTGCTTCCAAGCAGGTTCCCCATCTTGTTATTACAGGGTCTGGTGACAATGGCATATTTTGTAATTTACTTTTATACATTTTTAGGCACATCTATCTTATTTATTCTGGCGTAGCATTAAACAGTCGAATATTTATGCAAAATTTATGCAAGAAATATGCACTTATGCAAAACATATGCAATATGTAAAATATGCAAAATAAAAATTATATTTTTAAAATCCTCTAATGACAAAACAAATTTCTGTTCAGGTCCCAGTTTTTTATCTATTTTCGATAAAAATATGCATTTGCATAAACATCCGCAGTCTAATTATCAAATTAATCTTCCCTGCAGGCACTTCTGAAGGATCACGTCAGGATTAAACGCGTATCTAAATGTATTCTAGAGAAATTAATGAAGTCGGACGTATCATCCGATTTACTACTGGCGTTACAAATTGTGTTCCCAGCTAATGCGTTATTTCAAAGAAATTCCGAGTACACGAGGCTTTCACTCTGTATCTCGATAAATGTCGGATGTTTCTAAGGATTCACGGGAGGAGTGGGAGTTATCTGGTGTCGGTATCCCAAGGAAGTCGAGCAGAGCTCGGTGTCTTCGAGGTATCATCAATCCTCGTGACATCGCGTTTAGATACCCGGGGCCGTTCAACGACTGAACATAACAGGCCCCGGTAGGAGGTTATTTATTATATTGTAGTACGCAGGGAAATGACGGCTCACCCTTGATATCTTTGGGCCTGGTGAAAGTTGTAGCCCATAGTTGTAAGCTCTTTTGATATTTAGGAATATTTAGAAAAGCGTCATTTCCTTTCGCCGATATCTCTAACTTTTAAGAGAGAAAATTCTCTTGTCGGCGTAGAACGTGTATCGGATTTTTTATTAAAAAAAAACGTGAATGAGTGTCTTTTTACCACGTTTATATTAGCTCGCTTTCTTGTCTGTCTGTCTGTTTGTTCGGTACAAATTTTGCAATTGATTTTAAACTAACTTCCCGATGAGCTAGAGACTTGAAATTTTAAACATAGCTCAGAACTGGATGACAATGCAATATTTAAAAAAATTTTTTTAAAAAAGCCTATGCGTTCAGGAGATATAAATTATTAATAATTTGAACCTTTGCACCCCCCGCCGCGTGACGTAGTACGTATTCGCGTTCAGCGTCCCCACTCCACTACGTGTTCCCACTCTGACTCATCCCCACTCCACTGACCCGTTTCGCACCGAAGGAGCTCAGTGTGCGTCAGTGTGCGTTCGAGCTCCGTGCGGCGTTTACAAAGTTACTACGTATTATAATAGTATAATGTTTGTTTACCAAGCGAAAGAACAGTTACACCGAAATTCTCCGTCGAACCTTTATCTTTGACATTTTACCACGGCGTTCGCTTTCGATATGACGCGTCGCAATACCGTCTGAAATTTACTACATGTCTCTGTTATAATCTCATCAAAATGTTCAAAATCGATTGTAAAATTTCACACATATAAGGCTAAAAAGCAGAAAATAATTATTTAAATAAAAATAAATTTTTAAAAAATATCACGTTTTTAAAACGGACTAAAAAGTGTAAAATAAAATTTTGAAAAACGCCACGTTTAAAAACGGACTAAAAAGTATAAAATAATTTTTTCTAGCCCCATACAGATTCCTAACCCCGTACAGATAGTCCTGAAAATTTGTGATTGTGAATTTTGAATAGCTATGAAAATACTTGTAAGATTTAAAACGAAAAACGTGGGGCGCATGCAATAGATAATCGATGCATGAACACCTAAATCACTAACAATTTTATTGCACTGCAAATGATATGAACTGTTTTGCGAGTTTTCTCAGCAGTCGCTACTCTCTACACTCCTTACTATGTATTATCTTGCGCCCCACGTTTTTCGTTTTAAATCTTACAAGTATTTCCATAGCTATTCAAAATTCACAATCACAATTTTTCAGGACTATCTGTACGGGGTTAGGAATCTGTATGGAGCTAGAAAAAATTATTTTATACTTTTTAGTCCGCTTTTAAACGTGGTATTTTTAAAAAATTTATGTTTTAATAGAAAATAGTTGTCAGTTCCTTTGATGACTTAATATTTACATCACGACGTTTTATGAGGCCCATAGTCGAGGAGGAATTTATTGCAACGCTCTCCACGAAACAACTTTATGAAATATTCCTTTTCCAAAGGTGACACGGTTCCTGGTCGCAGCTGGAGCTTCTTGCGCCACGTTCCTGTCCCTCTCCGTTAATAGGAAACAATGAGGTTTAGACGATTTAGGAAAGAGAAATTTTACGTTTACGACAAAGACACGGTTTCCACACCATGGGAAATAGAAATATAACATATGTATTTACGATTCGTTGAAAGGGGGTCCAGCCAATGTTTGACGCAATTGCGTGCCCGTGTTCCGCGGCCAGCTGTGCAAGCAACGGCCGGCAAACAATGGCGGGAAATGCGTACTGAAAAATTCAGCTGGCCGTCAATAAATTCGCAACGTGACGCCAGGAATCCTAATTAACCCGCTTGTGACGTCGGCTGTCCGGGATGTCGGGTTTCAACGCTGACGAGAACGACGACAGAATAAAACTTTTGAACATCGTTGAAAAATTTACTCTTTTTAGCTTCGAAACAGCGCGTCGCGAATTTTCGGAAAAATGTGTGGTACTCTTGGGATGGACATTTGCGATTTTTTAAGTTGATGTTCGTGATCGAATGCTTTAAGGCAGGGGTGGCCAACCTGTGGCGCATTGGATGATTACACAAGTGGCGCATTAAGAAAAACTCTATGTAAGAATTAAATGTATTGACAAGCTTGCTTTGGGCAAATAGAGCTGCGGCTCTCCAACGCCATCTCTGTATCCTACACGGAGAAAAGAATAAACCATTAACCATTAACCATTAACCGGGCGCATTGAATCCTTGCGCCTCTATTTATTCTTTCGAAGTAGCCGCCATAAATGAATCCATCTTCATATTTTCAACACCTCAGAGCTTTCAGTTGAATTTATACAGCCTTCTTACTCATCAATTCGTCGCAATCTTTTGAGAGTTTACAATTATAGGATGGGAATTGGAGTGTTCATGACAGCGATCGCCCTCTCGTCCAAAAGATCATTTCTCGCTATTGTAAATTGGTGCTCCAATGAACGCGTGTCTTTCCAACTGGCTTAAGTTAATTAATTTAGTTGCGCGATTGAGTTATCCCTTTTCTTTCTTCCTCTAGCCGAAGCAGATCCTACCCTATTCCTATTTTCCCACCGCAACAATGAACGTAAGAAGGTAGAAAAAGTGCTCGAGTTGTACGGCGCATCTGAACTCGTATGTGAAAAAAATTTACGCACGGTATGCAGAAGGTTGGCCACCCCTGCTTCACGGATTTCATTACACGCGCAGGAAAGAACTTTGGAAAACATTTGCGCAAGCCGGTGAGTAACGTACGGGTATTTATTCGACTTATTATTTATCGCCGCCTATTAGGAAGACGCGTGGCCTCGCGATTAATCGCGACTTAGAAAAACAGGGGTCGATCGGTTCTGAAAGCGCTCACCTGCTCCTCCGACACGCGTCCCGTGGATTCCGCTCGGGCCAGAAGCCGACCCCGACTATTTTCTAAACAAACGCCGCTGTTTTTACCCCTTACTTTTCATTGCCGCGTAAATCATACTGGGTCGCGAGCCGAGCACTCGACCAGTCAATTTTCTCCGGGCTCGTTCGCGCCGCTCGTAACTCTCCGGAGGCTCTTCAAAGACAGCGCACGTGCGCCGCGCCGAGATCATTTCCTGCTGTTACTTTTTCATTTTAGATCCGCAACATTGCTCGATTATCGCTCGGAGCTTTCTCCGCTCGTCCGTGAAAGCGGGTCGCTCAAATATCGTCGCTGTTTTTCGCGCGGTAAATTCGAAATTTTCTAACGAAACGCAGTCGAATTTTCTGGGAAATATATGAAAGAAGACTTTACTCGTTCCGCAATTAAATCGTTTGAACATTGTCGTTTTATCGAACCGGAATCTTTCTCGTGTCTTGCTAGCGTTCGCATGAAACTGTATAAAGTCGTTCTGCGGATTTGTTTAGACAAAAGTGCTCTTTGAGCGTTATTTATAGCGAGCAACAGCAGACGCTCTGGATTTGAGCACGTTTCCGAGTCGTTCGCGGCTCAGACGCAGACATGTGTCTAACAATGATGAATTGGGGCGCTAGTTAAGGTATAGAACGTCATTCTACGATGCGTTACGTGAACGGATGTCTATTTTGAAGAGCAGAAACGAGCGGAACGTATATCAATGACACCGATAAATAACGCGGGGGTGAGCTGAAAAACTGTTGGTGCGCTCTCTAATGAGTCTACCGAAATTGTTTACGAACATCACCTGCACGTCGTCGATCCTCTATTTGTCAAACAGCAGAACGGATTTATTTTTGACGCTCACATTTTGCGGATTAAGGATGAGTTACGCGAAGGTCTCGCAGGAAATGTTTTACAGTTGCCGGCGACTAAACAAATAAAAAACGAGATCTGAACAAATCCTAATTCACTTCTTAGTCATTCGGGATTAATTGGTGGATTAGTTGTTCAAAATTTTAGGATATATTTTGTATTTTATAAAAATACAAGATTTTGAAGCAAAAGGGTCCTTCCATGCCAAATCGATCACTTTTTGAAGGCACCATCGTCGATTTTGATCTAAATGAAATATATTGTAGTCCATGTTAAATTAGGGGGGGGGTTTAAGTCATCATTTTACCGGTTTCGAATAATTTGTAGAAATCGCAGGCCTTTAAAGTTTTCAATTTTCGCCCATTTTGGCGAAAACGGGCCTCACTTACAAATTTGTATCTCAGAAACCGTTTGTCCGATTGAGCTACATTTTTTTTTGTTTTATTCGGAAAGGTTTTGGCTATTACAAAATAATATTTTCAACCTCGAAAATCAACTTTATAATGTCGAAAAATTTAAACGAACTCTTTTTTTACGTTTTTTTCGATGAGGGGCCACAGTGATTTAAATTTTGAAAAAATATGGTTATATTCTTTGAAGTTTCCCCTTTAAAATGAGCCCTTGAATAAGATGGAGCCATAGAAATTGGCGTCATAATGTTTTGAAGGTGCTCATTTTAAAAGGTAAACTTCAACCAATGTAACCATACTTTTTCAAAATTTAAATCACTCTGGCCCTCATCGAAAAGAACGTAAAAAAGGAATTTGTTTAAATTTTTCGACATTATAAAGTTGATTTTCGAGGTTGAAAAAATTATTTTGTAATAACCCAATCCTTTCCGAATAAAACAAAAGAAAATGTAGCTCAATCGGACAAACGGTTCCTGAGATAAAAATTCGTAAGTGAGGCCTGTTTTCGCCAAAATGGGCAAAAATTGAAAACTTTGAAGGCCTGCCATTTCTAAAAAAATTCTAAGCCGGCAGAATGATGACTTAAACCCCCATAACTTCACATGGACTACAAAATATTTTATTTGAAATAAAATCGACGTGATACCTGCAAAAACATTGTGACGCCAATTTTTATGGCTCCATCTTTTTCACGAGCTCATTTTAAAGGGGAAGCTTCAAAGAATATAACCATATTTTTTTCAAAATTTAAATCAATCTGGCCTCTCATCGAAAAGAACGTAAAAAAGGAATTTGTTTAAATTTTTTGACATTATAAAGTTGATTTTCGAGGTTGAAAAAATTATTTTGTAATAGCCCAATCCTTTCCGAATAAAACAAAAGAAAATGTAGATCAATCAGACAAACGGTTCCTGAGATAAAAATTCGTAAGTGAGGCCTGTTTTCGCCAAAATGGGCAAAAATTGAAAACTTTGAAGGCCTGCCATTTCTAAAAAAATTCTAAGCCGGCAGAATGATGACTTAAACCCCCCTAATTTCACATAGACTACAAAATATTTTATTTAGACTAAAATCGACGTGATGCCTGCAAAAACATTGTAACGCCAATTTTTATGGCTCCATCTTTTTCACGAGCTCATTTTAAAGGGGAAGCTTCAAAGAATATAACCATACTTTTTCAAAATTTAAATCACTCTGGCCCTCATCGAAAAAAACGTAAAAAAGGAATTTGTTTAAATTTTTCGTCATTATAAAGTTGAATTTCGAGGTTGAAAAAATTATTTTGTAATAGCCCAATCCTTTCCGAATAAAACAAAAGAAAATGTAGCTCAATCGGACAAACGGTTCCTGAGATATAAATTCTTAAGTGAGGCCTGTTTTCGCCAAAATGGGCAAAAATTGATAAAAACTTTGGAGGCCTGCCATTTCTAAAAAAATTCGAAACCGGCAGAATGTACAAAATATTTTATTTAGAACAAAATCGACGTTGTTTCTGAAAAAAGTGATCGATTTGGCATGGAATGACCAAAAAGTGTTAGTCTATGACTATTTCGAGCGAGTGTTCGAGCACAGAATGGTTTTTCGTGGAAAAATGTCAGAATTTGTAAACGGGGGGCGATTAATAAGCCCGAGAGTCGCAAGCCTAATTTCGCGTGAAGGAACAAGGTCTATTTTGCGACGAATGTCGAGCAGCAGCACGCGAACAGAAGCGGCCAGAGCCGAGGAGGAAACGCGCGAAGCGTGAAACGACGGAAAGCGGTAGATAGAAGAAACTATGACGAGGAGGAAGGGACAAGACCTCTCCCGTAATCTCCGGGCCTAGAGGCTTTATTTATACCCAAAGCTGCCGTATTATTGGATCACCCCCGCGATTCTGGCCGACTTAAGTGTGTCTTCTGTCGTTCACGTGCATCTCTTTTCTGTTCCCCGTCGCTGGCTGCTTCCGTCACGCTGTCCAGGAAACGCGTGGCCTCGTTCGCGCCTGGAAGCTCTTCATTAGACCCCACCATCTGATTCATCCTTCAAAAATAATCGAAAAACAGCCACCTCGGTTCCTTCGTCATTTTTCCCCAGACGCGTTCACTTCAAAACTATTAAGATTTGCATCGAACGGGACGAGTGATCTCATTCTTCTAACGATAATGTTGTTATCTGTTCCGTGTCTATGATCATTGAGACCGTAGGAGCGCGGAAGGAGTGATTTATAGAAATCGGAGGCAGTAGAAACAAACTAGCAGAGTCGACCGCGCATTCCGTCGAGACAATGTGCTATTTTTTCGCGACGGGGGCCGTCAAATAAATCCTCGGAGCTCGCAACCAAATGAAACAACGCAGGTTCGAAAAAGTGCGCGCGACCTGTCCCCGGTCGGGAATTATGGACCGGTAAATCTTCCGGCGTGACCTTTCCCGAAACGTTCTTTCACGACAGCTTTAAGCATTCCGTTTCGTTCGACGGTGACCCGTAAAACTGTCTCCGGCGTACACGGAGCGAAGGGGTCGAAGGGGACGCGATTTTCGATGGTTCCCGCGAAAAACGAGCGGAGCGTGGCCGCCGATTTGTAAGATTAATCGTCGGGGAGGAGCGTTGTTCGAAAATTGGGGTCGAAACGGGAGCGGACGGGGCGTGAACGCGACGATCGCCGCGGGCCCGCGATATTTATGGGATCGGCCGAGAAATCCGGCCGCTTCCGGAACTCCTTAACACTTTAACGCCGCGCTTAGAATTCCACGGAGGGCTTTGATTTATTCGGTCGGCCCCGTCACGCCGTAAAACGGCCGCCCAGGGGAAGATCGTAAAACCGGAGACAACTCGGTTGCGGTCCAGGACCCCCACCCGCCGCGCCGAATCATCTCGAGCGTAATGACGTTTCCGCCATGCTGGCGAAATACGGCCGGTGGTCCCGTTCCCATTTCCAAATCCCGGCTAAATCGAGACGCTCTTTCCACGTCGAATCCAGAAAATTGGGAAACACTGAATTACTCGAGAAAACATCCATCTTCGTTTGGACAGCCCCGTCGGAAGCCTGGTCCGAGTCCCTCGGGCACGAACGCTGAGGTAATTCAGTTGAAAAGGATAACGGTGAAAGTATTTCAGTGAATTTTTACAGAATCTTCGTGTGTGCAGATCTCATTGTTTTATAGGACAAGGATTCCGTGTCGGATCACGGCTCGCCGTTTCTACTCGCGCGGAGATTTGTCGAATGTGTCTGTTCTCACGCGATCCACGCGTGTTCGAATGTTGTTATCATCATCAAAGCCTGCCAAAGCATATGCATAATTCAGAGAGGAGAACGCGCATTTGTTGAAATAAATGTGCATATTTACATAAGCTGTCCGAGCCGGTCCAATTTACAAACAACAACAAAACTATTAGCAGCCTGGCAACAGTGTCACAGAATGGTGCAAATTCTGGCTCCGTCCTTCGAGATTAATCCTTCACTGGCATATTCTGTAACGCGAATTTGGTACATCGTAGCAAGTTTGCTGTTACCTAATCGACACTGTCTTGAATAAACAACTACCTTTGAAACGTTCGAACAATTTTAGCGACTACATGTATCGAATGAAACTCCGAGCTCTTTCCGTCAAAATGAAAGGCACCATTTTGAAGATGCGATCCAACAATTTCGTCGCTCCTCCAGCGAAACTTATCGCGAGGAATCTTCCGAGGCTCTTTCGAAAAACGTGCCACCGGTGTGAGAAGAGTCGATCCATTAAGAAAACAGTTATTTGCCTGTCGAATCGTACTCCGAGTTTCGGGCCACCCTGCGCTCATCGGTGAGAAGTGTCATGCTTCCAGGCGAAAGTTTACGGTTCTGCAATGGGTGGGCAAGCATTTATGATCGATGGCGCGTTCGACGAGCGCGGCAGGACTTCGGTGGAAAAAAGGGGGCTCGCTGACAGACGAAGTTTAGCTGGCACAGCGCAGAAAAAACGTCTAGGGCGAGAGAGACAGCGTGTGACAGCTCGAATTAATTCCCTCTCGCGGGAGAAGGTTCGACTCTGCCGATCGACAGCTGTGTCAGTCGACGACTCTCGCGCGTAATTACTCTTAACCACTCTAATTTACGTCTGGTAATGACGCGCTTAATGATTGTAATCATCGGGCTCCCACCACGGCGCCCGTGCACGACGTATTTGGCCGATCGGAGCGGTTTCAGGCGCTCGCGACTTTCATGGACGCGGTTTTTCAATTTCAAAAAGCGCCGCGCGAGCTCGCGGTCGCGCTTGTCGCTCATCTCGCGCGGAAATTATCCAATCGCGGCGTCGATGATTGACGTCGCCCTCGGGGAACGGTAAACGAATAGTGCAATCGGAATGTCAATCATCCGGACGGCATCTAGGGACCTTTGGAAAGCGTTCGAACACGGCGCGGCGGCGCGATGGCCTTCGAAAATCTTTCACGGGGAATTAGCTACCGCAGGTGTGACGGAGCCTTCGATTCGCGGAGGGTCGATTAGCGCTCAACCCGGAGTCGATGATTGTTGCGCCGCCACTGCTACACCGCCTGGCCGGTAATTAGCACCGCGGAGGAAAGAAGAAGGCAAGCTGGAATGGAATTGCCTCGCTCGAAACCTCATTTCCCAGGGAATCAAACTTTTTCACAGAAAAATCGCGATGTCTACTTGTTCACTGAGGAGTTGATCAATTTTTCTAGATGTTCATACGCACGTTTAGGTGGACTCGATTGAAATTACGATAGGATCCAAGATCGATTCCCAGTTTATCCAACGTCCGGCGGAACGACCGTCATCGGCGAACCGCAGCGGCGTAATCGGCACGAGGGATTCACCCGCGAGGAATGCACCGCGCGAATTTGCATTCTATGCATTGCGTAAATGCTTATGGAGTGTAGCTCCCGTTCGCAGACCCCCGTGAACCGAGCAATTAACACGGGCGAGCGACGTCTGACGGCATTCGCGGCATCCCTCGAGTTCTTTCTGCAATTGGTGTCGCTTCGCGAATCATTGCAATTGAGAAAGAACTGCATAAAAATGTAATTTCGCAGTCACGAAGAAAGCCACGCGGCAAGGGGTCGACTCAATATCCCCGGTGTATACTCCATCGTGTGCCAAAGAATGCAGCGAGGATTGTCGGAAGCGAAAGGCTGCTTAAATAGCGTGTTCGCGAAAAGAAATGCCGAAGATTTATGAAGTGAGAAGGCTGAACCTTCGACACCGAGCGCGAGATTTTTCCCGGGAGGCAAAAAGACAATGGGCTCTCAGCGGCCAGGCGTTCTCGGCGGACAAGGATGAAATCTCCCAGAAATGCGAAACATGGCTGGCATCCGCGTGCCACCCTGACACTCGGCCACGAGCCACCGAGAGTCCCAAGCTGTCGGCCCACCGGGTACATGGGACAAGTATGCACAAGCTGCCAGAGCCGAGTCCGAGTCCTGTCGGTCCTGTCCTTACGGTCCAGGATATCGTTCGACCGCGTGTGTCCACCTCCGCCTCGTCCATCTGCTCGTTAACGTCCGTCTTCCCCGAGGCATTGCGTTCTATACCCTTTGCGTTCTGACTCTCGATGACCTCCCGCGATATTTCATCGATTCCTCGCCGAACGGAGGCGTGGTCCGTCAACCGGGCCTTCGGATGTCCTGCTTCATGCTCCGGTTGCTCCTACCTCGGAAGACGTCCTCTCCTCCGCGTCATAAGATAATTGGGACTCGGCTTCGAACGTTGCTTCGATTGCTAGCCACCTTTTTTCCTACCCTCGACCATCCATTCCGTTTTCTTAACAATCTGTTAAATTTGTTTGAAACTTTATTTACATTTTTAACATAGTTCGATCGGGTTATTCGAATTTCTTCACATGCAGATGCACGCATGAAATAACTCTACGTCCGGTGCTTACTTATCACTTTAATCGTTTACAATTCTTGTACGAAACTGAGGTATTATAGAATTTTATTTCAACTAAGCGTGTGGTGCGTTGAGAACGACATTTCGCACAAACCTCTTGGCTTTCCGTGCCGGTGCTCAAGGAAGCGGAGAAATGTTGCAGTCTATAAATAAAATCGGTCGAATTGTCGTAGAATCGGCGAGCAGAAAAAAGAAGGTGTATGGAAAATGAGGAACTGGGACGTGGCTGAAGGCATCACGGTTCACAGAAGACAAATGGTAACGACCAAAACGGCTACTAGCCGCAAGTGCCAAAATACACAGCGCCAAATACTGAGCCAACGTTTCTTGTATCGTTATATGGGCACAGTTGTTTCTAATTCGGTATCGCGTTTCATCCCGACTCCGTAGGTGCGCGATGAGAAACTCAGGTCCGCATATTTCTGTTGTATGCCTCCTAATTAAGCGACGTGTCAGCCTCACCTGAAAATACAATTGCGGAAAATATGGCTGTTGCGAAATGGGTCGCATTAAAACGACGAGCTGCAAAATTGCGCTCTCCCGAAACTTACACAATCCTCGCGGTTGTATAACATTTCTACAGTCCCTGCTCACTTTATTAGACTCACCTGAAGAATTGGTGCTTTTTGAAATCCTATAAGGAATGCAACGCTGTTTTCAACCTATGGGGTAATGATGGGGTAATGATTTCGTACTACGAGGTTGCCTTATCGGTTGCCTATCCAAGTGTAAAATTTTCTTGCAAGAGCAAAAAATCCCCCTTTTACCATGGCCCGGCAACTCACCGGACATGAATCCGATTGAAAATGTCTGGGAGTGCCTGAAGAGAGAACTGGTCAAAGAAAATATAACAACAAAGACCAAGTTGATAGAGAGAATAATCTATCACTGGCACCATAACGTTGCATTAAAAGAAATTGCACAAACTTGCATAGATAGCATGTCCAGAAGAGTTGCGGCTTTAAAAGCAGCTGAGGGCGGATTAACAAAATATTAGTGTTTTAAGAATTATATTGATCTATTTGTGTTTGTATCCATTGTTTTTGTAAAATAAATATATGGAAAATTCATTGGTCATCATTAAGTGATATTGCATAAGGCTGCTATACCCATTATTCATGGTAAAACTGAAAATATCATGATTATAGAGGTGAGTCTAATAAAGTGAGCAGGGACTGTATATGTATGGTATGTTTGTCCTGAAGCTGTAAACTATAGAAACAAAGCTAATTGCAACTAGTATAAACCATAGATTAGGAAGCGATGCTTCTATCAAATTAAAAGAATTGAAATTTATTAATAAAAATGAAAAAAACGAGAACATTCTTTGTGGCTTTATCTCTGTCATAAGTTCTTTTATGACAGAGATCGCGAAGATTTCAGGCAGAGGATAGTTCCCTCAACTTTTCGACTCTCCCGTCGGTAAACAAAGAGCCCGCGGAATGCGCTCGTGCGCACGCTTCGCGAATTTCTCGGCCACCAGGAGAAATATGCAATCGCGCGCATAGTTACGCGCGTTCCGCGCGTGATTGTCCGGATCGATAGCGAGGATACGATCAGGAATGCTCGTTAGGCGATAGGACTATCGCGATTCGCGCCGCGCGATTGCTCGATGAAGCTCCTCTCCTTTTTTCTTTGTGAACAGTTGTTTATTTGCGGCATAATTACCGCTACTCCGCGACCATAAATTTATACGCTTGCGGAGTCGCCATTGATTAGTTCATCATTCGCACCGATCATGAGGAATATTTATAAGGGTTCATTCCGTAGGAAATTGACTGTAACGATCTGCCGGTAATTGCGTAATTATTTTCTGTACGGGATCGTTATTATCGGTGGACTGCATTAATTAATTCGCGACGTCAACGAATGCGGGAAGTACGAGAAAATGTGCGTGGTGACCGAAACTAGGTCAGTCCCCGGTCCTCCTGCTCCTGGAGTCTGAATCTCCGACCCAACTAACTGACTGACCGAGCGCCCGTCGGGTTCGGGTGAGTTTCGATTGATTTCGATCGCGCCGTCAGTAATTATTGATCAATTTATTATTTCTGGCTGTTTAACCCCTTGCCCTACGATTTATTTTACGGTTTCAGTGATTAGAACTTTTTTGTAGATCGTAATTTCCTAAAAAAGGAGAAAATTGATATAAATTGTATGCCTGTATGTCCTGCAATAGCTTTGTATTAACAAAATCAAAATAGAATTTTATTTCGGTTTAAGGGAAATTATTAACATACATTTTTATCAGAATCTGTTCAGAATCTTCATCCCGAGTCAGACTCGTTATGGTAAGGCAAGGGGTTAATGTTCATAGCTAGACTGCGGATCTTTATGCTAAATATAAATGTTTTGCATTCAACGCGGGAATAACATGAAAATTGATTATCATCCCTTAACAACTCTGTTATATTAAAAGCAACAATACAACATTCTTGAATTTCATAAATCTTTTACTCTTTTATATTTCGCCCAACCAATTTCTTTCTCATAAATGCATCAAGATCTGCAGTCTATTCGTAGTCTAGTCGAGCATCCCCTCGGCTATCTTACCACCTAACTTTTACGAGCTACAAAATTTTTGTTTCATCGATTGTACGCTGTTTTAACGCGCACTCGGAAAAGAAGGGATGAACAGGGGGATCCACGGGGAGTGAGAGAGACCGTGAACGGTCCATTATTCCAGCAAGTACATCGAAGTCACATTCGCTCTCGAATCGACGAAAAAACTGTCGGTAGCTCGGTAGCTTGGCCAATAAACCGAAAGGGGTGGACATTTTTCTCCGGGCGCACGGCTGCTTTGAATTCAGATTGCGCGGCCATGCGGCCCGCGGTTTTGTTCCTCTTACGCTGGGCAATTTATGCAATCTGGCCCGCGCGTCCTCCGCGTATTTATAACCGGAGGCCCTTTGTGTGTTAATTTGTAGCCGGGCCAGCGATCCGCCGGACGACCGCGCTTCTCGGCGCTTCTGTCTCTTTCTCTCTTTCTCTCTCTCTCTCTCCGTGCCCCCCATCGACCTTTGATCTGCGGACGATCCTCGCGATCCACCCTCCGATCCTCGGATCACGATCCTCTCTCTACCCTTAATTAGGAATCCGCGCTCAAGAAAATTTCACGCGTTCATTCGGCCATTTCTATTTGGGTAGAACGAACCAATTCGTTCATGAATCTTGTTAGTAAGTATTTTTCGTATTATTTTACTCCTCTTATTGTAAAATTCTCTTTATTCGTTCGATCGAGTACCCCTCACCAGAAATAATACACGATTCCGTCAGCCATTCTCCCAAGCTAAACCCAACATACCCGCGGAAAATGGCCGCCGGTGGTCCCCGCCGCTCGGAGAAAGCACCGCTTTGTAGCAGAATAAATAATGCGCCGCTAATTACTCCGATTGTCACCGGCTTGTATCGTTCTCGCAACACTATCCGTCGCGGCGCACAGTGGTCTGAGAGCGGCAGAAACCGGCAAAAACCCTAGAAAAGCTCTATTTCGGGGAAAATCTCGTCAAAAAATGTTTGTAACCGTTCTTGGTCACCGAAAATAATAAATACATTAAAAAATAAGTAATAAATTAATACTAAATAATAAATTTTACACTTAAATTGAATATAAAATAAATTTAAAATGAAATATAATTCAATTTAAATTAAAGATAATAAAAAATGATTCCTCCCCATATAAAATAACTACTTAATTTAAAAAACAATAATTTCATGTCAATTAAAATAAAATGAAATAATTACATGGAAATTTATTATGTACAGTACACAGGTAAGGTTTATTTACATTTTGGTCACGAAAAATAATAAATAAATTAAAAAATAATTAATAAAAGAATAATAAATAATACATTTTACACTTGTTTTCAACAGTATGCATTGTGAGAATTGTTAACACGATTTTTCAAATATTTCCGATGATCTGACAAAAAATTTTTCAAACGAAAGTTGATTAGTGTTCACTTTTCTACAAACTTCAATACAAAAAATTAAAGAAAAATCTCTTTTTGTATAAAAAATGAAGGTCATCTCAATTTTTTAAATATTAACATATATTTTTTACTTCATAATATTTTAACTGGTATCAAGACGAATCCAACGACCTATAAATAATATAACATTAAACCTTGAAATAACGCTACAATAGTTTTGGCCACAAAAAGCGAGCTACCGTCACTGTGCGACGGACCGTCAAGTGTTCCAGAAAGCGGAGCGTTCTTTGACGCGTTCTCATCGACATTTCATGAGATAAAACCCAAAGCCGCAGGTTACCGCAGCTGAACTTTGCATTTATTGTTTACTTAGATATCTACAAACGTTATTTTTCCATTGGCACGTTGGCGCAGTTTGGCGCAAGAGAGATATCGTCTTTCAAACTTCATTAACGTTGCTCTTTTCCCCGTTTAATATCATTATCTGCAAAACTACTCGAAAAAATTAAAAATAAACATTTTCAGCGATTTATTCCGGGTCTTCGTACTTGAAGGAAGCCAGAAAAGAAAACATTATTTACATTACTATTTTTACAGGCGCATACGGTTTCTTCAAACATGCGCTTGAATTTATGCTGGAAACTAGGTATGTTTAGCATGGCCAACTTTAAGACGTTCTACAACAAAGTGAATTTGGATTTTGAACTGATTCATCCGAGAAATGTTTGAGTTTACTCTCCTACTAGTCAAAAATCTAAAAAATTTGGTTTTTTAAGAAACTTGAAAATATGGGGGTTTTGCCATTCTCAGACCCCTGTTCGGCGCGGCGGTCGGGAACGGTTAAACCGACTCCGGATACCGAGGGTTTAAAATCCTGTTCCTTACGCCTTACAGGAACAGGACTTTCAGCGCCGTTGACTCCCCCCTGCAGCAGCGGGTCGACCCGTTCCCGAGTACACTTCTCGGATACCTGTCCGACCGCGAGTGAAATACAGGTAGCACTAGGGGTGGGGGGTTGCGTCTGAAGGGAAAGGTGGGGGAACGGAAGGGAAGGTTCAGGTGTGCGGGGGGTTTGGGCGCGGAAGTGGGGCTCGTTCTCCGACAATACGGTACGCAAATCCCGTTACACCTGGCCGCGCCTTTCGGCGCACGGATTCACGTGTCCCTCGGGGAGGCTAATAAAATGAAACCGTCCGGTAATTTATGCAGCCGCGAGTGGGCCGGCGCTCTTTAATTATCCGCCTGGAAATTGGCATCGTCGCGCGTAATCACGAGGGATACCGCGCGGCGGTCTCGTTCGCTCTTTCTTCCTCTTTGTCGCGCGCGCGCGTGCGGTGGTCCAATTAACGAGGGAAAGAAGGGATATTCGATGGTTCTTCTTCCTTTTTCTTCGTCTCCACTCCCTCTCTTCTTCTCTTCCTGTCCTCGATCCCTGAAGTTCACCAGTCTCTTCTTTTCGAGGGGGACCGCTTTTCTCTCCCCCGAATCTCCGCGCCATATGGAACAGCTTATACCGCACGCGGAAAGAAAATATCGGGCTGCCAGCGAAAGTCGAGGGCGCGGGGAACCACCGAATTGACTTTGATCGTCCCCGGTGGCCATTTTTATAGAACCCCGGCTGAGATCTCGCGGCTGTCTCTCGAATCTGGAACGGATTCTACGAAGAAGCGCTTCGTCGAAACGGTTATAATAATGGCAGCGTGTTTCTTCTGGGCTTCGAGAGTCTATTGACTTTGGGGAGAGGGTTAAAAGCTCGGGAAGAACGTGTACGGCGGTGTAATGTTCGAAGAAATGAATGGAAATTGACATGGAGGTTGTACAGTAATTCAATGCCGAGTAGATTAAATTGTTCCAGTTTGCTCGAAGAATCCAGCCTAAAATGTTACGAGCTGCTTTCGCGAGGCAGCGTGTTTTCAGTAGGCTATCATTGGTGAGAAAGTGAACGGATTTTGAAGGAAACCTTGTTTCTCTGTTGCAGCGCTGAAGGTGAAGCTTATGCTGAGGCGACCAATCAACCAGCTGGTTGCGCAAGGCATCATGCCACGTAAGTGACCCTCGATCTTGACGATTTCTGTATTATTTAGCCGAAAAGACGGTTTCCACGGACCTCTACCTGTCGTCCTCGGCGACTCCGTTTCGCTCGGGAACGTTATGAACAGCGACTCTCCAGGTTTTATCGAGCCGTTATCGCTCAATTAGACCGGAGCATCTGTCAAATGAAGGAACGGGGCGGTTGTTTCTCACTCGGCTCGCAGCAGGGAAGTGGCTTTGATCGTCCAATCAAGCTCGGCCGGCACATGGGCCCTCTCGAATATACTCTCGACGAAAGAGCATAATTTACAGCTAAATTACCGGAGAATTTATGTTAGGAGTTCGCGCGACTCCCACGAAAGGCCGCCCCGTAACCCCTATCGTTCTCGATCGCGGAAACGAAAGCTGTAATTCGATCGTTATCCCGATATTCGAGCGGCGAGAATTTTTCCTAGGAAATGCGAGGGAGGAAGGGAGACGGGGGGACAGCTCACTTGGAAGCATTCCGACGAGATCGGACGAAGTGACGAAGCGCGTCGCTCGTAAAGATCACGAGATTCGAAACAGAAGCGCGACGGTGCCTCGTTAAACGTCGTCGAACGTAAATTCAATTAGGCCTGCGGGCGTAAAATGCTCGACCGGTGCTTAGAGACTCGCTCGCAGTATATCCCGATAAAAACAGAGGAATTACTGGCCACTAAAACCGTACGGTGACGGTCTCGTCGTCGAAAACAAATGTGTAAAGTGCACGCGTGGGCCAAATTGCCCCGCGGAGCCGGTGCCCCGGCTCCTGCGGCAGCAGGGGCACGAAGCCCCGCCCACTGGAACGGTTACGCCACTGCCCGGTTCACCGAATGGATCAGGCGTGTTTTATTTGAACATTTTATTTCAACACTGTAGATCGATCGACCAGCGTTTCTACATTTATAGTTAACCGTTGGGGGTCGGGCTTAGCGTGTTAGATCGAACGTGCGCGTCGTCGATTGACCGCTTTTTTTTCTCTCTCGGCGATACTCGATTAATCCACTTACAACTTAATTACCTCGCGATTACCCGTGATGGCTCGGGCGACTGCGCAAAAGGAAGCAACTGGGACATCGAGCGACTTCCTAAAGTATCTTAAATTGACGCGCCTCGCGTGTACGTCGGCTAATTGCGCGATAATCGCGTGACATCTTTCCCTCCTCAATCTTCAAGAGGCATTTGCATATCTCTCTCCGTTTATATCGCTACTTGTAAATCACTCCGCCGTATCAAAAATAATATTCATATTTTCTCATAAAACGAATTAAAACGTCGCCCGACGATGAAACCAGTGGTTTTCCGTCGGCTCAATTACAAGATCACTCGAAATTTACAGGTTCGCCCAATATTTTAGGACTTTGAAGCAATCTTTCACGTTTTCTCCTCGAATTCCAATAAAACGGAAAGGTGAATGCCTCTGTTCCGCGCGGACGTGAAGTAAATCAGCCGGAACATCTCCAGCGATCGCGAAACGTTAATTGCACCGATGGAATTACAATCCGCGCGATAAGCCGAGATCAAAGATGCAGAAGTATACGGCGCACGAGAGGCCAAAGAGGTTGTTCGCGGGCAGCATCAGAAATAGGTCGCGGATTAAATATGCGCATCATTCATTTCTTTCCCGAGTCACCAGCGAAGGCACGCGGGGTCATTAACGCGCACCCCATCCATCGGACCAGCCAGAAATAGGCCCCTCGATTTCCTCGGTTTCGACCGGCGTTCACGCGAATCACCCTGTATACTTTCATTCCGCAGGATTCATTCATTTACGGGTTCCCGGACGCTTGAAGATATCGCACGGGGGCCGGTGTAATGGTTTTTTCGGGGAAGCGGGCCAGTACGCGATCATGCTGTAAATCTGTTTACGGCCAGCGATTAATTTCACCGCGCCAGACTGCGCCGAATTTTAACAAACGCGTTTATTTCACTTTTTCGTGGACCTGGTCTCCTCAGCCATCTCGGTTATCCGAATCCGAGCCGGTTACACTGTCCAACAACCAAAAAGTATTTCGATTCCCACTATGCGATTCTTATAGTGTTTTTCGCGCTGATTCCGAATCTGTCCTTAATCCGGCTACGCTTATCGGGTCCATTTGGACCCAAAGCGTTCTTTGCGCCCTTATTACTTCGAAACGGAAAGGCCGGCGAGTCTGAAATTTCTTGGCGGAGAATAATTAATTAAAATCCTTCTTCTACTTAAAAAAATATTGAAAATCCTTTTTGAAATAGTAGTAATAGAAATTGTCACACGTAAGGCATTTAGGGTCCAAATGGACACCCAACAACTTATTAAGTTCCTTTTTTTTAAAGCGTAGCTGGGTTAATTTTTCTCCTAGACGTACAGTTTTTGAGAAAATTTAGTTTTAAAAAAAGACATATTTTTCAATTTTGAACAAATATTGTGATGTTATTATAAAAGATATTGAATTGTTCTTTACAGCAACAGATTCTGTAGACTATCCCGAATACAGTGATATCCAATATTAATACATTATGATTGCTTAAACATGTTTAAACAATGATTAAAGACGGAGGGACACCACTTTTGCACCAATTTCTGCGGATATTTTTCAATTTATCTAAAAAAATAATTATTTAAATAAAAATAAATTTTTAAAAAATACCACGTTTTTAAAACGGACTAAAAAGTATAAAATAAAATTTTTAAAAACGGAATAAAAAGTACAAAATCATTTTTTCTAGCCCCATACAGATTCCTAACCCCGTACAGATAGTCCTGAAAATTTGTGATTGTGAATTTTGAATAGCTATGAAAATACTTGTAAGATTTAAAACGAAAAACGTGGGGCGCAAGATAATACATAGTAAGCAGTGTAGAGAGTAGCTGCCGCTGAGGAAACTCGCAAAACAGTTCATATTATTTGCAGTGCAATAAAATTGTTAGTGATGTAGGTGTTCATGCATCAATTATCTATTGCATGCGCCCCACGTTTTTCGTTTTAAATCTTACAAGTATGTTCATAGCTATTTAAAATTCACAATCACAAATTTTCAGGACTATCTGTACGGGGTTAGGAATCTGTATGGGGCTAGAAAAAATTATTTTATACTTTTTAGTCCGTTTTTAAACGTGGCGTTTTTTAAAATTTTATTCTATACTTTTCAGTCCGTTTTAAAAACGTGGTATTTTTTAAAAATTTATTTTTATTTAAATAATTATTTTCTGCTTTTTAGCCTTATATGTGTGAAATTTTACAATCGATTTTGAACATTTTAATGAGATTATAACAGAGACATGTAGTAAATTTCGGACGGTATTGCGACGCGTCATATCGAAAACGAACGCCGTGGTAAAATGTCAAAGATAAAGATTCGACGGAGAATTTCGGTGTAACTGTTCTTTCGCTTGGTAAACAAACATTATACTATAATAATACGTAGTAACTTTGTAAACACCGCACGGAGCTCGAACGCACACTGACGCGCACTGAGCTCCTGCGGTGCGAAGCGGGTTAGTGGAGTGGGGATGAGTCAGAGTGGGAACACGTAGTAGAGTGGGGACGCTGAACGCGAAGACGTACTACGTCACGCGGCGGGGGGTGCAAAGGTTCAAATTATTAATAATTTATATCTCCTGAACGCATAGGCTTTTTTAAACAATTTTTTTTTAATATTGCATTGTCATCCAGTTCTGAGCTATGTTTAAAATTCAAGTCTCTAGCTCATCGGGAAGTTAGTCTAAAATCAATTGCAAAATTTGTACCGAACAAACAGACAGACAGACAAAAAAGCGAGATAAAATAAAAACGTGGTAATAAGGGTCCAGCGGAAAATCGAACTACACCACGCGATAGGGCAGACTTTTATCTTGAGAAACCACCCTTTCAAGTTTGCATGGTCGACGTTTCTTTCGAACCTGAAAGCAATCTTTGTCCAACATGAGTTACCGCCAGTGGCGCTCACAACTAGAATGGGCGTTCGTCGCGCCTCGTTGTGCTATATCCGGGTGAACGCTCGTACTAGTGGTGAGCGCCACTGGCGGCAACTCATGTCGGGCGAAGATATTTGCTTTCTGGTTCGAAAAAATCGTCGACCATGCAAACTTGAAAAGGTGGTTTCTCCAGATAAAAGTCTGCTCTTTCGCGTGGTATAGTTCGATTTTCCGCTGGACCCTTACTGTTTGAGATAAATTGAAAAATATCCTAAAAAATTGGTGCAAAAGTGGTGTCCCTCCGTCTTTAATCATTGTTTAAACATGTTTAAACGATCATAATGTATTAATATCGGATATCACTGTATTCGGGAAAGTCTACAGAATCTGTTGCTGTAATGAACAATTCAATATCTTTTATAATAACATCACAATATTTGTTCAAACTTGAAAAATATATTTTATAAAACTAAATTTTCTCAAAAACTGTACGTCTAGGAGAAAAATTAAGGACAGTTTCGGAATCAGCGCGAAAAACACTATAAGAATCGCATAGTGGGAATCGGAATACAAAAAAAATGTTGAAATTTGTTAGACAGTGTTATCGACGGTGTATCGTTCCGCGAAAGCGATAAGCTGCGTTCACACTCGGCGCTGGACTAAAAAATACTTTGGCGAATGTTATCCGACTTAACATCTTACGATTGCTTTCGAATAAGTTGGCGCCGCGAGGAGACGGTTCGAGCAAGCGTGTTAGCTCGAGAATAAATCATAAGACGATGGTTCGAACGCAAATAGTCGGGCGTTTTTCCGGCTGGCTGTCAATCGGCGCGAGAACTTGATCGTATTCCAACGGACCGAGATGTTTATCGCCGTGTGCTAACGACGCTAGGCGGAGACGATCTACCGATGGATCGTAAATCCGAAATTGCGGTCCCCGCGGTTACGACTGGCTCGAACTGTCCGTGCCCACCGATTGCGGATGATTTAGGAGAATCATGCTCTCGTGTTTCGCGGCGCCGAGCCTTCTATCCCCCTTCGTCTAGAATCGGCCCCCCCTGTACTCCGGGGTTCGATCGAACCGGACAATCGGAATGCAACGGCTCGCCATAAAACACGATTGTTTTTGTTGATTGCGTGTGTGCCGCCGTTTGCCGGTAGTTTCACTTTGATTGGGTAATTCGCCTCTCGAAGAAGACCGTTTGCGAACGGCGTAATGAAGTTCGACGCGAGAGAGGCCTTCCCTGCAATGGCCGCGATTAGTGTTGATCGTACCACCTCTTGCGCATCAACAGACAATAGCTAATGTTCGACCGGCTATTTTAACCTTTAACTACCTGATTTTATCTGTTTGCTCCATTTAACCCTTTTAATGCTCTTCTAAAAATGTTCTGCATAAATTCAAGTCAAGTGCTAAGAAATTCTAATAAATCAAACAGCGGAATGATGTCTGACACGAGTGTCAGGTTGTTCGACATCCTTGGAGCCGCAGGAAAGATCACCCATCGCTTTCCAAAGCCCAAAAAACAGGGAAACCGAGGCACAGCAGCTTTCACCTGGCTTGTGCACGAATTTGCATGAAAATCGAAACTCTCGGTAACTTGTATAATCGTTCGCGCGAACACGGTAAACACATCGGATCCGAGAAACTGAACAGGTCGCGCGCGATGGCGAAGAGTGTCGCGTCCTTTCGTACGTTTCAGCGGAGCGTGTCCGCGTTGGATTTATCGCTCGAAATCCGCGGTCTTCGAGCTGGATATAGGCATCATTTATTTTTATGATCGCCCGTCGCTGGAATACTGGGACTCGGTGTACAGCCGCGCACGTCCATCGCCGGCTAGTGATTTATAAGCGTTTCGATAGAAACTAGACAATTGGGTCACAGCTGGCTCGCTCGCGCGAAACACGCACCGTCGCGTCGCGTCGCGACTCCGCTTCGTTCAGCCCGGCGTGTTGCGCCCAGACGTCTCGCGTGGGTGAGACAAAAGCCGCGAACCACTCGCGGGGATGTTGGAAAGGAAGCCTAATTGAATCGAATCGCGAGGTTAATTTTAGAATTTCCTACGCGACGTCGAACGTTCACCGGCTGGCACCTCTCTCTTTCCCCTCGGCTTCTCGTGTCTCGTGGTTTCTCTAACGTTAACGAGCATCGCTATGTACCCCGTATCCTGATTCGTTCGTTGGTAGATGGGACTTTCAGGTGCGTTTAGATGAACGACGGCTGGCAACGTGTTCGGTGAAAGCTCTCGTGTCGGGTATTATTAGCGGGGTGCTCGTGGAATCTCAGACTAGGTGACATTGTTTTGTAGTTGGAAAGTAAAATTTTAAAAAACGCCACGTTTAAAAACGGACTAAAAAATATAAAATTATTTTTTCTAGCCCCATACAGATTCCGAACCCCGTACAGATAGTCCTGAAAATTTGTGATTGTGAATTTTGAATAGCTATGAAAATACTTGTAAGATTTAAAACGAAAAACGTGGGGCTTCTTGTGAGAAGGATTCTTGATTTCTTGTGACAGTTAACGATTCTCGCGCAGCACGTCATCAAAGTATAGTCCTTCACGAACATTTTAAAAAAAATTCCAATTGAATCGATGAAAAACTGAGTTGTCGGCAGAGTTTTGTCCAAAAAGATCGGTTTCCCGCTCACTGTGCGTCGCGCGGGGAGGTGTAACGGTTAAATTTAATAGTTTATATCTCCTAAAAGCGTAGGCTTTTAAAATTTTTTTTAATATTGCGTTGTCATCCAGTTCTGGTCTATGTCTAAAATTTCAAGTCTCTAGCTCATCGGGAAGTTAGTTTAAAATCAATTGCAAAATTTGTATCGAACAGACAAACAAGTAAACGAGCTAATAAAAACGTGGTAAGAAGGCAGAGACGCACGCGAGATTATTACATCTATCTAATGAAAATGAATCTCTTCAGATCTTCAGCGGCTACAGAATATTTCTACCCTCGATAATTCTTTAAATTTGGTAGACATGGAATTGGTATAATGCCTCATACAATACTTAGATGTACAGTGACTCAAACAATTGATCAAATGTTTAATTTTGTTTAAAGTTTTATTTCATTGGACACATGTTAATAAGATATGTAACAAAATACTTTATTATAATACATACATAGTTTTCGTAGTTCATATAATACAGAATTAACTTAAATATGTTACACTTTTTAAACAAAATTAAATGAAATTTACAAATTATGTAATGATCTAATTTTTGAGTTTGGAAAAATGAAATATTAGTACTTCGTATACCCTCCTTTCGCTCAGAGTTGTGCTAATTTAATTACATTGTAATTCAATTACGTAATTGAATTGCATTGTATTTCAATTAATAGTCATTCAATTACGTCGTAAATGAATTACTATATAATTCAAATACAACGTAATTCGATTACTAAGTATTTTAATCAGATTTGTAATTGAAATACAATATAGTTGAAATACAATATAATTGAAATGCAATTTATAATTGAATTACAGTATAATTGAAATACAATATACTTGAAATAAAATATAATTGAAACACAATGTAATTGAAACACAATGTAATTAAAATACAATATACTTGAAATACAATATAATTGAAATACAATATAATTGAATTACAGTATAATTAAAATATAATATAATAAAAATACAGCTCTCCAAATTATAGCCCAGAACTTGGAAGAACTTGCGATATATTTTTATATTTTTCTTTCATATACAGTAACCGCGGGTTTACTGTCGAACAGTCGTGTTCTGCACGGACAGTATTCCCGCAGTGACATCATTTTTTTCACAATGTAACACCAATATTTAATCTTCTTTATTTTTCATTATTCTTTTATGGAACTTTCGTCAACATATTCGTGGCATTTTTCTAATGCAAAATGGTACCAAACACGATATAATTTCAACTGTATTTAGTGGTGTAATCGACGATGAAAGTTTCGAACGCAACGAAGAAAAGCGTATTGGAAAGAAAGAGACGCGGTTGTCGAGTCAATGTGTGGTGTTCACACCGATATATCCGAGCCGAGAACAATTATTTCATCTCGAAATATTCACAATTATTTCGAGAACAGTATTTCATGGGCTGTGTTTCCGTTTACGTCCATTCTCAGAATTTGATGAAATTTTGGAAATAGGTTCCTTTTTGACTAAAATGACGATTGCCAGAAGAATTTTTGAAGTAATAAATTCCTTCTGTTTGAAACCTTTACATGGATTTTTCAACCCCTTCTTGCCTATTACTTCATTTTTCATAATTCAATTACAATGTATTTTATAATTGTGCTCCATTGCAATTACGAATTACATTGTAATTTAATTGACTGAAGATCTGAATTATAAATTACAACATAATTGAATTACAATTTAATTCAATTACTTTGTAATTATAATTCTGGAGTAATTCAATTGTAATTCTGCAAAACTCTGCTTTCGCTTTCAGTACGGCTTCTATGCGTCTTGGCATACTATCTACTAAACTTTTACACTATTCAGCCTTAATATATTCCCAAGCGGTTTTAACTTCTGATCACAATTCAATAATACTTCTTGAATTGTGATCGAAGTTGGCAACTGTTCTTTTTAGTAGACCCCATATGTGTTCTATTGGGTTCAGATCGGGAGACTGTGGGGGCCAGTCTAAAAAAGTAAAACCATAGCTGTTAACCATACTTTGGTGATTTTTGCCTTGTGTTTAGGGTCGTTATCGTGCTCAAAAGTGACTTCTCCTGCGTTCTTATTCCATTTTGCCAAACTTCCAATTAAACTTTTCTGCAGGATGGATGTGTATGACGTTGCAGTAACTCGACCTTCAATTTTCTCAACGCATCCGACGCCCTCACTGGTCATACTCCAGTAATGATTTTAATGCAGGGGAAATGACATATTGACATCTTCAATTTTAAAAATTTCTCACCACTTTTGAATTTCATATACTCAATGTCGCCATAAATGCACACACATCCGCAGTCTATTGATTACATATCAACATTCTCGCAGAGTTTCTAAAGAACACTGTCGACAAGTATTCATCGTATGCACACGCAGCGAGGTTCCTGTTTCTCATAGAGCGTTACCGCGAGAATATCGTCCGGCAGGATCGCCTCTGCGGGAACGCGGTCAAAACGAACGCGCGATGGAATTTATTAGGCATGTCGACGGGGGTGTAGAAGCGATCCGCGTGCACATTTCCGTTGCCACGTCGCGTCGGGTCGGTGATCGTTGCACCGTAGGTGGTGCGAGCCTTTTATTCCGTGTAACGAAGCGGCGGCGCGGCGGTCTCGTCCGGAAATAGTCGCGCGGCGCTCGCGTAGAGAAATCACTTCGGGGATCATTTATTCGGAGACTTAATGGTGTCGTGGAATGCGGGAGAAGAGCGGCAAGCTTCGCGGTGACACCAAAATGGCGTCCGCGGAGCCGTGCGATCGCAAGGGGAAATCTTTGACGGCCATCATCGTCCCGGAAATTGATGCGTGCAGTATGCGGCATCGGAGGACACCCTAAAAGCTTCGGAGCCGTTTTTTTCTCACCCGACGCGCGACGGTTCTTTTATTAGATACCGCCCTTACTTTGAATCATGTCTCCGTGGCGCTATTGATGCTTTCGGGAGAGCCTCGGCGGAAATAGCGACCGGTCTCGTCAAAGGAGCCGAACGCGTAACTGGGAAAATGAATTCGGTTGCAGTGGATGCAGCCGGAGTGCAGCAGGGTTCTCGAGATATCGCTTTCCGGTTCGCGATCCGAGGTAGATTGATGATGTCGGATGCATTTTCGAGTGAAACGGAGTCGCTTAAATTGAAGAAGATTCTCTGTGCGCGTAGGACTGCAACTAAATGATGAATGTTCGTATCACTTTGCAGCTCTGAAGACGCCGCCAGCGTTCCACGAGCAACGCAAGCAGCTCGAGCGGGCAAAGACCGGAGATCTGCTGAAGGCGAAGATCCAGCAGAGACCGGGCCGAGACGAGCTGGTCAGGCAGCACATCCTGGAGGATGTTGGCCACGTGGACCCAAGCCTCGCCGAGAGGCAGCGGATGCTGAAGAAGGCCAGACTGGCCGATCAGCTGAACGACCAGCTCAGTCATCGACCAGGACCGCTCGAGCTGATCCAGAAGAATATTCTTCACACAGAAGAGCCTATCGAGAGGGCGGTCAAAGGTGAGTCTTCGCATCTGCCACTTTCCCGAACGAAAAGTAGAAGATCGTTCTAAAGCAACCATGCGATTGCGTTTCAGAGGGCCACATTCCCTTCAAGGCCACCTGCGAGGGCCAAGTGACGAAGCCCCAGCACCCGGACCACTACATCACCTTCGAGGACGACTCTCAGAGTTCGGAGGGCGCGCCTTCGCCTCAACTAGAATCCCGGTCCGATGTCCTAGAGACAGCAGCCGCCTCCGCAGGGATCGTTACCGTTTCGCTTAGTATTCCGACGACCGGCGGCGCCGTGGTCGTATCGTCAACGTCACCGGTCTTCCAGCAGGCGTCGAACGAGTCAACGATACAAACGTTCGCGGAGCTTTGCAACACCGTGGTCAGCTCGCAGCAGCAACAACAGCAGCAACAACAACAACATCAACAGCAACATCAACAACAGCAGCAGGTCCAGCACAGTCAGCAGCATGCTTCGACGCAGGTGAGTCCGGCAAGAAAGAGACATGTTCAAGGGAGAATAACGAGAGGACCAATCCGGCGAGGACTTTGTATAGGACGTTCGGTAAAACGTGGTTGGGGGAGGAAGAGGTTCAGGGGAGAGAGAAAAAAAAACGAAGCGAAAGCTCGATGGCTCCGACGCAAAAATAGATCTACGTCGGACGTTAAGTATCGGTCATAAATTGGTGGGCAACGTTGCGGGCCGATTAATCGATGGATTCCGCGGTGAAAAAAGCAACGATCTCTGTTAACAGGCGAGTCAGACGAACGGTCCATCGACGACCCTCCTTCCACTGGCGCCGGCGCCCAGTCCGATGTCCTTGGGCTCGACGACGTCCAGCCTGAGTCCCCTTTCCAATATCTCGATAGCGTCGCCCCCGGCACCACCGCCGGCTGCCATCACCCCCAGACCCCAACCGAGCCCGATCGCTGCGTCCACGTGTCAGAGGAGCGACGCGCCCGGCAAGGATAAGAACAGGAAGAAGTCCAAGACCAAGAGCCAACCCAAGACCCGCACCATCAAATTCCACGAGTACAAGGTGAGTCTGCATCCTGCTTTCTCCGCGCTAGTGGCCTAGGACACTGGTCTATCCAACTAGCCTCATCCCCGAGGATGTTGCTTCGCCCTCGTCCTATTTTTTCCTGAGATACAGGATACTCTTTATCAATTTTCACATGAATTAACAAATAGATAATTCTCTAGAATGTAATTTCAATCGTAGGAAGCTCGGGCTATAATCGCGTGCGTATCCCTCGAGCGTTTGCATCACTACCCCGCCGCGCCGCTGACGTAACGCGCCGGAACGAAGCATTCCTGTCGAGCGGGAGTCAATGTTACGTTTACCACTTTCACTCCTGATTCCGCTGAAACCGTTCGGGAAGAAGTGATCGTTCTTTACGCGCGCGATTACGAGGATCGTACCCGGTCCGCCGCGTCGGCGGGTAAAAATACGCGGCGGGTTTTACGACGCGGCTCGCGTTTATCGGGAGTGAAAATCGAAAGTGTGGCGTCGGTCAGCAAAAATACGCGACGCGAGGTAATTATCATGAAACGGGGGCTGGAGGGGGACAAGCGGGGACCACGGCGAGACGAAGTACCGGTTCCGTTAATATTCGAGCTGGGGGAGCAGAAAAGGGGGACACATAGAGAGAAAAGCAACCGAAGAACTATACGAGTCGATCGGGAAGAAAAGGAAGAGGCAGCGGGGACAAAGAAGAAACAAGGGGAATAAGAAAGTCACGGAAAAAAGGGGGGGAGCAAAGAGGAGAAAAAGAAAGCGGCGGAGAAGGGCCGAAGGAAAAAAAGGCAGGCCGAGAGAAAGAGGAAGCAGCGAGAGGCAAGAGCAAAGTAAAAAACGGGTACGGCCGGTAAATCTCGGCTTCGGTAGCCCGCGAAGAAGCGATCGCTTGCTCCCTGTGTGTCTGTCTTTCTCTTTCTTTCTCTCCCCCCTCTCTTTCTCCGTCGAAGGGAGAAAGAAGCGCAGAAGGAGATCGTATCGGGTGATTAACTCTCGCGATCTCTCGAAGGGCCCGGGGCCCGGGCCCACCTCGTTAGCTCTGAGTAATTCGAGCGCTAATTGCACCTAAGAGCGAGGAAGCCAGGAAGCAAAGGAGATGCGGATCCAACGGGGTCCGAAAGGGGGTCAAAGGGGGCTGGCAGGTCCAACGGAGCCCCCGATAGCTGCCAGGGAGCCCGGCCACGCTCCCGAAACATTCGGGATATGGCGTGGCCGGCGTGAAAGCGAGCCGGGAATGGGCGTGCAAATGAGGGCGCAGAAAACATCTTGATGTATCATTTATCACTCGCGCCTCGGCCTCTCCTACGTCGGGCATCCTACATCCTCTGCGCCGGCCGAACGCGATTTTTCTCTTGGTTTTTGCGCGGCGACGCGACGTTACCGATGGCATACCCGGAATTTTTCTGCTCCGTGGAACGACCGAAACGCTGCCGGTGATTACCCAATCGGCAATTTGTGCGCCCGAGATGACTCTTCTCGCGTTTCGAGGACATCAGGGGTTGGCCGTGTCGCGATTCAAATTTGCAACGCCGCTTTCTAATAGGTCAACGAACATTACGAGCACACAGGATGCCAAGCCACTCCTCCCTCATTAGACACGATTAATCCTAACGTCGAACAATGTCTGTCACCAGGGTCCGCCAAACGCGCAGAAGACATCGGTGTCGTCGACGACTTCCGGTCTCGGCTCGGCGCCGCCCGGTGAGACCAGCTACGAGCTCCTGCTCCAGCAACAGCAGCTCTTCCTCCAATGGCAGCTCGAATGGCAGCACAAGGTAACGATTCCGAGATCATTACGCAAATTGTAGAAACGTTCGCTTATCTCTCTTCGGTCGGTTGACGCGTTACCTGTCCGCAATTTGTTGAATAAATTCTAGGAGTCTATGGTTACCATGTAACATCGTACATACTCCAGAAGCCTGTTCATAGGTTAGGTAAAACGTTAAGAACGGACGGTCAGTCGAATCTCAGACGAACCACCCGGCCGGATGTGGCTCGTTAGGCGCCGCGTGACTTTCCCTCCGCAGTAATTTGCATAGCAATTACGCTATTACGCTCAGATTTATAATCGAAGATCGAGATTCGAGATCGCGGCGGATTGCGATCGATTGAAACGTCCGTCGCGGTGGCGATTATCGCGTCTACGACCGTTGAAACCGCACAGCCGCTTTTGCGTAACGAGTGTTTCTGTCGCGCAGTATCCACAGATCATCCTACCGGCAGCACAAAAGCCATTGTCCCTGAACAGCAGCGGCGCCAGCGATGCCGGAAGCATCAGCGGAAGTAGCGCGAACGCGCCCAGCCCTGCGCCATCCAATTCCTCGAACAACCCCTTGGAACAGCCGCCGTTGAGGCCTCTGGGGAAACTGGAGGAAATGAAAGGTACGGTGTTCCTGGCCTAGTTCTGCTTTTAACTCTTCTCACTTAAATCTTCATAGATTTTTTACAAGGTGGGAGAAGCTACTGCAATCGTTAGGAGTTTTTCCTGAACTGAGGATTGACCGTGTATCTCGCATTTTCAGTAAGCGATCTCAAAGTGGAGCTGAAACGTCGGAACTTGCCGGTGTCTGGCTCGAAGCCGCAGCTGATCGAGAGATTAAAGCCGTTCACGGAATTGTCTAGCAGTAATTCAACGTCCAGCTCGAACGGACCCCATGTCACGCACATGGGCCACATATTGATGGACACCCCGGGGCCAGTGACGTCCGACGAGTCTAGCTCCCACGCTAAGAGTCCTGGCTCCGCAATCAAGGACGAGCCCAACAGCCCGCGGTTAGATTCGCCGCACGGCAGCGAACATGACGATCCGTCGAGCCCACCAGGTAGCTTTCTTTCCATACTGTTTCCACACAACTCGCGAACTCCCAACAATCTTTGCTTCATCCCACGCAGCAAAATTCGTGCTCGATTACTTGTGTTTTACGAAATCGGACACGAACTTTTGCACTGACCTGACACATAACACATAGTAGACATGGTACAACTCGGGGGAACCGTTCCGGAATGCAACACACGTCGGTGTCTTGACGCGTGCAGCTCGTGTTTCAGGAGACGATATAATCAAAGAGCAGAGAAAACGGATAGAGGAGTTGCAGCGCGAGTTGTACAAGTCCCAGCAACAGCTCCAGCAGATCCGTCAGACTCAGCCGACAACCGTTCACGCTGAGAAACTGGTGCTCCAGCAACACATACAGAACAAGATGCAACAACAGCAGCTGGCTCTGCATCTGCAGCATCTGCAACACTTGCAACAGCAACAGGCACAGCAACAGCAACAGCAGCAGCAGCAGCAGCAACAACAACAACAGACTCAGCAGCAAGCTCAGCAGCAGACGCAGCAACAACACGCTGCGTTCCAACAACTGAACGCGAAGGCCAGCCTGGCGGCGTACCTGCAGGCGCAGCCGAACAACGCCGCCATCTTGGATTCCTCGACCTTGACGGCGATCAACAACAAGAAGAACCAAGCCAAGAACAGCGCTACCGTTCAAATTCCAACTGCTATCGTCCTCAACCTGGCGAAACCTGCAAAACTGAATGGCTCGCTGCTCGGTGCTCTGGTGGCGCAGGCACAGGCACAGCAACAACAGCAACAAAACGTCGCTGCTGAAGAGGGCAAGCCGCCGCCGCCCCAGTACGACGAAGCTGCGAAGCTTCTCAAGGTAAGAACTCGTCGAAATGCCGAAGTTGATCCGGTCAACGAAATACTATTTGAACCGTACGCTTTTCAACTTCAGGTGAAAATCGAGCCGGTCCAGAAGAACCACATCAAGAGCCAGGTGGTGGACGACGTACTGGAGATCCTGATAAAGAACGGAGAGCTGCCACCGAGTGCTGCCCAGGACCCGGCGACCCCGACCACCCCGAACAGGCAGTTGCAGCAGAACCTGGTGTTCACGGCGCCGGCGGACAGCCAGACGCATTCGTTGGTTTTCACCGCTGCTAGTCCTATCAGCCCGATCAGCCCAATTGCGATGGAGGTCTCCCAGAGCGATTGCGTGAGTTATCTGGACCCGGCACCACCGCCACCGTCCCTGTTGCCTTCGGCGACGTTCAGCATTCAACTGCCCAGTGCATTGCAACAGTTACAGCAACAAGAGGAGATGTCGTCGTTCAACACGGACCTACTGACCTCAGAGGCGGAGCTGGACACTGCCATGCTGCTGAGTCCTCAGTCGGTTCACCAAACGTCGCCAGATCCGCAACCACCTCAAGAGGTCACATCTTCGGACAATGCGAACTTAGACCTTAAGGTAGGTGTTGTACTGGAAGAGCCTCAGAAATTCGCTGAATGGTTGCACCGCTAACGCGTTTCTCTGCCGTCTCCCTTCAGGAACTCGGACTGGACCTGGAAACCCTGGACACCATGGACTTCGGCCAACTAGACTGCGACCTTGGCGTTAAAATGGAGGCGCCGCAGGAGCTGATGGATATCGGAGACATGCCCATGGACATGGACGACCCGGATTGGCTGGACTCGCTGATGCCCCAATCACCGCCAACCACGTCGACGACAATGTCCAATCATCAACCAACGTCGTCCATGAGTCTCACTTCTGCAACTGACATCTACGACCCACTGCTAGCCAGCAGTCAGGATCCGTTCGATCTCTTCAACATGGAGGACACCGACTTCAAGATGTCCTCCGACCTGTCGCTGACCTGGGACAAGGTTGACTTCGCGACCTAGCCCGGGATTCAGCCTTGGAGCTCGGCCTTGTGTACTTAACGAGCGATACAAGTCGACACAAGTGCTACACGCGTGTTGTGAACCATGTCTGTGACTGTTTGGTGCATTTCCACGACTCGTTTCGCAGCAGATATACTTGCCTCTCGACGACGATAAAACGCATACACGATGACACGTACGGGGAAAAGAAACAGAATCGAATCGCGGCGATATTTCTCCGTCGACAGGGACGCTGAACGTACTTATCAACGCCGGAAAACTTGTTTACGCTTCTCGGACGTACCGAGCGGAGGACTTTCGTACGAATTAAGAGTAGAATAGCTGTACAATTTTTACGAGCGAGACTTTTAGGCGAGTAATTGAAAATCCGCGTCCGGGGAGACGACCGGGTGCGGAACGAGAGACCGCGAGGCGATCCTTTCGAACGGGGTTTTACTAGAGCATAATTGCCGCGAGTGCACGAGTATACGGTCTTCCTCGGTTCTTTCGCGATGTCGATCGCGGGGATCGTTCATGTACTGCTTCCTCTCGGAGGAGCTTCTCTTTCGGACGTCGACGCCTCGCGATCGATCGATCGTGCGGAAAAAAAATGCGTACAGTAAAGGTGCAGCGTGGACCATTCAGCAAGAGCTCGTGGTCCCGCGCGAGTGGAAACAAGACGACAACGACGATGTCTTCAAAATTCTCCAAAGAATCTTCTTGCGAGCGTTCTTAGCTAGTTTTTACTATCCAGTCTACAGTCGTGTGTTGCTTGAGTTTTCATAACTGCGAAAAAAATAGCGTGTGTGTTAAAACTGGAAAGCCAACGGGAAAGCTGCGTATATATTTCCCCTCGTACGCTGTCCCGCAACCCCTTGAACCCCTTCATCATCCGGCGAAACCAGTCACCCAGCCACCACCTCTCCCTCCTGTGCTCCCTCCAAAACGAACGAACCATTATTCAATCGTAATATAATAATCGGATAATTATTACACTTACGAGAATCTAATATAAACGTAACGATCCACGCTATGTATGTGTACACGTGTACACGTATACGTACATGTGCATATATCTATGCATATTTGTATGTACAATACAGTAATGTACGCTGCGTTCGGAAAGCCGAGAGAGAATGAATGAGAGAATGAAACAGAGAGTGAGAGAGAGAGAGAGGTTGAGATAGAGAGATTGAAAGAGTGTCAGGTGTGGAACGAGTTCGACGGCTTTCCCGCGCAGCTATATAATTTTCTAAGCAAGAGCATGTGATGTTAGAGGTTACATATTATATTATTTTAATCTCAGTAATCGCATAGAAAATCTTCGGTATGGGTCTGGACAGTGGTGTACCGATGTCAGGGTATCGTGCGGTTCTCCCGTTTCTTCTTATTTCCCTCTAATGAATCGTTTCATTTTTTGTTGATTTTTTGTGACATTCCATTGTTGTCAAACTCGAGCACGAGCAAGAGACCGAAGCTACGCGAAGAAGCTGCGCTTTCGCACGTCTGTTCCAACAGAAATCGGGGGGCCCGTCTCAGAATCCGACCTCTCCTGCTCCATCCGATCGTAGATTTTCCAATTTTTTCAACTTGGAGAGTCAACGCAGAGACTCTAATTGCAACATAAGGTTTCAAAGTTCTCCAAAATGTTGTTACAGTGTTTGTACCAAGAGATTAATGCTTGAGGAGTTTAAGGAGATCAGTGGTTGCAATGATTCGAGACGCCCCTCACAGAACCAAGTGGCTTCGTACGTCGACGTAACGATAAAGGATCGCACTGCCTAGGTCGGTAATAACGCGAGAAAGTGGTGAATGCGTGCGTTGTTGTCCGTGAGAATGTGTATGAGCGCGTGGAAACGGTATCAGCATACGTGATCAGCGATGGTGCTAATCGAAACCCTTAATTAGAGCTATCGGTTGTCCTTCATAATTGAATCCGCGAGCACCCCTCGCACCGTCGGAGTCCTCTAAAAAATAATCTTCAAGTGAAATTGATTCCACTCGATGATTCGAGCCGACTCGACGATGCGAATCGTGTTCCGTGATTCGTGTAGTTTGACCCCTTGTTCTCACGAACGAAAGTGGCAGTTTGGCAAGCGAGGTCGTACCGTCATTAGTCATCGTTCACCCCGCATCGCACAAAGATGAAACAGCTGAAGTATGCAACATTCCAAACGTTTACGCGCTACAGAGAAAAAACATCCCGCGGGCCTCGAAACACCATGTCCCTCGCCAGACGCAGCCAAGGATCTGAAACGAACCCTCCATTTCCGAATTTTTGTTACATCAATCTTAATTGTCTTGCGACACGGTCGTGTAAGCGTTCATAACTGGAGACTCGTCCAGTTAACAGGTTCAACCCATCGGTTTGGCTAGAATCAGTAACATGAAAACTAAACATTTAGTGGTGCCTCAGAGTCGCCATTAAGGGTTAGAACCACGTTTAGACGACGCTGTCAGCCTTAGTCGAGGTCTATTCGAAACCCGTGCATTTAAATCGTGACCAGTTCCCCTTGATTCGATCATACAGTCGCTTCGTACCCACGCTATTAACTCTGCATTTAAAAGTCCTCTAACCGCGCGATGGGGAAACAGACGGAAAAAGGGAGAGGGCGGGATGAAGAAAAGAGGGAACATGGTGCGTGATCGGGGTTGAGATTTGTGTCAAAAAGAACGTCCCCTTGTTACAGCATATCGTTTCGTCGAAACGAGATGTACCACCCGTTGTCATGACAATAGCTCTTTTAGCGTGTTGTATAATAATCATTTTACGCGAACATGCGAGCTCGCCTGCCGAGTAGCGTTGTCCATGAATTTCCAAAATGATCATCCGAAAAATCGCTCGCATCTTTATGTACCTCTTGGTGACATAAATGGACTTTCCGAAGGAACCATTCATGGATCACGATACTATCGGGACAAAGTAGTTACTCGTTCGCTCAAGTTCGCGCATCGAACGTGACCTTGGTCCGACCTTGAGCGAGCGTTTCGTCGTCGAACAGCACGAAGATCCCCGAATTTGTGTTCTCTGTTTCTCACGAAACGTGCCGCGGCTCTGAGCGTCGTTGCTTGTCACTGCGTGCGATCCCCGCGATAAATAAATATGTTCTTCGTTTCTCTTCGAATCATGAAATCTATCGACGATCGATTGATTTGTCAGGCTGTGCGAATCTGGTAGTCTGTGTCCGTGAGACGCGTGAAAATGTATTCTTTCTCGTTTGTGTAATCGAGCATGTTTGCTAGAGTGTGTCGGTGTGTTGCACGCGCTATCAAAACGAATGATGAGGAAAATGAAGCGAGAAAGAGAGTGAGAGAGTGAGGAGAAAGAGAGAGAGAAAAGAGAGAGTGTTTGTGTGTGTGTGAAATGTGTAGATGAGCTATTAGGGGAAATTCTACATTTGGGACGCGAGCTTTGTCGTCCGTGTATAGTTTTGCGAGAGAGATGTACCGTGTATAAACGTGCTAAAAACAACAAAAGTTTACAAAAAAATGTATACACGTAATGTACAATTGCGCGTGCTCGTACGCACGCGTACACCCGACATATACACGCGTATATATACATACGTACATACACGAACATATACAGACATAATATACATACACATACAGTCGCACGAACGTATTTTGTATGAGCATGCGTAAAAAAGAAATGGTATAAGTTTTGTTAAGTAACTATGAATTTATTGTAATGATATGTACGTTTAAGTAACGATCACGTAATTATTGCTAGAGAGAGTGTTATTTATTTTTATTTGTTGCAAATTTATCGATTGCCTTCCATTTGAGTAAATAAATAAATCTAAAGTTATTCGCTAGGTCGTCCGTTTATTTCCCTCGAGAAACATCATATAGCTGGTTACATGAAACTTTACATCGATCCAACATAAATACATTTTTATTCGATGAAATAACTACGAGAACAGTCGGTGCTTGGGCGACGCTCG
This sequence comes from Lasioglossum pauxillum, assembly GCA_933228785.1. Classification (NCBI taxonomy): domain Eukaryota; kingdom Metazoa; phylum Arthropoda; class Insecta; order Hymenoptera; family Halictidae; genus Lasioglossum; species Lasioglossum pauxillum. Next base: position 4,318,420 of record OW121702.1, read on the forward strand.
CTCAAAAAACACATGTTGCTGTTTCAGGTCTGCCTTACAATATGGTGGCTGACTCGTGATGATGATTCTGAAATTCTGAACAAATTTCTGAACAATAATTTCCTATAACCGAAATATAATTCTATTTTGTAAAATTCTATTTTATACGATAGATATAAGTTTTCTCCTTTTTTAGGAAATTACAATCTGAAAAAAGTTCTAATCACTGAAACCGTAAAATAAGTCGTGGGACAAGGGGTTAAAAGCAGTTAAAAGTTAAATTTAAAATTGGGCGCGGGAGTTTGCGACGAGCGCCTGCGCAATAGGCAGATCAGTGGGAAACGTCAAACACAGTTAACGTTCGATAATTCCGAGTTTGATAAAATTATCCGTGTGCAAAAAGAGTGAGGAACAATACGAACGTGTATTGTGCATTCTACATATTAATAGAAATTGGTCGGCTTACCTTGACGCACGACAATGGCAGCGACACAGCGAACATAACCTCTCAGACGTTTATATCGTGCTACCTATCAGCACAAAAGTTGTAAATAAGCTTCCAAGTGAGTACCATCAGAAATTAATGTCCACCGTGTAAGTTTATCAAGAAATAAGCAATTAAAATCGAAATCAATAACATTATCATAATTACAGCATTTCAGCACTATATGCTTCATAAAATGTCCATTCTATTTATAATGTAGACATATCGCCAAACATTAATGAATGTAGATTGTTTCAGAAATCTCTATACTCCAAACTGCATAAACTAGTACCCACAATGAAGCGCAAACCTAAAATGTCGACAACAGATGCAACAGTTCCAAAGAAACACCATTGGACAACCGGCTTGCTCGTTTCCATGGAGGACCCTGCGCTGAAAGTCAAGGAAGACGACAAAGTGGTTGTCATCAAAGATAAATATCCAAAGGCTCAGTTTCATTACTTGATCTTACCAAAGGCAAACATCTCTTCCATTTGGCACGTGAAAAAAGAGAATGAAGATCTGCTAGTCCACATGGCTGACGTCGCAGAAGAGCTTACCAAAGAACACAAAGATTTTGAGTTTCTGTATGTGTTCTAATTCTTGCAATTTATTAGTTCCAAGATAGGCAATTGTAAATGAATTGGTTTCAGTATTGGGTACCATGCTGTGCCAAGTATGCAAAGATTACATTTACATGTGATAAGCACAGACTTCAACAGTCCGTGTCTAAAAACTAAATACCACTGGAACTCGTTCACTACGCCTTTCTTCCTGCCTTCAGTAGGTACGTATACAAATGCAAAAATATTTTCATGAAACACGTACGTCTACTAATGCCGTTTGCAATCAATTTTTCTTGTAGACGTCTGCAACCAGTTGCGCGAGAAGGGCGAGCTCAAGAGAGTGAAATCCGAGGAGAGCGCAGAACACTTGAACACCCCGCTTAAGTGTCACAAATGCTCGCATACACCGAAAAATATGCCCGAATTGAAGAGACACTTGTTGTCGCATTTGCCGAGTCAAAGAAGTATCGTTTAGTCGAAATAATTGTTTTCCACGGAATTAGATTTTTTTTTCCATTCACAACGCTCTGAAAGTTACGTGTGTCAGAAACAGAGTTTACGTCATGTGCGATAAGATTGTAGATTAAGACAAATATATTGTTTTGTATATACTTACTGCAGTTAATTGCATACCTTCGCTCCAATTAATATTAGGATAAGGAAAGGAGGTAACGTCGAATTGATAACACAAAGATATACGGTATTTCGGAAAATTTACTATAAATAAATTTGATGTTAATATTAATAGGTCTTGTCGCCTATATAATATCAATTACATGCTAACTATTTACAAGAGTCTTCTTATCCGATGTGAAGTATTCAAGTGTGTACAAGGTGAACAGTTTTGTGTGAGGTGGTGTTGTCGGGTGAGTGTGTGAGTGTACATTAGTCTGTATACATTTAGTAATACTGCAATTAATAGTTGAACCGTCCTTGTCACGCCGAAACGGTAGGCAATCGAATATAATCGCAAGGCCATGGTTGTTATTGCTTGCGTGTTTGAAAATTAGCGCATCTCGGTGAGACGATCTCTTCACTTTATCTTCGATTAATCTTGTCATACGTGAAACAACAATTCTCGCCAGCTTTCCGCAATTTTTAAGTATTATCCACGCTCGCGAGCGGTATAAATTAAATTAGCTACGGTACTCTAGTGTCGCGTTGACAGTTGTGTCGTCTCTTTCTCAACAAATTACGGCTAGAGATTTCTTAAGTTTTTCTCGGCTAGAATTGCGAGTGTGGGGCTATAATACAAAAGGGGGGTTTCGCGTTCCGCTGACAACGCCGAGCGCCGGCCTTCTCCGGGGGTGTGTCATGAATCTCAGTGATTCACCAGTCTCTCTCTCTCGCGGTTGAAAGAGATGCGAACAAAAACGAGGAAAAAACGCAAAACTATTTAAATAAGATAAAAGGCGACCCACCCATTTGTCCCTTCGGTCGGCGCTCGGATGTCGCGACACACGTTTCCCACGTGAAAGTTTGCAACGTCTGCATAAAACGTAGAACCTGCAAAGTTTACCAACGGTGGAAACGTGTCGAAAGCGTGCGCCGTGTCACCGACCCGTGTGATTAAACGCCTCCGGGGGGGTCGATAGAACGGCGACGCTGCGACGCGCTCTTTCTTCAAGGGGAACGAAGCGAGGGTTCGCGTCGACGTCAGCGAGGAACTTTTTAATCGGACGTAGCCGTGAACGCGATCGAAGCTCCTTGTGGCGTTCGAACGATCCACACGGACGCAAGCTTCGGAAATTTAGCTCGTCGACGGACCTGGTGCGCTTCGTCCCCGGTGAAAGATCGCGTCAACGATCTTGGCTGACCGGTTATCCGCAAACCGGTGCGATCTTGTCCTACGCGGGACGGCCATATTCATGAAAATATTCAGCCAGATATACACGCAAGAGATACCGGGCACCGCAGAGCTTCAGGACATCGTCGACAACACAGTACAACGTCGATTACAGCGGATAATATTAGCCAAAATATTAGGTAAGGAAGCAGATATCGAGACAATTTTTCGTAAAAACAGAATACTAGACAATCCTGAAGGCTGCAGTGAAGAAACACGTTTGCACACGGCTCGCTTATCGTCGTGGTTGGCGTAAGATAGGGGACTCGGATGGAGCGAGTGGCTACCATTTAAGAAAGTCTTCCCCTCCGATAATTTAAACTGCTCCATCATCATCCAACCTATCACGGACAGCAGCTATCGGAGCGGCAGCCGCGTACTTGATCGGCAAATACGCTATTTCAAGCCGTAGCTCCAAAATAGCCAACTGTCTTGCCATCCCACGAGCCTGCACCAACAGAGGGAAGTCTGTTGGCCGCGTACAACCCCTAACAACATTCGGCGCAGCTACTCGCATCTGCTTACGTTCACTAAGCGATGCAGTTCGTGCATGCTTCTCGCAAAAGTGCCGTGGACAAACGTGTTCGGTCTGATCTCGAGCAAAGTCAGGCCAAACATGTTCCGACGTCAGACCGTTCACCGCGTCGACTACCCCTCCGTGACCAGGGCAGAGGAAATCGGGGAACGACGAGGGTTGGGGGCGAGATGGGACCCGGGCACAAGGCTAACAACAACAGCAACAACAACAACAACAACAACTATCGGGATTCCTTCGCGCGATCGATTCTCACTATAATTGAAGGAAGAAGAGACGGGGGGATGACGACGGATTGGTCGTCGAGGCCGCGAGCCGCGCTTTCGCCCGCAAGCACCGTGCGTGACACGCCAAAAGCGGTCATTTTGGAAAGCCACTGGGTGCAAGGACAATGCCGATCCGCGAACGGACCACCATTATTTCGAGCATACTCGCGTTGCGTCACGGACCCGACGATCGACCCGTCTCTCCTCCCGAGTCTCTCCTTCCGAATACCCTGTTTAAGTCTTCTAAGTGTCGCGCGAAGGAGAACGGGTGGAAAAACGGGGATAGTAGAAACGCGAGAGTATCAGGAGTTTTGCGGGAGTGTTTCTTACGCGTATAATACAAACGGGTCACGGAGCGGGTCGCGCGCACGATCCAGTCGTCTGCCGTGTGTGTTCGCAGGTAACGTCAACGAAATGATTAAACCTAAGCGCGCGGTACCGGCCTAAAATCTACGGACGATGGAGTTCTTTCCCCTCTCTGTCTTCTCTCTGTGTCTCTCTCGCTCTGCTTTATACACGATTTTTCCCTAACTACTATTCACAATTCATAAATACTTTGTATATCTGTATATGCATATATGTCAGTGTATATATAATATACTTTTATAGAATATCTATATAATATATAGAATATTTATGTATAGATAAATATACAGGTATCGTACAAGTTTCCGGGGGTGACGACTGGATCGCGCGCGCGTACGAAGAGTAGCGTGTCTCGAAGCGTGTTGGAAACGCGGCAGTATTTACATGAATACCTAGAGTATTTTACGCCTAAGGACGATTGTAATATTAAATATATATATCTATGTATATATATATATATATTTATATATGTATATGTATATATATGTATACTCGCGGAACGCAATATTCTTTTTACACGAGGCTGCATGACGCGTGTACACGCGGCCGGTTGTACGTTTGGCGCGTGTACACGCGTACGCTAAGCACGGCGCTCTAGTGAACGGCTTTTTTCTTTTTTTAATAGTAAAGTAGTAGCGGTAGAGCAACGCGGTAGTAACTAGTAAATAATAGTCGCAGTGGTGGTAGCGGTAGTGATACTAGCAAGTCTGTGTGTATGTTTAAATCCCTAAGTTTAAACGCGCGGCTCTTTTTGTCTAGATCCGTGGATATATCTCTCATATTTTTTTCTCTCGGGAACGTAAAAACACGATGGCAAATAAATAGATCGCGGGACAAACACGATAATGCAATAAATTAAAGGAAAAGTCGCGTAGTAGGAGAGACACGAGAAACGAGGAATAACGAAACGATACGGGAACGAACGAAACAAAAGAAAGAAAAATAATATTAATGATGATAATAATAATATTAATAGTAAACGGAACACGGTGAAACGGAAATCGCTTAAATAACGCGTCGAGAACGTTACGAGAGGGTGCAAAATACTTATGTCGGTAATACACGGCGAAGTAGTTAATAACAATAGAACGTTAACGATATCTAAACCGTAGCGGCGGCACTAAGCACTAGGAAAATTATACTAATAGTAAGAATGATAACGACGATATAGTTTTCGAACGCGAGCAACGCACTTGCTTAAGTGTGTGACGTGTACGTGTTTTCTCTAGTGTACGCGTGTAGTTTCGTATCTAAACGGGTTACTACATCTCTTAAAGCTATCATTTTAATTCTCTATCATCTATCTACCTAACACAGGCATGTCCGACTCAAGCTCTCGAGCTTAAGCTCTACCAAACGTGCTCTCTCTCTCTCCTCTCTCTGTACGAAGCGTAACAATTTCCGCTATTCGCGAAACGATACCCACGTCGAATACAAGCGTTTCCTTTCGAAGTATCGTGTCCCGTTTAGCGGAACAGCCCCGGACTGATACTGGAAGGGAAACTAATCGAGTCTGTCTAAAACTGAACGAATAGCAACGGTGCTTTTCAATGCGAATTTCTAAGGGGCGAAACTTCGCGCACTTATTCGGATATTCGAAACGAATTTTTTCGAAACAATTCTTTGCGGTGATTCGGGCTTCGTGTTTGGAAACGGATTAAACGAGATCAAAGAGTAAGCCAGCCAGTATATAAACCCGGAAAATCTTGCGAGGAGACGAACAATAATTTCGTTCTGTGTGCACAAACGTTTGCGTAAGTTTCACCTGAATAAGTGCGTTTTGTCACGATTCTTTGGGTTCGATCGCGCCATACTTTGTGGACAGAAATCGTCTCTACAAAGCCGTATTACGAACAATAAAAACGTTACGGTTTCTCGTTTTCTTTTTGTTTACCAGATTGATGAACTTACGTTGGCCTAAACGGGCTCCCGAGGCGGCCGAACAGCTTCGGCCAAAGAGAGAACAAGGGAGAGACTCGCGAACGGAGAGAGCAAGCTCGAAGCAGGGCTACTTCACCCGTGGACATTCCTGACCTAATTTATATGTGCATCATCGGTCATTGTGTCTCTAGTTTTTCCGACGAAAGAATGAGCTTCGTTACACCCCTCCAATTCCCATCGGTTCTCTTTGTACAACAAACGTTCGTTCTTTCCCCGCGTTTTCTTTTTTTTCGAAAAAGCCACTCGAAGTCTTGCCTTCGATCGTGATCCAAGAGGATCGCGGTTCTTTCAGTTCCCGGGCGATGCGCGCAAGCAAACACATACACACGCAAAACAATCACGCTGATTCTCTCTGTCTCTCTATCGCTCGATTTCTCTCTCATACACACACGCACACGTTGTACGATTCGAGTCCGCAGAGGCCAAAGACCGGGGAAGGCGATGTACGCGAAAAAACTTGAGAACTAAGAGGAAAAAACATTTCTCTGTGTTTTGTTTCTCGCACGCGAAGAAAAACCGCGGTCGGACAACGATTTTTGTACCTACGAATCTATCTATACGTCTACCTAACTATATAGAACACTATTTATACAATCGGCGGACGATTTTACGAAGCCTGCTCTTCGATTAGAAACCGCGCTAAATATTTACAATGTTCCGAGAGGATATGGGTCAACGAACAACGAGAGAAGAATACTGTAGAACTTGAAGAGAGCAAAGGGGCGGGCTCGGAACAACACGCAATATTCCGAGAACCCCTACCAGGCGACGTAAAACGATTCCCCCGTTAAAGCTGCAAAGCGGTACGTTGTCCCCCGACGCGTTTTTCCGGACAATTTTTGGTTAACTTCGACTATAATAAATTGACGGCTAGATCCTAGCGGGACCGGCAACGATCGAGAGTATCTCGCCATCGTTGCCGGTCCTCTCTCAGTTTCGAAAAATTTCGTCTCTCTCTCAATTCGCTAGATAATTTTGGCTATATTTGGAACAAAACCGCTTGTGCACGCTGCTCGAATACCAGCAGCCCGCGATCCGATCGCCTCTCGTTTGCTCGCGTCTCGAAATTTCCGCGAGCTGCTCGTTCCTAGTGTTTCTTTTGGTTAATTTTGACTACAAATTCTATCTCTCGACTACCGAATCGTTCTCGAATAAATTTTCGTCGCCGTTCTATTATTCGGGCGATCTCGATCGCGAGAGCAACGAGCGGGCTTCGGGCAGCGAGCGTATGCGAGCACGCACGTGCGCTGTGATTCGCGCACAGCTCTCGAATACCTTGGCTAAAAAGTCTTGCTATTTTTCGCGTGTGTGTCTGTGTTCGCGTGCTGGAACGAGCGTGCAGCCTCTTGAATCGAGGTTCCCCGAGCAATCGACAATAAATTACGGAACTATAAACGCATTCTCGCTGCACGATACACGCGATTTTACTCGCCCCCCGAGCCGCGCGCGCGATCACCTCGGAGGGGGTATTCTTTCGACTTTCAATTGGTTCACCTAGAAAATTTTCACCTAAACTGTACAAGAACACGCTTCGATCGCGCCGCGTCGAACGCGAAAACTTATATCCTAAGAACGTATCATTTTCCTTAACGACGAGTCACGATTATCCTAAATCGAATCATCTATTTGGAATCGCCAACCCCTGGGCCATGTTACAAGCGCGGTCGGTTGTGTCGCGCCTCGCGGACTTTCACGGTTCGCACATAGTCTATACAGGATGAAAACCTTTTCCTTCTTCGTCTCGTACTTGTACTCCTACTCCTCTTCCTCCAGGCTTTCTTTCGTCCTTTCTCCTTCGTTCCGTGAAAAACGACCAGTGTTCAGTCTTCTTTCTTTACGCGGTGGTCTCCTGCAGGCCGTAGTAATGAACTCGCATGTTCTCGATAGCTCTACACCACTCCAATGCGAATCCCTCGGGATCTTCGAGATAGTAGGTTCTGTTTGGCTGTAATCAGACAGGAAAACAAGTTGACGCGGGATTCCCATTGCTGAAATACCGGCCGGCGTAAACAAGGGTAATCGAACCGGGCCAAGGTCTGTTTTGCTACTACATCGCGGCAAGTAATTTATTTTTAATCGTGGTAAACACTGACCGGTAAACAAATCTGCGTAAACCTGGACTAAACGTTACATCGATCTCTGTTTTGATTGCACACGAGTCTACGAGACCTAGATGCTGCAACGAGGGGAATATATGAAAAGAGACTCACTGTGTGGACGAAGAAGATCTTGAAACTCTTCGGCTCGACCCTGAGTTCGGGGCTCCAGGGTATCTCGCCCTTGAGCACCATATTGACAGGGTCGACGTAGTATAGGTGTGGTCCGGTGGTGAGCAGGAGCATCCTCCGTCTCGCGAAGAGACCTTTCCTCTTGTTGACGAATCCCTGCTTCAGTATAAGGTTGCCCTCGACGAAAACGTCCCACTGGTTAGAAGTGCGCTGCTTCTCCATCCGGTTCTTGATCTCGTCTGGCGTTAGATCGGCGATGTTACCGTCGGCGTTGGTCGTCCGTCTCCTCGGCTGCTTCTCGACGACCGTGTTGGTCGGCGCGGGTTTCTCGCGCACGGTGGTCACGTCCTCGTCGTCGTCGTCGTCGTCGTCCTCGCCGATACCCAAACCGAGAAGCCTGGTCAGCTGTTTATCGTCGAGGCCGGGTTCAAGGTGATCGGGAACCCTGTACTGCGACCTGAGCTCTTCGTGTTCCGACGTGCCAGGCAAGTAGGGGTAGATCGGCGGCGGTGTCTGCTCGTGCAGGGTCTCGAAGTCGACGCCCTCGAAGAACGGATGCGCCCTGATGCTTGGGTATCCGGCGCCGTGCTCGTCCTGGGCGCCTAACCTCTTGCCCGACTCGAGCACCAGCAGCTGGCTGACCAACGATCTCGCCAACTCGCAGAAACCGTCGGGAATCTCGTACTCGAGCTTCAGGATCTTTTGGAATATCATGTACTCGCTCCTCGAGCGGAACGGTGGCAAACCGGCGACCATCTGGTAGACTATACAGCCAAGGGCCCAGAGGTCGCTGGCTCTGCTCGCTGTCTTGTCCGTTAAGAGTTCCGGCGACACGTAATGGGCGGTACCGACAAACGAGCCCCTGCGTTCTCTTCTGTAATGTTGTTGTTGCTGTTCCAGCTGCTGTTGCGTTTGCTGTCCATCCGCTGCGCTATGCGTCAGCACCGTCTCCGGGTCCTTCAAGATCTTCGCGCTGCCGAAGTCGGTGATGAGCACGTGCATCTTCTCGTCCAGCAGTATGTTCTCTGGCTTCAGATCCCGATGGATGATCCCGAGACCGTGAAGGTACTCGAGGCCACGCAGAATCTCCGCCGAGTAGAACTTGGTACACTCGATGTCGAACGAGCCGACCTTGTTGATGTAAGGCAGGAGCTCACCGTTCTTTGCGTATGATAGGACGAAATAGAGTCTTTCCACGTCTTGGAACGTACAGAACAGGCGCACGAACGAGTGTTTCGCGCCCGCGAGCATGTTCAGCACTTCCTTCTCGCGCTTCACGTACTCGGTTTTCTTCTCCTTGATGATGTGACGCTTGTCGCACACTTTGATCGCGTACTCCTTGCTGGTGTGGATGTCCTTAGCGAGGTAAACCTTCGGTCAAAGAAAACCAAACGTTTCAGATCTATGTTCATCATCGAGATTACTCATCCGATCTCATTTACTCGGAGGAGCGTTAAAAATATATCCGAACTTAATCAGTCTGCTTTACTTTTAAATATATATCCGTCTACGACTCGATAATCAAATTACTCGCGCGTCAACGATGTCGCAGTTTCCATCGGTGGATAGTAATTACCGAAAATGTCGGGGATCATTTGATCTAGGGTAACCAAATTCGTGGCACGGCGAACGAGGGACCGGTTAAGGCGAGAACAGTAGTTAGATCGATACTCCTCCGAACTAGGGGTCGCGCGTACGGAAAAAGTTCCCGCGGATAGAAAGTTTCGTAACGAGGCGAGGGGGAGAAAAGTTTGAGAATCACTGGACGGTAGGGATAGAGGATAGGGAGGGAGAGAATGCCTCTTGTCCTCCTTGCCATTCCTGGTCGGTGTTAATTCGGAGCTTCTTAATGATTTAATCGAGTTAATGGTATAATACACTTACGGTGGAGAAGCTTCCCTCGCCGATCACCTTGCCAAAGATGAAGTCCTTGGGAGTCCGCTTGTGTGTTGGCGGGTTGATGGTGGTAAGGGCCGGGTTCGTGGTCGGCGAAACCCGGGGCGCCAGGGTGTTGGCTGGCGCAACCACACCATTGGTCACGTCGTTCGTTGGTGGAGACATTTTGGACACCGGCCCCTCCACCGTTACTGCCGGCTGTGGCGAAACGGTAAGCGCCTGGTTCGCCACACGCTGCAACAAAAACGTCCACGACTTCATTACCAAACGGTTCCACCTCTCGCAGTCTATACTCGAAGCTACAAGTATTCGTTTAAGCAAACCATGTTTCCCACGCGAGTTCTAAGGGGGCTATTTTCGAGTCGTCGGACTATAACGCGCTAGCAATTTCAACGGTATTTCCGAGTTGTTCGCAATCTTTCAAAGCAACCGCGTTCGTGCGACGGAGACAGAGGAGAAGGCACGAACTCGCGCGTCCGGGTGCTTAACTCCTCTCATCCGCCAGCGATCGTCCGGAAATCAGGCGCCGGAAGTGACGTCACCGAGGCCCACACGTGGCTACGTCGTGCAGGTCAGGATGACGAGCTTGTGCTCCGTCGAAGTCCGTTCCGCGTGTGGAACGAAAGTGGAGAAACCATGCGTGCGTGCGTGCGTTCGTGGCGTTCGTGTATCCCACGCACGTTGGGACGTTTCAAGGCTGCGCGGGTCAACCTATTGCGAAAGACTAATTGACGGTATCTGGATCGAAGAATCGTTCTAGCGCGAACAGCCTGGCCCAGATTCGACGAACTTGGACGGCCGCGAGAGGATAAAAGTGGCAGCGAAGCGTTCCGCGGGTTGGGAATGGCGCGCGCACGCCATAAACAAGGGAACGACTGGTGGACAGCACCAGTGAACGAACCGTCGATGTCGGGACCTTATCGCGACACCGCATTCAACGTTCGCGGACCTAGTTTCCCCACTAGCAGGACAATGGAACCCGAAGACAGTGTACTCTCGGGTAACAAAAGAGACAGAGAGCGAGCGAGCGGGCGAGGGAGAGAGACTAGGTTCCCCCGAAGTCAGAGACCCCGCAAACATTTGAGATGGCCGCCGCTAATGCTGACCTTCGACTGTAGCAAACAATGGCCCCCTCCGATGACGGAAGAGCCGACCTCCCGCGATCGAGAGGGCCACTTTGTAATTGGAAATGATTCCCTCGTGAAAGGTTCGCTTGGTCTTACATATTTACGTCTCGGGGGCTGCTCTAATGGAAGACGCTACGGCCGCCGCCGAAGAATACGTCCTCGGCGTAATTGGCCTCACGGAAACGCATCTTGCGACGGATGCCTTTCTACCTGCGCGCATAATGAGGTCAACGAAACCGGGACCTGATCAAACGATATACGTATAGAGGCTTTCTCTCTCATACGGTCATGAAATTCAATGAAACCTGAAGGGTGCGACGCGGGAGAAGGGTTTCAGCAACAGAGAGAAAGAGAGAGACGTACACGCAGAGAGGCCACACACGAGGGGCCTCTGCGTCGTGCCGCAGGCACACACAAGCGCGATTTTTAAACGGCGATCTTTTGATTTCCGGGCCGAAAGACGATCGCCAACGACCCTTTTCGCCTGCTGTTTCCTTCGTCCCATTATCATTCTATGTATACTTCCGCCGAAAGACGGATCCCGGCGTTATATACCGATGCCCTGTCACAAAAGAGAGGAACAAGTTCTCATCCTTGAACAAGGGAATCCGGATGATCCTCAAAATCTGGCTCTCTCTCTCAGCGTCGCCCGGTCTTTGACCGTTTCGGACCCCGGGTGTTGCACGCTCTTTGACTCTCTCGAGACAAGCTTCGCCAGTCTCCCCTCACGGGAAACCGGGTCGCAAGAATTTGATGTTAACGGGACGTAAATATCGATGACATCTTAACGAGCTGCCGAAAACAAGAGACAGAGAGCCCGGTGGAAAGAGGACTTGGTCGAGCGCAGGTCAAAGTACCGCGGGCCACACGGTGGATAACGTCGAGATAGGGGCGATAAATGCACACACAACACGGCTCAATTTCGTGCTGCACGGACGTTCACGGGGGTTGATCATTCATCACTTTTCGTGAACGCCGGAAGGAAGGTCTTGGAGGGCCACCACGACACTCGCTTACGATCTCTCTCCCTCCACCTTCAAAAGCTGCACACGACTTTATATTAGGTCGAGGGGATGCGACGGGGCTCCTGAAACGACGTAACCCGACCGTTTTACGGGAAAAGACGCTCGGTGCCGCGATACTATCTGAAGCGAATCTATTAGCTCCGTCTGCTTCTACGAGCACGGCGAACATAGGAAGATCTTTCCATAGGAGAGAGACTACCGAGAAGAATTGGCGGGCTACCGAGTTCCCTGAGCAGTTCGCAGACAGACACCGTCCCGTCTATCCATCCCCTTCTTGTAGGGGTTCGACGAATTAATCAAGGAAAACGTGGTAACTGGTTCGAGACATCAGACACCGCGCGAGAGGAGACAGCCAGCCGGCCAGAATGAAGAAGGAGGGACTTATATTTAGAACGATGAAAACGCAAGTCGGCAAGGCCCTTCCTTTCATCTTCTCCGTCCACCTTTTCTCGTTCTTCTTCCCAGGCCGGTTACGAGGCGGGCCCCACGGCGTCAACCATCCGTGTCAGGCCGTCGACCTCGTCGAGCATTTGCCCGAGAGCCATCCAGCAGCGGCCCTATTCCATCCGTGCTGGGCTTTCGATTTGCCCCGCTAGTTTATTTATTTGCTTATCTATTCCTTGGTCCCTGGACTCTCTCCGTCCCTGCTCACGCGAGAGCACGCGCGCGCGATCTGCGCCTCTATCTCAATCGCTAACACCGCTCTCCTCGAGAAGGGATAAACCGCCAACGGATACCGCAGGAGAGACCAGGGCAGAGTCGATCACCAGATATCAACGCGAGAGAAGTATCTCGGCCGGGCTAAGAGCACTCGGAATAATCGATATACCGACTAACGTCCCGTCAGACGACCTCGCAATTTGCTTAGATCGTAGATATTGCCATCTCGATCCGCGCCGCCAGAGGATCGGAAGTTTTGTCGCTAGCGGCGAGATTCGCGCGCAGAATGTTGCCGCAGCCGAAATAAATCGTCTGAGGACAAGCTCTCGAACGCAACCTTGTTCGGAGGTGCTCGCCGACGACCCTGCGACACTTTCGCGTTCCCTCGGAATAAGTCTCGAGGACGCGGCGATCCGCTTCGGTAGGGGAACGGAAGGCGAGCGGGGGGCGACGGTCACGAAAAATGCGCGACAAGTACGGCCGGGCAAATTTGCCGGAAGGAAGCAGAGGCGAGAGGAGGCGAGAGTCCCGCGCGACAACGGCTTCCTCCCGGTCTTTTCGAAACGAATAACTTCGAGAAGCGAGCAAGCGTCCGTTAAACTCTCTCTCTCTCTCTCTCTGTGTGTGTTTCTGTTCCTCCTTCTCGATCGCGCTTGTCCACAACGACGACGCTCTAAGTATGAACATGCTCCTCCCGCGATCGCTGAATCACCCTGTACATACACACAAGCCAGCAGCATTCCAACGGACATTCTAATTTTAGCCTTACTGGTCTCGTCTCGTTCTCTCGCGGAGGCGCGCATTCTCTCGGAGTCCGCGCGCCTCTCGTAACGCTCGATCTGGCTCCTTCCGTCTCGCTCCCTCTCTCGCGAGCCGAGCGGCGGCTTGTGTTTTTTGCGCTAGCTGCCGAGTGCTGCCCTCTGCCGATGGTACGCGACACTTTCCTCTCTTTCCTCCTTTCCCTTGGCGCGCCACGCGAAGCCAGGAAGACGGTGGGCGCGGGAGGAGGACGAGGAGGACGAGGACGACGAGGAGGTGGAGGAGAAGGACGCGCGCGCGGAGGGAGGAGAGAGGGGAACGAGAACGAGAAAGAGACAGAGAGCAATGATCGTAGAGAGACCCTTCCTCCCTTCGCTCCTCGCCCTTCTGGCCCACCCCCTGCCGCCGCGACCCGACGCATCGGCTTTTCGCCGGCTACCAGAAGGGACTACGCCTATTGGCGCAGGCGGCCAGCACTTTTGCCCGTGAATGAGATGTTTTGCATTCGCAGACGCTGAGAAACGTGTCGCGCGCGCTTGCTCCGCGACTAAATTGGAACACGCCACGGCGCGCGGTGCCCGCCCGAGAGACCAGGGACTAATAAAAGGGCCTACGCCGAGAGAAGAGCGAGGGAGAGAGAGAGAGAGAGAGAGGAGCCGCGTCGATTTTCGTCGAGGGTCGATACCACGTCTCGCCGCGAATGAATTCTTTCATTCCGTGCACCTGATACGCCTCGTTTGCTCGGCCGGCTATCCTCCACTCGGAATGCTCTGTTAGTTACGTGCCCGTCTAACAATGCGACCAGATTCTACGAAAATTCTCGACGCGTCCACTGTCACACCGTCACGCCGCCATCCTTTACGCGCACACTAATTTTCACGATTCTCTGAACAATACTCCCTTTACTTTACTCCCTACGCTGCGCGTTCTTCCAATGTTTCATCGCCGTATCGAGTTTCAAATTATGATTGCACGAGTAACCGTCGAATAAAAATATCTTACTAACGTGTAATGGCTATAAAAAGAATGTAAAAAAGGAAGCGCACTACTGGGATGATCGTATTCGTTTCTGTTGTGACGAAGTAAATGTTGTTCGTGGACAACGTGCAGAATTGGCATGACTGTCAGCTACTCTTTTGCTACTACGTATCATGAAAATAAATTACTAGAAAGATTGTTAAATTGAAGCTTGGTTGTATTCATGTATCGTTTGTTGTACCAGTTGAGTAGGGTATCAGGGAACTAATAGCAACAGTCGTTCTCCAATATAGTATTCCGACTTTGTTGCTGCTCTAGATACAATGTACACACTACATACCGAGACTCTGTACTGAGAGGATTCGTGACAGCAACGTTTCTAATATTCATATTACGTCACTCTCACCCACAATCTCTGTTCTAGGGGATTGAAACAGTTTACTAGAGCGTGCAAGAAGAAAACAAGCGCAGGGGAATGTGTGTACGTTCTGTCAAACTAATCTACGCAGAAGGTTAGAGGTTGCACGAAATCCAGCGAGCAGAAAGAGGAAGAGCGAGACTAGTTCTTCGAGCCTGGGGGCTCGAAGCTGTTCTCAAAGCGCGCAAATAACCGTTGCATAAACCCGCGAGAAAAAGAAGAACGAGCATGACCGTATAAACACTGTCGACCGATCGACCGAGTTGAAATTATACCATAACCCTGTACATATTATATCAAAATTATATATAAAAGATTTGATTGTTGCGGGAAGTAGAAATGTTTTTTTTCGAAGGAATCGAGATAAGCGCAGTTCGAAACAAAGATCGGACTACGTCACGACCGAGACGGCCACAAAACTGTTTGCTTTCACATCGTATCGTATAAACAAGCGGTCGATCCAAACATGTTTTTTCGGTCGCGGACGTCGATGGCCGTTATAACGACGCTCGCTGTCTCTGTCTGTCCGCCGCGACGGTGGTCCCCGAGTGTGTGGTGAATTTATACGATCATTCGGGGTTCACGTGTATCGCGGCGGCCGAGTTGCTCGACCTCGCGACCAATTCTCGTCGCTTTCCAATATTCACGACGGTTTCCGATCCTGTCCGAAACTACGGGGCCCTCAGGTTCTCGAATTGTCCCACGATCCTGTTTAGTCGGTAAACCGGTATGCGCGCGGAGTTGGACGTTATTCGAATTTTTATCAATGTAGAATTTCTTTCGTTCGTTGTAGTCTGCCGATCGGAACTAAGCTGTCGGCTAAAGTCGTCAAGCAATTGTTTCTCGAATTAAATTATTATTGCCAATTACGAATAACGGAATAACTGATAAATAGATTTAGTTGATTCGAAATTACGTTTAGCCAACTCTGCGAACGCGGGAACACGGCTATCGAAATTCCACGGAAATTCGATTCCTTTCGTATATCTGTTTACGTTCAGCGAAACTGCTCGCGGGGAGATCGCGAGAGCCGATCCTGATTTATTCCAGATAAAAAGCCAAGGACGTCTGCGCGTACTAGTTTCCACTATCGATAAATCTTGATCGTCTAACGATACATATCGAGCAGCGTACACATCCGACGAGAATTTAAAATTTGAAACAGTTTTTTCGCGATGAGCGTGCGCGCGTTTCCGGTTCCGAGACGAATATTCATGACGAATGCTGATTTGACTAGCGTCCCTACCTAAACTCGGGAACAGAAACGTCTATGTACGCGTGCCGTCTGTCAAACCGAGGGGCACGACGGTCACAATTTTCTCGTCGCGAATGAATGTGCATCGCGGGAGTTTTTCTTGTCCGTGTGTGTCGCGAAATAACCGTCAGAAAGTTCGATCCACGGTGTCGGATATATTTACCGTTTTCACGGGGAGCCTCTCTCGTTTGAAGTTGCCTGGTCGGTTAACGTAAACAACTTTCGAACGCGCCGTCGAGATTACGTGCCTGCCCGTTTTTCGAACCGGACGAATTTATTTAAATCCGAACGAACGTAAATTATTCATGGTTCGAGGCGGTAAGTCAGCCCTTCCTTTTTCTTTCTTTTCTCGATTCCTCCTTCTCTCGTCCTCCGTTCGAGTGACGTCAAAAAATTTACAGGAAATTTCCGAGAGTGCTCGGAGATCTATGACATTCGGGTATCACGAATTTTAATGTACCACGAACCATAAACACGCCTCGACTACGCGAGTATTATTATTGTCACACGCTCGATACTTGACGTTTCCGCGCGCGCGAGAAGAAGATACGCTTGACGAATACTTTTCCCCGGGAAAAAAATGAGTCGATTCGCGAAAACACTGGGGGAAGAGCGGGATCACCAGAAAAATAAATATGTAGAATCGGAAGAATTTCCGATGGGAGCGCGCCTTTTTCGAGAGCAATGCTACCCGCACGTTCCTTTGTCAGACGCGTTTCGTGGTCCGTGGGAACGTCGTCTCGGATGCTTCTCAGATATTGTATACAACGGATTACTCGGGGGCCCCGAATCGTTCCGGCGAGAGAGAGAGATTTCTTGAAAAACCCCCGAACAATGGGGTTCTCGCGCGCGCGGTTGGTATGCAAACATTGGCCCTTTGTCGTGGCGATGAAGCTGTCTCTCGGTGCGACGCGTACCTCGTTCGTGTTTCTCTCTTTCTCTCGGCTTGATAAACAGCGTGTCGTGTGTCGAACGGTTTTTCGAGATTCCCGTCCAGTTTCCGTTGGTAAGATTCACTTGTCCCGCGAAACGAACTGTCTCTGTCGCGAATTCACACTCGATATATCACACCTTTCGCGGAGCCGAGCTCGAGACGACACCATGTTACGCGTCCATTACAGGGGGGCAGACATTACTTGGGAGAGCGCGCGCGAAATTTCACAGTGTATACTCGCAATAAGAGAGATCGTGTTATACTTTCTTCTTCTCTTACCTTGAATAATTTCTTAAGCCTCCGGTAGCCGCGATGTAATCGCGACACGTACTGCTTGTTGGAATCCAGTTTGAATGTTTAAAGCCACAGTTGCGGAAAACGAAAGAATCGGTAACCAAAGAATTCGAGTAACCAAAGAAAAAAAACTCGTTTTCGGCGTTATATTTTTTTTCCGTTTGTTTTCGTGTATGTGTTATTGATGTGTGTGTTTATATGTGTATGTATGTGTGTCTGGAGTGTAAGATGTTTGCTTCGTGTTTGATGTGTTATTTGTTGTGAGTGACTGTGGTGTTTGTTTGTTTGTTTGTTTTTGGACCAGTGAACTCTCGAGAAACAACCGGGTATGTGTCGCGGCGTCTGTTCGTTGTTAACGATTTTACTTGGCGAATTTTCGTACAGCGTCTCGATAATGCTTCTTTCGGATCAGTCTCGGGTACATATATACACGTATATGTATGTATATATATAAATATATATATGCATGCGCGGGAACCGAAGAACGAAAAATACGTTCGTGGCCGTTGAGAGCCGTTCGCTTACTGAATCCTACGCCTGGCGTGTCCCGGCTGCTAACCCGCGCTTTCCCCCCACCACCGACCACTCGTTGGCGGCAAGCCTCACCACTTCTTCGCCAATCCCCACCACCGATCACCCTCCACCACCAGCACCACCACCCATCCGGAGACCCGCATCCGGGACCGGTGGTAGGGAGACCGAGGGGTAGCGGATCCCCCACCGCACAGGCAGCGTCGATGGTAATCTTACCGCGAATCGTAAAGCACGCTTACCCCTGCGGTCAAGTGCGAAAATTGCAATGAAAGCATCGAGACCACTGACCAGTCTTTCTCTTCTCGTCTTGTCCCTGCGCGACCACCCTTTTCCACGCAAAAACGAGGAAACATGTCCGTCATCGTTCCTAGTCGAATATGTATCAACAAAAAAAAAACAGGAAAAGATCAGCCAGAATATCGGAACAGGGTCTCTCGTCCCTCATAGGTGTTCGGAGTATTCTATGAAATTATAAGAAGTTAGCCAGTCGAAGCTGCAGCGAGGAAAGCTGTTCGAAAGAGAGCGTCTCGGATTCCTAGAAACGAATGTTTTCCTCTGGCAGAAATGATCTCGGAATAACCGGGCTACATACATAGTTGGCGAATGCATTCCAGCTCGGTAAAAATCGGTGCGCTACATCGACGGTAAACATTGTGGATACTTTGTCATCATCGACGAGTGTTCGGAGCGACTTTACGTGCAAGTTTGACCGTCGTTCGCCGGGGGTAAAGCGGGTGGGAGAGAGAGAGAGAGAGAGAGAGAGAGAGAGAAGGGTCGGGAGTGGGATTCGGTCGCGTGGTGGGGAGACTGGCGGGTGGTCGATGGTAGTGGGGACGCGGGGAATCCCGTTCGGTGCGCATGCGCTAACCTTCTGGTGGGGTTACTCAACCGACGGCGCCAGTATTCTCTTCTTCCTCCCCGCCACCGTGCAAACTGCTAGCTTGTCGTTGTTGTTGCCTTGGAAGGGAGGGCATGGATCACACGCGCACACTGCCCTGTCTCTCGGTGTGTTTGTTTGTTTATAGTCGCGTTCTGGGAAATACCCGACGCGAGTAACGGACTCCGGCGCGCGCGGAGCCTTGCATTCCCATTCCGGCGTTGCATCCGGTCGGTTCTCCCGAGTATCATCCGAAGAACGCCTTCCTCAGTCTTCTTCTTCTTCTTCTACACTTCGACGTCGTATTCTTCTTTGCCCTGCCACTTAGCATTCCCTTCTTCCCTCTGGCCACTTGTACTCGCACGCCCTTTTAAAGCTTCCTTTTACGTTTGTCCATCCCGTTTCCGAACGCGGACGACATCCACGTAATATGTTTGCCACTGATAACAACGACGATGACCACAACTCGGACGCGTGTCTTCGTAACAGCATCGAGCACCAATTTCGAATAAACACACTCTCGACCACTCCGTGCGTCGATTGTTTCGCCTATTGCGACGTTTTGCTGTCGACTCTCGTTCCCTCTCTGCCCTATCGGTATCGATCTTGCGTCACGGCGTTGGGCAACCGAGAAACGCCGCTGCGCCGATCCGATCCGATCCGCTCGGTTTCGTTGCGCTGCATTCTTTCTGTGTTTACTTTGTTTCGGAGGGAGCGCATCGTTCAGGTGTCTCAGCGTGCTTGTTTGATGACTGGCCGGGGGTCACTATCGCTAGACACCGATTCTGAAAACGAACGGGTCGATATCTCGATCACACCGCGCGGACTGATACGATCGAAGCACGCATGAGGCCCGATAAAAAAAGTCGCCTCTCTTTATCAAGCCCCCTCGAAAAGTAGTCCACGCGTAATCTGAAGAATGCAGCACATCAGCCTCGATTTCTCGCGCGCGCAAACGGTGTTCCTCGTCTCACCGGGTATCTACAAATCGCACAACAAATATTGTACAATGGGATTGTGTAACGGTGCTGTGGCGGCGCCGCACGCGCGTCTGGAAATCCAGGCGTATCGCCGCGATAAAAATAAATATCGAAATGACAATGCTGTTCTAGGTGAAATAGCACTCCTTTGTCAGCTGGTGTGCGTGCCACCACGGAAGAAGTCCACCTGCCTCGCTGTCGTAATGAGATTAACGATTTGAATATCGAGCCGAGCAGCCGAGCTGAAAAACGTTTGCGCGCGCTCGCCCGATGGAACTCGGTGTGCGGCGTGTCCCGTTCGGCTCGAACCTGTGACGAATCACCGCGAGCACCGTTGACGATGGTCATCCGTTTCGCAAATCTCGGACCATTTGTCCCGGGCGCGGCCGAAACTACGGTTCCGTCGTCGCTCTACTAGCAAATGCTAGCCCCGGTGCCTGCCGTTTGACGACATGCACCGCTTGGCTGAGCCGATTAATATCCGCGGACTGGTCCATTTAATAATATTGTTGTCCCGACGTCCTACGACCGTCGGTATCTTGTTTACACGTCCGGCCGAGAGCTGTCTTACACACGGGACGACAAAGTCCAGCGTATACCGAGAACGGCTTTCGCAGTTGTTGACTCTTCCGCGAATCGGTGGCATTATCGTTTCTTTAAATGAATAATTGCTCCGATCGTTATGTCGTTGCCATGCGAGCCAACGTTCTCCTCGCTGCTGTCGGAGACTATTTTCGATTGATTGGACTCAAGCTAGACCCATGCCCTCCTCGTCAGAAATCCGGACAATTTTTGAGTCACGAGCTGGGAGAATCATCGTTACTCTTGCGAGCATTCGCAAGTCATGCTACACTCTTGATCCCGGTCCAAGTGACTAATCTTGCCAGAAATAAGAAATCTATATATCGATTCCTCGAGAATTAGATCAAACGCGACTATATCCGGACTGCGTTTAAAATAAAGCGTCTAAAAATACGTTATTCGAGTAAACAAGATAGACGACGATCGCCGAAGGAATGCTTATTCTAGTTTCGGCGTGTAATCGTCCTGAGAAATGCACCGGGGGTGTGGCAATAATATCGTAAAGTTTTCTGAACTGCGTATAAACTTTCGCCCGCCAAAGCGTATATTTTTCTAGAGGAATACATTATTCATGTAATGGGTGGCTGTTCCCGCTGCGTAATAATACATCAAGTGTTTATAGGCAGTGCACACAGGCGAGGTACACAGTTGATAGTTGCAGGCAAGTTCAGCCCCGTTTTCGCGCAACTACCGAAGTTCTACTATAAATTGAAGCGAGCTATTGACCCGCGAATTAGAAGTCTGAAACTACGGTGAGCCTGTGCTACGGTCGATGACCATCGGGGCCTAGACTAGCAAACGAACAGGAAGAAATAAAAAGTGGGAACACTGTTGTTGGAGTCCCCGGTTCGTGGAAAGATTTCAGCTGGTTACCTCGTAATCGTGTTAATTTACTTGAACGGGCACTGTCGAGCGTCTCGGCAGCATCGGTAAAAATCGCCTCGCGAAAAGATTCCACGGATGTACGATACGGAAGCGGCGCGTGGCGATTCGAGGCCGGCTGCCGCGCGTCGCGGGTAAACAAGAGGAGACGAGGAGAGTGCAGCGGCGCAGAGCTTGCACTCTTGTCTCGAGGAACGACCTAAAAAAACCTTTTATCCCCCAAGACGCCGGGAGGTTTCCACTGAATCTGTCATGCAGTCATCGAACTTGGTACATAGCGTTATTATCGCGATCGTTTGCTCCAATGCCTCGCGTCCCAGTGTAAACAATGACCCGGCGGCGGCGAGGCGCGGCGGCCGACAAGCCGATGCCTCACCGCGAGGCGTGACGCGCGCCTCGCCGAGCCCGCGATCTCCATCCCGCCGCGTGTTGTTCCGCTACATAATTAGCGCGCGAAAATAGATTTTTGCGAAACGAGCCTGAGCTCCCGCTCTGGTATGTCAATGAAAACAAATCCTTGTTCCCCTTTTTTCCCCTCTACTTCTCCCTTTCTCTTTGTCGAGGCCTGGTAGCTCCGGCGAAGGCCGCCGAATACTGAAATATACTCGCGCCGCTGCTGTTCCGAATAGTCGAATCATTGTTTGCCTCCATCCAGCTACCCAGGCCCGAGAGATCCCACCTTCTCGGATAACCGTCGCCTCTTTTTTATCTGCTACCACCGTGTTTATTTGGCAAACGAACCGCGATTGACCCAATAGCCCGACGATTCGGACGATCCTGTTTGCCTTTGATTAGGAGCGCCACTGCCCGCGATTCCCAACAGTCCGCCACAGTTCTACACGCTATTTGCGAAAGCTTTACCGCCTCTTTCTCGGCTCCTAAGATCCGAACGAAAATGCCTGCTCTCGGATTTTTGGTGTTAAATCACTCGCTAAGCTGTCTCGCTTCTTATCTCCATTTGTAGTTCAACCGTTACACATCACTCTTCGAGTCGTCCTGCTTTTTATCTTTTGGTGTGGTTCGGTTTTTAATATGAATGGACATCTATACCTTTTTCTAGTCAAAAATAGGCGAAGAATGGGGGCAATTGAAGTCCGTTGTTTACTTCGTGTATTGTATGAATTAGAAAAGAGCAATTAGTTTCCTAATATGTTCGCGAAATAATAAGAAAGGGAAATATCGCGGGAAGAATGCGCCCACGAATTGCCGAGGAAGTTGGCTCCCGGGCGAGCACGATTTGTAATATCACTTTCCAATCGATTTCGAGCGCCGAAATTGCACAATTAGAAATTGAGAGCGAGAACGCGCACGGGGTTTCTCGAAACCGTAAATTCTCTGTCTAGCTCCAGGTGAAAAAGGATTGTCGCTAATGGTGTTTACGTAACGAGCGGCTCGAGTGGCCTGGAGAGCGCAGATTTCACGGGAAAAAATCCGGCATCGTTCGGCTCGGGCGAATTCCGCGAAGAAAACGCGGCGCTTGTTCGCCGCAGGCCCCGCGCGTTTTGATTAATGGAAGGTAGATGTTACAATTTACGATCGGCGCGGTGGAAAATGCGCGGGTGACTAACGCACGGGGCCGCCGCGCCGTCGGGTTGTATAATATTTAATTTTAGCTAATATGGCCAGCTTATATTTATCGTCTCGTTCGCGGCAGTGCACGCGCCGGTGCCGAGCACAAAGCATTAAAGAGACACAATTGTGCAAACATAGGAAATGTAATTGGAAAAGTTGCGACACGTGCGCGCCGGCCTTGTTTGTCTAGCGCTGAAATTTCGCGTCGATATCCGACAAATCTGGAGGCCGCTGCGCGAAACCGTAAATCCCGCTCTCTCTCTTCCTCTCTCGCTCTCTTTTCGCGTAGCTGGGGTTGCGAAAGTAATACATTTGCGAAGTCACGCGTGGTTATACGTTCGCCTGATTCCGCGTGACGTCAAGCACCGACGTGCCCGCCACGAAATATTAAAAAACCACGGGCGGCGTATAAATTTTCCCGGAGCAGCGTAGCAGAAGCCGTCGTTCCGGAGCCGTGGCCGAAATGTAACACCGTATGTAGGTCGAAACGCAGTTTTTCCATCGCCCGGTTATATCGGGCCCGGAGGACGCCCTCTCTTAATCAATTAGACGCCCCCCTCCCGCCCCATCACAGGGGAAATAGTTTTCCCCGTAATTTAACCAACTAATTTTCGCGGAGCAGCGGCGCTACGGCTGCTACACTGTTCCCCCTCGTGTTTTTAAGCGGCGTAAAATTAATGGACGTAGAATGTAGATTGCCGGAGTGGTTAGCAAATGAAACTGGATCATGACGTGGTCATCCTCGCGAGTATCAACGCGGAAGCTTGTATATAGCGCGGCCGGTGCACCGGCTCACCGAGCATGCACACAGCAACTTCAGACTGCGATCTTGCCGCCTAATGCCGGCTAGTGCCAGAAAACCACTGGAAAATCGGTCACGAGTGACTAATCGCCGAAGAATGGCTGCAGAGTTCTTGCCTGCTCGCAGCTCGTGCTTCTTGCCGTAGAAACATCAAACCGGCCGGCCGGCGGCCGTCACTGCGCAAAAATTACATCGTTGCCTCTCGATCCGGCCAAAGAAAATCGAAGCGCTAAATTAAAAACGATTCGAGAGAGGCTGAATCAACGCGAACAAAGAAAGTTGAAATTCTTGGAATTCCTAGCTGAGACATCGTAATTATTTATCGTGAAATCAAACGTTATTTATCCCGGGATATTACCTGATATTTTTCATCAGTGAATATCTCTACTTAAATGTTTTAAGGAAACACTTTTCGATCAACGTTTCTGGTGCCGTGCGTTCACGGTGCCGCGGCGGCCAGCGCGTGCCTCTGAACCGTGGCGCCATCTGCTTCAACCCCCGACGAGACGCATCACGTCAGCGAGCCTCGTTGCAACACGAACGGCAATGTGCACCGCGACCCAGACGGAGATGCACTATGCTCCGGATCCGTGAAAACTGGATTCGTAGCACTCCCTCGCATGAATTTTGTTTTATAAATGTAACTGTGTAAAGCGAGAAAGCGGGATGGAATAGCGGTTGAGGAAGGGTTCTTTTCAGAGGGTTTGTAACGGGTTTAGCCCTTTGATATTACATGTACTTGTAGGTGAAAAGATGCACTTTAAAGCTGTGGGTGGGAGGGTTGCAGTCAGGTCTTAACTGTGGGTAAGAATAACGAGGCAAAGTACGCTAATTTCAAAACGAGTGCGATGCGACGTCCTTTCTCAGTTTTAAGGCTTTCTGAAAAGATTTTGGACGAACAGCGAGTTGTATACACGTTGAAATATAGTCCGGGTATAAGTGAGGTACGAAACTGTGAAAATAATAGAAGAATTTCAACAGTAGTTAATAGAAGAGATTATTATAATTGAATCGATGCTGAATATTTTTATTTTGCATAAAGATATAAGGTGTACGGACATGATCGGTGAAGGGTTAACTTGAACGCTTGGATCTTGCAAAGACAGCGAAAATCTGCATTTAGATCGCGCTCTTGCGGATCGTTTTCCGCGTCAAAGCTCCACGTGTTCGTCGGCGCTGTAAGGAGCGGTGTACACAGTCCTTTGTCTCGGAATGGATTAGACGCGCGCGTGCCCTGGGCAAACGCGGCCGCTGATTAATCGTTTATTAAACAGGCGATTATTATGCAAGTCGGCCGGCGCGTGGGCGACCGTTTCGCGAAGAAGAAATGATGCGCCGCGCCTTTCTTAAGAGTGGCACACCGCCTGCTCGCGACGACGACGACGACGTGGAAAACGAGCGAGGTAGCCGCGTCATTCGACGCGCATGTAATAATGATACGAGCGATGAGACGCGCTTCCGCGGACCCACCACCTCGCCTTTGTTAGATCGTGGCGATAAGAAACAGCCGCCGTACGGGGTTCAGCTAAACAAATGATCGGCTAATTAATTAATGCACGGACAGCCACGGACGGCTCGCAAATAAAGGAGCGACCGCCTTCACGGTCGACAATGATTTCAATCGTTACAGACAGGTGCGGTTATAAATTTTCGTGGCTTAACGGTATTGAATTGTGGCCGAACGTGGCTGAACGGTACCGATTTCTACAACATACGGAAAAATCATCGGGATCGGAGGGTAAGTAGCTGTCCCGCAGTTTCGACTAGAAAGGTAACGGGGGACCGAGAGGGATCGTTGATAGAGGGAATAAAGTCGTACAAGGTCCGGTCGAAACAATTACGATTAGCAGACCCGAGAGATCCGAGGGTATCGGCGAGAAGGGTTCGAGGGAAAAAAAGGAGCAGAAGGAAACCGTTTCATCGTTTCGATGAAAAGCTCGCGGGGGGAACGGCGAATAGCTATTATTAACAGCCGTCCAGACGGCCGTTACGATAGCCGTTACGCTTGAAATTACTCTAATTTCCGCGAATCCGCCACTCAATGAGATGCAAATTCCCCTATTTATTTTCTCACCGGTCTCTCACTCTTAATAAGGCTCTGGCACAATGTTGCGCGCGGGTTCCGGCCCGAGGCCTTGTAATTTCCCCTCTAATATCGAGGCTCGCGTCGGCTAGCGTTACGCTACCCTCTCTCTCTCTTACCCCTCTCTATCGTTAGAGAATTTCAATATAATGTCCCGTTTTTGGCGCCTTTTCGCGACGCAACAGTTTCGCGATCGCGTCAACGCGATTAATTGACTTCTCGCCTCGCCTAAGCGCGATTCCGCGCCGATTCGCGCCTGCCCCGCGTCGGTAGGCCGCGAGTTTTCTCTTGCGAATCGAACGGGCGTTCTGTCCCGGTGTTATCGGTTGCGATCTCGATGGCAACAGACTGAAAGAGAGAGCGAGACGGATAGAACAGCGCTGGGCCCGGCACGGATCGACGTTCGTGGCGCGCAATCGCGTTAGATCTGATCTGGGGAATTCCAGGGCGATCGTCGATTGCAGGATCTAGCGCGTTACGTGACTAATTAGTTGGGAATTCGAGCTAAATCGGCCGGACTCGATAGTGCGTTACGAAGGTGCACACCCGATAAAACCTTCGACCGACACGTTGTTTTATCGATCGCATTGTGCGCGGGGGAAAACGAATCGGCGAAAAAATCAGGAAAAACGCGAAACGGAGCTCGCCTAGCCAAACAGAGAGAACGAGAGAGAGAGTGGGAGAAACTGCGAGTCTACACGTGACAACACGCGCGACCGGATAAACCGTGCTCGCACCGTGACGGCATTAATTTATAAAATCGAGCCGCCACCCCCGCCCACGGACGGCCGAGCGATCCCACTTTTCATTCTTCCGCTCGAAAATCGCGTACGAAGCGTTAATTGGTGCACCCTTATTGTCACGGGCCGCGAAGCCACCCCCGAATCGAGCCATTTAACGCTTCGATTGTCTCCGGCCCGTGTAAACGAAAAAAATACACGCGCGCGCGTACCTCTACGAGGGACCGTTGTTTAACATTCGACGAGAAGGGAAAAACGGAAGGAAATATGCGATGGCTGCATAACGATTCCACGACGATTATCTTTTTTATTTATGCATGCGTTCCGGGAGCCGCGTTATTCACGCCCGCCACACTCAAGGGCCGACAGCCAAATTACGCTAATTGGTCCCCGGCAACGTTTTTCCAATGTAAATGTTAATTCTGTTGGACACGTACGGGGCGAGTCTAGTAATTGGGTCGGGGTGTAACTGGTAACAGTGTGTAACTCTGTTGCTGTTGTAAGTGAAACAATATTATTCAGACCAATTTTGTCCTCTTTGTCGTATTTAGACATTATGGTGCGAATATCTTCACATATGAATACAAATAAAGATAGCGGTAAATTAAGTCACGAGAACATTTAATTCGAAGACTGTGGATCAAGGTGCAGTTCTTGCATCTCGAAGACTGGAGCGACGAAATCGGGATCACCGTATACGGCGGATCGTCGTAAAAATGCAGTGCCAACAGGCCTGTAGGAGGAGCGGAAAAAGGAAGAATCGTGGGACGACCCGGCAGACATTAATTAGGGGTAACGCAGTTGCACTAATCCGTGGTCGTGCTCGCCCCTACAATTTCAGTGCTTTGAAAACGGGGAAGGGGTAGTAGGAAAAAGCACGAGTGGTGCTCGGCCACGCGATTTACCAGGGAAAACTCGGAACAAAAGTGATCAACGCCACGAGTGGAGCACGGTAATTTTCCTACCCCACAGGGACTCGAGGCAGCGTCTCGTTTTCGCGTCCGCATGAATGGAAAAAACAATGGTGGTAGGGGGTGGTGGGGATTGATCGAGGCTGGTCGACGTACGGAAGAAATGCAATTAGAAAAAAAAGAGAGAAGAGAGAGAGAAAGAGAGGACGTGGGAGTGAGCACAATGCGGATAAAAGCCGGTCCAGCGGAAAGGAAGGAAAAAGAAATGTGGTATATCGGTGTACGGTGACCGATAACAAGAGCCATGCCCGTCTGGCAATAAATACGAAACAAGAGAAAAAATAACGAAACGTATTTCCACCGTTTATCGGCTGTTTACGACGGCTTCTTGGTCACTTACTGCAATATAGTAAATCGCGTAGGCCGCGTGAATCATTCGTGGCCGGGTGGAGAGTGGAGTGTCCGATCTTCGAACCTCATTCACGATCTGCTCGACGACGCTAGCTGCGCGTCAATGCGTGTCGTCTCTCTTTGGCGTTTCTGAAATCACGTTCCCCCTAATCAATCGCGGCACGGAGCTTCGAACTTCGGCCACGCGCGATCCGCCGATAAGGTGCACGTGAACGAACGATGGGCCAGCAACCACGCTCCGGAATCTGCGTAAGAACGTCTGCCAGCCGTCTGACCGTGTTCCGTTTCGACGCCTTCGACGCGTCGCGATGCGACGATCCTCTCTATCTGGGCCGGTCCGGCGGAGACGGACGATGTGTACCGTGAAACCGATTTATTCTTTACTCTCCCGATAACGCGATCCAAACGATGGACAAAGTCTACGGCGCGCGGCGTCAAATCTCGCGGTCATGCGATGCTCGCTTGCCTAAGCGAACCGGAGGGACGCCACGGTGCAACCTCGATTTTTGCGTGGAAATTGCCGATCAATGAGCTGATGTAACTCGTCGATACATTGGCTAGCAGTTATTGTTCGCTGTTCATT
Source organism: Lasioglossum pauxillum (assembly GCA_933228785.1). Lineage (NCBI taxonomy): Eukaryota > Metazoa > Arthropoda > Insecta > Hymenoptera > Halictidae > Lasioglossum > Lasioglossum pauxillum. Next base: position 4,346,934 of record OW121702.1, read on the forward strand.
TATTAACCCCTTGTATTATGTATTGCATTATTTTATGACTTTATTTTATAACTAGAAGAATTCTGCAAAATGGAATCTGAAACGGAAGAATGTAATTCTTTTTTTAGCGATACATCAACTTGTGCAAAACAAGTTCAAGACCGCACGTGGTAACCCAGTCCCGAATTTTCGGTTTCGTCAGATCGCAAGCATTCCGATCACGTGAAGGCGGAATGCAATCGACGAGGATCGCCTGCAACGATCGAGGTTGCCCAGGACAAGGCTTCGGAGCGTGCTCTTATCTCGTATTATCGGCGGCACGCGAAAACCGAAAGAGCCCGATCCGGCCGATGTAGATCCGCTAATCTCGGATTTAGAGGCGCACGACGAAAATACATGCACGGTTGTTTATCGGCGGCCTAATCGTGCGCGCGTGTGTTTACGAAGCGGCCGTCCGGCGAGAGGAAAGATACGGGGGCCCGATGCCCGAGAGAACACAGGCAGTCTCGGTTCTGTTGTTCTTAATCAAGAAACAAACAACTTCTCGCGAGTCTCCACTCCGTTCTGCTCCGATCTGCTTCGCGAAAAAGATCATCGCGCAAAGTCCATTTATAATACAGTTCGCCGGTATCTTCTGGGCCGAGTGTCTCGATAGAAACGGAGCCAAAGGCACGAATAAACGATCGAGTCGCGGGCGGTGAACAATAAGTTTTGCTTCGACGACGACCGGCAACGGAGCGGCGTCTGTACAGACGATGGCCGCGAATTAATCAGACCCGTCGCGAGAAATCCTTCGCGGACCGGTGCCGACCACGTTCCAACCATAATTTACAATATCATCGGCCGATCGCGTCGGACAAACGATCCCGCGTTACCCGATACTAATAATAGACGCTAGAATGCACGCCGATTATTTATGACACTGTTACGCAACCGGTTCAACGAGCCACGCTTGCCCCAGGCGCCACCGCCTCTGGGGACCAACAAAGTCCCTAGGGGATGCGCTGTTAATAGCATCTTTCGCGATCAGCGAGTGTATCCTCCGCAAATCTTGGTTCTCGTGTGGATCTTTGAAAAATCTTTTGATCCCGAAAGGAACAGTCAACTTCACTTGTCAAGTGAAACGAGTATAAATCCCCATTAATCATACCCGCACCCGCGCAGTTACCTAAACGTTCTAGAAATGCCGCGCGTGCCCGTAGAGTCGAAACGGTTTTACTGCGCAGGGTGTCCGCAGAAGGGGCAAGCCTTATCCCTGAGAATCTGATACGCGAGCATGGTCTACCCGGTATCCAGGGATTAAAAAGAAGATCGTTGTAATCCGCTTAAATCGATCCGATCCGATCCGGGCCGGGGCCGTGGCCATTGATCGATCACTGTGCACCTTTGCACCGTTCTCGCTCGCGTTCACCGAAACTCCAAGCACTTTCGGAACTTTACGGAAAAAGGGAGGAACGGAGCCGAAGAGGAGCGCGATGCGCGACGAAACGGTCGCGCTGTCGACTGTCGGACCCGTCTCGATCCTCGATTCGATCGTGTGGCGTCTCGGAGGCACCTGTATTATTGTCCGGCTGCCAAGCGAATTTTGGCAGTGTGATAGTGGGCCACGGTGCTCTCCCGCATGTTCGCGTGTCGCCAGAGCGAATGCGACGAGTCGGAGCTACATGAATGATGAACATGGTCAGATTAAGGGTAATCGCGTGTGGATTAAGGGCGACCGGACCGAGCCGATGCGTGATCGCACTGTACAGAATTAACAAAAAAAAATAGTTCGCAACAGATCTTTGAAAATCTTTTCTTCAGCACTAGAGAAGTATCGGGACTCTTGAACAGAATCAAGTAACGTACAGCTCTCCGGCGCATTAGAAGCTCGAGCAAACAGCTTTTTGCGACGTCGAAGTGTCTGTGTACCAACTCACCCCGGCCTCATCTATATTTAAGTTCAAGCCAGATTTCTATGCGATTATTCAAGCGGCCCGAGACACGAAGGTGCCAATAGCGGTAATAGTCGACGGATTGTTTTTTTCGGGCGCATTCCGCCGGCGCGTATATCAGCGCCGTAATTGGAAGCAATAAACCGGGATAGAAGTCGTTCAATAATCCACGTGCCGCCGCATAATAATCCATTACGAGAGTCAAGCGTGTCTCCTGTTTGTCCTTTGGCGGTGGTGTGCGCGTAAACTTCCCACTCTCTCTCTTGCACGCGCGCGCGCGACATTTCGATCGACCGAATGCGCGAAGGGAACTCCGGGAAAATTACCGGTTCCTTTGTCCGCGTTAAGACAATTCGCTCGCTTTCGTATTCAAAGCGTGGCCAATGGAAGCGACGGAACTCGGAAGATGTGGGTTTTCATCGAGTTAGCAAACGACGTTCCGTCAGCGAATACAAATCAGGTCACCCCGTGTTCAAGCACACCCACACACGTGTATGTGTTGCCCGCCGCTGTCTACCTGTCCGTTTCTGTCCGAGGACCGTGGGACGCACCGGAAGTCGCCCCGGCCACCCACGATCGATCAAAGGTTTCGCAGCTGGGACAATAACTTGCTATCGATCAGGCTCACTGTACACACAACGTCATTCGACACTCTCGTTTGCACGCGGAAACGAATTTTATGGAATTAGCCGACTCGGGCCGAAACTGCATTGCACGCCTCCCATTCGGAGACGATTTCACTTTGATAAAAGTTTCACGTGTTTCTCATAGCTTCTTCTGTAACAGTTTCAGTAGTATATCCACTAGAATAAAGAGAACACGGTGGAGACACGCTCGTATCGATTAGGAAAATTTGGCAAGGGTGGTGGAGAGCGTAGGTAAAGTCGACTGGCTGCTGCACCCCTTGGTGAAATTTATGGTTGCCTTCCTGGTAGCTAGACTTTCACAGGAAACGTGTAATAAAATCATTTTCGAGTATTTCGGGCTCTTAGGTTACAGAATGGATCTCTGACAGTCTCGCAACAATAGAGGCGATTAATTTTCTGTGTCTCCGTGCTCGTTCGTTATTAAATGACTTCTGGAAGAGCGAGCTAAATCAACGGTTATATTAGGGACAATGGAACTGGTTATTTAGGGGTATAACGTCAGGCTTCTTCAGCAGCAATAAATTTATCAAGGAAGAAATGAAGACACACTTCAACACATCTTCACAATTCGAAATGTAAATCGAATTAGTGTTGTACCTAACTCTCTCTGCGCGCTTATCGTACTCACCTACCAAAAAAGTCATTTGATCAGCAGGTACTATTCCCTTTACGTCAGTTCCACAATCTTTAAACCAAGAATACAGATCTGTCAGAACGTCAAACCGCACGACTCCCCGCAACCGATTTGCGACGCAACACGACGCGTCGCTATAATCCTGATAAAACACGTCCGTGTCTGTTTGCGTCGGCGACGACGACGACGACGACACGATATACTTAAGATCTTGCTCGTGACCGAAAATCGAAAATATTTTTGCCGGTGGTCCACGATGAATCCACGATGTTTTCCAGGATGGCCGCGCACGTGCGTCAACGCGCGCGCTGCTTACCGATAATGAGCTACCAAATCGGTGAGCATAGCGAGCAACGATAGCGAGCGTTGGCGAGCGTGTTACACCGGGCCCGAGGGAGCTACGTCACCGGAGATTAATACGCGACCGAGCCACCTGCGAAGCTCGACTGATTAGCGATCGAGCCACGATCCGCTAGCTCTTACTCGCTTACTCGCTCGCGCGTTTACACGCGAGCCAGCCAAACCGGCCGGGCGCGATAGACCCGTTATCGAGAGCGACCCGTATCGCGCTTTTTTCTGCTTTTACTGTCGTAAACACTTAAACTCGGAAGGCGGCTCGATCGCTTTGGAAAAGTTTGGAGAACTCGGTGTCAAAGGGTATCGCCGGTGAACTGATCGCAAACCTTGCCGCCTCTCGCTTGCTTCTGGAAACGTTTAACGTGGATTTCTGCTGGAAATGTGGAATTCTGACAGTCTCTAAACATCATTGGAGGGATGTACACTGCTCTCCGAGTTACTGATTTAGATTGTTTATTTTTGCTTTGAATTTGATGAATCGGTTGGTCTTCGAAGAGAACCATTTCTTATTTTGAAGCACGTAGGTGTTCTTTCTCTAGCTTCGTTAACGACTCGGTTGTCCGTCAAGACTGGATTGTCAGACTCGAACGTGTCAAGATTTCGTTAGTAAGTTTGCCGCCTCAAAGTGAACTACGTAGGCTAGATAGTGCGTCAGTAGACTGTGACGTCAAGGAAACCATTAAGGGTTCGAAGGCTTCAGGTACTTTTTATTTAGCCAGTTGAACGCGTTTAAGTGAATTCAGTAGTAGTGGAAACTGTCCTCTGTGTCCAGAGCCCATGAAAAATGTCTCTCGGTTCTTGGGGAAACCACACTATGATTTTTGTCGGAGTTGACTGTGACACTTGGAAATTGTCACCGAATCGAACCCGTTCCAGGCGAGTTGGTAACACGAGCAGCATGAGTTTATGTTTCCAGTTAACCTACTTCACGGTTCCTATCTCTCGGATGCATGGAAAATTTCGACGCCACCAAAAATACAGAATATATCGGAGCGTAAGCCGAAAATTTCGTGAGCGGCACGTGAGAGCATGTTGCTCGAAGAGATAGAGAAAGAGGGATGGAGGTGGGAGTGCGAGAGCACCGAGCGACATTGCAATTAATGTTGCATCAGCAGCTACTAATTAATTATTATCAGCCTCTCCGTTCCCCGTTACCCGTGATCTTTGATCGTGCCAAAAAAAGCGCGCAAAAACAAGTAATATAATTGCCGGCGACATGTGTTTGGAATTTAAAAGCTTGGTACAAATATAAACAACGATAAGAGTGACAGTGATGACATAAGTGTTTCTAAAGAAAGAAAAATCTTTGTTGTTATACGCGGACGGACGCGGGGCTTTATTAACGAATCCGAGAGAGGAGATCCATGGCGAGACCGACCGTGACGAACTTCACCTATTATTAATCCGAACTTTACACAAACGTTTCTTAATCATCCGTTACACCAGCGGAAAGATCTTCCGAATCTACTTCCGGTTCTATTTCAAACTTTGCTGCCCACCTTCCCATGTTCTAAGAGTTCTAATCGACGATTTCGTCGCGTGAAGAGCGTTTTAAAATGATCGTTGTAGTTATTTTTTAGGAAAAAACCACCAGTCAACCATAAAACGAGTCATACGTATAGCGAACGACGGAGACCGCATTAAACATCCCAAAGAAACAAACCACAAATTATTTCCGCACCCCATAAATAAAAAGCAGAGGCATCAGCAGCCGTTCGGAGAATTTATTCATGTAGATTGCTTTCGGATTTGCGAATGAAAAGCCACGAATTAATTAGTAGAGTCGATAAATAAGACGAAAGAAACATCAAGAGAGAGAAAGAGAGAGAGGTGGTGGGCTCGGCGAATTTAGGCGGATGGATGTGCGTCGCTGTGCCGTAGACGCCGCTCGTAAAAGCGGCCGTAAAAGACAGCTATAAATGAGGCCGCGCGCGGCACGCAAATGTTCGTAGCGTAGATTAGTTAAAGGAAAAATAGGAACATGTGTTTACATTCACAGAATCGCATTTACGACGCGCGTTCGCGGATTCCTCTGACGTAACAGCCGCGCGAAGGCGCGTATACATGCACGACCGTCTGAAAAATATTTGCGCTCCTAACGAGACAGACGCGCTTCTCTTTTCCCTGTCGGCTATTCAAAGGGGGCCACGCGGGACCGTTTGATCCGCGCCGTTTTCCGCAAACACGAATGAGAACGTTTCCTCCCGGCCGAATCTCCGAATGCAAATTTTCATCTTCGTCAAGAATCGGCGATTCTCGCGAATTTTTCTCTTGGGAAAGCCACCCAAGGAAATGTCTCGCGTCAAAGTGCAAAGTATCGTAGAATGAATTTTCCGCGATAACACACTTTGAGGATAAATTTAATCGTACAAGGAAAACGGGTTCGGCGCTTTCCGGATAACTCGGTGTCTATGCATTACTCATTGTATCCACTTGTCCGAGCTCTATCCTAAATATTGACGGTAGTACTATTTATTTTCTACGATAACTCAGTGCAGGCTGATAATTGTAGAGCGACGAGGTCGACGAAAAACAGATGATATCACACGATCGTAAATATTTACGATCAGTGGAAGCGGCGGGCGATGATCAGACGCGTTGTGGCCGAGCGCAGCGAGTCCTTAAGAGATTCCGCGAATTTTTCCGTATGCTCGTGTCAACAAACTTGCGTCGCACGTGTTCGATCTATCTGAGCGTATTTATCCCATAATTGTGCCATTATCTTGATAAGCAGCGGCGCCGCTAAACATACGCAACATCGTACAATTTCTTGGACGCGAACTGCAACAGAATTTCGGTTCTTGTCGCGCAGTTTGCAACCCAATGCCGTGGTTAATGGGTTTAGAAATTCCGGGCTCGAAATTGAAATCCGGTAGATATTGCTGCAGACCGCGCGCCGCCGAAACATAGTTGAAATTGGCCGCGATCAAGGATCGCAGATAGCGTTTAATTGCGGCGCGGCTGTTAAACCTGTTTGTAATCGAAACAAATAAACCTTCCGTTGTTGCGGGCCCCTACCCGCTTGATAGAAACGTTTCCACCGGCAAAATCTCGCGAAAACATCGCGCGGTTCGCGAATATATATCTACCGGACGGAACGGCGCGGCGCGCGGCATGTGTCACAAGCGAGAGAGGTGAAAAACGCCCGAACGGAACGCTCGATAACGACTAATTGGACGTACAAGCGACAAATTGATGTTTACTGCGGCGCGTGTAATGACACACAATTACGATAATGCCGCGTAATTGCACCCGAGATCGGTCTATCGGCGAAGAAAATGAGTTGACGCGACGCGACAACCGACTGGTTTCGCTTTCGAGGGTCTCGATTTTCGAGATCGATCCTTCCCGGTACCATCCGGATCCTTTTTTCCCCCTACTCGTTCCACAGAGTGTTTTTCACGCTCGCCACCTTTGTAATCCTCTGTCCACCGATATCCGCGAATTTATATCCTCCGAACGCGCCACGGCTGCGTTCGTTTTCAAACAATGCTCTTAATCTTCGGTTTAATGCTCTTTGTCGGGCCAACGATCCTTTCTTTATGCTACTGCGTTCTATTCTGTTGTCTTCGCAAATAATGTTCGTGTTGGTTCTACTCGTTGGTTCTTCGGTTTGATCGGGATTGAGAACGGTTCGATAAGAGTGTCAATTTGATCGCAACTTTGTTTCTTCGCGAATGCATTAAACGATTCTAGAAGAAGGTTTAGTGAAACGGTCTTTCTGTCGTGTAAAATAAAAAATTCGAGGTCCTAAACATTTATCGATGCAAGCAATGAAACATACCACGTCGGAACGAGATGAAACAGACCGAATCATTACAATTTTCACGTAACAGGCCAGGCCGTGACGAAAACCTGTTAATGTCCCCCCAGTTTCGCGGCAATGTTTATGTCCAGTTGTTGCATAATGGAGCGTAATAAAAACATCTGGCCGGCAAAACAAACCGATTAGAGAGCAGCGGAAAAAGACGCGAAGCTGTTGGGAGCTGTTTCGAGCGGATCCGCCGAAATATCAAGGAGCAGAGCTTGTCTAACGAGGCGCGTCCGCTTTATTACCGGCTGATTGCGCGTTTCGGCTCCGAGCCGGCGCCGATGGATTCGTAAACGAGGCCGAGGGAAAAAAAATGTATTTTTAACGAGACTGATTGAAAAGGAGCGCGTCAGCTCGCGAAACGAGCGCGGGCTTTTTATACGCGCACGCCCGGGCCCGGGCCCGCAACACACGCGAAAACAAAAGCGCGAGCTATCGGTGATTCGCGCGCGAGCGAGCGTCGCTTCGGGCGCATGACGTTGCAATACCAACGACAACAAGGATGATAGCTTCTCCTCTCGTTTTGACGTTTCAAGGTAGCACCTCGCTTGCGAATTCGTGACGCGCAAAAACTGCTCTGGACACTCGAGCGGTCGGCTCTCGCGATTTTTTCGAACCCTTTTGTTAGGACTGTCTTTGTTCGTGGTGGACGGTCATGGTGAATTCGCTGCATTGTTGTGGTGGGTATGGTTATTCGGTTTTTGGCACTTTGTAACTACGCTCTTTGTTCGATCCATAACAGATTTAATGCATATGTTTTTCTTGAATGTTCTCTACGTCATCTCATCAGTTGTAATGCTATTATTTTGCACTCAACGTAGCTGTGAAGAAGAAAGTGCGCTACGATCAGAATGATGTAGGACCTAGAACCTAGGACATGCTTGGCGCAAAGGGCCAAACAGTCCTGTGACGGAGTAACCCGTCTGCGGATAATGTTCCTTTGACCCAGCAGCTGGTGACCCACATATGGTCCGTGTCGGTTTTGGCACGGACATATTCACGCACGGGACGTGTCGGATTTAATGCGGACGTCCACATATGGATCGAATGGATCTCCGCGCGAATATCCGTGGTACTTCTGCATCGGTCATTCAGAAACGCAATTACTGCGGAATTCCTGCGAAGATAGCGCAAATCCCGTCGTCCGTCCTACGAAATCGTTTTCGATAAAAGTTCGCAATTCGCGGGAGTTAAATACGAATTATTCAGAACGTATCGCTCGGCGATCGGCCCGTCGCGTCGCGTTGATCGTCGAGCGATTAACGAATCCCGCTAATTAAAAGCACACAGAGACGTATCGAGCAAACAGTTGGCGCGGCACCTTTGATATTTCGTTTTCCGAAGGACGTCTACCGGGAGGATTCAATCGAACAAACATCGGGGATGTTTGTCAATAGGAATCCGAAAATTTCAATATTAGGCGTGCAAATAAATTCACCATTATTTTGTTGTACCTTTTTCTTAAAACGCAGAAATATGTTAAATAATATAAATTCTGTTAAGATCTATTTTCGTGTAAACACACTGCAAGAACATGTATCGAACCGACTGAGCTTTTCGCACCTGATACAAGACTGGCGGTACAGAGTCCTTATTGTGCGGCGAATTATGCGATCTCTCTCCGCTTGGTATTTCATCGCCTCCGATGGTGTCCCGTGGGTAATACCGGGGAGAGCTCCTCTGTAATTTCGAAGCGGGTGGTATCGCGGACGAAATCACAGAAGGCCGCGGTGAAATTGAAGAATCGTTTCGCGCCGCGCCGATTGAAATATTTCACGGTCGATTTAACTCGCGCGAGAGCTCGAACCTCCCAGGTTCGATGTCTATTAATGCTCCCGGCGAGCGTCGCGCGTCGGATAAATGAAATCGTTAACCGTGCTCTCTGGGGCTCCTCTCTTGTCGTTCTTTCGATCGCTGTTGGCGCTCTGTAACTGTTGTTTGTTAATAGAAAACCAATTAACCTTTAGCCGATCGAGTGGTTCGGAGAATCGTTTCATTTGCATGTTTTATAGCGATTTTTATGGTTTTCGCGCTGAATCGACGTCGATTAAAGCAATTCGGGCGAAAGAGCCTTCTTCGAGTTTTAGAATTGCAGAACTGCAATAAAAATCGCTAAATACGTTATTTTATTAAAAAATAAACAGCTGTGTAAAAGGTTAGCTTTCGAACAGTTTCCAAGTCTCCAGAGCATTCACGTTCCTAGATCATGTTACCCAGAATAACATTACTATTTTTTTGCAGTGAATTCCGAAGGAAATCTTAAATCTTCCGTGGCCGCTGACGCGTTCAACGTCATTCTAAAGCCTACAGCTAGTTACCACTGACGTGGTTCTACGTCATTTTGTATTTACAGCGGGCTACGTTTTATGTTTACTAGGAATTTATCACTTAGATTTATGATTACTGCAGGTATCTCAATTTGATAGCCACGCGTACAGCTCCGCGCATGATTATACGAACGATAGAGATTTCACGCGTCATTGTTGATACGTATAAATGTCGCATGTTATTGTTAGGATAAACGACTTTTCAATAGAATAATTAAATCTGCTTACGCAGGCAGGTAAAACGACGGAGAACTTTTTTTTTTAACTTCTAAAGGAAAACTGCGTTGTTTTTCTGCATATAATATACAATTTTGAATTGAGATATATATACGTATATTTTTTGGACCTTCGATGACCCAGCCTCCGTGAACCTAGACAACCAAAATCGTGTCAAAACTAACAATGGGCGACCAATGAAATGCGTAAAGAATTTCAAAGACGGATTCGACAATGTTGAATCACAATTTTTTGAAGAATAATTTTGAAGAAATTCGAAATTTCATGCAGAAGCAAGAAAGAAATTTGATTACGCACGTCCGTGATACTCGGCCTTGCAGTTGAGTTGCTATTGTTTTCGTATTTATTCCTTGGCGTAACGATCGTGCGAAAAAATTCACCTTTAACGTCTTGTTTGCTTTCTTATCAATTGATGGATGCTTTTGCGTCAATTATTTTTTCTAGCGAAGACGCACCGATATTTTTCAGATACGCGTAATCATTCACTATTCTAACATTCAAGAGATAGTAATCGAGGCGATCTATTAACATTTCAATGGATCGACGGCACTCATTCTCCCACCCTTCAAGTTCTTTCGACATTGTTCACGTGTTTGTCTCTTCATTAAGCTGAAATAAGAATCTGCGCTTCTATTACAAATATCTATGTCCGCCGTCCGATCTGTCGTTATTTTCACCGCGACCACGGTTTAAGCAACAATCAGAATTCATGCCGCACCGGTTGCCCTTTGCTTTATCGTTATTGCATTTTCGAGCGAGGACGGAGCTAGGGTCCCGTGACCGTGTCTCTCCCTTCGTCCTCGTATCTCGACCCTGCACCTTCGACCCGCCCCCGCAATAACGCCGGGGTCGCGCCGCTTCGAATTATGCAACCGGGGAATATAAAAAATGCACCGGGCATCGTTCTGGATGCGGCGGCGGACGCTTTGCATACCGTCGAGAATCCGACCCGTTCGTTCCTCTAGCGTTCTATTATGCCATAAAGCGCGGGATATACATTACGTGCACGCACACGCGACCCGGGCTGCACCGCCACGCGAAAACGCATCGTAATGACAGCCGTAAACAATGGCTCCCGGAAAGACCCCGAACAGAGAGACACTGCGAGACAGAAAGAGAAAAAGTAAGGGAGCTAGAAAGGGATGAGAGTAAATCAGAGAAAGAGAGAGGGCAAACGAGGGAAAGAGAGGAGAGACAGCAGTGATTGGGCCAAGGGGAGTCGAGCCGCGTTCCGAGCGTGCTTTCGCGACATCATCGTCGAAGGATGAACCGCGATCGACCGGGGACCATCCCTCGCAACAACAAATTGGCTGGACGTATCGCGTTGGCGCATTCTTCGATCGAACTTGATTGCCGCCGCCTGATGAACAGCTCTGCCGAGACAGCACTCGCGGAGAAAACGCATTAGCACGGCTCCATAAGGTGCTCGGGATCATCAATTTTAATAGCGCTCAAGGGCTACCATTGTGCGCCATCGCCTCTATGGGTTGCTTCGCGGAATCCCGATGGTGCTAGGAATTTTAATGTTTATTACCCTACGCGCAACCCAAACCTTCCTTTTTTAGCTGTTGGCTTGCTATCGGACACTGATTTTTGTATTTCTCGCTGTTGAAGATTAAACGACAGAGCGCGGGTCTGTTTCAATACAGACTCGTGTGTCTGATCGATACAAAATCAGGATTCCTACCTTTCTACAAGACAAGAACCCGGGATATTGATGTATCGAATCCCTTCTCGCAGATACTGGAACCGAACTTGCTTGGCAGAGCTTCTCCTTCTTCTCCTCGAGGCGAAAATGTCCGAAATTTTCCAAGAACCGGTTCCCTAGACACGGACCTTGTCACAGCCGGAGGAAACGCGAATTGGCTTTCATCATCGCAATGAACATTATCGCAAGCTTCTGCGATCGATTGCTGCGAATATCGACTCGTCTACAATCGCGAGCCGTTCGACGGATCGCATCGCATCGCTCCGCATCGCAGGGGGGTAGGAAAAGAGCAAAAGGAAAAATGGACGTCGCGAGGTCTGAAAGCAGCTCGGGCTTTTTTCCGCGTTCGGTCGGGGCCAGATTAAGTCCATCGAAATTTAAACGCGCCGATTCGCCAGCGTTTTTTTTTGTTCCCCAGGGGTCTTTTTCCCAGGGTCTTTTTATCGGGAATCGTTATCGACTCGGCCGTGGTACGCGCGCCGAAAAATAGTGCACCGGACGACAAACGTCCCCGTTTTTCGGCTTGATTCCCCGTCGTCCCGGGTCAAAGTCGCTGGCCTGGGAGAGATCGTTCGTTTCCCGTGCGATTGTTCCCGATTTTTCCACTGTAAACAGTCTGGGGTAGGAGGGGAAGCGAAACCTCGTGGATTTCGAAACGCGAGCCTCTCGTACACGGGAAGGAAATATTTACGTTCGGCCCCCGATGTCGCCACCCGGCCGATAAGGATTGTCGACTGTGCACGGTTATGACCGTACAATTTCTAAATGAAATCTCCCCTGCGCCGCGATACCGTCGCGTAGTTTACGGGGACGATCATGATCGCAGGACCCCCCGACGCGCGGTCGTGTAAGCGTCACGCGCCCCGGAATCGCCAAATGTTTCGCTACCCTAATCTCCGGGAGTCGAGGCGGACGTACAGTACTGCCAAAAAGTGACGCTGTAGTTTTCGATTCGAAAACACACGTATTTCTCGGTACGCCTGTTTGTCTATGGAAGCGATAAAACAAATAGCGTCGCACTGTATCGAATCGTATAGCCAACAGAAAGCTGACAGTGTTAGGAACAGTGTTTCTCCTAGAGAATAGTTTGGTCCAACTCGGCGACCCGTCTGGCAGTGTTTTAAGCGTGCAAATGCAGCGATAGGGCAGGAAGATAGAGCTTGGACACCTGGGAGCCAGCGTCGTTTCATTCATCTTGTCCAGCCCTGTATCTCCCCCGATTCCGACACAGTTTTCGCATTGTCGGAGGTAATAGAAATCCTACGGCGAACAAGATAAACAGAAAGAATACAAGCCGTGAGTCATGGTCGGAGAAGTGGTCTTGAGTGACCAATTGATTCTATCCGAGGCGCGGGCGTCGAACAATCAGAACTCGGAAAGCACTCTATCATGGGAAACATCGAACGGCCATCCAAGTGTTCCCCGTAACACCGATCGAAAATGGATCGAAATGCATCGTCAGAACAGGAAGACGCTCGACGATTCTTCACCCCTATCAGCACAAACCCCCAATGGTTCAACCGATTGTTCCCTGCTTCGTAAGTGTCGGCTACACTAGACAACACCGGAACAGCATAAACCGAGAAGCACATCGACTGCCAGTCGTCTCTGTATTTTGCGGTTAATGCATCCGGCTCGCGGAGCATCCATCATCCCTAGCTTTCCGCCACTTTTTCGATGTAATTAATCACGGGCACCATTGCTTGCCCTGGGGCTACGCGTGATCGTAATCCAGGGACGAATCCTTCCCAGAAGGACATAAACAGCGGACAGTATCACGGTATCGTGTGATGCTATCGATCCACCGTTTCGTTCCTGGAAACTGCCCCAATTCTATAGCACGCGCGCACCTTCTAGTTTCGCGTTAGATTTTTGTAGGGAGTCTTTCTATGCCATGATTTTCCAGCAAGGAATAGCAAAATTGTTGAAGTTCTTTGCAGATTATCGATTAAATATTTGTTGAAATAAGTTGTTCTAGCGATATCTTCGCGACCTGGCGGGTTCCAAGCAGAATCCGAAGGAACGCTTCGATCGAGAGGTTAACCGGGTCTCGGCTCGGACACTTAAACGCGAGTATCGCGAACATTCGGCATAGAGTCGAGAGGAAACTCTTTGACGTCGGTCGAGCCGTTAACTCGGATCTCTCGCGGCCATTAGACCGGATTGCTCACTGACCGGGGACAATCTAATGAACGATAGATCGGGACAATGGTCGTCTTCGAGCTGCTTCGGCTGACTGCACGTCGAGAACGTACGATGACTCGATCGTTCGTTCACGTGTATTCAGAATGACAGCCGTCTATAAATATTCAACATCCCTGTATCGTTTATTTTGTTGAATCTTAATGTGCAACCCGACACCGCGTGTCTACAGACGCCACGGGCCAGAAACCTTGGAACGGCTAGTCGATTTTCGGTGATATAATACGTATATCGCGCGAGACAAATTTTCTTCCGACTCGATGCTAATATTTTTGGAAGCTCTCGGTCCCCGCTTTTCATAAATGAGCCCGTGAGAAAGACACACAGAGCGAGGAACATGTTTGTCAGTCATTGTGCACACATAGGCTATGATTAATAGTTCACTTTTCTGCTAATAGCTTTATTCAAACATCGCTTTTTCTAAAATACGACACGTGTAAGTGGTTTCTCCTGTAATATAAACAGCCGGAGGTGTAACGATTCGCTCGGGAGTGCACCGAAATAAATACATAACAAGAAACGACGATATTTGGCCGGAGCGAAACGAATGGACGCATTTTGCGCAAATTGAACGGGTTACTCTTGTTACACCGGTAAAAGCACCGATGTAGATAAACTTCGCGGTGTTCCTGCCGAGCATATATACCCGTAATGGAGACGGGCAATATCGCTTTTTCGAATTTTGCAATAGTATATGCATTCCTGAAATTCAGTAGAGAATTCGCCGCGGTAAGATGAAAAATCGGGTCGTTGGTTTTTGTACGTTTTATCCATTCAATCGCGCGTCGAAAAATATATCCGACGCGTTAACAAAACGGATACCAGAGAATTTCCGATTTTTTAGTCCGAAATAAATTCTAAAAAAAAGCGAAAGATCTCGTCATCCAATTTGTCTGTATTTTTCTTGTTTCTAAGACAGTTTTATAGCGATGGAGATATTTTTAATTGCACTATAGTTTACTAAAATTATGGAAATATAGGGCTTAAACCTTGTATTCGATTATTGCATAGATTCTGACTGCACTGCAAGTAGGAAATCGGGCTTATTTATCTGCGACGAGTTGTTAGACGGATCGCAAGATGTTTAATTCGGTTCAAGGATATTCTAGTGCTCGTCGCGCAGTTCTCGTCCGCGAGAACGTTGTTTTAGATGTATAGGATGACTGTTTTCGTTGAAATTCGAGTCTGCCGGTGAATGGTTGTCGAAGCGATCGCATACGATGCTCGAGTCGCTCGAGTTTGAATTCGAATTCGCACGGGCAGATCGTTGAGAATAGGCGGGATGTGCACCGGAATTATCGGCAGTCCAGGTTAAATTTGGGTGCGTGGATGTGTCTCTTGGCACCATGGAATCGTTCCTCGATTATCCTGCGGCAGAACGACTGCTCGCGGAAGGCGACCGAGGCGCGACGGCGCGGCGAGGCGGTTCTATTAAAAGCGGGACACCGACGAAAATTAATCCTAATGCACGAAAACGGCGGACCAGGCGGGTATATTTAGGTCCGTCAAATGGAACCCGGTCGAAATAGAACAAAAGTCGAGCCGCTTTGTCATCCTCGGGAGCCCAGTGATCGTGTGCAACCGAGACGCGACGTTCCATGAAACTGAATCCCCGAAAAATTGGATCGCGGAAAACTATTTCGAACGAGGTCGGCTCCGAGAGAGAGAGCCAGACTCACGCACGCTCCACTAAACGATACATATTTCCGAAAGCCAATTTCTCGAATGAATTTTTTTACCAACAAATTCGATGGACGCGCCGCGTCGATACCGACCCCGTTCACTGTAATTCGCGACCGACAGGCTCGAAAATTTCATTGATGCGATATGTATTTCGATTCCCACTTTTGTACACTCGTTCTTGAACTGTTTCATCGCGGAGGTACATTTATGCAGTTTTATTTGCACAGCAAATAAACGCATAAGTTTGATTAGAACGTGGAACATTTTGACAGGGTCCCAGTCAGTTTGTTGAAAACAACGAGCGAACGTACAGCCCGCGGAGGAGCGTTTCGCGATATTGTTTGAACCCCGGTTCACCTTCCGTCGCCGAGGGAATCCATAATTTATTGGACGACGTGGCGCGGCGTGGCGTGGGCTGGTGGCGTGGCCCACTAAATTCATACGAGCGACGCGGACAGCAGAAGCAATTCGTAGGTTTGCTGGGCGGCTGGGCCATCGAACGTTTGCGTGGGGTAAACGTCGTGAATACACATTCGGGAGAGCGTTCTCCAACCCCGTGGCAACGGCAGTAGCAACCTCGGCCGCGAATATCGAGGGCCACGTGTCGATCGCACGTGTCTCCTCTATCCCTCTCTCATAAACCGCGAGTGCATGCTACCTGCGTGCGAGCCGCGCGTATCTTACGCGATACGTTACGTTAGGCGAACCTGAGAACGTCCGCCGCTGCGCTGCTGGCATCGCGATAGCGGAAGACGCATGGCGAAGACGCTCGGACCTTGAATTAACGATACAGATTCGCCCCGGCAAAAGTTCTACGTACGCTCTCCTCGAAGAATATTTGCTTTTTTACTCGCGTCAGTTTAGTGTTCATTCCACCGGCCAGAGTCATAAATATGTAACGAGACTTCTGAATGATATTAACACTTGATGAATAGACTGCGGGCTCTTTATGCTAAAGCGCATTTTTAGCGCCGCGTTCGCTCGAATATCGCGCGACTTTTATCGTAATACGCGGAGAAATTTGCTCGGACATTTCCTTTCGAATCGTTTGATGTACTCGTTGAATAGCCATTCAAATCTGACCTGTTCCGCTCGCTGGTTCCAGTGTTCAGCACTGGAGTTAGTTAGAAGCTTCTCCTATTTACTAGAACGATATTAAAGTGTTTGATATTTATTGCAGCAGGTTGAGCATCCTTATGCAGAAATTCGCTGTGTCAATTCGAAGCATCACGAGCCAAATAGATATTTCTTGTCTCCTGCAGCGATCCTAACGAGTTCACAATAATATATGGATATTCTTAACAGTTTAGCTACACACACCGTTACCCAACGATCTCGTAAATACCGAGTTGTCTTCAGTAATGTAATCCAATAATTTCTCTGGAGATTATTCTGTGTAAAAATATCTTTACGGTTCTTCCAGATATACATACTACCGGTTATTCAAAGCGCTATTAATTCGCTCTGTCGGTAATTAAACCATCAAATTCCATTAACCTCTCCGGTACTTTCATTTTCACTTTTTAATCAATATTCCACTTCAACCTGATCACCAACGACAGAGACGCAAGTCCGACAGATTTCCTCGAGAGAAACTGGTAACGCTTGTCGAGCGAATATTTGCTAGTTCTCTGAGAAAAACCTCAAACAGATGTCCGACGTTCTCCAAAGTAAGAGTCAATGGAATGAAATGACACTGGTGTGATGTGTGATATGATTTCCGACATCGCTAAACGGAATCAATTGCCGCAGGAATACAAGAAAAGCGTAGAGTCCGCAGAAGGAGTTAATCTTAGCACGAGCAGCCGTCGATACACGGTCAACATTGACACAGCGATCGAGGGATCTTTGTTTCTCGGTAACCGCGGAGAAAGATCGAGGGCCGATGTGCACGCTAATCGAGGATCCCGCACGTGGTTTTTAAAGTCCGACATAAACGCGCGTGCGGCGGCGGCCACGATTGCATAACCATCAGATATATACACATGTTTTACGCGGCTCGAAGTGCCATTTACATTCTTCGCCGATTAAACAGAGAGGATTGTTCGTTGAACGTAGTAGCCTATCTAGAGAAAGAGAGAGAGAGAGAGAGAGTTTGTCGCGTAGGGATCGCTTAATTAAGACCAATTACGATTGACGTTATCGCGATAGCGGAATTAGGCAAACAGCCCGTGTGCCGGCGGGATAATGCAAGAAAACGAGCGTCACGGAATGTTTTATCACAGAAAAGAGACCTCCCGTGTGCGAGAATGTGTGCGTTGCGCTGGCCTCGGATGGGCCACGCAAGCCACAGCTGAAAACACAGCTGCACAAGCTTACACCTGCACGGTGTCGCCGAGCCGGTTTTTTTTCCGCCTCTCGCCTCTGCCTCGCATTATCTGTCTTTTTTCTCCTTTTGCCCGTTTCCGAATGAACGACAGCACGTGTAGCCACGTAGCGACGCGTAACCGAGAGTCTAATGACACCGGGACGTTGCGTCGACGACACGTAACGATCCATCGATCGAGTACTCCGAGATCGATTCGCGTCCGATAGCTACTACTCGAACGGAGAATCTTATCTTCGAGTAGATTTTTCTAACCGACTTCCATCGCGCCCGATGATTCGCAACTTTGTACAACTGCAACCTCTGCACCCTTACGCGCTAATCCCCTTTTTTCAGCTATCAGTTTAAATACAGCGAGCTGTGTGTTGTGAGTCAGCTGATACTAGCCATCTGAATGATTAGAACAGTTTCAACATTGAACTTACCACGGTCAAGTGACCGGTTGTTTATTCTGTGCTCATCAAAATTATTAGAAAATCTTTTATTTATAAATTTTTTAACGGAAACACCACCAAGTTTTTACACAACTGTCAGCAGACGAATAAAAAAGGCGCCTGTCGCCTCAGGACGCAACGAGAGACAAGAAGCTAATTGCACCGTCTGCCAGTTTCTTGCGTGGATTTTGCAAGTAATTGTATTGCAAGAGATTATTTAGAATGTATTCTTCAATAAAGTCTGTAATACTCGAGCGAGTTACAATCGAGTGAGACGCCCTCGAAATTGTTGTGCTTAGATGCGAGGGAAGTGTTTCGAGTTATTAAGGAAATTGCAACAACGATAGGGGAGCCTATCAGGCACGAGGTACACACTGCGTTCGTCACGTGTGAACGACGCAATGCTGCGTGTCACTGTACACTTCGGTATACGCGATATCGTCGATCGATCGATCGATTACGCGGAAAAATCACTACACGCGTCGCTGTTACACGACGAGAATTTCTAATCGCTGAAACGGCTGATTACAGGTGATAACGTTCGATCCACCTTTCTTCGGAACTCGCCGATTTTTTTTTCGAAAATTACGTGCCTGATGGACGATGAACATTGTACTATTGGTTATCAAATTTCTGCCTCCTCATGGAAACTACGACGAACAAAGACTCGACACTTCTGTAAAAGATGACTTAGGTTAATTCGTATCATCCAGCAAGATTTATACTATCGTATACATTCGTTGTAGCCGAGTCGCTCCGTTTTTATTGTGACACTACGTACATAATACGATTTCGGTCGTAAGTAATTCTCGTAATCGTACTTCCTGTTTCTTAACTCTTCCAGGGTTAGGTTTCCAAACAGCGTGGCCTTCTATCTCACTGAACTTCGCCCTTCACGCTAAGTAATTACGATAATTAATTTTTTCTCGCGTCCTCTGTGACCTTTGCTGTGGCGTTACACTTTTTTTCTGTCGCCGTAATTGACGCGTTTATTTCAAAAACAGTTTTGTGGTCGTTGATATTTTATATGTCTCTGGCTTCACATATCTTCTCGCGAATTTTTCTGAAATAATTTTATCCTTCTTTCTGTGTTTTCTTTCTTTCTTCTCCAAGCTTTTTGTAGAATCGCGAAAAGCTTATGTGAAAAATCGGACGCTCCGCATGCAACCGTCTAATAGGTGGCTTTCAAAATATTATGACATAGAGTGACACAGCAGGCAAAGATTTCGCTCTATTTACACAACACGCGAATCGTTGACAATCAGAAGCACGTGACGCAGCTACGCGTTAATCAAAGTGTTCTCCTATTTCATATTCTCGAACATGTCGTCTGCGAGTACCTCTCGCCGCGTTATCGAGCGCGCGTGGTCTCGTCGCAGAATATTCGAATCGGTTGCGAAAGATTTCTAATCGCTAATTGAAACGTGGAAGCAGCTTTTTATCCGCTATCAGGGGGATCTACCGTTTTCGCGGTAGTTACGTTATCGAGCGTCGCCGGTAATGCGTTTACAAACTGCGTCGAACTGCTCCGGCCAACCGGAGGAATCCGCGAGTAATTCCATTATCTCGTTACCATTGCGACCAGCTTCGTTTACGTCAAAGAAGACACCGATGCTCCCGTGCACGCTATTTGCTCAACTTATCAAGAGCTAGCCACTCGTTGCTCGGATGACGTCGTTGGTATTGTTTGCACAATAGGCCGCAATTTTTGCCAACATCCTCGTGGTCAGGTGTCGGATTTTATACTTTTATCAGAAAAATAAGTAAGGCAGTGAAAAGCGATTAAGCCAAAGTCCCAGCATTTTTGCCCCGCATACAGGGTGAGGCACCTAACTTGATCACCTCGAATAATAATAGGCGCAGTTTATGAAAATGCTGAAACATGCAATTCAAATGGCATTGGAGAGCACATCTGATAAAGTGCGTGTTTTTTCCGTGGTACTTCAGAGATTTCAATTATTATTTTAATTTAATTAGTAAACCGTAGATATACGATAGAGTGTCAAAATCTGAGTATAATTGACCTTCATACGATGGGATTTAACTATTGCTGATATCATATTAACTATTAGGTTTAGGACGTATGAAGGTGAACACTTTTATACTCGGAATTTGATGCTCTATCGATCTATGGTATAAAAGAATAGGACATTCCATTTAAGAAAATCAAGGTGACCTTGAAATCTCTGATGATAAGATGAGCTCTCTGATGCCATTTAAATTCCATGTTTCACATTTTCATAAACTGTGCCGTTAAATCATTGTTCGAGGTGATGAAGTTAGGAGCCTCACCCTGTATTGTATACCCTCGAGAGAACTACAGTGGGTGTAGAAAGTATTCGTACACCTTTTAAAAACTAATAACTTTTTTATAATTGTACCAAACGACCTGATTTTTTATAATCAATTAGAAGCATTAGTTTACAAACTGATATGCAAAAAAGATTTTCCAAAAATTACAATTTACAAGGTTGCAGGCAAAAATAAAAAAGGCGCGAGTCTCACGATTCTCATATTATCATACTTAATCACACCTAAGCAAGTGAGTGAAAAATTGTGAAATTAAATTTGTTTCCCTTACATTTAAACTTTTAATAGTTACTACTTTTGAAAATTGTATCTCAATTGTGTTTATTTTCTCTTACAGACGCAATTCAATATAATCTTGAAAATGGTCGAAATCAATGACCGAAACGTCGATTTATTTGAAAATTAGCAAAATTGCTTAGTTAATTTTTTGTTTTTTTGCATTTAACGATCGAACCGTAGCGCCGATATCATTAATAATTGTTATTAACAAGAATACGATCGATATAAATAAGTTTATTTACCATAGATCTAGAAAACATACATTTAAAATTTTTATTAAGGACCCAAATAAAAAAGTTTCACAAAAATGCCTTTTTTATTTTTGCATTTAACCTTGCGAATTACAATTTTTGGAAAATCTTTTTCGTATATCATTTCGTAAACCAATTATAAAACATCAGGTTGTTTGGTACAATTATAAAAATGTTATTAGTTTTTAAAAAGTGTACGAATACTTTGTACACCCACTGTATATTAATAAAACCTTTCTCACGAGCTATGGAGTACATAAAGGAACGTTAGTATTATATTATATTATATTACCATCCATTATTTTATTTAGTGGAGCAATTTCTTGGATAATTACAGTCCTTTCCAGACTTTGGCAATGTTTAACTTGCTTCAATCCTAAC
Organism: Lasioglossum pauxillum; assembly: GCA_933228785.1. Taxonomy (NCBI): domain Eukaryota; kingdom Metazoa; phylum Arthropoda; class Insecta; order Hymenoptera; family Halictidae; genus Lasioglossum; species Lasioglossum pauxillum. The sequence continues at coordinate 4,368,434 of OW121702.1, forward strand.
CTAACCTCAAAACATGGTTGCCCACCCACTGTACACTTTGCTAGAGCGTTCTTCCGCTCATAACCAGTGTCCGCGAATGAGCCACTGTGTAATAAATATTCGCTGGACAGTGGCGTTTCCCGAATCCTGTAGGAACCCCGTGAGAGACCATCGAAGAAGGACACGGCCAGCTTCCCCTTACTCTTGGCACGGGGCCCGCCCGCTAATGTACGTAGCCGAATAAATCTGAGCGCGTGTCGTTTCTTCACGTGACGGTGCGCTACGTGACGTCACCTCGGACATGAAGCCCTCTAAACAATGGTCAACGGCATCCGGCTCCCGCAAATATAGATCCCACGTAGCCGGTACCATTCTCGAAATTCTGTTCCGTGACGGGATCACGACGTTACGTGATCTGAACGGATCGATACGTAGCTCTTACCACCGATCGATCGATCCCGGTATAATTCTGTTGTTCTTTGTCACTCGTTTGCCAAGTCGATTAACCCTTATTATTAACACTTTGCACTGCATCGGCGCCGCTAGGTCGACAGACATAATTAGCTACATACGTGGTAGCTCGTTTGTCAACGACGAATTTTGTTTGCGTTTTTCATAATGTTCTCGTAAGAAGAAAGAAGTTCCTACGACTTCGTTAGCGGTCTCAGCAGGCCGAATGGAAAGTCACGTGAAATTGACAGGGCACTCGACGGTCAAATGCCCTGACATCACCGAGGAATTTAATATATGTATATACCATCCATAAATCCGCGGCGCTACTCTCCACTTAAAACTGTACGTCATCGTACCCCGCGTGAATCATTCAATTGCTCCAATCGAATGTTCAAGAATGTTAATAACATTCGCTCCTGTATCCATGCATCCAATACTCCTTCTTATCGTGAACGTTCTTCCATACCTCCTTCTATGTATCTTCTGCTACTTTTCCGCAATATACATATTTCTAACACGGTCGTTACAACTATTACATTCACTTAAGTCGGTGTAAAAAGTATTCGCACATCCTTTAAAAACAAAGAACAGTAAAAAAACCGCCGATAAGTGTTTTCAAGCAGATTATAGATAATAGTTAGCCATCCTGTCGATTTACGATAATAAGTAACGTAGACGGCGTCCGCGTGTAATGCGAAATGGCGCCAGACTTGTAATTTCTCCTCGTTATTTCAGTATCGTCGCGCGGTTATGTCATCGAATTCGTTCTTTTATCGCCCCGAAGAACTTTTGCAAACGAACACAGTTTGGCAGTCCGTTTGGCGCAGGGGACAGCGTTCTAGACCTCTGATCCAGATTCGCGTGTTCGATCTTCGCGGGGGATGATCCCCCTTTTTTCAATTACGGGAGAAACAGCTGGTCGAGATCCCTGTTACATAAACCCTTTTGTGATATACTCGATTTCCTCGGATTCGATAAGACTTCGATCGGTTTCCTAGGAAAGACCGTGGCAATCGTTTCGCAGGAACTGCAAGACCAATGTTTACACCCGATTTTTATGGAACACGATATGCCCCATATTCCTAGATTACTATTCCCGGTATCTAGAGCGCCAGGCGTGCAAAGTAAATCAATTAATCAACTTCGATTTCGATCGATATCGACCGGAAACGAATTGCTATATGTATGTATACACAGAGAGCCTCAAGCCTCGGAAGATAAGTGGTCAGATTAAATCCAATGTATCGGGCGACCGTGTCGGTATCTATGGAACGACTGCTTCGAGGAGTCTTTCAGCTTTCGAAAATTCTTTTAACATTTTTTTCATAATTTTATGCCTTGTAAAAGCATGTTCCTAGAGCGTCACAGTCAAATTTACATGTTCCCACTAAATTCTTCGAACGTCTGTCAGCGAATATAGCAACTTCAGAGTTACGGTGCTCGACTCGTCTCCTCGAGAAAAAATCGTAAAAATCGTTCTATAATCGGAGCGCTAAACTAGTCAGATCAGACATGTTTTTCGCACCTCGAAACCTTCGATTAGAGTCCCTGGTGCATTCATAAGCTCGGCCGGGCAGTTACTTTGGCTAAAGAACTATGCTGACCCGGCTAAAACCGTAGCAAGAACGTCACCACGTTCCCGATAACTCACTTCAAAATTAGATCGGCGAAAGACCGGTGTACAATGAACGGCGGCGTGCGCGCGGGCTCCAAGAAAAGTCAGTTAGTGTGTGACGAGAGGGGTCTCGGATCGTTCGGGGAATCGTTTCGGGCAAGTTACGAGCCCGACGGGCCTCGGGGGATGCGTACAATTCGTTGGGAGGACCGGCAACGATCGTGACCGGTTGTTTAGGCTGCGCGGGCGAGCATGAATCTCTCTCATTGTCGTACGGGACGCGTCTACGCAACTCGACGACTATACAGGGTGAGTCTCCTAACATGATCACTTCGAAATCAAATCGATTATTCACAGTGAAAGGAAATTCGAACAAAAGCGAGGTTTGCCATCGAGGTTCAAGAAAAGATACTACAAATCCCATTTAGAAGATTGAAGCCGATTCTTGTGTCTCGATAAACAAGTCATCATTAGCTTGACATCATCGCTTGCCATTTTATAGCAAGGGTTCAGATAAAGTTATGGAAAAAGGAAGAAGAAGTACGTGAAAAGATGACTTCGTAATATGACTCTGCTGATGTCTGGAGTACAGTAAAAAATTGTTGAACAATTCGAAGTGGCCAGGTTAGGCGACTCACCCTGTATGCGATCCGGTTGCGTCACCGTGGCCGTCGCCGCATCACGTGAAGAAAAGACACGCGTCATTCGTTCGCGGATGTACATTAGTAACTGGGCCAATTGCCAACAGTGAAAGAGATATAAATGCGTTTCTTCGCTACGTCATGCCAAGGAACGCGAACAAATGAGGAGAATGTCTAGTGGGGGCAATAAAGAGGAATCAATTGTCCGTTTCGATGCCGGCTATCGTTTTGCCGGGGACCACCCCGTGGACGATTCCCCAGGAATTATTCCGAGGGTTTGCCGGTTTTAAAAATTTAATCACCCCTCCCTCTGGGGATGTCGATAACGTCCGGGGACTTACCGAGATCAGTCGCCTGGTTCTTCGCAGAATGCGCGAGGTCACGCTGACGAGAACTTCCTCCGAGGACATGCTTCGAGGATGTCCATGAAACGTATATTCTTCCTTACACCGCGATCCGTCACTGTTACTTAGCTCCTCACTGCCAGAAACATCGCCGCAGGTTTCAGGTTTTTTATTTTCAAATTTTCAAGAAGAATTAAGTATATCGCGACCGTTCCAAAACAAACACGATATTGATATTCCCGCGAGAATGACAATTTCCCGTGTCACTTCGCTGTCTTAACACTCAAAGAAACGATCACGAGACATCAGAGTACGGTGTCTAGAGCTGTCAGGTGTCCAACGTCTGCAGCACACGAAATCGCGAAAATTCTCGAGGTGTGACAAACTAGCAAACAGCGTTACTGCCAAAAATTCGTTTCCGTGGTCGTCTCGCGAACTAACGAGACTATTCTATGGACCCCGACGCCTCTCGAATTAAATATATAAGCATCGATCGATAGAACCGTGACGTCATGGTGCGGACGTCATCATCGGCTGCTCGCGGAAGTCATTCGATCGCACCTTTTATCGGGTCATAACTACGACGCGACGATTCAATGCTCGTAAAGAAACCTATATCCTCTGAAATAATCGTTGCGCCGGAGCACCATATGTGCGTCGATCTTCCGGGAACATGGCGCTCGTTGCTCGAGCATCGATGATCAATGTACTATACGTACTGTTACTTGTACGCGATCCCAATTGTGTTAGACGGCAACAAGATCCAATGAAAAGAATTTACTTTGAAGTTCGCGCTCGTCTCTTGTCGATACGCTTGTGCTCTATCGATCATCCTAGATCCTCGCTATCGAGTCAAACCTCGCTGAAATGCGCGGATCAAAATCGCTGCTCACTCGCGAGGAGGACAATTTTTGCCTTGTTTACGAGTACATAGATTTGCGAATGCCAGCAGTAAAATCTTGGTTGTGCTGTGTCTTATCTACGTAGTCTATTGTTTAATCTGCGTGAAGAGCCACAGGCTAATTATAGTTGTTAAACGTCACTACTAAAAACCGCGGACGATCCGAAATGTCGAAATCGAACGGACCACAAAGTGCCGGTAATAATACGGGCCGATAATAAATAATTTTCACGGGCGGATTCTGATGTTTGGCCAACAGCCGGGCCGGGTCGGGCCGAGCGCACGCGTTGACGTACTCGCGGCCGTCACGGTTTGCTCCGTGACGACCGACGCCGTCACAAATTGCGTCGAACTGACCGTCGCGACGGCACAACCCGACACAATGGACCGAGACGACCAGCCCTCGCACGTAACATACGTTAGAACCGCGGTTCGTTCCTCTACCGCCTATCGATCGATCGTAAACATTTATAGAGTCGGTCGTCTTATTCCCATGCCTCTTGTTCTTTTTATAGTTGATTGTCGCATTGTTACCAGAAGCGGCTATTAACCGGCGGACCTGCTCCGTCCTTCTGGAATGGGTCCTTTCGTCCTCCGCAGACAATCTGCTTCGCGACGTCCAGCTTGCCCTTTTCTTCTCGTTTTCCTATCTTGCGGTTCTTTAATTACTCGGATTAAGTGTCTCTGTTAGAGGGACACGTGAGTTGAGTTAATGTTTGAAATCAAAGGAACCCTCGAAGTTCAAAAATTTTCATTCATACGGATAGAATTGATAATTTAATTAATTGTTAAAAAGTCCAAAACGAAAGAGCGCGAAACTCATGCTTGAATTTGTTAAAGCGCAAGTGTTTTATATCGCGCAGCCGGAGGATTGATGTCGCTGATTCCGGATGGTTTATGTAGCGCGTTCGTTTAATATTGGAGCAAATATCGAAAATTTCTCGGAGCTAGGCGGAAGCATGGAACAGCGGCGAATGTTCCGCAAGCTGTTAATGGACGCCGGATTTTCCGTGGGCGGACGCGACCGATTGCGAACGGTGCCAGGCGTCGATACGACGTATCGTTCCACGAATTACGTCGCTCTGCTTCGTAATGGATACAGAAGGTCCGCGTGACTGGCGACGTAGTGCCAGCCGATTGATCGCCGGGATCGCGCCAATTTTGGAATTGATTCGGCTTTTGTAGGACAGAACCGTCCACGGCAGACGAATCGACGCTCCTCCGAAAGTGTACGTCGAAAATTCCCGCGAGGATGATTAGGGTCAGACGATTTACGAGAACACAGAGGCGCAAACGTTTCAATTTTATTTGAGCTCGGTGAAAGAAATTCTGCATCTCCCGGTACTAGCACAGAGACGTCTGCTCGCTGCTTGTTTAAATTCCGTGACGAAACCGGCGAATTCGACACAGCGCATTAATACATTCCTGTCTGTTGATTCATTCGGGGGTTAATTCGTAGGCTAGGTTAATCGCCCACGCGATTAATCATGCTTTTAGGAGCGAAGAAGCCTGCTATCTTGAGGGAACAGCCTTCGGAATGACGGGGAAATTCTACGGTGCTATAAACGTTGCTTAATCCGGCGTTTCTTGTTTCTAGAAATGAGATTGCACGTTTACAGTAGCTGCATTTCATTAGACTGCGGATCTCAAAGAAAAAACTTTTCTGTCTATTTTCAGGAACAGAGAATAAATGGTCTTTTCTCGTTGGCGGATCGGTAAGGTTCTATGAAATTACAATGAGTTCGCAGTCCGTTGTCGGTGTCCGGGGCGTGAATAAGTGAAATCGTTGAGTTAGCTTCGAACCAGCGCTAACTACGTTTCGCGCGTTTCTCGACAGCGACGAACCGAGGAGAACGCGGAAACCGTGCGCAGGAAAGAACGTCTCGCTATCTAGGCGGTTCATAGAGCCTAGTCGTCGCGACGGACGAATGCGTCGGGCAACTAACGGTGTGTAACCGGCGAGCAGCCGCCGGTGAAAATTCTTATCTGGCCCCCCTCCCTGATACGATTTTCGTGATAATGAACCGAGCCGAGCTAAGCCTTACAATAAATATTGACGGTCCGACGCATCGATCTGGCTTTCGCTATCTGCTCCCGGTGCGGTGGTAACACTGTGTTGATGAAAACTGGACGTTCTCATTGTCAAAACACCCTTTTTAATTCTCACGCCTTCCCACGCTAGCTTCTTCGCGATTAAAATGATAATTTAAACTCGCTTTTCCTCAATGGACTCTTTTAAATGAACTGGAAATTTTGCTTTTCTTTAAAATGACGCTCAACGCCCACCACAACATACCTGCAGAGTCCAGTCGCGCTTATCGCATCGAGGTTTGTCAACACCGTTATCGTAGATATCTGAAATTCTCCAAACCATCGGTTCCAGAGAATCGGCAATTCCACGGAAGTGTATTTCAGCGAACCTCGAGCTTAAAAAATTGAGTACACAGCGCGCGATAATTCGCAGTTTGTTAGTAAATATAAAGCAAAGGGAATCGTTTAAATCCAGCCGATGAGCAGAATCATCCAGTGTAACGTTTAATTTCGATACGCGTTACGGACAACACATTAACTTCATTTAGTTATCGGCGCGGCCATTCCGTTCCGCTCGCTACATACTCGTTTATATTCGAACGGGAGTGTCCGTTGGCAGAAAATTTCTCCCGTAAAATGGCCGCGTTGTCTCGGCACCAGCGGCGTTATTTTTCACGGTTTCACGGCCGAATATTTTCGCCCCCGATCGGATTTAAGCTCGATCGAGTAACGCGAAATGAAATTGCGCGCCGCTCCGCCACAAAGAGCAGCACGGTGAAAAGATGATGCCCCCGGGCCAATCGGTTGACGCAGCAAAGTTGCGAGAGCCCGTAACAAGCGCCATTTTTTTGTCCCCACAAGCGTACGGATTCTTTGACCCGCGGGGGCATCGTTGCGAAATTGTTAATTAATTCCGAACTCTTTCCCTACCTTTCAACTTTGCTGCGCGTCCCCGGGAAATCGATTTTGAATTAAAAACGCTGCCGAGGATAACGCAAAGTGATTGCAGAGCGAATTGATGCCTTACTGCTGCTGCTCGTCGAACACCAGTTGCGTGAACCACGGAATGCCGGGCTCTAATTGTGCAAGCAGTATCACCTTCATTAAACGGAAAATCAATTCTGTAGCATTTTCCATTCTAATTTTTCTAGTAGTCTAATCATGGCACTACGCGTTGCAACAACAGATTGACAAAAGAGGCATTCGCCTAATGATTAGACTGTGGATCTTTATGCAAAATAAGAATTGTCTGCATCGATTATATAGAAACTAAATTGAATGTTGTTTCTTCCCTTGATGATCTTAATAGAGGGGAAATCATTTCGTCTACTCAATTTTCCTATAAATGCATAAAGATCCGCAGTCTACTAACGAGCGTTCCCGAAGCGGTCAGCGTCTCGTCGCTCGAACTTCGCCGAAGTGGATGGCATAGTTGGATCAGAACGTCAGCCCCGGTAACTGGGTGACGTACCCAGAATGCATAGAGTTAGAGCGCCGCGTATTACACTGCATTGGACGTGTTTGCTCGGTGTTCGCTAAAGATCCCCACCAAGCAGCCAGGTGCACACCGACTTGTCGGTCCTTGTATCTGGCATCGGCTGCCGAACGGCGTGAGTGTACCGCGAGCGGGCCGCTATATTTACCTTCAGAAAAGTCGCTTTGCCAAGTCGAGTAAGGTGTCGCGAGTACAGTAGCCGGTGCACCGGGAGCGCCGGATAAATCCGGTTCGACGCCAGAAGACGACACGGCATAAACATAGACGAGACAAACGTCGAAAAGCGATCCTCACACCGGCCGAATGACCGAGATCGCGGCTAGTGGCGTCTACCAGCTATCATCTTCCCATCTCAACTTCTAATCGAACGATTCTTCACCTCGTACCTGTGTGGTTCTATTTTAGACCCTTATCACGGCGACTGGATACAATCGCTGGGAAGACGCTTGTTTCCACTGGAGCGTCTTTATAATTCCAATAATCGTAGAACCGATAATACGAACCTAAGTGGTAGTTCCAGTATTAAACTTCCCGGTGAAATCTTCGTCGTGAGAAAGAGAAACCGCACGCGCGCTGTGGAAAAACGAACGCCTTCGTGCTCTGTCACCCTAACTTCGTGACAGTTGGGTCTGAGCTATGCTGCTCTTCATTTTAATCTTGGATCGTCTCTGAGGAAGACAGAGGCCAGCTTTCTATCGACTGTCAGTGGTTCGATCAACTTGGTTAAGTGGCACTTCCGTGAGGATCGAGAGAGGATGAAATGACCTAATCAATTGGGAAGAGGTTCAGGATTCCTACAGAGATTTTTTCTCTTTTCTCTGTTCGTGTGAATGGGACTTAACGCATTCGTCAGCCCGTCAACCAGTGGGGGGAAAAAGAGTAAAGATAGTATCACGGGTACATCTCTCGAGTTAGTCTCGCGGTGCTAAGAGAGTTAGGTCGGTTATTTCCGTCATCTGTCGCGGGGTTCACGACCTGCGGCCTGAACGACGCGTCCTGACGTAATACGCCAGGTGAACAAGCGGCCTGGAAGAACGGATGCGGACCAAAGGTGTCCAATCTCACCGGAAACATCGCTGGTCCTGGGCAAAGGTCAACCGATCGAACTCAAGGATTACTGTACCTCGATTCTCGTGCGTGTCGCCTCGGGTCACTTGTTATATTGGTTTGTTTCTGGCTTTTGCGAGCGAAAGTGTTTATACAAATGTTGAGCGAACGAGTGTCACATGCTAGCAACGGTAGCGATCTTGAAGTTCCACTGATTATTACATTATTTGTTACGCGTTTACTTATTATCAAATATAATATTCGATATCTCACACGCAATCTCGATTAATTAGAATATCGAAACTGATCAAAGATAAGATGTCTAGAGATGGCCAGATTTTGGCAGAGAATTTCGAGTGGTTCTGATGACGACAATCTCGCTTCTTCTGGTGACAGAAAGTCGACTTCGCGTTAATCGCGGATAGTATTCGCAATTTCGCGAGCGACGAAATGCGCCCAGCGAGATCGGTTAACAACGAGGACGCGAGTCGCCGCGACGCGCCGTCACCGCCCCCGCCGCTTCTTGATAATTAACTGAGAAACCGGGCGAAAGTCGGGAAAGCGCGTAGAGCGATCCATCTTGCATGTTCAACAGGTATCCAGATAAATTCCACAGCCGGAGAATCGAGAACCCTCGAGGTATGTTTGCTCGGCTCGCCGCGCGCACCCGACCACCGGCAACAGCACCAGCAACACCAGCAACAGACCAGGAAACGTTCGGATGCCTGATGTGTCGTTACGTTCGCCGGCCCTTTGTAACAGCCCGTGTACAAGCGTTACGTATCGCGATTGTTATGCTACTTACATCGGGACCTGCATTCCATGATGCGTCTCCCTCTCCAAATCTCTGTCTCTTCGGTAAAAGAAATTCCGCGGTAATAAGGATTATCTTCGGGGACCGTAAATTACTGGTTACGTCGGACGTATTAATTACCCGCAGACTTTCGCGACTGTTGTAGGCACTCGGGTTCTTCCCCATGGCGCTCCTTAAATCTTCCGACCGCGGATGACGAGTTAACTCCGCGTTTGTGAACGCTATCACATATTTTATGATCGGAAATTAAGATCACTTTATCGTAGAACGATTTCGTTGCGTCAAAAAGGGCTTGGTTTGGAGAATACGTTGGTCTTCTGGAGATTATAATGCTTCTCCGCGAAACTAGCAAACGCGCGAAAGGAACCATGCAACGAAACAGAAATTTCTGCCGCGATTGCAGCCCGGAATGCAATTAATCGCGAACGAGATTCGAACGAGATTTCGCGAGCGGTCGAGACACAGCGCAGCGGTGACCAGCGGTCCCAGAGTCTCGGCGAGCAATAATGGACCAATTACATCGGAAAGCACGAGGGGCGTGTTTCTCTTTGATGTCACCACCCCCCTCGTTACTCTGGGAAAATTTCTTGGCAATTCGCAAGGAAGATTAATTCAGGCTGGAAAGAAGAAGAGCGCGCGGATGAGTTGCGCTTACGCGGCCCATTACTGGACTCCATTTCCCCAGCGAGGTATTATAACAAAACCGTAGAGCGCCATAATAATTACCTCTCTTTTATTATTCGCAAGAAATATGTCTTCAGTAATATCTTTGAATTATTACGCGAACCGTAGAAAGAAAACATCTGCATTGCGTCTCGAAATTAAGGGCTGTCTCGGAGAGAATTTATCGCGCGGAACGTTTTCCTCTCATTTTGAAAATTTTCCGTGCGTATCCGGGTTAATGTTCGTGCAAAGTCGATGGAAAAATACCACTGACACTCTATTTTATTTTTTGTAAAAGTCGAAACTTCAAGTAAACGACCGGGAACGTAGGATGGTGGAACGAATCCGCCGCAATTGTAAAATGGCGCGGGGGTTGGGACCGTGTCCGTTCCGTCGAAGGTTTTCCTGGTGTTCCATGGTGGAACGGTATTCCTAAAGACGTTCGTTGCCAATTTCCCGTGGATCTACGCCGGTGGCCAGCCTCGGTATCGATAAAACGCCACGCCGAGGTAACACCCTCGACGTCGCGTTCCCGTAAGCACGTACGATATTACTTCTGCCAGCGTCGCGAGAGATAACAACGAACAAGGTGACGTTTCTTCCCTTGTTCCTATGCATCGGCGAATCGAGCAAAGGCCACAGCGCGGCGGCCGTCGCGTCGTCGTGATCTTCGCGACGCGAATTTCCCGCATTCCGCAGGAAGTACGCCTTCGACAGGAATTCCGGTAAAGGCCCGCCGATACTTGAGCCGCAAGTGGCAGCCGGGTGGTTAAATGAAAGCCAGAGGACTTGTCTCTCTCGCAACGAGAGAGCGAAAACCCTGAAAGAACTGCGTCCTCTACGAAACCATCTGGACGCTAATTGGCGCACTGGTTAACATTGAAAGCGGTTTCGCAGATCCGTAAAGCGTAAGATGTATAGTAGCTGAGGCAATTCATACCTGTAGAGACAAATCTAATTCCATCCTCGGCGATCGGCGCGGCGTGCCATTTGCTCTCGCCCGCGCGGATCGATTTGAATCGGAAAAGCCGGACAGTCTACAACGCGGCCGTTCATGACGGTATCGCTCTTCTCCGAAAACCGATAACTCTTACCCGGCCGCGACTCGTATGCTCGTTGTTCTCCGTTATTGCGTTGAAATATTTTCCCATTTGTTCCGCTCTACCGCACCGACACATTTATGGGATCTTTTACTCACCGTACCGCGAATCGTAACGACCGTTTGATATAGACTTTCAGTTATTGACCGTGTCAGTTTATGGCATTCCAGTGTCGCGCAATTACCCGGATAGAGAGTTAATTAACGGTAACAGCGGCTGACCTCCGCTCTCGCCACCCTTGGACTATTGTCGTTTCGGAAAAGTCGTCGTCGGCGCAATTATCTCGCTTTGTCCGAGGCGACGTTGCCGATACCGGTCCCGACGATTGTTCTCGAACAGCGTCTCGATCTTCCTTTTTCCCCTCCTCCTTCCTCCTCCTCCTCCTCCTCCCTTTATTGTTGTTGTTTTAGTAGAACCAGGGTGATTCGTTCGGGACAGTAGAATCGCGGAACGAGCGTGTTCCGCAGATGATTAAGCGCTCCCCGGACCCTCTCTATCTTGATAAATGTTACCGAGCACTTAGCGTGATCGCCTTTAATGCCAGGTCCCTCTCTTATCTTTCGTATTTCATAAAAGCGGACGCCCCGTTTGAAGAGCCGCGGACAAGCGCGAAGAGGAGCGCTGGCGAGGCAAGAAAACTTGAAACGTCTAGGAAATGCCTGCTTCTTCCTCGCGAGATCCTTGCGTCATCCATTATGCCTAATTGCGCTTCGATTTTGCGACTCCCCGGGCTCGCTGATGTAACCTTTAAAACGCAAAGTGCACGTGCGCCCGCGTGTAATTAGTGACGTAAATGTAGCCAGATAGCGGTGCATACATCTCAGCCAGATAAGACAAGGTGTACAACGTACAATCTAGCGTCGTATAAATCAGTTCGCCAGATAGCATTCGCTTCTCTTTCTCCTTTCTCCTTCTCTCTGCTCTCTTCCCCCTATCTTTGCTATCTCTCTCTATCTCTTCTCCCTCTCTCTTGTGCCGGTGACCTGGAACTTTTCTGGGATTCCGGGGCTCCGCGTCGTCCGGATGCTCTTATAAGTCTCCGGCTTTCAACGTTACACCATCGGAATGATCTTAACGCTCTAACATTAACATCTCCACAGACGGATCCCCATCAACAGACTCTCTTTGACCGAAGATCGCCAGTCCTGAAGCAGAATTCCCGAAAACCTAATCGAATCAGGCATCTCCGGCGAAGAACTCCCGTAATAGAACATTTGTCGGTGCACAGGTGCGACAGGTGTCCGCGTCACGCTCATTTACGATAATTTATCGGGCGTGCAAGAAAATCACCGCTCCATAACGCGGCAAAACCCATGGCACTCATGGTACATAGCTCGCGATACGAAACCGCGCGCACGCGCTGCAAACGGCGTTATAAACACATCTGCCTGTTTTTCTGCGGAATCCGAGATGGTCTTTCACGACGTTCGTCAACCTCGTGGCGATCCTCCGTGTCACTCTACGCTTTCACGCTGGAATAACTGTTCGAGGATCAAAGTACTCGAGTCCTTACCGGACGTTCTATCTGTATTTAGTATCCATTTTCTCCATTTCGCTCAGAAATGTGCAACGCTCTTCGAGACGAATAGCTTTTCTCGGAATAACGAACGCTAAAAGCTGCGATTTATGATTATGCCTGAACAACTTGCCAAGAACATATTCATTGTGCAGGAAGATCTGCAGTCTGTGATATCTTTCACAGGTATCTTCAAATCCTGGAGAGCATACAATGATGCACGGAGGTGTATCGCACTGAATGGTTATTAAAGAACGAATATTCACCGTTCGGAATTCGTTTTGCTGTTTGCTGAATCTGCGTATCTACGACTTACTGTACCGCAGCGTTCGAGCGAATAATAAGCTGCACGATGGTCACGGAGATCGGGTACAAGTTGCCGGCGCGGCGCGGCGACCCTTGGATTCCTTGACGCCGCACGTCCAAAGACCTTCAGCCCACATAGGGTGCAGAGTACCCGCGGAAAAAGGAAGATTTCCACGTCGCGTCTCCTGGAAACGTGTGTGTACGTGGCAAAGGTGCCCGGGAAACCGGTATACGGCGACAGTCGGATGGATCGCGATCTGCGTCTGGTCGCGATCGAGTCTGCAAGCCACATCCGGCACGCGGGGAGAGCGTTTTCTGTCGCCTGGCTAGATCCAGATAAGCAAGAAGACCGTCGGCGTCGTCGTGCATGCGGCCGCGAACAGCGGTTTCTCATACTTAGACAAATCAGCCTGCCATTGAAACCGAACACGCCGGGGACGAACGACTGTCTCCTCTCTCTGGTCTCTACCACGATCCTGTCAACTCCTCTCCTGGTTTATTCCTATCCCACGGATTGGACCCGGACGGAGTGCGTTAAACCCGCTATGGAGTGGATAGGCGAGGGGGATATATCGCCAGTCTAATGGCCAGGTCGACATTAAACGCGGCAGAATGAAATGTTGCCATTTGACGAAGCCGTTCTCTCGCTGGTTACATACTACTTTTTCCCTGATATTTCCTTCCTCGCGCGACCGACGACGCGACGACTGATCCCTACTCTCTTTCAGCTTCTACGATCCTGCCTACCCACGGACGATGCTATGGTACAGTTAGGACAAGCGTGCACGCGTGCCGTTGCTCTTTTTGCAAGATTCTTTACAGCCGGCGAGCTGATTTCGTAATCATTCTGCCTCATCAACCGATCGCCAGCTGATGCCGAGATACCTCCGCACGGGAAAGGGCTAACGAGCCTGCTGCGAGTCTGTCAGGGATTCATCAGGATCCTGATGATCTACTTAAGGCTACAGGCTCGTGGAAATTGGCTCTCTCAACCTCGAAAATCATCTTGCTAATCTTAAGGTGATGAAGTACGATTTTCCTAGCCTGTGCAGGTCATGGATGCCGAAGGCAGGTCGTGAAAACGGAGCGTTTTACGGGTCGTCCGCGTGGGAACGCGGCTTGATCGCGGATCGGACGTGGTCTGATTCGAGGATTCGCGGCCGCGTGACGATCGCGAATCGGGAACGTCACGGAATTCGCCAGCGAAGCCTTTAAGTCGCCTCTTTTCTTTTATTGAAACCTTACCTGCCGTATCGCGCGCGGCAAATATCTTGCCGCGAAAGAGATTCCGCTGGCTTCCTCTGGATTTGTCCCGTTCGATGATACGGCCGGGGTATATTACACGCGGCTCGGTCGATACACATTGCCTGCACTCCCGACCCGTTTCCATTTACCTGCGAGTTCTGCTCTGCACGGTTTTTTCGTCGACACTCGCTTCTTCATGCTTCATTAAGAAGGGTGCCTGTCATCTTCTCCCCGTGGATTGGGAAGCGCGCACACGCGACCATTCCGATAGTTTAACCAATTTGAAATGGGAGAGAGAGGCTGCTTTTATTTTGATCTATCGTATTTATCGTCCGAGCATACACTGGTTAAACACACACAAGTATTTCACTAGGTTTACGAAGAGAAAGTTCTATTCATCGCGAACTTAATATTAACTCCTAACATTCCATCTGCTAAAATAAAACGGTTTTCTGGTTTTTAATGGCTAGTAAAATTCAGACGATTGTCACTTTCCAATCGGCCGCTGAAAGGTAATGCGGCACTTACAAAACTACGACATTTAATTTTTTCTTTCTTTCCACGCGGGGATTCGACATCGGAAAAATATTATGTACGGAATAACCTGATACGTCGCTGAAAGGATAGGTCAGTTTGCTGCCATTAGAAATCGCAATTGCGACTAGCAGAGCTTCTCCCCGATACCATTAACCTATGGCCTTCTAATGTCAAACTATTCAAACGGAATCCGAGTAAACGAGAATATTATTGACTTCCACGGAGTCGTAAAAGAACTGCGATTTTTGTACCGGTATTAAACTCGCAGATCGAATCGTAAATTCTAACGAATACAGAATTCCGTTTCTCCCGGAGATTGATTAGCCGTCCAGTTGTCGGATGGTTTACGATGCGCTGCAATTTCTTTTATGAGGTTAGACATGTCCGCGATAGTTGACTTATTATAATAATAAATATTTATAACGCCACCAGCTGGAAGCTTTAAAATTAGTTGATTCATCGATATTGAAATTTTATGTGCTAGCCTCGCGGTATTTTCGGTCCGTGCACTCGTTAAAATCCGCGAAAGGGCAAGGAACATGACCATTTCAGAGTCAGAGATTTCGAGTCAGGTTGAACGCGGACTCGGACGTCACACGGGTTTGAAAATCGCCTCCCAACTCTGCCCATTGGAATCTTTTGGTCGGATCCGAGATCCGCTCGAGTAATATCTATCCGTTCCGATTTCTTTCGGTCGCCGCCATTGCGCGCCGCGCTTTATAGAGCCAGCTCCCGATACGCCGTGCATTATAACGATATATAGGTCTCTTATCGACTATTACCGATGCTGGTAGCAGAAATACGCGATGGTTCCGCGCTTTAATATGCCAGCATATTTCCAGCGACACGACACGAAGAATCCGGCGGAAACTGGTTTGCCCGATGAATCGCCTCTGGAACGATCCTGCAGGCTTGACGAATTCGCTGCTACGATAATGTTCGTCTGCACGAAATCTTAACGTCTCGGCCAATAACAACCCGTATAAAATTCCTCGATTTATTAGAATTGTCCAGCAAGAACAACGTCTGTAAAATGGTCCAGGTTCGTCTGGAACCGCTGTTTAGGCGATTACTATAGCACGCAGCGTCGAAGTTCGCCGGTCTACTCGACCTCGAGGTAAAAATGCCACGGTTCCTTTCTCCTTACGTAAACCGGCCGTTCTTTGCGGACATATTAAAAAAGAAGCCGTGCAAGCGTGTCGCCTCGATTCGCCGGCAGTTCTCGCGTGTCAGCGTCCTTGTCTATGATAACCGGGTCTGCGGTTTCGCGGTCGAAAATTCACCTCGGAAAGCACCGGCCGAAAAATATCGGCGTTGAGACCGCAACACGTCTGAAAGGGCATTTACCTCGGCCGTCAAATATCGTTCGAAAGAGAGAGGAGAGACACGAGGCTGTTCCGCGAGAAATCGCGAGGAAAATCCGAGCAGAAAAGGACAAGTGGAAACGCGACGTTCGGGGACCCGCTTCGTGACTGCTCGAATAACTGTCCGGGAATGCCGCAAAAGGCCCGCGAGGCATTCCGTAAGAGCACCGCGGTAGAACGGACGTGGGCCTCTGGCCGATGATAATTATTTCGATTCGAAATCGACGCCCAAAATCGATATTACACCCCTCTCCTTTCACGCTGAATCTTGTTCCTCGAACGAGTTGGAATACCAGACGCTGCTCTTGATAAATCATTTTGCAGCAAGTTCCGGAGAAAAAGAGAGGGAACACGTTGGCCAGCTGATTAAATTCATCTCTGCATTATTGTACAGTCCCTGCTCACTTTATTAGACTCACCTGAAGAATTGGTGCTTTTTGAAATCCTATAAGGAATGCAACGCTGTTTTCAACCTTTGGGGTAATGATGGGGTAATGATTTCGTACTACAAGGTTGCCTTATGGGTTGCCTATCCAAGTGTAAAATTTTCTTGCAAGAGCAAAAAATCCCCCTTTTACCATGGCCCGGCAACTCACCGGACATGAATCCGACTGAAAATGTCTGGGAGTGCCTGAAGAGAGAACTGGCCAAAGAAAATATAACAACAAAGACCAAGTTGATACAGAGAATAATCTATCACTGGCACTATAACGTTGCATTAAAAGAAATTGCACAAATTTGCATAGATAGCATGTCCAGAAGAGTTGCGGCTTTAAGAGCAGCTGAGGGCGGATTGACAAAATATTAGTGTTTTAAGAATTATATCGATCTATTTGTGTTTGCATCCATTGCTTTTGTAAAATAAATATATGGAAAGTTCATTGGTCATCATTAAGTGATATTTGCATAAGGCTGCTATACTCATTATTCATGGTAAAACTAAAAATATCATGATTATAGAGGTGAGTCTAATAAAGTGAGCAGGGACTGTAGAGCGAATCGGTAGTTGAGCGATGTTTACAAGCAGGCGATCGACAGCGATCGGCTCTCGCGGAACGTCGTCCTCGAGGAACAATCCACGCTATCCGTGTCAATTAGCAATGTTCGGGCAGGTGCAGGCGTGCTTACGTGCTCGCGGCGAGGACCGGGAGCGTGAAAAAGCGCAGGCCGCACTAATTGTACGGTGCAAACGACGACTAGGTTCTCGCGTTGCCTGTTGCCGGTTGACGTAACCGTCGGTCAACGTTTTCGAGGAATCGAGGCCGAAGTAGAGGAGTGGAGAGAAAGAGAGAGAGAGACGGAAACCGCGAACAAGAAGACGACGCGTGGCAGAAAACGCAAAAGCGTTTGGCGAACGCGGGCGTGAGACTTCTCGGGCCTCCGCCCGCGTGGACTCAAGCCGAGAGCCAATGCAGGCGTCGCGTCGCCACGCGTAACAAGATACAACTCGGTTTCTGCTTTTTCGCTGATCCCGGGGACCGTGCCCGTGCAATGCTATATTATAATTGCTGGAACGCGGAAGCGATACGCTTCTTGCGTGATCCGCTGCCTCACCGGTTTTCTTATCGGGCCCTAATCGGGTTTCAAATTCATCGGCGCCCCACGCGTCGGTCCCAAACGACTGCCGACAGAATCCAACTTGATGTTCGATTCGTTGCAACGCTGCATACAAATTGTCGTCTAAAAAAGATTTCATAGAAATCATATAAAATTCTTTTCCAAGATCCGCCTCCCGCAATACCAAAATCCATTAGAATATGAACAACGCTTCAAAGAAACAACGCAGACCATTACCCTTTCGAACGGACCAGCAGCGACGCAGAATCACCGCATGGAAGTAGAATTTGCGGTGCGAACCTCGCAGGTCCATTCTCCCAATTCTACCCATTGTCGGACTCTAATGCGCCGCTCCCTTGATTATACCATGTACCCTTTTGAAAATTAATAGATTCGTTGCATGGAATTTCTCGGCCAGCTATGAGCATTCCCGGACGATCGAGCTAATTCAATTTGCGAAAAAGACTATTTTCGTCCGGGCAAAGATTGCGTTACAACAATATAACGCGCGGGTGGTAGAATCGTCGTAGATAGAGTAAACTGGTGGGGTCTTAGGTCGGCAATAGCAGATATTTCGCGGAACGGGGACCGAAGAGAGGAAGGGAAGTGAATGCAGTTCGATGCGACCATTTTGAAAGATCGTATTTGTGATCTCTGTACTGTAAAGGGGGTCGTTACGGTGGCTGTTCGGATGCTGCACGCGCAGCAATACTCTGCTGAAACAGCGATGTCTCGTCCCGGCGGAGTCCCATACCTCGTTACACCGGCGATATTATTTTTCTGGTTCGCTTACACGCTCCTTTTCTTCTCACGTCCCGGAACGCGCGCCGTCACGGGGTCGAATATACCTTTGCATTTTGATAGTTCCTTGTTCCGGGCGACGCGACGGCAGTGGCAGTGTGGCAGTGTCGGCAGGCGGCGGTCGTGATCTACACGGGGATTTCATTTTATCCTGAACGCGGCTACCTTGAATAAAAGAAACCCGTACACCACCGCGAAAGAGAAACGATCCGGGAACTCTGCTCGCCTGAACCACCGCTTAACCCGATAACACTTTCAAATACCAATTTCGTTAAAACACTCCGGCGCTTTTCCAATTTAATTTCATCTCGTTCGGAGAACCCCATAGTTACGCGCGCGCTTGGCACATGCGTTATTTAAACGCGGCAAACATCTCGACCAAAAATCACATTAACGCAATCAAATTGATGCAATTATTCACGGTCTAACGACGACGTTTGGGCGTTCGAAAATGGCGCGAGCATCTAGAGTTCCAGAAAAACAGCATCCAGAGTTGCGCAGGACGAAAATTTGGTCACGGATCACGCAAAAAAGCGGAGAGTAGATTTTAATGTCCCGGGAACGCGACGCCGCTCCGCGCTGTTTGCGTAATTGCCCCATAATGTACGCAACGATAATTACAAATTCACTTGGAACCGACGATAATGCAGTGTCGCTGTGGGAACGGGGCCCAATAACGCACAGATGTCTCTTCTCGAAACGCGATTTAGCGCTGAGCTGGCCTGGTAGCTTTTCGACGCGATTAACGGGGCCGAAGCTCCCGGCTATTTCATTCCGTATTGTGCTCTCTCGCCTGTCCGACTCGGAAAATACGGGTTGCATCGATTCCCCCGCCAACACAATAATGTATGTAACTTAGCCGTCCGCGCATCCGCGCGCGCGATCAAGTGTTTCGATTTAGAAGAGCTGACGAACGGTTAAACGAGCGGTGTGCGTTTCTAGATAGGCTAACGTGGTCGTTCGTCGGTATCGTCCATCGTTCGCGTAATAATATGGAAGACAGGACGAAATGCGTTCTATGTATACATCTGTCTCTACTAATCAACATCTGTCATTGATTTTTTCTGCTGAGAGACACATTCTTACGTAACCGGACCACCGCCTTATCGCACCAGAGGTGTTTCTGCTTCTGTGCCGTTTTCTCACCACGTGTTTCCTCGCGTGGAGTCCAGTTTATGGGATCCCCTGGGCTGGAAGAGTTGGCGCAATCGTTACAGAGAATGCGAATGTAGCTGTAGAATCTTTTAGTCATCCGTTCGACCGTGAAATTATTGATGATGAAATTGTTAGATTGCAAATTAAGCTTGTACAGAAACATCCAGCTTAATGGTACTAAATTGCCGGAGCCATTCGGTGCATTTCTCGCATCAGAAGCATAGCATCGTCCCCAACGTACCGCATCACCATTCTGCCAACAATCTGTTACTGTGCGGAGGCTCAGCAGCAGCGTCCGCGATTCCAGATTCCTCGGGTTTCTCGATCACCGTGGCGACTGGACTGCGATCATTCCGCGCAGAAATCTCAAGGCCAAGCTGCGGATGACGTTACACATCGCCGGGCCATTTAAACCCGGTCACGGCGTTTCGTCTTCTCTCTCGCTTGTCCGATTGCATTGGTATTTTCTCGGCAGGCGTATCCTCTCCGGATGATCCTCGCTACTGTTCGCGATCCTGTCCAACCCTGAGCTAGATCCATTTAGCGAATCGTCTATTATTTGAAACAACGATGACATGGAAAGATGAAAAACGTTGGAGCAGGGTCCTCCAATCAGCATGGTCGCCCAATCAGAGTTTCCAGAAATTCGAAGTGAACCGTCGCGATCCTCATCGTATTCCCCGGTGGTTTCGAGCAAATTCAAAGGTAGGGTCACTCGACACCGTGCGCGGTGCGCGTGTGGCGTGGTCATTTGATCGGCCATATTGGATTCGCGCGATGCGATTCGCCGGCGTCGAAAACGCGTCCCTTTCCGCCTGGTTCTCGCGCTATTACGCAGATAGAACACGTTCCACTTAGAAAGGGGGAATTCGAATATCCTGAGCTCGCGCGAGGTTACCGAGGCCGGGTCTAATTGGAAGCATCCGACGTCGATAGCCGATCCCTGGGCTCGGCGAGATGGCTCCTCGCGTCTTCACCTCCGCGGGATCGGAATTAGAGCCCGGGCTCCTACCAAGGAGATCCCCGGTATTGTCCAATTAAGTGCAGCTTACCGTAGCTTTGCTACTACGCTGCTAATGTCTTCGCCACCCACACCAGCGCCTTCGGAAATATTTGATCGGCCCCGAGGATCCGCTGCGCCACCGAACCAGCGACCTCTATTGTCTGCTCGAGACTGAAGAGCTGTGCGCACACATTTGCTCACATTTTCACGAGAAAAAATGTTCAGATCCTTTCGCAACATTTTAAGCAATTTTATTACGCGCTTTAGCAATCAAGATTCGCGAATCGTTTCTAAAAAATGTTCAGATCCCCTCGCATCATCTAAAACAATTTCGTACACATTCTACCAACGAAGTTTCGCTGAACATTTCCGAGATTCTTCTGGGAAATCGCGAGGCTCGGAGATGCATCGGCAACGTCTGCGAATAAATATGATAACCGCGCGAATTTTTGCCGGATCGATTAAGTGGTCAGTCGATAGCGGTGCATAGAGCTGAAGGGTTGAAGGATCGTAGTATGTAGTTCGAATAGATCGGCGCGATTGTACGTGGTTGCATATCTCGCGTGCACTTTCGTCATCGACGTGCCCCCACACGGGCGAGCCGAGCCGCACGGTTTCGCTCGGAGCAAAAGCGAAGAAAACGCTTGGTATCCGGGGAATGCCGGCTATGTAGGAGCGGCCGTTGCCTGGCAGGACACGCGAGGATCCTCTTAACCGAGGAGCCATTCCTTCGGTAACCGAACAAGGACGCAGCTCCGCTCCGCACAGCTCAGTAGAAATGAATTCGACGACGCTCTCGGTTCGAGTAGCTGCGCCCCGAAGATCAACAATCTTCTGAAGATCGCGCCCGATGATCTTCAGGCCAAAGAACGCGAAGAAGCGCAAGAAGATGCGCGACTACGACTGCATTCTTCGGGGCCTAGAGAAAATCCCGCGTTATCTGCCCTCGGTGCGGTGGAACGAAGTTCACCGACAGCGGTCATCATTCTTCCCAGTCCCCGTTCTCCAAAGGATCCCGGCTTTTTCGGGCCCAACAGGCCCCGATTCGTCTGCGTGTCTCTCTCTCTTTCTCTTTTTCTCTTCTTCCCCGATTGCGATTCTTCCGAGTCGAGATCCCCGCAGATACGCGCCGGAACGTTTTACTCTTTTCATCGATTCCACCGATACATATCTTCGTGATAAATGAACCGCCGCTATCGCATTTACTTCTTCATCGACAGACCGTAATTGCTCGAACGGCTACCATGCTAACCGGCGATTATGTAACCTCGTGTTTTCCAGCGAATCACGATCGTTCGCGATTCCTGATGATCGTCAAGGAGATGCCTTCGCTTTTCGTTTCACTTCCTTGTCGATCCTCCGAGATGTATCTGCGAGGACACTGTCGATCGAAGAAGTTGAGCTGTCGTTTGATTATATTCGTTCGTCCTGTGATTACTTTCTACGGAGCAGAGTGTGAAGGTTCATTAGCGTTCTCGTAATAAGAAGATTGTCGAAGCTTGAAGAACCTCACTTGATTATATTAATCTTTTCAGGGCTTCTTCTTGGGAACGAGGCACAGTGGTTCGAAACCGTGAAAACGTGAACTAAAGTCGAATTTTCAATTCCGTCGAAATTTTTTGAAATTTTTACTATAAATTCTTATATGTCTAAAGTAAGTTTTGACATGCATGCGGGTGGCTTTAAGTCACTCAGAATTTTTTTCCAGAGCGTTGAAAAGAGCGAAAAAGGAAGGATTATATATCGAGCTGAAATCGACGTACTTGGCCTCGTTATATTTTGTGATTGATTGGAAATAGTTTAAATCTACTAATGTAGTGTGAAAGAGCAGCCTTTTAGTTACACGTACGCAAAAGATGAAAATAATAACAATAATCTTAACCCTTAAACAATATTCTTTCCTGGATCCCTTCTATTTCCTGCTTTTTAAGATTCAACTGGACCTACGAAACGGAATTAAAGCCGGGTATTGATAAAACCTGCACGGATGTATTCGTTAGAACCTATTGAAGGTGACTGTACAAGAATTTCGTGCAGCAACTCGCATCCGCGAAAGTTATAACAATATATGTGCAGTCACTATGCCGAAATTTGCGGCGCGCGCGTAATGTGAAGAACTTGTGGGTCATTGCATGCCAAATCAATTGATTCTGCAGTTTTCCGTACCCAAATTTGATCAGAAGATAAACTACATATTCCATTCTTAATATTAATACAAAAATGAACACGACTACAAGCGAATATCATAAGTATTTCAGACAACAAACTTAAAAAATGAATCTGTTGGAACCTCCTCGTCCTACATACACCTCATCGAGACCTCGTACTCGAGAACTATATGAAAAACTAACCGGTAAGGATATTATTTACAGATTTAGTTCATATCCATTTACAATAGGTGTCCTTAGTATTGTTAGTATAAACAAAAGAGAATAAACTTTCTCTTTTAAAGTTCTGCCAACATAAAGGCCAAGTGGCGTAAGATTCCCTATTTTTGTTAATAACTTTTTAATAAAGCGTCAAACAACCTATGTTTATATAACATTTTTTTCTTATTTAGGCCCATAGAATATACTGACAAAGTTTGGCACTTTAAAACCTTGTTTATCCTGTATAAAGGTAGTTTATAATTGTTGTTATTTATCGTAGTAAAAAAATTACTCGAAAATCAGATTCTACGACCAAAGAAACCCCTAAATATGTCCTGCTAAAAAAAAATAACGTAAACATAACAACGCTATGAATTTAGTTCGCGTTTTCACGGTTTCGAACCACTGTGCGAGGGTTTGGAGACTCGTTAGCGCCGGGATCGGAAAATTGTACGGCTGGAGACGTTTTTCGCTTGTCGGAAAATTCGTGTCTCCCGTGGCGGGAAAGATCATGCCAAACATTTAATACCGCCGTTAAATCGGGCCCATCTGGCGGCGTTTAGGCCCGCGCTGATCGTGAACGCGGCGCGGCGCGTTTCGCTTCACGCGAGTTAGGCGCAACGGTAAGGCCGACTCTATTCAATAACCATCAAAGCCGGCGAGCAGCGATTCAGTAATGTTATTACCATCATTACCGATTAATGACTCAATTGCCGGAAACTATGTGTTTACTATGTTTCCATGACCGAGAGAGCCGCCGCGCCGCGTCGCATTCCGACTTTTGTCTGGTGGATTTCGTACTCCCTCACGATCATCATTACCGGATTAATCATTGAAATCTGCAGGCAGAACGGTTTGCTCCCCGCGGCCATTCTAACGGGAGGTCTGTCTCTCGCGGCAGACATTTCGATTTTCACGGGAAGATCTCAATCTGCCGATCGTCCCAGTCGTAAATCCACGTCCAACGATTTTCCGTGCCGCGATATATAGTACCCACACTGTTGCTAACTCATGCGAGCCTATCTAATGGGAAAAACTTGTCTTTGCAACCGATCCTGTCGGCGGAAATTATAGACAGATAGAACTGTGAATTATAGAGAGATCTTTATGCTAATTCGCATTTTATTGGCGGATCAAGGGGAAACGCAGTCGAGATTTACGCAGTGCGGCAACAGCAACTGTTTCGGTGAATTATATGTAATTTAGTGCTCAAGTAAATTTATTCAATGATCTGTTGGCGTTTCTCGACTATTTATTCTGGTTATGAATGCGCCAACGCGTCCAGTCTACTTAAAAGGTATTCCAATTTTT
This sequence comes from Lasioglossum pauxillum, assembly GCA_933228785.1. Classification (NCBI taxonomy): domain Eukaryota; kingdom Metazoa; phylum Arthropoda; class Insecta; order Hymenoptera; family Halictidae; genus Lasioglossum; species Lasioglossum pauxillum. The sequence continues at coordinate 4,392,681 of OW121702.1, forward strand.
AATTCTATAAAATAAACATCATTGATTTTCTTCTTTTCAACGTTCCCTGGATTCAGCGTTTAATCATATCGCTGCCTCTGATGCATTTGCAACGCACTGAATCACCATGAAACCACTGAATCAGATAGCACTATAGCACGCATTAAAACAGCAAATAAACGCGAAAATTACGTAAGATAAGGTACGATCTGGAAAATTACAAGGGAGGGAGGAAACAAAAAATACTGCAATGAAGTCACTGATTTGTTAGTCAAGGCCTCCACCGACTTTTCGAACCTGTGGAGGCAAACAAGAGCCGATATAGTCAACTGACGAGCCTGAAAGAACGCTACCAGAATTGATTTTGCTGCTTGTACCATTAGTTTATCTCGTGTTTGATATAGCTCACTTGGTTTACAAGCTGCACTTTTGGGACAGCATGACGGGCTTCGTTGCACCAATTGATTCTACTGCTTGGCGTCCCACAGCCAAGTGACAAGGGATCAGCCACATTTTCACCAGAAGAATCGTTTTTCAGGGTTCCCATTAGCAACCCGTATCCATTAAAGACCGAACACTCGGTTTCACCTTGGAACGTTCCATTTCATGGTGGAAACGCAGTCACCAGGCCACCCTTTCGGCGTTCACCGAGGAGAAAGCACCTATCATCGAGAGAAACTCTTGTACACGAGCCTGCCCGGCCGGGTCGTATACGTTCTCCAAGAAAATCTGCCGATCGTCGATGGTGTTCCGGTAATAAACGGTCTCAGTCTATCGACGCGTCCATCATCGACGACAGATAATAAGTTCAAGGCGTTACTCGGCTTCGGCGCGCGGTTACAAGCCAGGAAGATGATTTTCCTAACTAGACGCACAGCTGCGGGATCGATTCGATAGATCGACTAGGACGGTACACACAGCCGTCTTCCCCTCTTCTTCTTTTTTTCATTCTCGAAGACACGACTCGCAAGAGTGTACGATCGCGGGCCAGAGATTAGCCAGGCCGCTCTCTCGCGTACCACCGGATAAATACGGAATAAGGTCGGAAGAGAACAGCTGTCGCTCGTTTCACGTGCTGGAGATCGCGACACGGGGACTGCACCCTCTTCCGAAGATCCATTACGAAGTTGCGAGAGCCACTAATTTATGTATTACTAGCTAATCCCTGCAACCGAGTTGCCAACTTCAAGTTCCGTCGAGTAGTCGAGCTGGCTTAAGTGCTGCGAAACATGTAGAACGGAAATGGAACACGGAAAGATGAAATCCGACGGTGGTGTTCGACCGGCCATTCGTATAATTGGCATAGTCGAACAAAATGGCCGGAGACGCCCGGCAAATGGCGCACGATTCACCTCCGGCGGCCGTTTCGCGTTTCAGATCATTTTGCATCCCGTTTTCGGTCGTTCGACATTCGATACAGACTAAATCGGACAGCAGTCACCCAAATTTTTCTAAAGAAACAGTGCGCTGCAAGGTTTAACGGCATTTAAATGAAAATAAATAATAAAAACGTGGTAAAATTGTAGTTATTTCGCAGATATTATCTAGTACCGCAAAGTCATTGTGGATGAAAGTTCTACCGAAGGCCGCGGTCTTCTTCACAACAAATTTATCTGTATTATGTAATTTATTGTCATAACCATCGATTATGGCACACTTCGGCGGCCAGAACCTTGAGCAGCGTTGAACAATGTTTTCGTTCTATTTTTACTCGATCGCACGGCAGTAAAATCCAATTTATGTGCAACTTTTTCTCGCGCGGTGTCTATTTGCATCGAGCCGCTCGCGGTTTCGTTATATAAATACATATGCGATTTTGGAGAGTATTCGAATACGAGAACGTGTCACGGCGAAGAATGGAAAAACAACAACAAGTCGACGGGTTACAACATCGTCAAGGCGCTTACGTAATTATTAGCGAAGCGTTACGGATACGGTTTTATCGGGTAGATAGCGGGAGCGGCGCGGCGTGCGCGCTGATCGATAATCTCGATCGATTTCGATAATAGTTGGAAGACCAAGGTGGCCGAGTAATAATGAGATACATTAAGACGTCTGGACATATAAAATCACGAGTTGTTTGTCGAATTTACTGACTTTCCTCGATGAAACTCAATAAAGTCGCGTGAATGGCGACGCAGAGTGGTCTAAACGGGCCATTTAGCTGGACAAAACCCAAAAAATGGAAATCCCGCAGAAAATTTCCCAGGTAAGAAGAGGTGCCAGGTAAGAAGAATCACTGCTGGGTTTTCCCTTTTTATCACCCCATAATAAAATGTACCCCCACGAACAGCTCATTTTTCAACTTCGTATTTCTTCATCGACGTTCGACACCTCACTATTCGTTAGTATATCTCGTTGTGAACATCTAGTAGTGGAAATATTTGTGGAATTTTTCATTCTTTGATGGATACCAGCATGAAGTAAGTACAAAACTCAAATACAATGTAAATATATTGTTTATTTGCTTAAAAATGAAAGTATACTTCAAACGTATATAGCATTTAAACTTTGACAGTCTCGCAAAAAAAAGCTTTAAAAAGCTTTAGGATGGAACATGTTGGAACGTCTTTAAAGAAGTCTAGAGTGTCCGCAAAGATCAATTTTATTTGCACGAACTGACACCTTCGAATTTGAGACAGTTCTTAGTAATTCAATGTCGATATATTTGGAATCATCTCTATGATTGTCTTCCACGACAAAAAGATATCAAAACATGGTTGAAGTAAAAGTGATATTGTATTGTTGGGCCCCTAAAATTTATACAAACAATTTTGAAAATTTATAAATTTTTTTAAATTTTGAAAATGATTTTTTTAATACAATTTTTGTACAGATTTTTCGGCCTAAAAATACGATATAACTTTTACTTGAATCAGTTTTTTCTATCTTTTGTCACCACGATGTTTTGAACATTCCGGATGATCTGGAAAGAAAATGTTTCCAACAAAAGTTAATCGATACTCAGTTACCTATAAATCCCAATAAAAAATATGTTTATGTTAATTTTTTAAACGCCACTAAGTATTTTTTATTACATATTGTTGTAGCTGATGTCAAGACGAATCCAATGACCTACTTAACTACAGCTTTAAGACTTAAAATAATGCTAGAATAATTTTGTCCAGCTAAATGGCCCGTTCAGACCACTGTGCGACGCCGGCATATTTTTCGGAGATCTCTTATTTATTCCGGACAGCAGCAGTCATTAAATCTGTCGTTCGGCCATCTTAAAATTTCATCAAATTCCAGAAGGACTTCGTGGAGTTCGTAACGAGTTGTCGGTCTCGTAAAAGTTCGCGGTGTTTTAGTTCCCGCTGCGCCATTTTAATAAATAATTCTTTTCGAGTCTCCTTACACGTGGGAAGAAAAGCAATCGCGCATTGAACAATTAAAAAATTCACAGTTTCGAGACCACGTATCACTCACCTGACTGCCACGCCAAGACCGAATACTGCTACCACGTGCTCCCCTAATCGATCAGAACCGGTCAGACGTAGGCAATTCGAAGTACTCCAAAATTTCGATGAAGGAATGGCGATTTCGACGCAATCGTGCTGGCACAACCTCTGGCTGCGAACTATTAGAGTCCCCGTTGAAATTTCGAATCTGGAATGTCTCGAGTGTATCTCGAATCGAAGCACGGTCGCTCGAAGTTGGTTGTTTTGGTGCCGCGTGGCATTTATCAATCGATTACACTGATGGATAACGGCAATAACAAGGCCACCGCTATTTAGCGAATTTCCCAGCCGGCCGTCTCGCGGAACCTCGAACTTCTCTTGAAACTTTAACGACTGCGCCGCGGTGTGTGTCCCCCCTTCTTGATCCCCCCTCCCCTTTTATTGATGGACGAGCTGAATACAGAGGCTGATATATTGATCGATAATGACAGCAATAAAACCTGCCGCGTCACCGTAGTAAATCTTGACGGCGAAGCATAGTCGCCGTTTTACAGCCGAGTGCTTCGCGGATTTCATTGCCGGCCGCGATAGTCGAAGTTCAGTCTCCTAATTAACACGATTGCGGACTAGGCGGCTTTACTCGGATCAAAATCAGCTGTACAAATTGGCAGTATAGTCCTCCGAGTCGAGTCTACTACTCGAAGCATCGGCATTTCACGGAGACTTCATAGCACATTTATTTTTCCTTGGAGACCTAGCGTTTGATTATATTATTATTGTCGTATACCCGCCGACATCTTCTTTCATCCGTTCTGTTCTCCGACGGCGTATATGGCGTTAGGAAAGTTCTTCCGCAATAAAGTCCACTATTAAGTGTCATTAAGGCCTTGAAATACTATGGAGAAGTATTAATGCCGCGGCGCGGCGTGTAATGGACAACCGGGATACGTTTTCCCGTCGGGGAAAAATTCGATTCTCCAAAGGTCGTGTTTACGGTGCCGATCGAGTCGGCAGCGAGGATTAATGGACCGTTAACCATCTTCCACAGGTGCGAGAAAAACCTGCGGTTTCTCGTAGAATTCTGGTCGAATCGGCATAAGAATGGACGTCGTTCCTGCGATCCGCATAGCGCGCACGTCCGTCAAACCGATCATGTACCTTCGATTTCAATTACACTTGGCTTTCTAGCGTCAATTTTCGCAGGACTTTTGCGCGCGGAGAACGAGCCCCGACCAACAGGAAGATTAAGCGATTCCGTGGCCATTACGGTTAACAAAGACGAAACGAGCCGGCGAAGAATGATCGAGGCCTCGATCGCTGCGAATAATCGAGAGGTTCGACGCGCCATCGGACTCGTGGAAAAATCGGCGAATAACTCCGGTTCCGGCGCGCGGCGAATCTGGAATTTCGCTCACGTTATCGCTAACCGTGGATACGTTTCTTGAAAGTCGTGGAAGCGAATAAAAATGCATCCGCGTTGCAATCACCTTTCACACCGGTTCACCTTGTACGTCCAACGTAACGGAATATTATTAAACGATCATTCCTGGAATGCCTAGCCGCGAGCCGCCGCTAATCTTTACCCGATAAAGCCGTGTTAATTCTAATTACGAGCGCCGATCGCGATTGTTGCGCGCCCTCACTTTTGCTTTCCCGCGTCCTTCGTTCGCAATTTTATCCTGGCGCCGCGATTGTCCTCGGCGGACGTTTTTTTTGTCCCTGGAAACCGCGAATTTGCTGTTCCGAATGTTCGAAAGCAACGATTCAGTTAATTTTTCCATTTTTTCGGGCGCTTAAGCGTGCGCTGCTGTAAATCTTTCGAAAGCTGTTGCGGAGCATTGTGTAATTGAGCAGTCTAATTAGACGCGGGTTGGAGGCGCAAATGGACGAGCGATTTGCGGCAGACGGAGATCGGTAACCAGCTTGACGACGAGTCGCGTCATCGGCCCGCCGGTGTAATAACAGTCCGGTCCGGCATACGGAGTGATTCGGCGAAAATTACACGGTGCAATCGAAGCGATGGTGATCCCGCTAAGCGTGGAAGGCAAGCACGAGGAACGGTAATCTTGGGGAACAGCGTTAAATTGACCTCCCTCGAAGGAGGCGCAAGAGGCGCGACGAGCAGGAGAACGAAGACGAAGAGGAAGACGAAGAAGGAAGCCTGCCCTTGTCCGCAGTAAGAAGTTGTAATTTCCCCGGTCGGTTGATTTAATCTCGATCCCCGTGTCAATTCGATCAGGCCACTTTTCTCGGTGACCATTGACTTCGGAGCTTCATTGCCATCATTACCGATCGGCGCGTATATCAACGGTGAATTGAATTTTCCGCGTGCCGTTCGCTGTACGGTTTTGTCGCCGTGGAAAAGAGGATACCGATGCCGCGACGACGATTCAACGGAAATAACTCCGGGGACGATTTTATTAGCGGCGCGGTTGCATGCCGAGATGTATCAATTTGCCGATCGTCGCTTTCTTGCCGAGATTCGATCGAACACCGAGTCACGAATGCTGCTCGAGCCGACACCTGAGTCATAATATGTCTTTATCGCGAGCGTGCGCCGACCCTGCGACCAAATAAGCCGATAACGATCTTGGTGCTTCACCCTTGCGCCTTTCTTCAGCTGAAAATTCAATCGTACTGTTTTCTGATGTCTTTCTTGTCTGTCAAGTGGAAATTGTCGATTGAAGTCAGACCTATTTGCGTAACCACAGCATCTTTCTATTTCTACTATGAAAATGTTTCTGTAGTTTATTAATAAAATTGCGAATAGCTGTGCTCTAAAATTCGATTCCCGCAAAAAGCTATCGCATCTGCACTGGTCCCTCGTCACAACCTGTGTTCTCAAATTTCAGGTTCCCTCGATCCCCGTCGACGTCTCTAAAAGACACAAGTGTCTGTAGTGCTGTCGATCGTGTCCCCGATTCAAACTATCAGAAGGAGCCGGCATGTATCCAGGTGTGGAAGACGAGAAGTAGTAAGAGGATGAGGAAGAAGAAGGTGAAGAGCGGGTGACACGGTCTTGTATGAGAGCAGGACGATCGCGCAGTCGTCTTTGACGATGACAGGCCTGGTGGAAAGAGGATCCTCGCGGCGAGGATCTGCTCGGTGCACGGAGCTTTCCGTGTTTCCATCGTTCGCGGCCGATGCGCTCGATGCCTTTCATCGTCAACGAGGTAAGAAATGTCTGGCCGAGTAGAGTGGGCGACGGGGAAGGTGGGATGAAGGGGATCCGGGGATGGGAGAAGGAGGAAGGAGAGAAAAAAGCCGAAGAGAGTGGCGAGCAGTCGGTCGACGCGGCCTTAGAAGGTCGCTAGCTCGAGCTAGCCTTCTTTAGCATCCTGCATCTCCGCGTTTGCCACTGTCTCCGTCTACCTCTCGCCTGTCTCTCTCCCTCTCTCTTTGTCTTTCTCTTTCCCTCTCCTCTCTCCTGGCCTCTCCTTCTCCTTTTCCCGATGCAGACGCCTATGTATCTGTATCGTAGAGCGGGCAACCTGGCCGCGATGCTCGCCTACCAACGAAACGACCTCCAAGTCCCCTGAACCCGACTCCTGTCTCGTCTTCGTCGTCTTCGTCCCGGTCCCAGGGCCCTCTTCTTCTTCTTCGTCTTCTTCCGATGCTGTTGCTCTGTTGCTGCTGCTGCCTTCTTTCCTTCCTCGGCCACGAGCCACAAGATGCACCTGCGTCCGCAGGAATTCCGTGCCCCAGCCTCTCCGATGCACTCTCCGACTGTTCTACCTGAATCTTTCCACGGTCGATGCTCGATGCTGCATTCGCGACTGCAATTATAACGAGCGTGACTAGCGAAACTTGTGTCGCGATGTCTCCTGTAATAACACCGGAGGCTGGTCGGAATGATGAAAGCAGTGTGCAAATCGACCATTATCTGGGAAGTTATAATGCGTGAAAGTTGTATGGCTCGAGGACTATTCCGTTCGTATTATTCATGTCGGAGATAGGATAATCTTACACGACGGTTTACATGTTTATTAGAGTTTAGCTAGGAACAATTAGATTGTTGATCGATAAACAAAATGAAATATCGAAGTTAACGTGTTCGCGTTACGCCGTAATAAATCGTGGTGCAGGGAGTGGAAATTAATCAAAGAAGAAATCTATCCGAATCCGGCTTACACACTGCTTCAGAAACCGTCGAGCGTGCACAAAGATCCACACTCTAGCGACAATAATAAGTGAGTCTGGTTTTCGCTGTGGCAAGTCGCTGGAGATTTCCTCTCGAACGTCAAACGGGAAATCCAGCTGCGGGGGTTGCCGGTGCCTGTTAAAATACAGGGTGCGTCCAATAACGCGTGAGAACCCGGAGACACCGGCATCAATAGCGTCTCAGTTCGCGGGGAAAAGGAGACGCGAGGTTTCCTCTTCGTCGACAAGGGGTTGCCAAGCCCCCCCCCCGTTCCTTTAACATGCTGACGCGGATTGACGCATCGAAACTACGCGGTACGCGAATTTCCCAGCGACCGCTCGGTTTATGCGTGGGAGGCGGCAACACTCGTATTGTATCGTTTCCCCGACGAAACATGGAGCAACCATACTCTGCTTCCTCCTCCCTTAGTCCCTTCATCACCAACCAACCCCTCGCCCCCCGGATATGATGGGTTCGCCGTGATTCTTCCTTTTCTGCGGAGCCAGACTACTGCTCGGAGACCGCTTTCACCGAAGATCCCAATCTTTTGGTGTTCCCATAGGATCCATAGAATTCTTGAGCCAGACCAATCGCGGAACGGGACAATTTATGTGTCGCGCGCAGGCATCCGGTTCAAGACGCACAGCTCGGAAACGCGGGGGTGTCTTATTGTCGGACGGGAATTGCTAATTTGCCTGTCTTCCGATGTATCGGAGATTGTTCTTCCACTCGCGCTGCGGGGCCATGGGACAGAACTGATTACGCCCCTAGACGTCCCACCGGAATCTCCATTGTTGATCAATAGACGGCGGATTTGTTTATCATTTATCTCAAAAATGAATCAACATAATTATAAAACACGATTATATTATTTTCAACGTATCGAACGTATTGAAAAGTTAAGTAAATTTATATTGCATCCCAGTTGGTTGCAACTCTGTATGAATTTATGTTTTGTGCGCGACGGTCAAGGTCCACGGTTCGGCCATTAAAATTGGATCGAGACTCGCGGATGGTTTCGACACCCCCGGCAGGGCCGAGGGGTTGCTCGCCCCTCCGGTTCTCGTCCGCCCCCGCGGTCTCCTTTTTTATTTCTTGCCGCATTCACCGGCCACTTTTTCTTCCCTTTCACCTCGACTCCCCTTTCACCCTGTTTCCTTTCTGCCGGCTCTTTATCCCGTTTTCAGGTTCTTTCAGAAGAGCGGGGCCGACGTGTCCATTCGCGATCGCGGACAATAATGCGAGGATAGAAGGGCTGCAAAACCCGCAGATAGGGAGAAACCGGGGGCTTTCATTCCCCCTTTGCGGAAGGTTTTCGACCAATTCAGTCGTACAGACGTCCGAATCGTTTTGGACATTAGTCAAATTTAAAGAGGCTCGAGAAGTCGCCGCGAGATCCGTCTCAATAAGTCTGGCTGCATCAAATGCTCCGCCCTCGAAAAGTCAGAGGCCCTCGCAGTTTGCGGACCTGCGGAAATGTTGACGAATTTGATTATGGCTGCCCTGTACAGCATTTTTCAGCGCCGTTCATAGAATTTGATTCGATATAATCAGAAAAGAAGAGAAGAGGGAAATTTGCCCGAAGAGAAGGCGCCACGAGCCACTTAAAATAGCATAACCGTGTCCGGAATGAGTTCGGCGAGCACGGGAGATTCTTTCCCGTTTCGTCCGAGATGACTCACCTCGTTCGCCGCCGAATTTCCGGGATTCCCATCAGCAGGAAGGATCGAGGGAGTGCGTCAACGATCCTGCAAAGTTGGTAGGCGCGAGCACGTGGGGATGATCCGTGAATCACGGTCGCGTATCGGTCGAGAACCGATGCGTCATAGGTTATAAGCCAACGAACTACCATCCGGGGATGACTCCGAGGAATGATTTGAGCGATCGAGGCGGATTTCCTCGGATCCAATCGAGCCCGAGCGAACGAAGTCTCGACTTTTCGGGGAGGGTTGATCTTCCCGTGTTTCTCTCAGCTTCTTTTCGGGGATGCTCGCGAGGCTGAGTCAGTGCGTGTTTGTTCTGGACGTGGTAATTAAAAGGGGTCCGGTTGCTCGCTCCCCCAGGAAGATATATTATAGACCGGGCGATACCAGCCACGAAAATTTTTGAGGGAAGATCAAGATCGAGGATTAAGGACTCGACGCCACGGCGGGAGATAAATCAACTGGTTACGAGTCCTTCCGAGCAGAGGTTCGGGCCAATGAAAGCGCAGGACGCTTGTCGCGGTGTTCACGCGGACACGTCGGATTAACGCGAGTTATGCCACGAAACTGTACCTTCAGCTTCGACCGGCTTTTACCGACGCGACGCTCAGCGTGGCGTTGCACTCGCGATATGCAAGCCTGACAAGAGAAAGACGAAGAGAAATTTGCGAACTCGAGTTACTAGCCGGTACCAGTAACTTAACAGATCAGAACTACGCCGAGAGTATGCTTAATTGCTCCGACAAATAGCACGTTAACGCGTTACTCGATTCAAACGACACGTTTCTTACGAGCGGAGACTTTTTTGATGAAGTGCGAGAACGCGAAAAAGGACGCTGGAGATCGTGAATTATACTTACTCCTTTCTGATACATCATTGTTTATTATTGATATATTTTTTGCTTGGTGCATTGTCTTTATTATTATCACTATATTAAAAAGCTGTGATAAATCGTTTCGAAAAAGATATTCACTTTTGAAGGCGAGTTCTATCGGAGCTAATATCGAAAAGCTTTCTTACTACTTTCTGATACATCATTTTTTATTATTGATATATTTTTTGTCTGGTGCATTGCCTTTATTTTTATCTCTATATTAAAAAACTGTGATAAATCGTTTCGAAAAAGAAATTCACTTTTGAAGGTGATTTCTATCGGAGCTAATATCGAGAGCTTTCTTACTCCTTTCTGATACATCATTTTTTATTATTGATATATTTTTTGTCTGGTGCATTGCCTTTATTTTTATCTCTATATTAAAAAACTGTGATAAATCGTTTCGAAAAAGAAATTCACTTTTGAAGGCGAGTTCTATCGGAGTTAATATCGAAAAGCTTTCTTACACCTTTCTGATACATCATTTGTTATTATTGATATATTTTTTGTCTGGTGCAGTGTCTTTATATTTACCTCTATATTAAAAAACTGTGATAAATCGTTTCGAAAAAGAAATTCACTTTTGAAGACGAGTTCTATCGGAGCTAATATCGAGAAGCTTTCTTACTCCCTTCTGATACATCATTTTTTATTATTGATATATTTTTTGTCTGGTGTAGTGTCTTTATATTTACCTCTATATTAAAAAACTGTGATAAATCGTTTCGAAAAAGAAATTCACTTTTGAAGGCGATTTCTATCGGAGCTAATATCGAGAGCTTTCTTACTCCTTTCTGATACATCATTTGTTATTATTGATATATTTTTTGTCTGGTGCATTGCCTTTATTTTTATCTCTATATTAATAAACTGTGATAAATTGTTTCGAAAAAGAAATTCACTTTTGAAGGCGAGTTCTATCGGATATATATCGGGAAGCTTTCTTACTCCTTTCTGATACATCATCTTTTATTATGGATATATTTTTTGTCTGGTGCAGTGTCTTTATATTTACCTCTATATTAAAAAACTGTGATAAATCGTTTCGAAAAAGAAATTCACTTTTGAAGACGAGTTCTATCGGAGATAATATCGAGAAGCTTTCTTACTCCCTTCTGATACATCATTTTTTATTATTGATATATTTTTTGTCTGGTGTAGTGTCTTTATATTTACCTCTATATTAAAAAACTGTGATAAATTGTTTCGAAAAAGAAATTTACTTTTGAAGGCGAGTTCTATCGGAGCTATATCGAGAAGCTTTCTTACTCCTTTCTGATACATCATTTTTTATTATTGATATATTTTTTGTCTGGTGCATTGCCTTTATTTTTATCTCTATATTAAAAAACTGTGATAAATCGTTTCGAAAAAGAAATTCACTTTTGAAGGCGAGTTCTATCGGAGTTAATATCGAAAAGCTTTCTTACACCTTTCTGATACATCATTTGTTATTATTGATATATTTTTTGTCTGGTGCAGTGTCTTTATATTTACCTCTATATTAAAAAACTGTGATAAATCGTTTCGAAAAAGAAATTCACTTTTGAAGACGAGTTCTATCGGAGCTAATATCGAGAAGCTTTCTTACTCCCTTCTGATACATCATTTTTTATTATTGATATATTTTTTGTCTGGTGTAGTGTCTTTATATTTACCTCTATATTAAAAAACTGTGATAAATCGTTTCGAAAAAGAAATTCACTTTTGAAGGCGATTTCTATCGGAGCTAATATCGAGAGCTTTCTTACTCCTTTCTGATACATCATTTGTTATTATTGATATATTTTTTGTCTGGTGCATTGCCTTTATTTTTATCTCTATATTAATAAACTGTGATAAATTGTTTCGAAAAAGAAATTCACTTTTGAAGGCGAGTTCTATCGGATATATATCGGGAAGCTTTCTTACTCCTTTCTGATACATCATCTTTTATTATGGATATATTTTTTGTCTGGTGCAGTGTCTTTATATTTACCTCTATATTAAAAAACTGTGATAAATCGTTTCGAAAAAGAAATTCACTTTTGAAGACGAGTTCTATCGGAGATAATATCGAGAAGCTTTCTTACTCCCTTCTGATACATCATTTTTTATTATTGATATATTTTTTGTCTGGTGTAGTGTCTTTATATTTACCTCTATATTAAAAAACTGTGATAAATTGTTTCGAAAAAGAAATTTACTTTTGAAGGCGAGTTCTATCGGAGCTATATCGAGAAGCTTTCTTACTCCTTTCTGATACATCATTTTTTATTATTGATATATTTTTTGTCTGGTGCATTGTCTTTATTTTTATCTCTATATTAAATAACTGTGATAAATCGTTTCGAAAAAGAAATTCACTTTTGAAGGCGAGTTCTATCGTAGCTAATATCGAGTAGCTTTCTCTATCGAGAAGCTTTCTTGCTCCTTTCTGATACATCATTTTTTATTATTGATATATTTTTTGTCTGGTGCATTGTCTTTATTTTTATCTCTATAAAGAGATTCGAAAAAGAAATTCACTTTTGAAGGCAAGTTCTATCGGAGCTAATATCGAGAAGCTTTCTCGATCGCGATCTAGGGATAGCTGTTAATTCCGGCGAGAAGCCAAGGAACGACCCCCGAGGGCGATTTGTCTCACAATTCATCGACAATTAGAGGCTCGCGGAGCGGGGTCCGGTCTGGCGTGCATCGATCGTTCGTATTCATTTACTTTCGCCGGCGAAATTATCCGGCGGCGTCCAATTATCCGGCGATCTGTAGGAATCCGCGATCCGTATCGATCCGATAAGATCTATCTGCCCCACCACCTCTCGATCGCAGAGAGAGAGAGAGAGAGAGAGAGAGAGAGAGAGAGAGAGAGAGAGAGAGAGAGAAAGAGAGTTGTATATACCCGCGAAGGTTCGGCCAGTAACGGTCGTCCGTTGTTTCCTCGCGCCTCGATACACATCCGATCCAGTTTCGTGGATCGTGCGAACCGGCTGCGATCGAGTTTCGCACAAATCGCGGGGCCCGGCTTCATGCTCGATCACGGGGCCAGCGATGCTTTAAAATCGCGTCTTTATTTCTTGCTCTCCGCCGTGTCACCGTGACCCTCTTTCGATGGCCGTCCTACTGGAGAACATTAGTCCCGCGAAAATCCTTCGGCAATGATCAGGAAATTATCCATTAAATTAGGAATGTTATTTTTCACGAATTACATCGGTACAATGAGCAAATATACATTTCTCTTTATTCTGAACTACTCTCAGGAAATAATTGCATGAAATTAAAGAAACTAATTGTTTCTTTCGACTTCTTTATCTGTTTGTTTTTGCTTCTGTAACTTTCTGAATGTTTCTTCAATCGCATTGTCTAATTGCGTTTCAGAACCAACAGACCTTTCCCAGAGATTTCACGTAAATTTGTTATACAAAATTCACTTTGGACACGGTCAAATGTATCATTGTTACCCGCCCGAATCGATCATTTCGTCGAGTCATGCGAATTTGAGCGCTGACTAAATCGATTTTGCGAGATTTCGAGGAAAGGATCTCGAATCGTGGGAACTTATTTTAATAGAAATCAATTCATCGGATCAACGAACCTGTACCGATATGGTTGGCGGCGTTATTCGTTGGCTAATCGTTGCCGTTTGACGAGTATGACGAATCGCTGTCGAAAGTCTCGCCATGGAATCACAATTTGTTGATTGTGTCAATCCAGGCAATGGGAAGATTTGTTTTTAACGGAATCGTATCTCTATTCTAAGGAAAATATTCGTGCGTTACCTTGGTTGAACATTTTGTTTCCCGGTGGCATTGGCATTATTCACCGATCCCGTACTTCGTATATTATTCTTATCTCCAGTCTCTTAGATTCTATTCGTCGATTATGTTCCCGGGGTCTCGCGTAAATCGTGCTGCTATGTGCTAATAGGGTTTCAATTTGCCAGTTTATGGGAACATAGAATGTATCCTGGATACGGAGTTACAATGTGGCGATGCTGGAACGCGTCATAGTAAATTCCGCCGGCAATTTTATGCTCGACTGAGTGCGTTCACTGGGACCCCGAGAGAGCCGAGATTATTCATAATTAATAATGGGACCGAAATGTGTCACGTTCGCTACGCCACGATCCTGCCTTCTGATCTCTTTATCCCAGGGAATTCGTTCGCAAAAATTACACCGGCGACTATAAAATCCAAAATTTATACACCGATAAAACGATCCGGTAGTAATTTATGCACCTGCGGCATACGCAGTCGCGGTACAATAAACAATTTTAGTGGACTTACGTGGATTACAGAGATTGCAAATTTATTTCGTCGGGTATATGTTGTAATTAGACTACGGATCTTTATGAATTTATTGCACGTGCAAGATTACTAAATACACGCAAATCCGCGTATCAATAAAGGTCGATCAACACCGTCTAGTAGTATAAAATCACTTTCAGTTCTCGATAGATCGTATGCGACAGTGCGCCAATGCTGGTCTCTCAAATGAAATAATCAAAGTAGCTAGAATCTACAATCACTATGTTAATGAATATATCAAGCCTACACGGTTGCGATCTTAAATGTCAATTGATCAACTAGTTGCTACTTCTTTCAAGAAAAACCGTAACGTTTTGCAAACAAGTTAACACGTGTCACAAAATTTCGAAGCGTGCACGCGATCTAGCCGTGGTATTTACAGAGGCGAACGAGCGGGAAGTAAAAATCCGAAATTGCTAATAATCATCGAAGTCGCGGGAATTCAGAGAGCCGTTAACTAGGCTCCCGGGGCCACGATACATCACGGAACAAAAAGGGGGCATTCCCCGGCGAAAAGGAATCGAGTCGATCGAGGCTGTCGTCGGATCTCGTCCAGGAGAGCTGCGAGAGGAGAGTCTCGCCGCAGAAACCGGCGTTATAAATTTTCGTTTTATGGTGTCCCTGCGGCGGCGATAGGATCCGCGTCGCTTTCGACAAATGAATACGTCCACTTAACATCGCGTCCAATTATCCGGACAAGATGCTTAGCGGGCCCGATAATAGGCGGAACTTTACGAGGGGAGAGCTTTTAATAGAAACGATCCGCCACGGGTCCTGTTTTTCCTCTGCTCCGCGTCTTTCGTCGATCGATTTCCACCAGACGGTCTTAGAACGGGGATTTAAGAAGCAGGGCGGTACCAGTGGAATCCTAACCCCCAACGAGAACTGTTTCGATGGCTTTTTTGTTGGTAGATGGACGCAGAGGTGCGTAGAAAGAGGAATAGTTGCAACATGTTTCTTCCGTAGGGAGGAAGATCGGAAAAATTGCCCCGCGAGATGGGGCTGAAGGCTCGAGGGAGCTTTCGTCTGGTGTGAGAGCATCGTGAAAGTGACCGTTCACCGGGGACGAAAAGATTCCGAGAGCGTTTACACGGCCGTGTGCGTGTTCCTCATCTTTCTTGGTGACCTCGGCCGCTACTTTCCACGGCAATCTTTTCCTGCCACGGGCGAGCCACGCGGCCCGTGCCGATCGCCAACCGAGAAAGCCTCGAGAAAGTCACCCGGAGCATCATCGTCGTCGTCGTGCCCGTCATTTGCTAGAATTGTTCTGGATGCTCTCCTCGAGATAGCAAACCATGTACCTGATCGTCCGACTGCACGAGGATCGCCTCCATAACTCAGCGGCGCGGTTCGAGCTGTTCTGTCGTCTGCTTCCGATAATTTCATGCACGTTTCAGCTGTGCAACAAAATCTGCTGCATTCCTAAATAATAAAAATTCACGACGGGCTAAACGGCTTATCGGGGAGATGCTCGTGACGCCGCGCCGTAGCGGGGTCATCGGTCTTCACGCGGCGTTAGGGGAGGTGTTCGATCCGGTAACGAGTTACGGCGGATCCGTTGGCTGGTGAAAGGAAGCCCCGAAGACAGGCCTGACACGGCCTCTCGGCCTACGTGCCATCTTCTCGGAACTTCCTGCTTTTATTCCGGCCGCGACGATTACGTTTTCGTGTAGCCGCTCGCTCGCGGATAAGATAGCTCGAACAGAGTGGGTGCGGACGTAGAGCCGCGCGTTTCTTCGGCTCATTCGTTCCGTCCTCGATGCTACGCCGCTTTCCAACAGCTGCGAGGGATGTTCCGCCCGTGATTCGTCCGATAGATTCTCTCGGATATCCATGGATGTATCCCTATGCGGCCCGGTTCGCCACGGACCAGCCAGTCCGGTTAAATACGGTTTCACGCGTTCACCCGGTGTTCTGGTAATGGACGATAGGAGTGGAGGATACCTTTGAAAGTTCAAGCAGAGGCCTATTGATAGGTTCCCATGAACCTAGACTCTCGTGTGGGATGCACGGCTTTTTGCCGTGAAATTTCAAGATCGATCGACGATCAACGAGGACTGTGCCGACCCGATGCGCCGACGAAACGCGGATCTTCTAACAATTAGGGGCTGTTTCACGTATATCAAAGTTTTGATTCATTTTCAGCGATTGTTACGTAGAAGCGACATTCTCAATTTTGATAGCAAAGTGAAGTTTGATATCTTCGGTTCAATGCGTTTTAGTCGGAACGCTGTGCAGAAAAAAGTGGGAACGAGGTTGGATGACATACGTCTCCCACGCGGGGTTGACACGCTCAGGGTCTTAGAAATGCAAAGTTCCGGAGAAGTTCCGAAGCTCCTCCGAACAAGTTGTTCTAGGTGTGCCAAAAGTTAGTTTAACATAGTCGTGACAGTCGTTGGGTACGACGCGATGTGGTTACCCATTTAACATCGTTCTAAATTACAACGGATCTGTGTCGCATCTTCTAATACAGCGATGCTGGGGTGCGTACGTCGTTGAATTAGTTTTTGACCGATTTCGAGAAGGAGGAGGAGATCCAACCCCTGTGCATCCTCTATATTGTATCCTGGTCCCGGAAAAACCGAGATCACATCGAAACATGCATTCGCGGGTGACCGAGCACAGGTCGTTCCCTCAGTGATCAGGAGCGCATGAAGATACTTCAGACAGGAAGCCGTCGCCATTCTTCCCGAGTTGAAGGACGTTGTTCCTCCCTTCTCCATTTCATCCGATTAAAGACGGCTGAATGGATACGCAGAATAGTCCGACAGAAGCGCGAGTGCATCATTGCGCCAATTGCAACCATCGGATAGCGAGAGGAGCGAGGCGGTGTGCGCAAGGCCGAATCTATGGAACAAAGAAGGTTCCCCGAATTCTTCACCAGGGTAGGGTAAGGAGGGGAGGGTTGAATGGCGGCTTCCGTGGCTCTAATTCGCGACTTCCTCTCTCGTGCAAGAATCGTTCTCAGCCGACCGGTGCGGCGTTCGGTAACGATCCCAGCGATAGATAGGTTTGGATAGCGCGAGGATCGGCACGGAAGAACAAAAGCCCAGAACCTCTCTAGAGAAGGCTCTCTCGCCTCGGCTCGCCTCGTAGAAAGGATGCTCGATGGGGTCCGGCCGACTTTCGAAACGCCGATTGGGTTTTAACGCTTCGGGAGTGCTAAATGCACCGTCGACGTCGTGTATCAGCGATCCAGGCTCTCCCGAGCTGTTTATCTGCGGCGCTGATCGCCGATTCCAGGTATCGTTGGCTGGCTGTCGCGCCGATAAAGGAGCAGAGAGAAAGGGACAAAAAGAGGAACAAAGTCGGTTGGAGAGAAGGAGAGAAGCGAGTCGGACGCGTTCGCGCGTACGAGCAACCGGATAGAGGGACAGGCAGTGCGTAGGATCTCGAATCGTGATCGTATCTACTCGGTATTTAGATCAACCAGCCTCCAGACTCAGTCTGCCGCGCGACCGGAGTCAAAGACCTCCTCTTCCTCTTCCTCCATCGGAATCCGATCAGAAAATCAGCGGAGGCGTCCGCGCGCTCATTCAGCCGCCCCCTTTTCTCATTCTTACTTCACCGGAGGCCCGTGTCGCTCCTCGAGAACCTAACATCCCTCTCGCTACGTCCGCGGTGTCCCAATGCGCTCCTGCTCTGCTGTGATTTATGGTCATTATGGTCAGATTGTTTCTTCAGGGGTTGATTCGTAGGGATCTCCGTTTTGAGTTCTCAAAGGAGCGGAACAAGTTGATCCTTTGCTTTACTGATCAATTGGTAGGGTAAGCGTGCCTTGTTTCGTTGGTTGTGGGTGTCGCAACGCTCAAAAAATTACCGGTTTGAGTTAGCTGTTTGGGACCAGTCTGGGGCGCGACAATAAACCGCCCACTTTCGACGTAAGCGCTAAGTGTCGCCCCGATTCTGGTAGTCGAACGTGAAAGTTACGACCCGCGATAGTCGGTCGCCGCGTGCGTGATCACGTTCGCCTATCCGACGTCGCCAAGCTGGAGCCACCGTCGACGACGACAATGGAGGCGGCAGTGTCGGAGACGCTTCCATCGGGGCCGCGATTCAATTTTCCCTGCGGGGTAAATATCGCGCGATAAACGCGAGCCAAACGCGGACAGAGACCGAGCCTGTTCCTCGGCCACGGTGATAAATAAATTGGCCACTCTCCGGGTATCGGCGCGCTTGCTTGCGTTGCCGCCCGAGAAAGTTACGACCGGTTCGGGGTCTTGTTCGTCCGGTGCTCGAATCAAGGCCCATGGAAATTCGAAATTCCATAGATGGACCCTAGGTATCAATGGTTTCATCCCCTGCCGATTCCTACCCTCTAAACTGTTGCAATTTCTACCCTCTAGACCAACGTGGACAGCATGACCAATAAACTAACGGAATTATTCATTGATTTAAGACATAAATTAAGGAATTCTGAACGGTAGAACACTAATGACTTTTTTCTGCTTTGAACACAATCGTTTGTGCATGTTGATTCCAAGCCGCGAAATCCTGATTCGGCATCAGCGTGCGACGGTGACGAAAACTGGTCGACCTGGTTCGCCAGTCAGACGGCTAACTGCAATGGGCTACGCGGCCATTGACCGGTGCCGGCATTATTTAACTAATGAATCGGGCTACGGGCCGCGACAGCCGCCCCTGCAGGCAGCTGACGTTGCTTAATGCTTTCACGATCGACGAGAAATTGCGCTCCTTCCGTCCGCCCTCCGGCTAGTATTCCGGATTACCTATTATTTCCCGGTGACTCTCCCTTTTTCGAAGCGATCCACGACCACCGCGCGGTCCAGCTCGATTCGCGATCCAACCGGAGGAGAGACGTCCAACGTCCGACGTTCGACGTCCGGTCTGGGTTAGGCCAGCCTCGCGTCTCCGGATCGTAAATCGTGCGTCCGGCGAATAGCTCGAACGTGCCGCGAATAGAGCGACCGACATCGTGTCGCGGATACTCATTGCGAAAGTTCTCAAGGTCCAGTAACTGTTTCTACCAAGACCGGGATCGGTCCCTCCTTCATCCTGATCATCTGACAGCCTTGTGAACCCTCTGCCGTCCTGTATCAAATGTCAGATGATGTCATATTTGATTCCAGTTAGTTTTGTCTCGTTATTTAGTGAACAGGTGCGAGGATTAGGGCAGCCCAGGTACACCAGGTCTAGGACGGACGACAGTATGCAAAGACAATCGGCACGATTTAGTGCAGGGAACAATCTTTGCAACTTCGACGAACCGGTAACTGTTTCCGCTTGGCTAACATCGGTCCCTCCTTCATCCACATTATACAGTCACCGAAATTTCTATAAAGTCGCTGTGTTTTGTAGTGAATTCTTATAATTATGCTATACCAATGAAAAATTTGTATTTGGTAGCATTACGGGATTCCATAAAGAAAGCATACGCACCGTTTTCGAAACATAAATATAACATTTATTCATAAAATAAAACAAAAATATCATTTTACACAAGAACAAACTGCGAAATTTCTATAATGTCAGTTTCGTTTTACACGGATAAAGTTGAAATTAACTATTGTTTTTTTATTATTTCTGTTTTAATATTTAGTGTAACCTCCATTTTTTTTAATTATATTAAAGATACGATTGGGCATTGACCAAACTAACTTTTGTAGCGTTTCTGTTCTAACAGACGCCCACGCTTCATTCACCGAATCCCTTTGTTCGCTAATGGACTTGTATTGTTTGCAGTTTTTATAAACTTGTTAAGCAATTTTACCCCAAACATTTTCAATAGGGTTTATATCGGGGGAACAAGCAGGCCATGGCAAAACATTGATATTTCTTTCAAGAAGCCACTGCTTTGTATGCTTCGACGCGTGTACTGCAGCATTACCATGCTGATAAATAAAATTGTCATCTTCAATATTTTCTGTAAAGGGTATTAAAACCGTGTCTAACACATCTGTATAATTTTCCGAATTCATTTTGTGATTTATGTAACACATTAGAGTTCTTTTGTCGGCTTTGAACGCAGCCCATATCATTAGGGAATCACCGCCAAAGTTACGACTCATTGTCACACTTTACTCATTTCTCAGATCGTGCCAATAATATTTACAGCCATCAGGCCCACCCAAATTAAATTATTTCTCATCTGAAAAAATGACAGACTCCCACTCTTTCGTCCAGGACATGTGTGCCCGTTCGAAATCAAGACGGGCCTGTTTACGCACTTCTTTAAAGCCTGGTTTACGTTGCATTTTTGTCCACACAAATTGCCCAGAAGAATTTAAAAGTTGTTGCACACGTTTTGTTGTTACTGGTAGCTGCAATTCAGCTCGAAATTGTTCTGCATTTTTCCTTTCCTTAGCCGCAGACCTCATTAATAATGAATGTTGTATCTTTGACAATTTTTTGTTACCACCTTTAAAATGATTTTTTTCGTAATTTTCACGTAAATTGATATAATTATTAATCACACTGTGTGACCGATTAATTTTCTTAGCAATTGCGCGATTAGAGAAGCCCATATCTTTATAAGCGTCGATTGATGCTTTTTCTTCACTTGTTAGTACTTTTCCTCTCGGCATTCTAATACACGTGAATCAAATTATGATAAACAGGATTGCTATGAGTTCTAAAACTAATACTTTTAGAATATTTGCAATTTTCCGTAGTTCTCTGCTCAGAATACAGAGAAACACTAAGTGACTTTATAGAAACTTCGCACTTGTGTTCTGCACCACACAGAAAAAAATTAAAACAAACGTACATAGTAAACATAGCGGTCTAGAGGGGGCAATCCCTCTATCCGAGTGTCAACAAGGAACAAGACCAGGTACGATAAATGAACAAAAAGGGTGATATTTTAAAAATATCTATGAAAATGAAGATTTTCATATCATGTATCCCTCGCAGTCCTGTATCGAATGTCAGACTTTGTCTAGTTATACTGTACAGTCAGTGAGACTTCACGTAGAACAAAGCTTCGGGGACTCTTGAATATTGCAGTGGAGGCAATAGACGAGGATT
Source organism: Lasioglossum pauxillum (assembly GCA_933228785.1). Taxonomy (NCBI): domain Eukaryota; kingdom Metazoa; phylum Arthropoda; class Insecta; order Hymenoptera; family Halictidae; genus Lasioglossum; species Lasioglossum pauxillum. The sequence goes on from OW121702.1 coordinate 4,414,050, forward strand.
AGGCCAGCTCAGGTACCCCAGATCCAGGACGAACGACAGTAAGCAAAGACAATCGGCACGATTTAGTGCGGGGGCCTGTTGTATTGCCCAGGTAGAACAATCTTTGCAACTTCGACGAACCGGTAACTGTTTCCGCCAAGGCTAATATCGGTCCCTCCTTCATCCACATTATCTGACAGAGACTTAATATCCCTTCGCAGTCCTGTATCGAACGTCAGACTTTGTCTAGTTATACTGTATAGTCAGTGAGACTTCATTTAGAACAAAGCTTCGGGGACTCTCGGATATTGCAGAGGAGGGAACAGGCGAGGATTAGGCCAGCCCAGGTACCCCAGGTCCAGGACGGACGACAGTATGCAAAGACAATCGGCACGATTTAGTGTTGTATTGCCCAGGTAGAACAATCTTTGCAACTTCGACGAACCGGTAACTGTTTCCGCCAAGCCTAATATCGGTTCCTCCTTCATCCACATTATATGACAGAGACTTATTATGTATTCCTTCGCAGTCCCGTATCGAACGTCAGACTTTGTCTAGTTATACTGTATAGTCAGTGAGACTTCATTTAGAACAAAGCTTCGGGGGCTCTCGGATATTGCAGAGGAGGGAACAGGCGAGGATTAGGCCAGCCCAGGTACCCCAGGTCCAGGACGGACGACAGTGTGCAAAGACAATCGGCACGATTTCGAGCGCGGGCCCCGTTGTATTGCGCAGGTAGAACAATCGTTGGAACATCGACGGAGCGTGTTCAAGGTCCAGTAACTGTTTCTCCGCAGGCGGCGTGACTGTCCGTTCCTCGCGGACATTCCGATGAAAATGCCGGCGTTAATTAATGGGCACCCGGGGAACGATTGACTGATCGACCGATTGAATTAGCCCAACCTGTGTCCCCGCATCCTTGCGCTCGAGTCAACCGCAATTCCGCGATGTAGAAGAGGAAGAACCGGAAGAGCGTCGGTCACCTGAAAGTCAACGACAATTTTGCTTGCCCCTTTGCTCGCTACACGGTTGCCGGACCCGTTCTCCACCTTTCTTCTCTCTCTCTCTCTCTCTCTTTCGTTCTGCGAGAGCCTCCGTTGCCTCTCTCGTTCACCACATCGAAATGGAATTTTAATTAACATCAACGGCATCATTAAATCTGTGCATACTTGCCTTCCCCTTGCCGTTCATCCGGCAGCCCGGGCTCTCCGCCACTCTGTCGGCGCAGAAACACTGTTGCAGTTTGAAAGTTGTAAATTACTCAATGACTCTGCGGCTTTCGCGGCCGGTCCTCTTTTTGAGCTCGTTCCGGGAGCTGAAGGATCTCGTCCTTACGTGCCGCGCGTCGATGAAACGGATTCGAATGACCGGATCTGCTCGAGATGCTTCGAACGAGCTGGCTCGACGCGGAAACTTTCGACTCCACTAGTTCTACCAATTTCATCCTGCCGATCTAGGTCATTAACCATTGTAAATCAAAAATCGTTCGGATCAACGATGATCCGTGAAAATAACATTGAATATGTGGCACAGTTCGGAAAGTACGGGTCCAGAAAAGTTGCAAAAAGCTGTCCCAAGGGCACTATGCCAAGGAGAATTTATAAAATTCTTTGGCTTCTCCCCATCTTCTGCTCGAAATTCCATTTAAAAATCTCGCAACGAGAACTTAATACGAATTTGCGATAAAGATACAACTTGATTCGAGTCTGCTGCTTCGAAGATCCTTTTGACGATAGAATCCCCATAACGACAGATAGAAAGGGTCCAACAATGTTGCAGAAAAACGAGTCCGAAGGGCAGGATGCCAGGGACAATCTGTGAAATTCGATTTGGCTTCTTCGCATTCTTCTGTTCCGAATACCAAGAAAGAATACATCGAAAACAAGGATTTACCATTAAATACTGCCAGCGATACAGAAATTAAGCTATCACCGAAGAACATTTTCGAAGCACAGTGCGACACGTAAAATCCGCAACATTTCTGCTGCATTCCGTTCGAGCGTATCCCGCGCAGACAGCCATGAAACATTAACCATAGCTCCGCGGAAGTCGGGATCACCTCTCCAGCACGGGTCCCGGCTAGATGATCTCACAGGATCGAGAGCAGGCTGTCTCGCAAAAAGCCGTTCCTATCGGACGTGCTCGCAAGAGAGAAACTCGGATGATCGTCGCGGTTATCGGGCGGCGTCTCGCGTCCGCACTCGAAAACGCATATCAAATCCATAAAACATGCAATCGAGGCTCTCGATCCGCGGACAGGGAGTAGACAGGCATGTCAGGGGGCGGGCGGGGGCCTTGCGGGGTCAACGGACAGCATGATTCATGCATCTGTCTCGGAGCTGTGAGACCGTCCGGTTCTGGAACGGCGTTCGAACGCTGTCGATTGTCCGAAGTGGACGTCGCGCGCTGCACCAAAGAACAGCAACACGAGTCGACTATGCATCCTCGCATTCCTCTCTCACGCTGCGGCGGCCGGAGCCGGCCCACACACAACTATCAAACATTAGAGGGAACCCCGACGGCCACCGAGCTCGTATAAGGCCTGTCTCGCCTCCGTTGGGCCCCTCGCCCTCTCTTCCTCGGCCACCACCTCGCCACCGCCTCAACCTCCTCAACCTCTTCAGCCTCTCCCCGCTCCGGGAGCCTGAACCTCCTTGGACCCGCCGTGGCTTCCTCTTAAGAGCGTGTGCGTGATGGCGCGCGCGCGACCCTGCACGTGCACTACACGATAGCACACCCAGGAATCAGCAGATCGGGTGGTTTACGTTGGTTTTTGGATTTTCTGACTGTGTTTCTTTCGAACCGTTGCACCTGGCATGTATTCAACCTTGCGGCAAATAAGACTAGACAATGGAATATGTAGAAATTATAAAAATATATTCGATTTTTAGATCCAATATTTTGCGCAACCAGTTCTACGCTCCTCGCAATGTAATCCAATTTAAACACGAACTCCATTCAATGAAAAGTTTCAACTTAACTCAGACTTAGCTCGCCGTGGTTTCCTCTTAAGAGCGTGTGCGTGACGGCGCGCGTGGACTCTGCACGTGCACTACAAGATAGAACGCCGAACGCTGCCCTCCGTGGACCCTGGTCAACGCGTTCCGAGAACTCGACGACGAGGAAAGTGCCAACTCGGTTACACCGAACCCCCCTTGTTCCCCCGAACCCCCACTGTGTCGTATCATCCGCCAATTTCCACCTTGGAATCTGCATTCTTTACTGCCACGCGATTTCATTCCGAGCCTGAAAGGGTGCAGCTCCGACGTTCGCCGAGATTGCCCGGGCAATGGCCTGGACCTGTTGATGGGCACCGTGGATATTCGGACATGTGGGTCTGATCTCTATGCAGGAATGAACAAACGTATCAACAAACACTTGCCTAAATCTTGCCAAACATTGCTACCTGTGCAACCTTCAGGAAATACAATTGGTCGAGTTGAACTATAGAACAAAAATACATTGTCATCCAGTTCTGAGCCATGTAACCGATTTCAAGTCTCTAGCTCATCAGGAAGTTAGTTTAAAATCAATTGGAAAATTTGCCACCGAACAGACAAACAAACAAACAAGAAAGCGAGCTAATAAAAACGTGGTAAAATAGAAATAGACGACTACAGAAAATCTACTAGAAAAACATGGTAGAAAACAAGATGCAACGGCGCCGCAAGTCCCGTTCTCGTCATGGCGGGCCCCAGTTCCAATATGCCTGCGCGCTGCACACCCCGAAAACAAACCCGACCTGCGAAAAAATTCCCGATCGGCGCGTTTCACAGCCGGGCCACGCTAATATTTCATTAAACGTGTCTACATTACGATCTCGCATCGATAAGCCGCTCTTTAAAAGGGCAGTTTCGAACGTTAAAAAAGAATACTCCTCGCGAATACCCCGGGCCGCCGCGCCGCGCCGCGGTAAAATCAGCTACCCTGTAGTTTACCGCGGGCGTAATGATAGACCAGACATTGTTGCAGACATTAAGCAACCGCCAATTACCTCGTAACCATACGCATCAATTGTTAACGCCCCATTGGGAAACCGGTGATTCCTCCCCGAAAAAGTTTGGCCGGTCATTGATGGTCTGGGGAAGAATCGGCTAGAAATTAGCGTCGCTCTCCGGAACATACCCCCTTGTAAGTAGAGGGAGGGGTGGCGTGGTGGGTATGTGGCAGATAGGCGACCGGCTCTCGACAAATCAACAAGAAAGCCTCGTTTCCGGCGACTCCTGCCTACTCTGATAATCGAATCAGCCCCCGGAGAGGAAGCGGGCGCCGGGGATTTTCGGTCGTTGGCCGACATTTCGAAAGGGTGCGGCCCCGGATGCATCGATCCGGCCGTTTAGGGGCAGTGGAGCAGCCGAGGGGGATGATTACTTCCTTACGATCGCGACGCTTGTTTCCCGATGACCAGCCGGCTTCCTTCCCGCGAACCTAATGGCCGATAACGCCGCGACCATTGCTACCCGAATATTGTTGCAGCCCAGTGCACGTCGTCCGGCCAAATTGGGCGCAAAATCGACGCCAAAGGGAATCGGACGGGAGTTACCGACCCCTTTGCCCGAACCGTATTGGATGCGAATTGTTTAGAGGCCATCCCCGAGTCCGACAACTGCTTCGACCATACCCGACTCGCCTTTACTACGGTTAACTGTCGCAGTGCGGCCCGAGACGCTTGTTCCGATCTTAACGCTTTCGCTCGCCATCTAACCTCGAATAGAGAGAAACGCAATGGCTTCTTTCAAACGAATAGCAAGTACTATTCTCTTAACCAGAGTGCATTGTGCTGTTCTACAAATTCTTTAAAGAGGCTTCAAAGTTCATTTATAGATTCATTTTCTGGTACATGCTGATATTCTTTATTTTTTCTTCATACAAACGAACTATTTCGGTTTGGTTAGCGATTCATTTGCGAAAGAACTACTCTCGGTTCCGTGAAACAGTCGGCGTTAACATCTCAAACATCGTGTAGTATAGTTTTGCGTCAGCTTGTGTTTTTTTCAAACGCTTTCCTACTTGGAAATCCATTAATAACCATCCGAATGCTAATACTTATCTCTCCGAGGCGATCTGCTAATTTTCCTTCTTGGAAGAACTGGAAAAAGGAATAGTTTGTTATGCTCGTCGGTGTGTTTTATTAATGTAGTTGGCAAACGTTTATGCTTTTAAGACTAAGTGCAGTTAGCGTTATTGGCACAATAAACTCGGCGCAGGATATGGAATTCTGTTTAGTGCAAACAGTACGACTTTAAAACGGGGAGAGAATTGCGCGTCCGGTTCGATTGGATTAGCATAACGGGAAGAACTGAATATTTCAATCTATTCAACCTACATTCTTCCTCAGTTTTTAATCCGAAAATATTATAGCAAAAAGTCTTAGGAAGCGGGTAAGAACCAGTTATTTTCGCGAATCCTGTCGCACGTTGGGGGGCTGCAAACACGGGAATCGGTTTCCATTTGGGGGATGTGGGTAGCTTGGCCAAGCATCGGAGCGTTCGAAATGGCGGCGGTTTCGGGGATGGTGTGTGGGGTTGGTTCGCGGATATTCGCGGCGACCGGGTGCCGTAATAAAACGTACATATTTAGTAATAATAGAATTGGCAACGGTGCAGCCAATTGCATAAGGGAGCCTGGAAGAAAGTGGAAAGGCGAAATGGGGATGGTTGAAGCGAGAGGGGTGAAGCGAGAGAGGGGGATGGGATTTATGGTCGTTGGACGGCTGCTGCACAAAGGTGTCATTCCGCGGGAATAAAAAGGTGGCCGCCGATAAGGCAACTTGGCAGTGTCGAGCCACGATTTCAACCGGAAGCACTCGAGTGGCCCCCGTCCTAACGGCGACGTCACTCCTCCGACCGTCTCTTCCTGGACGCAATAATGCATTCTCCATGGGACAGGGCTCTCCTGCTGGAGAGAGAGAAAGACACAGAGAAGAAAAAAGAAAAGGGACGAGCCCCCGTTGGCAGCCCGGCTATCGGATATTTCTCGTTTGGACACGAGTATCTCGGGATCCGCCTTGAACTAAGCCGATTTCGCCTTGAGATCCTCCTCGCGAGCGTCCAAGTGGATTGAAAACGTGCTTCTTTTTGGTCATTAAGCGGCGAGGAGCCGGCCGAATAATTCTTCAAAGTGCCCCGTCCAACTTGACCCAGCCCGGGATCCAGTTGCTCGCCAGAAAAATCCCGAGGAGAACTCCTTGACCATGCAAAAACGGTCTACCCCGCGGATACGTTGTTGTTCGCGTCGCGCCGGTTGACATTCTCTCCATCGCTCGTTAATGTATGGAGAAATATGCGCACGTACGTCACCCGGCTCTCTTCTATTTTCTGATCGGGATCACTGCGATCCTAAATTTGGACGGCCAGATGTTCTGGACTTTCCGGTTCCGTACTGGGCCATCTTCTGTCGATAGTCCAATCTTTCGATCCTTAAATCTTCCTTCTACCTCGTAATCTCTTAGAAAGCAACCTAACGAGTTAGCAACGAGTTCGTCATCGACCATAATAGAATTAAATGAATATAATTTACCCAAATATGATCTAATACAGGACATGAATGCGATTGCGGCCAACGAGCCCGTTGGAGTAACTTCTGTGTATGTACTTTCTCGCGGTTCTTTGTTCGCTGTTAATGCATCTACTATATCTGAACGTCTTAATCAGCCTACTGAAATTATAGCAGACACGATAGCAGTCTCTCGGTTGCGGTCGAGCCACGATTAATCAAGTCGCCAGATAGACGGCAAAATATCTACCTGGTTTAGCGAGTCTCGAAGCGGGACCAGGCTCAACCGGCCTCAGCTATTTAAAGAAGCCCCGCGACGCGTTCTCACGCAGGTGTACTACCTGGTAACAGCTGATTATTCGGTGACCTTGCCGGGGACGGGGATCCCAGACTAATAGCCCGTACGGTCATTAACGGCGTTATCGAAGCACCGGTGATCGTCAAAGCGGTCGCCCATTTACACACCGAATCTCAATCGATACGCGATCCTCCGCGAGATTAACTGTCGAACCCGCCGCACGAATTAGTCGGAGACACGCACACTTCGGTTTCACTTGGTGTTCGACCAGGATGATCTTTCGGGATCCTTAATTGGCCCGTTGACACTTTGCGTGCGGGCCATTTTCGATGATCTCACTGGAACGATGCTAAAAAGTCGCCCCGATTGCAGCGATACGTTATTCCGAAGTTTTGTTCGATTTCATTTCACTCCACGTGAACCATTCTTTTAATATAATTTGACAGAGTAATAATTAACATCGAACCAGTTATCAATCCAGACCAATTTCGGAAAATAAAGTAAAATCTATCGACGCTGCATCGAAAACAAAGCGCCGACAATGCTATCTAAATTCTGGTTTATCACCTAAGGCTCTCGGACGTGAGTCATCGTCAATATTTATGTTTACATTACCAAGCAGTGCTAAGTTGTTGTTGTTCCGTTGTTTTCGTGAGACGGTGAAGCGATTAACGTCAATAACATTAGTATTGTTGATGCACTTCAGGAGAAGCTTATACAATTGTGCTGTTACGTTGAAGACTGCAGACACTGGTCGAAACACAATGTAGTACTTCACAATTCTATAAACATATTTATTTTACTCAATAAAATTTATATATTTTCGCACATGTTTTCTACATCATATTTTACGATTTTCTAAGAAAATGTTTTATTCTTTAAAGATTCTAGAATGCCATTTACGTAGACAATCGAACGAATAACTCGTGTAGAATTGTCCGTCTATTTCTAACGACGTGTTTCTCGCATTACACATTGTTCCCGGAATCGTAACAATTTTTCTCAGGATTGTAAAAAATTATGAAAGTTCATTTCCAGCGTAGGTCAAGCGAAAAGTTCGCAGCGGATTGTTTCTTTATTTCCCGCGATCACAGGAATGCTTTCGAATGATGTCACGGCGCGACAATAAACCACGATATTGCTATCGACGCGCGACGGTGGAATATGCGGGGGGGATTAATTTAGCAAGGACTTTCGACCTGGTAGAGGCGAAAATCGTGTCGGCGATCGGGGCCGGCCGACGGCGCGCGACGTTCGGAATTTATTTACCGTCCCCGTAGCGATCATTTCTACGAAACGGATTACGTATTCGACCAGTTGTTGCGCCGGTGTTCCATTCGGGTCTCGATGAAAGGAAAGAAAGAAAGAGAGAGAGAGGGAGAGAGCCCTCTCCTAGGATCCGCGATTTATTGCCCTCGAGATCGTTAGACGCGATTCCGGCGGGCTCGCGTGGTTGAAATTTTATGGTCATTCACGGTGTATTTATAGCTCGCGGGGTCAGAATTATACTACGAAAGATTACGTTAATATTAATAGCCGTTAAAGCGAATCGTTTGCGACATACACACACGATCGGGACCGGGGCCATAATTTTGTCCGCGGCGCGTCGACGCGTCGGCCAAGAGGAAGTGCCGCTTTCGAAACTGCCCGATCGCGGACGATAATTGCCTGAAATCGATTGAAACTCGCTAATATGCAAACTAAATAACACGGTCCATCTTCTCCAGCCTCTCTTCTCCATTCTTCCTTGAAAAACTTCGGACCGATCTTCTCTACTTTCTAATTGAACAGCCGTGTCCTTGATTATTGCTGAACCTGCCTGACTAAAATTGCCCGGTAAATCTAGCCTATTAGATCGCAACAGTGCAATCCGATTGTCACACTACGGATCCTAACGCAAATTCGAATAACGAAATTTTTTTCCTCGTACGATAAATCTGCCAATGTGTACGAATGTACAACACGCTCAAGTGTGTAAAACAGGAAATACGCCCTCGCCGAAATCAGTCGGATTCGTAATTCGTGCTGACCGCGATAGAATTTTACGAACACTTTTTCCTTGTTCCTTATAGAGCTCGGAACGCTTTCGAACGATTATACAGGGTGAGTGCGAAGAAACAGAACACCTAAATATCTCTGTTACTTTTCGTTGTAAAAAGAAGATTTCTTAGGACAAGGTTACACTGTTTGAAGGGCAACATGTAACGGTGTAAGGGAAAAATTTTCGAGGTCAGTTTTTTATGAGATTTCAAGGTCATCGATATTTTTTTAAATGGAATGAAGTATTTTTTTAATACATCAATCGATGCAACTGGACATTCGTTATAAAAAAGTACTAAGCTATGTATGTCGAAAAGTTAATAGTTCAGGAGATATTTCAATTTAAATAACTCTAAAACACCATTACTGTCGTACTAAGACGTTAGCGTTTACTTGCTAGTGTAAATTGAAGAGTTGAAATTGAAATTGAAGTTGAAGGGTTTATATTGAAATTAAAGTTGAAGGTTTGATATTGAAATTGAAGTTGATATTAATGAAATGAAATTGAAAAATTTAAATTGAAAATGAGGTTGAAGAGTTGATATTGAAATTGAAGTTGAAATGGAAAAATTGATGTTGAAATTGAAGTTGAAGTTGAAGGGTTTATATTGAAATTGAAATTGAAGGTTTGATATTGAAATTGAAGTTGATATTAACGAAATGAAATTGAAAAATTGAAGTTGAAATGGAAGAGTAGAAATTGAAGTTGAAATGGAAGAGTAGAAATTGAAGTTGAAATGGAAGAGTTGAAATTGAAGTTGAAATTAAAGTTGAAATGGAAAAATTGAACTTGAAAATGAGGTTAAAGCGTTGATATTGAAATTGAAGTTGAAATGGAAAAATTGATGTTGAAATTGAAACTGAAGTTGAAGAGTTGATATTAAAATTGAAGTTGAAATGGAAAAATTGATGTTGAAATTGAAATTGAAGTTGAAGGGTTTATATTCAAATTGAAATTGAAGGTTTGATATTGAAATTGAAGTTGATATTAACGAAATTAAATTGAAATGGAAGAGTAGAAATTGAAGTTGAAATGGAAGAGTTGAAATTGAAGTTGAAATTAAAGTTGAAATGGAAAAATTGTAATTGAAAATGAGGTTGAAGCGTTGATATTGAAATTGAAGTTGAAATGGAAAAATTGATGTTGAAATTGAAATTGAAGTTGAAGAGTTGATATTAAAATTGAAGTTGAAATGGAAAAATTGATGTTGAAATTGAAGTTGAAGTTGAAGGGTTTATATTGAAATTGAAATTGAAGGTTTGATATTGAAATTGAAGTTGATATTAACGAAATGAAATTGAAAAATTGAAGTTGAAATGGAAGAGTAGAAATTGAAGTTGAAATGGAAGAGTAGAAATTGAAGTTGAAATGGAAGAGTTGAAATTGAAGTTGAAATTAAAGTTGAAATGGAAAAATTGAAATTGAAAATGAGGTTAAAGCGTTGATATTGAAATTGAAGTTGAAATGGAAAAATTGATGTTGAAATTGAAACTGAAGTTGAAGAGTTGATATTGAAATTGAAGTTGATATTAACGAAATGAAATTGAAAAATTGAAGTTGTAATGGAAGAGTAGAAATTGAAGTTGAAATGGAAGAGTTGAAATTGAAGTTGAAATGGAAAAATTGAAATTGAAGTTGAAATGGAAAAATTGGTGTTGAAATTAAAACTGAAGTTGAAGGTTTGATATTGAAATTGAAGTTGATATTAACGAAATGAAATTGAAAAATTGAAGTTGTAATGGAAGAGTAGAAATTGAAGTTGAAATGGAAGAGTTGAAATTAAAGTTGAAATGGAAAAATTGAAATTGAAAATGAGGTTGAAGAGTTGATATTGAAATTGAAGTTGAAATGGAAAAATTTATGTTGAAATTGAAATTGAAGTTGAAGAGTCGATATTAAAATTGAAGTTGATATGGAAAAATTGAAGTTGAATGGTTTATATTGAAATTGAAATTGAAAAAAATATCGGTGACCTTGAAATCTCATAAAAAACTGACCTCGAAAATTGTTCCCTTACACCGTTACATGTGGCCCTTCAAACAGTGTAACTTTGTCCTAAGAAGTTTTTTTGTACAACGAAAAGTATCGGAGATATTTAAGTGTTCTGTTTCTTCGGACTCACCCTGTATAAAACGCGTGTTTGGATGGCAATGATTGCTGTCCGGTAAACTCCATCGTTTCCAGTGAGAAATCCTTTTATTTATTATTTTTAACGATCCCGCGCGCAATAAGAACGATTTATTATTATCCGTTGTTTACGAGACTTTCACGGCCGCTTGAAAAAGACCGTACGCCGTGCGGTAATAACTCCGTTTGATCGTGATTAAGTAGAATATTGTCGAATGACAAGAATTATTGGTGCTCTCCGGAGAATAGTTTCTAAGTCCACAGGGCCGATGTGGTGTGTAAGCGTAATCTCAGAAAATGTCTGGTTCCGGCGGTATGGACGTACGCTAGGGTGAAATTTATATGTTCATTTGGGTCAAATAGGGCCCATAAATAAGCATAATAAGATTTCCAAATCCCCCGGAGGATTTACAAAGACGAATGTCGCGGAGGATTACCGAAACCATCTCGATACAGGGGCCTATTCCCGCGCGCGCGAGTCAAATATTCCCTCCCTACCAAATTGCTTCCAATTAACAACAGGAATACCAAACAGCCAATTCTCACTCGAGAACGGTTTCACATTCGAACGGGTTGACACCTTCATTCACGGATACATTCGAGTCATAAGCGAGTCCAGCCACGGGATTAGAATTCCATGGTAAGCAGCGGACGCAGCAGGAATAACTTGCTCCGTGAGAATCGACCAAGTCCTGCCACGACGAGATACTAATTTAGAAATTTGCCGAATGCTTGCGATTTTGCACAGACTTTCACGCGGGCTCCGCGTACGAACTGGTTCAGCTTTTCTCGGAATCAGTTACCGATTTCCTTCGACACTTGTGTCAATAGTAAACGCGTTTTAAGACGATCATTAATGTGTTGACATTGTCACGGTGTTATGTGTTTCACACGTCACCTGTTTCATTCATAGACGCGATCAGCGTTATTGACGCTTGTATTTCATTCCCTTGCACAATTCTTTTTTACATCATTCAGCACGAATTGAACTTAATACTGAAACTATTCAGGATTTATTTTCACAATAAAATTGTATAATAGTATGTGGAAATTCTTCTAGTGTGTTTACCGTCTCAAGTTCCGAATTGAAAACTCTAATTTTTGGTACAAGTGCGTAAAATCCGCAGTTAATTCGTAAGAACCAGCGAACGCGTTGAGAACGTGCAAAATGGAATATGGCGCAGGAGGCAAAATGCTCGCATAAGAATGATTCGGAGGTCTCTATTCCGTTTCGCTAATGACCCGAACAAGCGATTGGCATTAACGAACCCGTAGATCGAGGTCTGCTCGTCGAAGGCTGCGTCAATATGTATTTACGGTTTACGTTCTCCAAGCACGTGGAGACAAAGTAGTAGAAGAAGTAGAAGAAGAAGCAGAAGAAGAAGTTCGGCGAAGTCGCGCGTCGCGAGAAGGCTTCCCACGGGTCGCTTCTTCGCAAATATTGTCCGAGAGACTTCGTTCGCAAACTTCGCCGCGGCGCGGCGCGGAAGGACGGCAAGGCCAGTGTCGCTTATTATCGAATCGGCATCGATTCTAATCGAACCGTCACGCCGGAATTCCTGAGGATCACGTGCACGCGTAATGCGCCTCCGGCCCCGCTCGTTACCGCGCCGAGAAACGCGTTAATCGCGCATCGATTACCATTCGAATGAAGATTTATGCACACAATGCGACCGAACGGACATCGGGGACGGTTCAGAAAACCGCGTTATTAGCGCGCAGGCCGGGGAACTTGTGCGAACAAACTCGGAATTCGAAACGCCGCGGATTTCGGCGAACGGCTTGCGGATGCAGGTCGATGCACCTTGGATGCACGTTGGTCCATATTGGCTCGATCGACTCTTATCTCGATCTCTTTAGCAGAGAATTTTCTGTGAACTCTGTGAAAAGTCTGTTTGATTGAATTTCTTTTAGGATACTTTTAGGTTGACTCTTTTCTTCTTGAATGGTTGATGATTGAGCATTACCATAATTACCCTCTCTTAAGGAATCATTTTCATTCGCTGATATGAAACGCAGATATCGTGTGAACTTCATACTGGGAAGACATTATGCTTAGTCCACTGTAGAAGAACTCCGCACAGTGCGACCGATCGCCGATCTAGCTGTTCAAAAGTCCCAAAATGAAAATTGAACTTTGCGCGCCAACGTTTGTGTAACGTTCAATTATACGGGTCCCACGGAAATCATCGACACAGATTTCTCCGACAACATTTCATTAATTTTTTATTTATTAATTAAATAAATTAATGTGGATTGAATGAAAATCAGTGGAAAAACGAAATATGAAACCGAGTGTTCTTGAATTAATTCATTAATAAATCAAAAATTAATGAAATGTCGGTGAAAACCGTGTCGGAGAAATCCGTGTCGATGATTTCCATCGGATCCCAATTATACATATGTTTGACAGCTCGAAACATAACAAACATTTGGCTAAAGGGACCTTGAGCTGGTTTTAAGTAAACGATGAAGCGCCTGCTAATCCTCCCGGTCTGTATCAGAGTATTGGTGAAATCTTTTTACTTTTAGTAATGTTCTCTTAAACGTATATTAATAAAACCTTTCTCACGAGCTATGGAGTACATAAAGGAACGTTAGTATTATATTATATTACATAACCATCCATTATTTTATTTAGTGAAGTAATTTCTTGGATAATTACAGTCCTTTCCAAACTTTAGCAATGTGTAACTTGCTTAAAACTTAACCTAACCTCAAAAACATGGTTGCTCATCCTTCGTGGATTATTTCGTTATTAGATTTAACCAATTTCATATCCATAATGAGGAATTTTTCAATTTCCATGTCAAAGAACATGTAATGACCGTAATGTCTTTTTGTAATTATATTTTCTTTTATAACAATAAAGTTATTAAATAAAGTTATGGGGTGGGGCGTGGGGTGAAAACCCGTACTTGTTCTGTCGCGCTGGTTTTCTGAATTTTGAGCAGCTAGATCGGCGATCGGCCGCGCTTTGCGGCGGTAGCGATCGCGTGAAAAAATTGCAAATGGATGCAAGCGCTCGCAATGGCCATAACTTGGTCCCCGTCTTCGGCCCTGTTTCCTCGACAGGCCTAACGCGTTCTCGATCACTCGTCGCATTTTATTTGCCCAGGCTGACAATCGAATATGGCGGGCAAACAGTGGAAAATCATAAAACGTGCGTCGCGCAGACGCGCTTAATGGGAGCTTGCCGCAGTTCCATAAAGATTATCAGTTTACGACGCAGCGTGTCGCGTTCATAACCTTTCCGGCCTGAAAGAACAATTCCATAAAATGTTTATTATTGTCCCATCGATGTCTAAACATTCCGCGCGACACACGGCGGCGAAGGCAGTTTCAATTGCCGTTCTGATACCGTCAAGGTTCGTCCGAGCAAACAAAAGTTCACTTTGTTTCGTGTTCGATATTTATTGCCGCGGGAGAGAAAGCTCGATCTGAATTTCATCTGGAGCATTCGGATAGTAAGCTGTTCCCGATAATAATACGCGTGCGATAAGGAACACGGTAAAAAAAAAGTAATTGTTGTCGTTGTTTCCCTTTCCAGGGAATCGGTCTTTTCCACTGGATCCGAAAAAAGACGTGTTTGGACAGCGTTATCGTCGGTCCAAGTAAATGTTTATGCGAGTACATCGTTTCGGCCGATTCACGGAAACTGCAGAGATTTTTGATATGTACATGCGATCTAGATCATAACGATCATTCTCAGAAAAAGAGAGCCATCTTTGAATCGGTGAATTTCGCTGTTTAGTTGTCATCTTCTTCGGGATCGGTGGTGTCGATATCGGTTGGTCCTGTTTACGCGCTCCTTGCTACACAGTGGCAGCCAGGGTAAGTTCCTTACGTAATCCTTATCCATATTTTATCGGCGGGGCAACCAGTTTTCTCAGTAAACAGCCAGGTTTCGCGAAGAATAGCGGCGGTCGTTCTTTATTACCTTTTCGACACGCTTTTATCGTTATCGTTCGCACGCATTGCCCTCGTCTATCTGTCGTCTTCGACGGGACCATCAACAACAGCGCCGGCAAATCGCGCTCCTAAATCCCCTCGCAATGGAATTCCGGGCTCAAGATGTCGCTCGTATCGCAAACATCGAAGATAAACTAACAATCTACCGAGCGATCAACCGAGCGATCGGAATCAGACGAACGATCGATTCGAAAGCTTTTCGCCACTTTCGCCGCCTATTTGCATGAGGAGAGTAATTTATGGTACACAAGAGCTTTACAAAATGTATGCACATACACGTTAAACAATCTCGGCTCTCCAAGCTTGATATCGCAAGATCAACAGGAGATACGGAGTCGATTATTAAGCGAGGATCTCGGTTTTTTCCGCCATCGCTGCGAGAACGACAACAATGACAGAATTCTATCAGCGCTTTGTACAATGTCTCTCCTTGAATTGAATGCGGGAAACTACGCCTCGGTAGTTGTTCGAAGGAGGTCCCGATACGGGAGCAAGTATCGAGGCGCAATTAGTATAGGAATGCAAAGCTGAAAGAGACGCTTCGAGCAGGCAATTTGTGCTTGTTACGTGCACTCAATTAGCGAGACTTTCTCCAAAGAGAGAAACTAAACAGAAAACGCTTCCTAGAAGACTCGTCGCCTGCATGCTTCATAAGCGGACTGGGGATACCCCAATTTCACCGGACGTAAACCACCGTACACTATCCTTTGTCAAGTGTCTATTTCGGTGGGCTGAGGTAATCCTTTAAATCTTTCTACTGCTTTCACAGAACAAAAAAAGAAATGTCTCACTTCACAAATAGCTCTCTCGGCAGTAATAAGGCAGCACTAATTAGGCGCAATCGCGGCGCCGAAACGTCCGCACTCGTCCCAGCTAATCGGGACCGCGTAATCGACCCACGGCCGATGATCGACGCCCATGGAATCGCCTGGCACCGTGCGATCCGTGGATCATCGAGCGGAGGATCCGCTAGCTTTATCGTCCGCGACACGTGTCACCGGGCGGACGCACGCTTTATTCGTCCCTCGGCCCTGCTTATCAGGCTCGCGGATACTGTTACCAGCGTCGCGAATCGTACCAAGCCGTGTACGGATCCTCGCGATCCTCGGTGTCAGCACCGCGGACCGACCACCCGCGATAAACCCGAACATTCCGTAGCGGCTAGACGTAACGTCTCTCCACGTGCCTTTGTCACGACTGATAACCGGTGGGAAGCCAGAGGAATCCCTTGGAACGCTGCTGCTCGCGATCTCACCTCTCTGAAATCGCCCTTCAACATTTCCTTGCGCAAACCGCGCCGAAAGACCCGTTGCAGGCTAGCTCTAGCACGAGTCTGCATCAAGAATTAGTTCAAAAGACGCTTGCGCTTGTACGAAATCATCTAGTAGACGAAACGTGTCGTCTTCGCAGATTTATTTTATTTAATTAATCATGGTAGAACTGCTGGACTGCAAAATTCAGTCATTCGTGAAATGTCTCTAGAATTTGAGTTCGTCCACGATGCAGACGGAACGCAGCCGCAGGAGGCAACGACGAAGGAGAAAAGTATCGAATGACCCATGAAACCGCGCGCGGTCCCAGGTGGCACAGTTATCTGAAAGTGTCTCGGTGGGTGTTTAAAACGGAGGAGCTCTCTCGACTTATTGTTTCGACCTGGCCCGAGGATCACCCGCAGTGTTTTGGAAGCGAGAGATGGTTGGCACGATTGCGGAACGTGGGACGCAGCCATCGCCGCCGCGCCGCGCCGCCTGCGCTCTCCATATTCGCCGGATTCGTCGAGCGAGACTCGTGCGAGCTGCTAACGTAATTTGGCTGCTCAGATTGTTTCTTATCGCCGGGTGCTATGATGTCATAAACCACCGGGATATCGTAGCCGGCGGACGTAATCCGCCTTGAACCCGGGGGACACGTGCTCCGACGTTGTAAAGTTCACCGACTCAAAAATTTCTATACGGCAGGTGTCCCCTTAACAACTACATCATTGGAAATTTAATTTAATCCTCGTACATTCCTCAACATTTAATTTCTAGACATTACGAGATCATTCTTTTCTCGTAGCAAACTTCGAACACTCTTCGACCCATGAACGTGTGCGAAGGTATTTTGGTTTTGCTTGAAGCGATCACACACTCGCCGCATTCACTCGTACTTCTGTTCGCCGAGAGCAAAACATCATCCGCACTGTTATCTCCCGTGGAGCAAAGGGCCCCAATTTCTTTATCGCGGCAACCGGAAATGTTTGAGATTCGATTATCCTTGAGGACGTGTCGAAGAGCAGCGTTCCGCCGTAGAACTGAATCAATGAAGAAGCCGGGCGAACGGAATTTTTCCGAACCGGAGCTACCCGGAGTAGTCGCCTGGTTATCTTTATGGATGTCAAATTTTATGGGAGCCGCGTGACGGCCTGGTTATTTTTAAGTGTCTGCGGGCCGTGCGTGTCGAACGCTTAATCTTCCTCGATAATTAGCGTAAAGAGCCCGGGGTGGTTTCGCGCGGCGCCGATAAAACGACGGAACCACTGACTCAACCGAAACAGATCGCCGAGCGATTTCTGTGTCAGAATGCAGAAACACACCGGGGCCATGCGCTAGAGACGTAATTAAGGAACTGACCAATTCGACGCGCAAACCGATAACCCCGGGTTTGAAAAGAACGAGCTGAGACACAATCGGCTGTCCAAATAAAGCGAGAAACACAGTGGGCGATTGATAGACTTCTTCTCTTCGGTTCTAACGAGTCGCGAATAATAAATTGGAATTTGTAGAATTTAGGATGTCGGAGGAGGTCCACCGGGAACTGGAAAGTGTTAAGAACGGCTCGCGAAAAATCGTGCACGATGTAAAAAGCGCAGAGAAGCGGAGTGTAAAGAATAGAGAGTCTAACGCACCAGAGGAGCAGAAATGGCAATTAACGGTCGAATAGTCGGTCGCGAGACTCTCCGCTCCAGTATTACTTGTAATTTAAATATATCTGGTTACACCGCCGCTAATTCCCGCAGATGTTCGCGGGATAAGCGGTCAGCCGGTCGTACACAATAACGCAGATCGGAATTTCGATACCGGGCCGAACGTTATTTTCGCATTAGCCTGCTACACTGTGTATATTTAGAATCTACGATGCCCGGCATTAACGCCGTAACGCTCGGCGCGTTCGCATATTTGAGATTTTTCCGATCGCGAGGAATGGCAGTAGAAATGCCCGCAAAGGTCAGCCTGAAAGACCACGCTCCCATCTTGCGAGGAGCAGACCGTGGCAGACCCGTGGAACGGACCCGGTCGATTACTTCCAAGATATCGATGCTTTGTGGAATATTTATCGTCGATATTTTTCCACCTGGTATAGGCATGTATGCACACTCCCCAGTCTTTAGCGAACACTTTCCAGTCGGTCTTCCTTGTTGCAATCGGGGATAAACTGTTGCACCCACCTAACAGATTGTCTCTAATTCACCGAGTTCTTCTCCCACAAACGGACCTGAGACAAACGTCATTAGCTGACAAAGGACGAAACCTATTGCCAAATAAGCGACGACTCCTCGATAGTGATGGGCATACGATACTCTTTCTTGCAAGATTTCGAGCAAATCAATCACCACAGAGTTCCGAATCAATTCGATATTTGGACCATTTATTTTGAAAGTGGTGTAAGTCCATTTTCTCTTGTCTTTTTTATTTTTTTTAAATTTTATTTACATTAAATTAAGCATGAATTACGTGATATCTCATTTTTTTCAAAAATGGACTTACACCACTTTCAAAATAAAAGGTCCATTTATTCGAAATCGGAAATTCTTGAAACTCTTGAAGTCTTGGAAATTTTAGAAGTCTTGATAATCTTAATAAATGTTATACTTTTTATGATATTGGTACGTTCATACAGTTATTCATCCCGATGCTGACATGACGTAATCGTTGTTTCGTGATAGATGTAACATTTCTAGAGTTTCAATTCGTACAAACCTTCCAAAGTTTTAAGGCTTTCAAGATTTTCAAGACAATGAAGACTTTCAAGACGTCCAAGAGATTCAAGAGTTCTAAGCTTCGAACTGTGTTGCAAGTGATTGGAATTTATTGGAAATGGGTGTAAATGAATGTACACTGGTACTTTTAAAGTAAAAGTTAAACTTTATTTCACGGCGCGAAAGGAAGCTCTATACCATGCGATGTCTTAACTTCGACTGACGTTATGACGAGAAAGAATCGTCGGAACCCCCAGAAAGGAAACCAGAGTCCCTTCGTATCTCCAAACTGTTTAGGTTAACCCCAACAGTTCGGCTCTTGTAACAAAGTATACCTCTGAGAACGTTCCATCGATAATTTGTAATCTCTGTTTAAGAATACGATTCTGAGATCGTTGATTCATTTTTGTAACTTGTTGATACTCCAACAGAATTTTTTGCCGTAAATATTGAATCGAAGCGATTCGAAGTGATTCAGATGCCATCACTACTGCTCGATCCGCAGACCAAGAAAGATCACAGAGGAGGATCGTCGAACGGATCGAGTCTGTTCGACGGGGTCCGAACGATTTTGATCGTGGCAAGGTGGTTCCAGGTCGGTCGGGAAGTCGCGTCGGCAAGAGGGATCGGCTGGCCCCGGGTCCAAGGGAGCCGAAGGATTAATGGGCGAGGATCGCGGTGCTCTAGGTGAAAGATGCTGCGTGTCCCGAGGAGGAACACGGCGCGGCGCGGCGCGGCGAGAGTTCGCGGGAAAAAGGGAGACGGAGAGGCTGGAACGGAAAGCGAGGGAAGAAGCGAGGAGAGGACGCCCGGCGGAGGCAAAGAGGATGCTTGGAGCGGGCAAGACAGGAGAGCGAACGGAGGACATCGAACTGAAATGGCCTCTGGGAGCGCATTCCAGTATTCCACTCTCGCTACCTTAGACCATCCTCTCCCTCCCCGCTCTCTCATTCTCGCTCGGTCTCGCTCGGTCTCGCTCGGACCGTCTGTCTGTGGCCCTTCCTTCTTCATCGTCTTCTTCTCCTTCTTCGGCGTCGTTCTCTCGACGTCGTCGTCTCTTCCCTCCCTCTGTCCCTCTTTCTCCATCTTTTTCCCACTTTTGTTCTTCGCGGTCTCTCCGACTCTTTCCGTTCCGAGTCGTCATCCTCCCGTTCGGCCCCGCCGAGCAACGCGCTCTTTCTTCCAGTGCGAGCATTCTCATCCCTCTCGCTGCTTCTGCTGCTGCTCAGCATCCTCCTTTGGACTTAGAGTCCTTTTATTTCGCTCTCCGCATTCTTGAGTTTCCGCTCGCCGCCAGCGCGACGGACTTTCCTCCTCGGCCGACACCGCGGACGAATCCGTCTCGCGTTCCACCGCTCTCTGGACCTTCTTCCCTCGTGGATCGCACGACCTCCTTGCGTATTTAATACCCTCGGGAGATTATACCGCGGCGGAAATCACGTTTCTTCTAAACGCGCTTTGGAATCGACGAAACTCAGCTCTACAACTTCTAACGAAATGATTAAAATCTCTTCGGGAAATTTGAGTGTATTCTCCGAATGTAGATTAGCAACAGGACTCTTTAATAAAATTCGGAGAACGTAGCCTCGCGACCAGAGATGGTCAAACAAGGTAGACCCCTTGAAGTATCTGCAAATTGCTCGATGCAGATGAATGAGTAGCAGCTAACGGGAGGTGGAGGAGGTGAGAGAGGAGGCGAGGAAGCAGGAGTAGGATTCTGAAAGGAATCTCCCGTAAGGATGAGCCTTGCACGAGCATTAACACTCGCCGGGCAAGGTGTGTTCGTTGCGTAAGAATCCTCGAATTCCTCCCGTTTATTAGTACGTCTGTGTTTACCGTGTTACGGGCCTTAGGCCAGACGTTATTTGCATGCTTGTCCGCAGGTAGAATCCTGGCACCTGTTCTCGTGGCTCTGGTACCCTCCCCGATTCCCGTCCCACCCGCATTCTTCCCGTTTCCGTTCGCCGCGGATTTCCTTTGTCCCGCGCTCTGCACGAATTTCTTTTGCATACTTCGTTTAACCCGGACCCTCCCTCGGAAACTCGTCTGATTCGCGATCGACGATTCCTCCTGCACCGGTCCTTCGAGCCACGTCGCTGAAATCTCAAGCAGCTGCAGGACCTTGCGTTATCTTCATAAATAAACCCTCTCTCCGCAGGCTAATAATAAATATCGGTATTTACAGCACGAGTAATTCTGGAAATTTTTAATACAGCAGAAGCATAAGCGCACGTTACAGCACACGTGTATCATTAAGTATACTCGGTAGATTGTAAGGAAGTAGTTCTGGTTGGCAACGATCTGTGACGACAGAACAGGCGCGAACATTTAATTAAAGAAAAAAGAACAGCGCACAAAAGCCGTCGGAATTTTGATCGTAACGACGCGTGACTTGTTAACGTCATCATAGTTACATTCTCCGGTTGTTTTCGTTTTTCTTTCGACTTTTTTAGTGGACAATGAAAGAACGCGGAATAAGATTGCGTTGAAAAGAGGAGCGCCTCGAACGCCATTCTTCAAATCGTATTCCATTGTTACCCCCTAAGTCTCTCGCGGATCCGGCTTTTCCAGGCTCACTCGGCCAGAGAATGCATCGCTGTTACGAAAACGCCCGGAAGAGAGAACGCGTTTCGCTCCAGTCTGGAAGACGCACGTAAATTTTTTTTATTACACCGTCATTGCTCGCTGAATTACCGGCAACCTTGGCACGTGAACCACCCCGGCGAACAATGGCTCGCGTCCTGCCGCGGAGGACTCAATGACCCTGAAAACGCGGCTTAGCTTCCCATCCCGTGATCTACAGAGACTTTTCCAAATTTCCACCACCCCCTTTTCTCTTCCCTCGTTCCCCCATTCGATGTTCCACGATCGATTCCGGTGTGCGATGGCGTCTTTGGATGTTACTGATACTTGCAGTGAAATGCAGTGACTCCCACTAATATTAGGACACTCTTGAAAAAAGACGATAACTTTTAAATGCAATGTTTATAAAAGAATCACGAGTCCTCAAGCAGGCTGCAATCAACTGCTCGCAATTAATACGTTTTATAGAACACGTACACTACCGCTCAAAAGTATGTGGACACTTGTTCAATTCTCCTCCTGGAAGAAAAAGAATCTTCGAGGGATTTAATCAAATTTCATGCGATCTGTGCTTTATACAGTATTGAAGAATTTATCTGAGCAATAATTTATCAGTAGACCGCGAATACTTTATGCATTTATAACAAAAGTTATTATTTACTGCATAATTACACATGTCTCTAGGGATTGGAACTAAAATATACGGGGTGGTCTTTTTATCTGAAGACATTGAAATATCTCGAGAACTATGTATCGGATCAAAACAAGTGGGCAATGAAAGTTGTTCGTCGCGAAGGGGGACATCCAATGATACCAAACTGGACCCCCCACCGCCACCCCCTGGGGGTGGGGGTGGGAGAAGATAAAAAACTTAAATGGGAACCCCCATTTTTCATTGCAGATTTGGATTCTCCAGAAAAAAATACACAAAATTTACCTAGGAGTTTTTGCATTTTGGTTCACAGATGGCGCTGTAATGGACAAAAATCAAAATGGAAAATGTTGTTGAAAATTGGGCATATCTCGAGAAATACACATCAGATCAGAAAAATAAAAGTAGACGTATTTGATATTTTTAAGAATTCTATTCAATAATACCATAATTGACCCCCCACCCCAACCTCCTGAGGGTGGGAAAGGGAACTATTTCAAAATCTTCAATGGGAAACCCTTTTTTATAGCAAATCTTGGTTCTCCATTGATTTGATATTATTGGTGTAATATCTTTCACAGATGTCGCTGCAAGCGAAAGCAGTTGGAAAAATTCATTGGTTTGTTTATCAATCCTTAGGAGGTGGGGGTGGGGGGTCAATTATGGTGTTATTGAATAGCATTCTTAAAAATATCAAATACGTCTACTTTTACTTTTCTGAGGTGTATTTCTCGAGATATGCCCAATTTTCAACAACTTTTTCCATTTTGATTTTTGTCCATTACAGCGACATCTGTGAACCAAAATGCAAAAACTCCTAGGTAAAATTTGTGTATTTTTTTTCTGGAGAATCCAAATCTGCAATGAAAAATGGGGGTTCCCATTTAAGTTTTTTATCTTCTCCCATCCCCACCCCCAGGGAGTGGCGGTGGGGGGTCCAGTTTGGTATCATCGGATGTCCCCCTTCGCGACGAACAACTTTCATTGCCCACTTGTTTTGTTCCGATACATAGTTCTCGAGATATTTCAATGTCTTCAGATAAAAAGGCCACCCTGTATATTTAATTTTTTATTTATACTTTTCTGAACAATATAAATATTTTTGAACATTAAAACAAGAACACTTGTACTTTAAAACTATTTGTTTACATCTAGAAAAGGCCTACTTCCATATAACCAATTGTAGTTCTAAAAAAAATTCTAAAAAATCACTTTTTCAATGAAATTCCACAAGCCTCCCTTAAAATACGTTTCCAAACATTTCCAGTGGTACACATACTTTAACTGTTTACTATTTCAAATTCTATTTTACCCAGCTCTGTTAAACAATATAAATATCGCCTAATAACAATCAAATAGTACACAAATTTCAACGAAAATGAAATTGAAGATTTGAAATTAAAAAATTTAAATTGAAGAGTTGAAGTTGAAAAATTGAAGTTGAAGGGTTGATATTGAAATTGAAGTTGAAATGGAAAACTTGATGTTGAAATTGAAATTAACGAAATGAAATTGAAAAATTGAAGTTGAAATGAAAGAGTAGAAATTGAAGTTGAAATGGAAGAGTTGATATTGAAGTTGAAATGGGAGAGTTAAAATCGAAGTTGAAATTAAAGTTGAAATGGAAAAATTGAAATTGAAAATGAAGTGGAAGAGTTGATATCGAAATTAACGTCGCAATGGAAAAATTGATATTGAAATTAACGAATTGAAATTGAAAGATATAAGTTGAAATTGAAAAATTGACGTTGAAAATGAAATTGAAGATTTGAAATTGAAAAATTGAAATTGAAGAGTTGAAGTTAAGTGTCCACGATAAGTGTCCACGTACTTTTGAGCGGTAGTGTATGTCCCCCTATCGACGAATGCGAAGTTAGCGCATGCATAAAATCTCTATTACGGAGTTCCCGTGATGGTGGGCGATCAGGATCGACCAGAGGGTCGCTAAACGGCAGACAGAGACCGAATGAGAGAAAGACAGGGGTCGTTGCGGCAGGGCACGGCGCTAGAATTTAATGGCGGTGTCAAAAGTTCCGCTTAACGAGATGGAGCGAGTCGAAAGATAAATCGAAGCCGGCGTTTTTGTTCTCCCCCGCGAGTTACGAGCACACGAACACGTTCGAGGTGGAATCCAGAGGCTAGAGGTGACTCGAGGATAATCGTGATCGACGCTGTCGGGGTTGCTTTCGCCGCAGTTTCTCTCCCCGTCTCGATTTTCGGACTCGGTTCGAGTTCGAGTTCCAAACCCTCGACCTCCTCTATCGTACCCGTTTTTAATGTTAGCCCCCGCTGCCGAATTAATCCGAATAATGGACGCGCACCCGCGCTCTCCGGACCCAGCCTATTTACACGATCGATTTTATCGACGCCCATTCCGAGAACGTCACTCACCTTCCGGCGAATCCTGCGAAAGAGAGAGAGAGAGAGGTTGTTCACTAATTAATCCCCGCGGCGGCATCACCCCGTTTCGCCGTGACGCGACACAACTTGTTGTGTAAATCTTCGACGAGCCGGCGCCGTTGTTTGCTGCGCGCCAAATGTCTAACTGCGAAGGCTCGCACGGTGTAGCCCGG
Organism: Lasioglossum pauxillum; assembly: GCA_933228785.1. Classification (NCBI taxonomy): domain Eukaryota; kingdom Metazoa; phylum Arthropoda; class Insecta; order Hymenoptera; family Halictidae; genus Lasioglossum; species Lasioglossum pauxillum. Next base: position 4,438,728 of record OW121702.1, read on the forward strand.
ATCGCAAAATTCGGTGACGTTTCACCAGAAAATCAATTTTACATATCCATTAATCAAGAAAAATTACTTCACTTCAGTTTTAAAAGAATGCCGAATGAATGAAGTTACGAAAACTGTCACGACAGTCAGCTCAGTTTTCGGGGGTGCAGATTGGCTGACCTGGATTCATTTTGTTCGATCAGGTTTGTATTAGTTTCCGGAAATGTACCAGTTCCGAGAATAGGTTATTGGTAATTTGATGGCGGAACTTTATGTGGCTTCAGATTTTTTGAGGAATTTTCATCTTCCTTGCGTAGGGACGATCAAGGCAATTTTCCGAGAATGGAAGATGGTCGCTCGCTGTTCATTTTGTTTGAGAAAGTTTGTATCAGGTTTTGGGAAGGGGTAAATGATACGGTGATTTTGTAGCCGCATTTTATGTAAAAATTGTTTTACAGTTTAATAATAACGATTTAGTGATTCCATGTGTCTTTTTAAAAAACTGTGGTGACCCAAGGTGGTTCGGAACCCACCTTTATAAACTGTAGGTCCCGCTGAAAAGGCGATTGTGGTGAAAGTGGAAAGATAGGGCGTTGGTAAAATGTATTTGAAACCCTGAGGGGACTAAATAATATTTTAAAAAACGTGGTAAAAATAACGATTTAGTGATTCCACGTGTCTTTTTAAAAAACTGTGGTGACCCAAGGTGGTTCGGAACCCAACTTTATAAACTGTAGGTCCCGCTGAAAAGGCGATAGTGGTGAAAGTGGAAAGATAGCGAGTTGGTAAAATGGATTTGAAACCTTGAGGGGACTAAATAATATTTTAAAAAACGTGGTAAAAATAACGATTTAGTGATTCCATGTGTCTTTTTAAAAAACTGTGGTGACCCAAGGTGGTGCGGAACACACCTTTATAAACTGTAGGTCCCGCTGAAAAGGCGATAGTGGTGAAAGTGGAAAGATAGCGAGTTGATAAAATGGATTTGAAACCTTGAGGGGACTAAATAATATTTAAAAAAACGTGGTAAAAATAACGATTTAGTGATTCCACGTGTCTTTTTAAAAAACTGTGGTGATCCAAGGTGGTTCGGAACCCACCTTTATAAACTGTAGGTCCCGCTGAAAAGGCGATAGTGGTGAAAGTGGAAAGATAGGGCGTTGGTAAAATGGATTTGAAACCCTGAGGGGACTAAATAATATTTTAAAAAACGTGGTAAAAATAACGATTTAGTGATTCCATGTGTCTTTTTAAAAAACTGTGGTGACCCAAGGTGGTGCGGAACACACCTTTATAAACTGTAGGTCCCGCTGAAAAGGCGATAGTGGTGAAAGTGGAAAGATAGCGAGTTGATAAAATGGATTTGAAACCTTGAGGGGACTAAATAATATTTAAAAAAACGTGGTAAAAATAACGATTTAGTGATTCCACGTGTCTTTTTAAAAAACTGTGGTGATCCAAGGTGGTTCGGAACCCACCTTTATAAACTGTAGGTCCCGCTGAAAAGGCGATAGTGGTGAAAGTGGAAAGATAGGGCGTTGGTAAAATGGTTTTGAAACCCTGAGGGGACTAAATAATATTTTTAAAAACGTGGTAAAAATAACGATTTAGTGATTCCATGTGTCTTTTTAAAAAACTGTGGTGACCCAAGGTGGTTCGGAACCCACCTTTATAACTGTAGGTCCCGCTGAAAAGGCGATTGTGGTGAAAGTGGAAAGATAGGGAGTTGGTAAAATGGATTTGAAACCCTGAGGGGACTAAATAATATTTTAAAAAACGTGGTAAAAATAACGATTTAGTGATTCCATGTGTCTTTTTAAAAAACTGTGGTGACCCAAGGTGGTTCGGAACCCAACTTTATAAACTGTAGGTCTCGCTGAAAAGACGATAGTGGTGAAAGTGGAAAGATGGGGCGTTGGTAAAATGGATTTGAAACCCTGAGGGGACTAAATAATATTTTTAAAAACGTGGTAAAAATAACGATTTAGTGATTCCACGTGTCTTTTTAAAAAACTGTGGTGACCCAAGGTGGTTCGGAACCCACCTTTATAACTGTAGGTCCCGCCGAAAAGGCGATTGTGGTGAAAGTGGAAAGATAGGGAGTTGGTAAAATGGATTTGAAACCCTGAGGAGACTAAATAATATTTTAAAAAACGTGGTAAAAATGACGATTTAGTGATTCCATGTGTCTTTTTAAAAAACTGTGGTGACCCAAGGTGGTTCGGAACCCACCTTTATAACTGTAGGTCCCGCTGAAAAGGCGATAGTGGTGAAAGTGGAAAGATAGGGCGTTGGTAAAATGGATTTGAAACCCTGAGGGGACTAAATAATATTTTAAAAAACGTGGTAAAAATAACGATTTAGTGATTCCATGTGTCTTTTTAAAAAACTGTGGTGACCCAAGGTGGTTCGGAACCCACCTTTATAACTGTAGGTCCCGCTGAAAAGGCGATAGTGGTGAAAGTGGAAAAATAGCGAGTTGGTAAAATGGTTTTGAAACCCTGAGGGGACTAAATAACATTTAAAAAAACGTGGTAAAAATAACGATTTAGTGTCAGAATTCTCTTCTCTCTAGTGACAGAATAGTAATGCACATTTGATTACGTGGTAATCGTTGTCTAATGTTTATTCAGCCGCACGTGTGGAACTTAACTACGTTAAGTAAAAGCTCAAGCATTCATATTCATCGTCTAAATTAGAAAAGCAAATACCATTGATCGCCAAACAAACGATCAAATATTCATTTCCGTAAATAAATATCAACTCGTCGCGGTGATATATTGATCAAGCAGCGCATGTCGCGGATACAAATTGACAAAGTTCATGGCTAGTAAAAAACCACGCGTGAATCCACAACAACCGTATTCCTCGCCAAAGAAAGTCCATTCTCCTCGAAACAAGCGATCAAACATTCACGAGCCGCGCATCGGTAAATCGCGGGCCTAAATTGACGAAAAGCCAGCCCATTCGAAAAAGCCTGCCTCGAATTTCATCACCTTCGTGCGGTCGCAATCGGAACACAAGCTCGTAAAACATCCTCATCGAATATCGGGCGTCCCGGCGCGCCGCGGCGCGGCAGGGTGAAGCTCCACAGTCGAAAGGGAATAAGCACCGATATCAAGTACCGGATAGAGTTAAAACACCCTCGCCAGGATCTCGTTACCCTCTCTGGGGGCCCAGTAGGAAATAGCCGGCACACGAGAGGTCCGGCGCCCTTTAATCCGGCGCTCGTTAACACGGGGTAGATTCAAACTCTAATTTGCGAGCGGCGCAAAGAAAACGGAACGGACGAAGGGTTGGCGGGGGGGGGGGGTGGTTTAACATCGCGCTCAGATAAGGGTTGGGGAAACGAACGGCGGGGGTTGGTTTCGCGGGGGTGGTGGCGCGGCGTCGGATCGGCAGAGATAACGGCGAGCCAAACGAGGGAACTTCTCGGGAACTTAATAGGGAAAACGGAAACATATTCGGGAATGAACGTGGTTCGATAATCGCGAAGATAGCTCGGTCCGACCCAAGAGGGGTTGGAGGGTGTAGAGGGGGTACGGTTTGGTTTTCCGCGGGCTGAAAAGGGGCAACCGGGTTTTATAGAACGGCCCGCGAGCCGGCGTTACTTCTGAAAGTACGAGGCGTTTCCAGGAATTCCACCGTTAGTTCGGCCATTACCATTCGCTACATGTCGGGAGCCACTCCGCGGCCACATTTTAGCCTGTTTACGGCACTTTTCGAGGAAACTGTTACCTCAAGCTGTCCTCGAACGAGCAAATAACGCCGAACTACCCGCACGACACGCTTTCATTATCTCGACCGCTTTATACGGGCAGGGGAAAAGGCCGGACATCGCGCGAGCCGTTCTCCACGATCCTCGTTTGCGTTGATCCTTTCTGCTCCACTCGAAACGATCCGTCTGAAAGATCTGTCCGAGATCTTGTGGAAATTGGGAAGCAGTTGGAGAAAGTTCAATTCTTGTACCGCAGGTTTGATGTACAGGGTCTGTCCGGAAAGTAATGCGACCACATTTTTTTAAAAAAATCTATTAGACATATGGGTACAAACGTTTAAATTTCTTTAAAGTAGGATCCTTGGGCGTCAACACGTTTTTTCCAGCGCGATTTCCATGCTTCGTATGCACCCTGGAAGGCGTTTTTTGGAACCTCTCGTAGTACCCTCGTCACAGCCTCTTTGACGCGTTCCACGCTTTCAAAATGGCATCCTTTTAGCACATTTTTAATTTTTGGAAACAAGAAGAAGTCGGCGGGAGACGAGTCAGGACTGTACGGGCGTTGAGGAAGTGTTGTGATCCAACTAAGAAGTACCGTTTACTGTTTCCCCGTAATCTACGGAAAAGTTTTGGTTGGAAGTGCTCGACGAGGCTGTGACGAGGGTACTACGACAGGCTCCAAATAACGCCTTCCAGGGAGCATACGAAGCATGGAAATCGCGCTGGAAAAAATGTGACGACGCCCGAGGATCCTACTTTGAAGAATATTAAAGGTTTGTACTCATATGTTCAATACATTTGAAAAAAAAAATGTGGTCGCATTACTTTCCGGACAGACCTTGTATGTATTTATATTGTCGCGTCCGGTGGTTCAGCCATCGTTAATAATTGATATAATCGATGATGCGTAACATATACCTTTTGAATTTCTATGCTTAATCTAATAATGTTGTACGATGAACTAAATATTAAATACTATTGTTAATAATCAATGTCGAACTATCGTATATTACACCACATTGCGTGCGATCGAATTAGGAAAACTCGTTCTTCATTTGAATCTTACTGAACGAAATAACTGCGTAGCGAAATTATTTCATTAAATGATTGAGTCACTTTCAAATATAAATCGTGATCTAATATCCGCTGAAGATTGTCCATCGAGAATCGATGAGCAATAATTGTTCGTCGCCCCGCGTGTGACGTAGATGTAATGCGCTCTGGCCAGGGGAGTCATAGAGAAGAAAGCATAAGAAGAAATTGATCTAGGAGATGCGCAGAGTAATATGATCTAGCTAAGAGGAGGGCGGGGGATGCAAGCGATTACGGAGAATTTGTGACGAATTAATCACCTGACGAAAATTATAACAAAGGATTGATCGGCCTATAAAAGGGATGACTCCTCATTAGGAGCGCAGTCTGCAGTCAATAAGAGTCCAATCGATAGATGAGTAAACAGTCAAACAGTCGAACATTGTCAAATATAAGTTGGTTTTATTATAAAGTTAACCATTCGAAAGGAAGTTTCCGGAAGATTTACTCCAACTACAAGAACCTCCGGAAGATTTACTTCAACTACAAGAACCTCCGGAGGATTTTCATCAACTACCGGAACCATTCCGGAAAGATTAACATCAAACACTAAAAAGAAGACTACTTAGCGGTAATTACTAACAAATTATAATAAGATTTCGATAATATTATGTATCCGAAATTTGGAGCTTAAAATATAGTTTCGTTTATTTTTATTCAAACATATAAAAATATCAAATCATTTATTAAAGAAATTATCCAACTTCGATTTCCACGTTCCATCGTTAAAATCGCATAGAATATTAAGAAATCCTCGATTACCCGAACCGAAGCCGGTGAATGCAGGTAGGTTCAAAACTGCGTTATATCTCAATTCTAATCTTTCCAATCATTTCAATCTATTCAAATTAAATTTCAATTTTAACTATTCAAATCGTAACAATGTCCTCCTAAATTTTCGTAGCGAGGAATGCGTGGAGATTTTTGGCACCTTCGAATCCTAATTGAAGCCCGGAGAACGCAGAAGTCAAAGGGACGAGAATTTCTTAAAATTTCGTCTGGCGCCTGGTGTCCCACTTGGCACACATGTCCGCCCATTACCGCCTAATTCTACTTCTGCTGTTTGTAAACAGAGTCCACGGGTACGTCTGTGTACTAGGCTGTTAGAAGACAGCGGGCGGGGTTAATGGCAAACAGCGGCATATTACCATCAATCTCCGTTAGCACTAATAGCGAGTAATAGTCGGACACATTAGGCGAGTCGGAGACGGCAGGCACGAGCTTTGCATAAAACACCGAATCTTCACTCCCTTTGTGCGAGAAATGGGGAGAATCTAACCAGGTTGTTGCAGACGCAAACAACTGTATTTGTTCTACGCTTTACGGGTCGTAGAGAATGCCAACGGTGTTTCACGGTATAGAAATTTTGTTTACGCTCGTCTGGAAGCTGTCTTACTGCTGCCATGAAACAGATCGAACTAAATCGTGAAAAGTTGTAGTAGAGAACGTCGGCGGAGGAGTTCGCGATAAAGGAATCGGGTGAAAGCGACTGCAAGCGTTTGCAAGATCGCTTTCGATCCCGCCGATAAAAATTACGACCGCAAACATCTCGAGCCACCTTGTGCTCCTCGCGAGGGATCGCGCAGCCTTCAAAAACGACCTCGATTTCGCGCGAAAACCAGCTTAATCGGAAACACGCGAACGAAAGTTGACGCAACGAAGGCCTACGCCCTGTGTTACCAACTTGCTCGCTGCTTTGTTAACACGCAAAACACTCGACGAAACTGCGCTCTCAATTTTTTGTTACCTTATCGTATATTCGATGCGAAAGATCTACCTCCAAACTCGCACGCGCGGACGGCGTTTAAAAGTACAAAAAGTTGCGTTTGAATAATTTCGAGAAAAATCTCGGTGCTCCGCAAGAATTGAACGAAGGGAAATCGAGTATTATAACTATCAGAGTGGCGCCTTGAGTGTGACGAGTTACGAAACAGAGGGAAGAAGGGGGTTAACATTTTCCGCTCACCCTCGTGCGAAGGGCTGGGAAGCTGAGATCCGTTGAAACTTAAGAAGCAACGGATTTCGAGGAACGGAGAGTGTTCAGGGTCGAGGGTTCCGTCTCTGGGAGAACACGAAAGTGCTCTCGACTCGTCTGCCGGATTTGCATCGATGTTGCAGTATCGATAAACCCGGATGCAAGGCGAGAGTGAAGTCGAAGACGACGACGACGCCTCGCCGAGTTGTCCCCGCTAATTGATTGACACAGAACGGCGAATTATCATCGATTAACCGCCGCTAAACGTTGAAACGTCCCCGCTAATTGGCCGACGCAGCCGCTGCCGCCAATAAAACATTCGATATTTCTAGCCGCAGATAGGATCGCCGCGCATAATTCGCTTGTCGCGAGCAGTTTCCCCCGTTAGGCGGCCGCGTGGCGTCTCGCAGGAACGATTTACGAGCTCCATTTTCCCCGGGATATAGGCAGACGGTGATTTTTCTCGATGACGAAACGGCTGGCTGCCTGCCGCCATCGACTCTGCTCGCGAAACGCCGATAAAGCCTTAGACCCCGTTCAGACGCGGCGGAAACCGCGCGATTTCTGTTTTGGATTTCGGATTGCTGGTTCGCGCGGGCAGGTGTGAACGAATGCGAAGACGCTAATGTAATAATAAGTAAGATCCGCGCGGTTTCGGCGTCACCAGAGCGATTTCAGGGGGAAATGCTACAGTCACGAAGCTATAGTGTAGTCCAACCCTGATAGAAACGTCACGATTCCATCACGAGCCTACGGGACGGACCGTGATGCCATTGGTACGGTGCCGGTGCATTTCTCGGAACGTGACATCACGTGAATTTAACCTTGCACCACTAACAATCGTCGGAACGAGCTTCTTCGCTCTGGCTCTCGTCTATCACCGGCGTTATCTCGCGCAACTTACAGAGTTTATACAATTGCCAGGGCGCGTTGTTCTTACCTGGTGTAGAAATTAGGTTTAATGCTCCCCCTGCGAGCTGGCTACACGCGGATCTTAATAGTCCGAGCCAGCGGATGCTGTACTTGTTAATTGAAGATGCTATCTGCGCCCCTGCGATGCTGGAATCTGGGCAATGATTGCGCTCTCTGTAGCAAACCACGCTGAAAACTGCTTTTGCCGCTACATTTTTTGGTCTTCGGCACTCTAGCGAACCTGTACACCGAACTTCAGAGCCTCGTTAGAATCGGGAATCGTCGTTACATCGGATCGAACATTTCAGCATAGTTCAATAAAATGTCATGGAACGTCCCCTAAAATGAAATAACGTAGCCAAATAAAATGGAATGAAACGAAGTCGATGGTAGTGTAGACTAAAAATAAACGACGCAGTCGAAATCGAGCGGAATGAAACGGAGTAGTCAAATAAAGTGAAATAGAACGAGTAGTCCAATAAAGTAAAATGAAACGAAGTAGCCGAATCGGGTACCGATAAAACGAAGTAGCCGATACGAAAATGTAATAAAACGGAGTAGTCGAAGTCGTCGGTAGTTTGGTAGCGGGCGACCGGAAACACTTTGACCCGGAAAGGGTTGAAGGTCCGGGTATGATCCCGATCCTGACGGGCAGCTGTGAATAAAGTGGAGCGACGCGGAGGAACGTTTCCCTCCTCGGGTTTGAGCACCTGATCACGGTTAGTACAAGTTGCCCGGTGTCACGACACCCCGATCATCTACCGATCAACGAGAATGGGTTCACATTCCATCGGCGATCTCCGCCGCGTTACGTTTAAGGCCCATTTCGCGGCGCTCCTCGGGACCACCGGGGAATATTCACGAGCGGTGTTGCGGGCCGGGGCAGGCCGGTGTCCCGCAGAGTTGCAGAACAAGTATGTTCCCGAGCAACTTTGCCCCGGCTATCATTCCGCCCGGGCTGAAAAAGTTTGATCGAACGGTGGAAGGCCGCCTTTTAAACGATCCCCGGCCAACCAACGCGAATATTCCGCGATAGAACGACCACTGTGTGCCCCGCCATTTTACGGATACTCTGTATACGCGTGTGTACGTGTCGCCGATGTATGCACGCGGAGGAACACCACGTTCGAGGGACGAAATTTTCACGAGTACGCGATTACATCAACTCCTGCCGAGCTTCATTATATGAACTACTGCGGACCGTCACTCCAATTATACTCCGTGTCCGCGCTCGAGTGTGAATGGACCATTATCTGGCCGAGTGTTGGGGCCGGAGAAAAATGTTTATACTCGAGTTGTATGGTACGAGCTTTTGGCACAGACGGATTTTCGTTGTGTCCTGAATTTGCGGGACGCGAAGGTCGAGTTTCATTTTGTAATATGCTCGCTAGCTGCTGACATGTCTCACACCTTCGTGTTTATGCGAAGATAGGACAATTGACTTTGTATTTGTATGTGGAATTGTTTGAAGCTGTAACAAACTGCATGGTATTCGAGGAATTTGTCATTTTTCTGGAGCAATAGATTTTTTCATTTTTGTGATTCTGTTACTGAATTGTACAATTAAAAATTTTAAAGCAGGCGCATGAGGCTCGTGGCCTCAGGAAGCACATATACATATACTATATTTCATTCCTAGAGAACGTTCGCCAAGGTCCTTGGTCCGGTGCTCTCAAAAACCGCAAATCAGTTCCGCCATTGGAATTACAGCACGGTGACTGTCCGAAGCATCAAGTTCAAGTGAAGTGACTGAAAGTTAGAAATCAACAGCACGACGTTCCCGCTTCTCAAATTGAATCTCGAAAATCAAACAACTTTGAAGCGAAGGATCAAAGTAGAAATGGAGCAGATACTTGTTTGACACCGATTTAAATTGATGCTTGCGCTCCAGTCTATTCTACATCTAATTGGACAAATTGATTCCTCTAAAAATTCACAAGTGCATAAAATCTAGAAATGCTTGAAGAAGCGCGTCATCTCCGCGCTGGAAATCGAAGTGCAGGCGTGGGAACGGCGCAGTCCCGCTGAAAAATCGCGCCGAATCGAGTGCGGCGGGTAATGGGCCCGTCGCGATGGTTCGCGAAAAAGTCCCGTCGCGTCGGCTCTCGGAGCCGATCGGAGCGGATCGGAGAGCTGAGCGGCGCGACGCGGAGCAGGTTGTCGGCGCGCGGGGCATAAGAGCGCGAGGCGATTGCGCGCAATAAGGCCCCGCGTTTCGTGGCAGACACCGTGGCTAACGGATGTGCCGTTACGGGGCCGCATTCCACGGAGCCACGCATGCGCGACGCGACACATTCCATTGTCTTTTACATTCTTCGCGGCCGTTTCTCTCCTCCTCGGTATTCTTAGCACGCTCGGCCGCCAACAACCGCCCCTGGCGCAACGGCGCAGGGCACCGAGGGCCTCAAGCCCCTCCCCTTCATCCTCCTCATCCACCTCCTCGCCTTTTTCCCTCCGCAACGTCTTCCACCGCCGGCTCCTCGGCCCCTGGCCCCCCTTAAGGCCCCGGCGTTGCCCCCCTCCCTGCGCGTTCTCGTCGTTCTCTTTGCATTCCTCGTATCAACCGTCGCTACTTCGTCCTCTCTTCATTTCCTTCGTCTTCATCCTTCCCAAGATTTTTTCACCGCTCCGCAACCTCTTCAGCTACTCTGCCTCTTATCTTCTCTTCACTTCGGCTCTCTTCCCTGCCTCGACCGGACTGACCGCTTTGCTGGCTGACTTCGCAAGTTCGGATCCCCTCTAGCATAAACGTTCTTTGCTCTTTGTCCCCCCCCCCAACCCTCATTCTCCTCTTATCCCCCCGCTCACCCCCTTATCTAGATGCTCCACCCATTCGTGCTTTGACTTCGTAATACCTTCGCGTTGATCGTTTTAATTCGTGCCACAGATTCGTTTATATTGATCCCCCTTCGGACCCTGATCTCTCTCGCTTCCTTTTGCTGTAGACTCCCTTTGACTTCGCCGGTGAACCTGAAGTGTAGAGGTTCGACCACCCGTTGCAGCCCGATTTTTCATTGGCTCGTGGGCCCACCTGCCGCCACAGCGGTCCCGGTTTTGTGGCCAAAATTCCATTTTTCGACTTTCAAATTTCAACAAAATTTTTTTTCTCTCAAACAAGAACACTGTGAAGCCTCGACATTCAAAGTATTAGGTCTTTCGGATAACTTTCCGAGTAGATACAACGATTGAAGTTCAAAATTATGAAATTGGAGGAACAACTAAATAGTTCAATTATTCCTTACACGTATTCCTACGTTCTGAACGCGTCACGCGTTTGAAACTTACACACGTATGGTTTACAGTTTATATTATAGTTTACAGAATTATATAAAAATTATTAGGTATTGGTATGCCATATTGGATCCGCCATTTTGAATTTTGAATTTTTAATGTGAGATTCGTAATCAATGACCCCGAAAACCCCTCGATACAATCAATTTCATATAATTCTTACGAAGAATTAAATCTTGGCTACTTCCAGCGATTTCTAGACCCTATTATGCACTGTGAGCATTGTTAACACCATTTTTCAAATATTTCCGATGATCTGACAACAACATTTTTCCAATGAAAGTTAATCAGTGTTCACTCTTCTACAAACTTCAATATAAAAAGTTAAAGAGAAAAATGAAGGTTACCTCAATTTTTTAAGTATAAACATGTAGTTTTTATTTCGTAATATTCTAACTGATATCAAGACGAATCCAACGACCTATAATAATATAATATTAAACCGTGAAATAAAACTACAATAGTTCTGGCCACAAAAAGCGGGCTCCGGACCACTGTGGCCCCTCGGGCCCAGCGAACTTTCAATATCAGTTGAGACCCGATTTTCATCGACCCCTTCGGCACCGCTTTCTATTCGCGATTTTTCACAAGCAGCTTACTTCCTAGAGGCCTGACGTTTATCTCGGAGTAGACCTGCCTTCGAAATGTTCACGCGAATGCAAATGTAGTACCCACAACCGTCTACAATTCTTGAAGGAAGAATGAAATTTCTGAGTGGCTTCTGGCACGTTTCATTTTCACGAGAAAATTTCAGTTAATGTCATAATTATTGATATGAGAAACGCTTGATTAGTCTGCATTGACTAGAGTATATCATTTCTAGTAGCACCTATAATTAGGCTGCCAATAAGTATGCAAGTATTCATTTTTCTAGATGGCTTTCGCGAAACCAGTCTTACTGGTTCTGTCCGATGAAAAATCAGCCGTGACTATATTAAATTTTCTCGAATAATATCTAATATCCACTGGACTCAGAATCTCCATCGTATTAAACTTCATTCAATTATATACTCTGTTTAAATCCTTCCAAACCTAACTTGAAATCCTCGCTTGGCTTGCGACGACCAATCGCAAGAAGCAACAGAAATGAAGAGATCACGAGGAGGAATAAGAAGAATAAATGAAAATACCTGGCGAGTGTCGCGCGTTTCGCGTGTTGATTCGCGAAGGAAGTATAGTGTCTTCACGCTCGCGTCTCCCTTTTTTACGTAATTCTGTTGAACGGCGAGGCGAACGCGCAAAATCCGCGACTGGAACGGAAGCGGCGAAGCGTTCCGCAATTCCAGAGGCGGAATTCCGTTCGGCTTGGTCTACGATCCGCGCGAGCGTGCTCGCTCGCATAATCCTCGTGCTGGTCTTCGCGATTACTCCACACGGCTACGTGACGAGATAAATACTCACGGCTGCGCGGCGTAAACGCGTATGCTGGATACGCACCGGTATCCGCGAGTAATGTTCCGGGAAATTACGAGCAACGCGATATTCTATTAATTCAAACGTCTTCATAGTCGCTGGCGTCCGCGCGTTTCATTCACGTTCGCCGTCGGGAGACTGGAAAAAATGCGTGAACACGTGGACGCTTTACGCTCGTCGAACGTTCAAGTGCGAATGTACTGATCGAACTGATCTAATTAATTCTTGGACCATAAAAGCGTTCGGAGCACGATACAGAACATTTAATACAGGGTGAGTCCGAAGAAAAACAGAACACCTAAATATCTCCGTTACCTTTCGTTGTAGAAAAAAACTTCTTAGGACGAAGTTACACTGTTTGAAGGGTCACATGTAACGGTGTAAAGTAAAAAATTTTCAAGGTCATTTTTTTATGAAATTTCAAGGTCATCGAAAGTTAATAGTTCAGGAGATATTTCAATTTAAATAACTCTAAAACACCATTACTGTCGTACCAAGACGTTACACAAGTAAGTAAACGGTAACATCAATTTCAATTTCAATGTCAATTTTTCAATTTCAACTTCAATTTCAACCCTTCCATTTCAACTTCAATTTCTATTCTTCCATTTCAACTTCAATTTCTACTCTTCTATTTCAACTTCAATTTTTCAATTTCATTTCGTTAATATCAACTTCCATTTCAATATCAACCCTTCAACTTCAATTTCAACATTAATTTTTCCATTTCAATTCAATTTCAATAGCAACTCTTCAATTTCATTTTCAATTTCAACTCTTCCATTTCAACTTCAATTTCTATTCTTCCATTTCAACTTCAATTTCTACTCTTCCATTTCAACTTCAATTTCTATTATTCCATTTCAACTTCAATTTCTATTATTCCATTCCAACTTCAATTTCTATTATTCCATTTCAACTTCAATTTCTATTATTCCATTCCAACTTCAATTTCTATTATTCCATTTCAACTTCTATTTCAACTTCAATTTTTCAATTTCATTTCAATTTCATTTCAACTTCAATTTTTCAATTTCATTTCGTTAAAACACCATTACTGTCGTACTAAGACGTTACACAAGTAAGTCAATGCTAACATCAATTTCAATTTCAATGTCAATTTTTCAATTTCAACATCAATTGCCCAATTTCAACTTCAATTTTTGAATTTCAATTCGTTAATTTCAACTCTCCAATTTCAATATAAATTTTTCCATTTCGACTTTAATTTCGATATCAACTCTTCAACTTCATTTTCCATTTCAACTTCAATTTTAACTCTCCCATTTCAATATCAACCCTTCAACTTCAATTTTTCAATTTCAACTCTTCAATTTCAATTTTTCAATTTCAAATCTTCAATTTCATTTTCAACGTCAATTTTTCAATTTCAATTTCAACTATTCAATTTACACTAGCAAGTAAACACTAAACGTCTTAGTACGACAGTAATGGTGTTTTAGAGTTATTTAAATTGAAATATCTCCTGAACTACTAACTTTTCGACATACATGGGTTAGTAGTTTTTTATAACGAATATACAGCTGCATCGATTGATGTATTAAAAAATACCTCATTCCATTTAAAAAAATATCAATGACCTTGAAATCTTGTAAAAAGATGAACTTGAAATTTTTTTCCTTACACCGTTACATGTGGCCCTTCAAACAGTGTAACTTTGTCCGAAGAAGTTTTTTTGTACAACGAAAAGTACCGGAAATATTTAGGTGTTCTGTTTCTTTGGACTCACCCTGTATATATATATAATAATAATAATTTTGTAGAGACCTGTCCCCAATATGTGTTTCTCTCCTCCACTCCTTGCATTAAATCGCGCGCGAACTTTTGCACTGACCTAACAATTGGTTCCGAATATTTTTGGACGCTTTCGTTCCACGATCTGCCAGATGGAATGATCCGATAACTTCAGTGTAATAACAGACAGGCAACCTGCAAAGAATCTAGGAAGGGCACGCGACCGAGCTTCTCTTCCCACACTTTCCTCTATGCGCTTTTGGAGCCGACGCTATAGGTCACTGCATCAACGCGGCAGGTGTTCCGAGATCGAGACCAGTGCAACGTCGAAAATTTAATCGTTGCGACGAACTGCATATTAACGCCGGCCCATCCATCTGCGGCCGACACACGTGCGCGCGCGGTTCAAAACACTCCTGACTCAGGAGAGTCCATGAGCCGTGGATGAATCATGGATCTTCTTAACACGGTTTCCCGGGGAAACTTCTTGGAACGTGTGCGCCGCGGCCATTTCTATTTATGAGCGCCGACATTATTGTAAATATTGGTGATTGGTGGATCATGGCGGCAAATGGGGGACAGTTACTGGTCCAACCTCGCGAGCGATCCTTTATGATTTCATGGCAACGATGTCGTATAAGATCCCGAAGTCCGCAAACTTCCAAGAATCATTTCTTGAAAGAGGGCCATTTAATTCCCAGTTCTTCGTTTTTAAATTTAAAAAGTGGGAGTACAGTGCTCAGCATCCAGAAACGATTTTCCTCCATCCACCCGACAAAAACAGATGAGAAGCTTATGACATTTAGAAGATAGCCTCTAATGACAGGTTCTTAAAAGCTGATCGATTAACGAAGTAGATGTTCGAATCCGGCAAAAAATGCCAGAAGACAGGCCGAGCAGGATGAAGTTGCTGCGAGGTTTTTCAGCCCTCGTAGGATCCATAAATCCGCGTCGAAGCTGCGCAGGCTCGTTGGAAAGATCGCGCGCGGCGTTAGGCAACCGATCCGCGATTTCTAATTCGTCCCTTTCTCGGCTGTTCCCGATCGGCCCAATTAGCGGGCCCGATTGGTGGCCACGGCGATCGAGTCTCTTTTTCCCTAATCGAGCGACGCGGATGAGTCAGAAACGAACGGATACTTCGGCCTAACGAAGTTGACGGGGTCGATTGCTTGCCCTCGTCGCGTGTGTTCGGGGTCACCAAAATCATCGGTCGCCGCTCGGTCGCCGCGCCGGCCAGGATCGCCATAAAAGGACACGAAACTGCCGAAACTCGTGTGACTTCTCCGACAGCAACCATTGAAATATTCGTATGACGAGCGAAACCGCTTCTTATGGCGCCGACACTGGGAACAGCTTGTCGCTTGTCGGCGCGATCATGCTCTCTTCAACTTCCATTTAACTTAAAGAACCTTTCTGTCCGAGGATACTCTCGTTTTAATTCCGTATTCGTAAACGGAGCTCTAGTCTAGTAATAAACTGCTAGAAAGAAGTCTCGCTTCATAACCTGACTAGCTGACATCACCAACGCCTTTGTTACTTCGACAACCAATCAGATTCCATTCAACCAATCAACCATTCCTTCCGGGTGATTTCTTTGTATACGTACATGACGCAATTTTTAAAAATCATTGCTTTCCTTCGATCTGGCAAACAACGTCGAACAAATACAAATAATCGTGGCCAGGACGGAAACGTTGTTGGACAGTGAAGAAATACTGTATCACGTCATCTTAATTGTGAAACAAGGTTTCCCTTGTGGCCACGTCAAATCAATGGGTTCGCCTCGTTAGCGGGGATCCATAGGGCCAGAGATCAGGCTCGAACGACTCTAACATCGAAGGTCAGGCTGGTTACAGGTTTCCAGACTTGCTCGAATGGAAGATTTGTCGAGATTGAACCGATTAACAGCCAGCAGAACTACCGTTATCGAATTTTCTGTTAATCGCGTTCAGCCGGCGCGGCGGTGGGCATAACTCGTGCCGATCACGCACTCGTGCGTTCATAATGCGTAACTCTTGCATAATAGGAGGTCCCGATTGCTCATCGCCGATCGAAACGATCGCGCGCCGCCCAGAAGCAGGATGCGTTTATGGCGGAAATCGATCGATCGGCTATCAGCCATCAGCGTGAGCGATCGACAACAATCGACCGTACTCGATCGTTTCGCCCGTTTCGTTGCGGCCTCACGAAAATTGAGATCTCGATATGCCGTTCACGCCGGGCCCCGCACCGGCCACCAATTTCGAGGATAGCCTCGTTCATTCCCGAAATCGATCTGATTCCGGCCATTTCCTGTTCCTAACGATACAACGATTTCACGAACAGCACCTTGTTCCGTGATTCGCGCGAACCTGCGCCCACGGCGCTCATCAAAGTGCCGAAATTGCGATTCGTCGGCCCGAATTCCAGCAAGAACCGGGATTAATCGGCCAATAAATCAGTCGAAACGAAATAACAATCAATTCGATCGAGGATCGACTGTGGTTCTCACGTTTACGCTGAATTGGCGTCAATCGCTTTTGAATACTCGCTCTCGTTCGTTCGAAATTGCAAGTACCTACAAGACAGATTAAACAGGTTGAGTCCGAAGAAACAGACCACCTAAATATCTCCGTTACTTTTCGTTGTACAAAAAAACTTCTTCGGACAAAGTTACACTGTTTGAAGGGCCACATGTAACGGTGTAAGGAAAAAAATTTCAAGTTCATCTTTTTACAAGATTTCAAGGTCATTGATATTTTTTTAAATGGAATGAGGTATTTTTTAATACATCAATCGATGCAGCTGTATATTCGTTATAAAAAACTACTAACCCATGTATGTCGAAAAGTTAGTAGTTCAGGAGATATTTCAATTTAAATAACTCTAAAACACCATTACTGTCGTACTAAGACGTTAGTGTTTACTTGCTAGTGTAAATTGAATAGTTGAAATTGAAATTGAAAAATTGACGTTGAAAATGAAATTGAAGATTTGAAATTGAAAAAATGAGATTGAAGAGTTGAAATTGAAAAATTGAGGTTGAAGGGTTGATATTGAAATTGAAGTTGAAATGGAAAATTTGATGTTGAAATTGAAATTAACGAAATGAAACTGAAAAATTGAAGTTGAAATGGATGAGTTAAAATTGAAGTTGAAATGGGAGAGTTAAAATTGAAGTTGAAATTGAAGTTGAAATTGAAGTTGAAATGGGAGAGTTAAAATTAAAGTTGAAATGGATGAGTTGAAATTGAAGTTGAAATTAAAGTCGAAATGGAAAAATTGATATTGAAGTTGAAGAGTTGAAATTAACGAATTGAAATCGAAAAATTGAAGTTGAAATTGAAAAATTGACGTTGAAATGGAAAATTTGATGTTGAAATTGAAATTAACGAAATGAAATTGAAAAATTGAAGTTGAAATGAAAGAGTAGAAATTGAAGTTGAAATGGAAGAGTTGAAATTGAGGTTGAAATGGGAGAGTTAAAATCGAAGTTGAAATTGAAGGGTAATATATAACAACCTAAGTGTATGGATTGAATGAAAATCTGAGGAAAAACGAAGTATGAAACCGAGCATTCTTGAAGCGGAGTTGACAGTGTGATAAAAATGGTTGGAAAAGTCTAAGGTAGAGGTGAAGTGAATTCCTGATGAAGAAAAAATGAAGACCAGATTCTTTTCGCTGGTTCCTCGATTCTATTAGGCTTACGCAGGCCCAGATCACAGAACGATATCATTTATGAAAACGGCTCGAAATATCATCCGCCATTGATACGCTCTCTCAATTTCTCCACGGCTACTCCCACGAAGAGGCTCCTCCGAACAATGCCCGCGTTTCCCATAGATCGAGATCTACGCGTCCCACCGAACGATCGCGGGGAACAGGTGTCTAGGCCTTCCTACGGTCACATTGACCCATATCCTCCCGTTCCAACGAAACACCCGAACGCGAACGGCACGCAGGGCCGCAGGCTCTAGGCATTCTTACATTTTACGTCCCCTCTCCTTTAACTCTACCCAACGAGAGACCTGTCAGTTTAACTTTCATGGCGGTCTCCGCCTTCCCTCGCGATTCTCAGATTTCTGTTATCTAGCATAGACTCTAATGTGATCTCCTAGAACTTTCGGAGTATAAAAATGTGTCTCCAAAATTGTTTCGGATTTTAGCACCTTCTAGCAGGTCCCTGAAACTGTCGTAAACCTGTAGGTTACATGAAACATATTAATAGCATGCCACCATCACGAACAACCTGCCACAACGTTAAATATCAATGCTAAAAGATCGAGGAATGCTGCTCTTAAATAATGGTAACCCTGAAACTTGGACCCAAGATGTTTCGCAGTCCACCGTCCCAGTTCATAAATCGCCTAAATGGACAAGCCAAAGATCTAGAGTTCCGATCCACCTCCGCTCCTTCGAACGCTAGATGGAGGATCCTCCTGGCCAAGGAAGAGGATCAGTTTTGACAGGCACCGGCGCCTTTTACGTCCGTCGGCTTGACAAGGATTCCCTGACCCCGGCGAGCACCGGCTCGGCCTAAACCCACTTTATTAGGTGGTCGGAAAGGCTAGCTGGCCGTCTGAGTCAGCCTGATCTCGATTAGGCGAGCGTGCCGCGCCGCAACGCGCTTTGCTTCGGACACAGTCCGGGTCCGGGGGCACGGTGTGTGACTCACATAGGAATCCTGGAGTGGCACAATGGCCTTTGCGCGCACGTATACGCCTCGGCCAGCTCGCCACGGGAATTATTATAATCTATAGGCAAAGTTCTGCGTGCCTCGGGACGGCTGGTACTTTCTTGGAGAGCCGACCTCTAAAACCACACGAATTTTAACAGAACTTGTTCTTATCGAGAAATACAACTTCTCCTTCGAATGAATGTTTTTCTACTGATACATTTCATCATGGTGCTGTGACTATAATTCTTCAGCCACTCGACGGCAGCCTGCGGATTTGATGCATTTGTAAGGAGCAAGGTCTCCCGGATTGGTTCCGGGAGGAGGGTTCGCTAAATTCTAGCGGGACAATAAGAGCATCGGCGAAACTTTCGTTCATTTTGATTGCCGATCGATACCCGTCAGCCGTTCCATTTCTCAGGGCGTCGAATCAACCGGAGAACCGGAACTTTGCGAGCGTTTAAGAGGCCACGCACGTTTTCAATCACCCTTGGGAGACCAGCAGCATCGCGTTCGCGTTATTCGGACTCGGTTCGACGCGCAATTAATCTCACGGGCCTTCCGCGTGTCGGCGACGAATCCGGAAACGGTTTCCCTGGAAGCCTCGCGGCGGAATCAGTTCGTCAGTCCTTCTACTCTTTATTGTTACCCTAGATTCGCAGTGTGTACTGGGAAACCTATTTGATCTGTTCCAGATCGTAACTCTTTAACATGTTCTCCACCACTCTCTCCCTCTCTTGAATATGTGACGTTCACAAGGTTCGAACCTACAAAAATCACTAGCTCAACTTTTCTGTCTAATCTGCGATTTTAAATTGTAATTCTCTGATCCGTGAGCAACCAATAGCCTGTCGCGGAGCAGCCTCTAAGGTTTCCTCGTTACGTGAACGGTTTCCGCATCGCGAGCCGCTCGAATTCGCGCGATCCGGTCGATCGAGCGGCCGCGAAATTCGCCGCTGGAAAACAAACACCGATCACGGGGCTACGGGAGAGAGGGCAAAGAGAGCGAGCGAGAGAGGGGGGGAAGAAGAAACGAGAAGGAGAGACAGGGGGCAGCGAGAGGCTTTTATTTTGCTTGTGCCCGCGTCGCGAACGGCGTGCTCCTTTCTAGAGAAACGACTGGCCCGAATTCCAGAGTTAAAACGGCCTTGCGGGACTCGCGGTAACGGCTCCGGCAAGGCTCCGCGGATTTCCGCAAACGCGGCCGTTTCTCCATGAATTTTATCGGTGTTCGACGAGGGACAAGGGGGACTGCTCGCTGCTCCGATATTTCTTGTCATCCTTCGATCGTTTGTTTCGCGGAATAACGTGTATCCGTTCCTCGCCTACCGATACGGTTTCGACGGGACGGCCTAGGCGCTTAAAACATTTTCCGAAGGTTGTAAATCCTCTTAAGAGGTCTTGTATAAACTGCGTTCAAGCCGAGCCCCCCGGGGAAATATTTCTGCAAGGTAGAAGTCGTGCTGCTCTTCAGGGGACGAGCGCGCAGAGCATCGGAATCGCGTACGGGAAGCTCATCGGTATTGCGTCGCAGCCCCGCTCGCCTCGAACGCGTGAATTTTTAGCTGATTCGTTTATCGACTGCTCCACTGTGTTCCGATGTGTGCTGTTTCCCGACGAACCTTAACCATTTTTTTCTGTTTTCGGTGCTAGGTGAAATGACACCTCATTTTGCTATATTTTATTTTTCGTTAATTCGTAAAATTATCTGTTAACACACAACGGTAGAAACCAGTCGCTGTAAGCGCTCGGCATTTCTAGCGTTAGATAACTGGATCAACTGAACAAAGATCGATAGAGCAATCGTGCGACGAGTATGCGACGTCGATACATTATCTTCTCCTTTCACTTATGATCTATTGCTCTATGGCTAGGCGCTGGATATGACTTATCCCTAAATATCTCTATCCGCATCTTGTCACCTTCTCTCTGTTATCTTCGATCGCATCCAGTCGATTGGAAACAATGTCTTCTGGTCCCCGGTTGAATGAGGCTTGCTTTGGCCTTACCTAACCCAGACCATTCATCTAACAGTATGTTTCAAAGAATTTGTAAAAAATCCTAGGATTCACGAGACACGCCCATGAAGGTTGATTCATACAGCTAGCTGGAACCAGCTAATCGACAACATTTCAATCACAGTTTATCGCGGAACCTTGTCAATTCGCTGAAACGAATAGCGTCGATCGAATTCCCGTGTTTTATCACCGAGAGTGCTCGACGCTAATCTCTTCCAGTTAAACACGGAGAAAACAAGATCGAACAAACAAAAACTGAGAAAAACGAAATCGAAGTGTTCCGATAAATTGGATTGTAATCGTCGCCGTTTCAGAACCGATCGAACCGAAGCCGATTTTCGCGAGCCGAATCTCCGCGATCATTTCTGGCCGGGTTTCGATTTCGAGCGATCGAGAGTTGGCAAATAGTAGCGCGTTTTAAAGGGAACACCGGCGTCTCACAAACACACGCGAGATATTTATCTCGGCCGGGAGAAAGTGTACCACATACAGCCGCTACCGCCGACGCCACCACGCGGCGAATAGATTCTTGCAGTTTCATAACTTAGTGACCGACATTCCGCGGAATTGCACCACTAATAATGGCTATGACATCATTGGCCTGTAATTGACTCCGTGGATCGGAAACGACGGATTTCCTCGATCGAACACGACCGGCCGTCGAGTTTCGGTCCTCGTAAACCATCGCCCACGCTCGTCGAAAAGAAAAAAACGAAAAACCCATACGACGGATCCATTGATCTATATTCTGTTCTTTTTCTTCGAGGCTATGGCTCAACCTCGTTGAACGGTGATTTAGTGCTTGGTAGTTTGCCGTCGAACTGTTTGCGCTGCTCGCTTAAAGTTAGAGATCTGACTGCGATTTTGACTCGTTTTAAGAGCGACTGAAGGTTGCATTCTATTTTTGCGTTGTTTACTTCTAGCTTACATGTTCGATTCTTTTCGTCGGAAACTCGCGTAATTCTAGAAGCTGATGTAGAGCAAAAACAACCCTTAAAAGTAGAGTAGTAAAATGAAGAAGAGGTAGCCAGCGTCTCCAGTCTATGATCTCTTGTCAAAAACTCGAACGTGCTTCCAGGAGGCCCTCGATCGTCTGGATCGGGCTTTCCCCGAAAGGGGGGGCCGCGTGGATCGAGATCGAGCGACGATTGACAAAAAGAGGGCGGCGAGCGTGCGAACCGACGCGACGCGACGCAGCGAAAGTGAATTCCACCGGCTCGACTTTTAAAACAGCCCGCGTAGCTCTGGAGTGCTCGCAACGCGAGTTTCGTTTTCTCGTTCCACGAGCGCGCGCGACCGCGTGCGTTCCATTGTCGAAAAGAAATTGGCCGGGGGCCCCTCTCTATTAATTCCGAGCTGGTGTCCCTTTTTCTTCGTCGGCCGATCCCGAGGTATTAGAAAGGCTATTAGGACCGCCGCTAATAGACACACGGAGGAACCTTTCCTGTCGAGATTCGTATCTGCGGGAACCTCCGCTCCGCGGTACCCTTGAAAACGGTAACGGTACCCGACCGTTCCCGCTGACCCACGTATGAAGACATAGAGCATAGAGGATCGAAAAACCGTGTGACCCGAGGAAAGAATCGGTATTCTTCCTCTCTCTCTTTCTCATTTCGCTCTCTCGGACCACTCCGATTAATGGCGGCCATCCGACGACCACCTCGATGCCTTTTCTTGCCTCCGGACAGACGGCCCACCGTCGATCGGACCTCTCGGACCTCGCAGCGCCTCTTTCTTTCGATAGAACACGGATGGATATTATTTTTATGGGGATTCCAGGGATAATATACTGGAACGCTCGATTCGACGCTTGGGATCCAGCCTTCACGGACGGATCTCCACCGAGGTTCTTTTATTTATCATTATGGGATCGTTGAGGAACTGCTATGGCATACCCAGTGTCATCTGTTGACTCTGGAGTTAGGTTTTTTATCAAAGGTTTCTTTTTTAGATGCAGGAATTGTCGAGGAATTTGTTTTGTTGTGGTTTATGAAGATAAATTTAATTTATATAGTTGATGCAAGATTTTTTTCAACCCTCTTTATTCCTGTACGTCCACAAACAACGGAGTAAGGGTCGTAATGAGAAATAGCAAGACACGAAAACAATAATTGCACGTATAATTCCATAAAAATAATTCGTGAACGGACTTTATTCCGCGCGGCGCCGCACAGTGGTCCGGATCGAGAAATTCAGTGACATTTTGTCGAAAAATGAACTTTCTCATATTGACATGTACAAAGTTTGTATTGCTTCATAAATATCCATCTACCTCGAAAATAAAGAAATTAATAAAATATAATTAAAATTGTAATCGCGACGAACACTTAAAGTTGGGCATTTTGAAAATAGCCTGTTTCGCAGAAAAAAGATACTTATCTTTACCTGGATGCCCTGACACACCTGTTTAATATTTTTCCTCTGTTCTTCTTTTAAAATGAAGAGAATTCCATTACGATAAAAATTTACACTGACAATTTAAAATTAATTTAAATAATGTATTAAAAAAATAATGTACAGTGAAGGCTCGGAAATTGTCAAAATTCTTCATCTTTGATACGGAATATCTTTTGAGTTCCAATTAGTACCGCATGTTTACAAATTGTACAATGTTCAGTACACTTTTCCCTATATAGTTATGCACGATTTACTTCCAACATCGTCCATCGACGCAAGTTATTAGTGATTCAAGTGTATCCATCGCTGCGTCGAGCGCCAGGATTGTGCGAGACGCGAAGAACCTCGCGCGCGTGCGAGCGGACTGTTTTGATTGTAGCCTACAGTCAATTGTTTATTATATGCTGCTATAAGAGTAAAATCACAAAATAAAAAGAAAAGGCCGCTAGATCAAGAAGCTGCAGAATTGATACTTGCATAGATTTAAGTAAATCAGCCAGTAAAGTAAGTAAAATGTTATTAAAAATAATTAAACAAACACTAAACATATTAAATTATTTATCATTAAAAAGTGATTATTTTTTCATATTTTTCAGTGAAAGTTTCATCAGAATAACTTTTACGATTCAAAAGCTGTGGCAGTATCACAGAACTTCTCGGTATGGACGAAAAAATTTTTATTATAAATTATTACAAAAAATAGTTTGTGAACTTATATGTAAACAAATTTATTATCAATAACAAAGTATGAATGAAAATTAATTAATAAATATTCTTTAACAAATGCAAAAAATATTTAATTATCTATAATTAAAAATGACTATTTTTTAAATATTTTTAGTGAAAATTTCATTGCAATATCTCTAATGGTTCAAAATTTATAACAAAATGTCACTGAATTTCTCGATCCGGACATCCGGATTCTCGATGCCTCGCTTCAAAAAGAAATAACTTTCGATAGAAATGAGGTAGGGCGATGAATTTTTTTTTAAATTAAAGCTGAAACTTTGCAGAATATGGGAAAAATAGGGAGATTACGGTACGAACGGTTTTTAACCTTGAGAAAATTCGTTAAACTTTCACAATTTCCAGAAAATGTGGTTTCTGCGTTACGACGGGCAGAAAAAATTTTTTAAATTTTTGCTATATATCATTTCCCGTAGATTTTTTCACGCTGATTTCAAATCTGGTCTCAAAATTTGTCTACGACTTCAGGATTTTACAAGAAATCGATTTTTGTGAAAGAATTGTTTAACGAATTTTCTCAAGGTTATAAAACGTTCGTACATTAATCTTCCTATTTTTCCCATATTATGCAAAGTTTCAGCTTTAATTTAAAACAAAATTCATTGCTCTACCTCATTTCTATCGAAAGTTATTTCTTTTTGAAGCGAGGCAAGTCACTTTTCCCCACTGTGCGCCGAACAGGAGGCCAGAAATCGATCTTTTTGGACAAAAATCGCCGACAACTCAGTTTTTTATCGATTCAATTGGAATTTTTTTTAAAATGTTCGTGAAGGACATGCTGCGCGAAAATCGTTAACTGTCACAGTCAAGAATCCTTATCTACGAAGCCCAATAACTCCGATACTTCATCCGCCCATACCATAAATTTGCATGTCCCAGCTGAGTTGCCGACACTTCTAAACCCTAAACCCTAAACCGCAAAATTTTAAACTGTAAATCTGGCCCTGAGAATTACATTCGGCACTTATGAGACTTACCATTAACTTATTAATCCAACAGCAGCGCTTTTCGAGAAAGAACTTCCTTGTGCTTGCCATCCTTTATTCTTAGAGAGCTTATAAGTGGATCGGATGATAATAACATATGCCGTATAATATCTACATTTGTTTATTTGCGGCAACACATTCGGGAGTTTTCAGCTCGTGATTTCCCGAAGACTTTATTATTTGCCTCTTGCGGCTCTTCTGAATACAAACCAATTGGTAGTTCAAATGTAGCAAGTACTTCACTTCCATGTTGCAGTACCTTATGAACCGATGGAGGTGGTTTACACCATGGATAAATTTTAATGCACAATTTAGCCGTCTCCGAACAATATTCTTTGAATTTCACAGAATCAGCTTTCTTGTCACATGTAATTACCTAAAGAATGTTGTGCAATCTTGTGATAATAACCGCGTTTAATCCAGTCAGTCACTGCAGCAACTGATTCGGCTTTTCTAAAGAAAGTTCGGGCCACGTTCCCAGTATTTGACGTACCAGCTTCCTGTTTGACAACATCAACTGTGATTGATAGCTCTTTCAAAGAATTTTGCGTATCGGAGTTATTGGGCTTTGTAGATAAGGATTCCTGATTGTGACAGTTAACGATCTTCGCGCAGCACGTCATCGATGTATAGTCCTTCACGAACATTTAAAAAAAATTCCAATTGAATCGATGAAAAACTGAGTTATCGGCAGATTTTTGTTCAAAAGGATCGGTCTCTGGCCCACTGTGCGCCGATGACGACTGCAGCCGGTTAATTAGCGGGATCGGTGTTAGTTACCGCGTAAGAGGGGTCCCCGTGCTTACGTAAAGTCGGCCCGCGATCGTTGCATACGATATTGAGCGAAGAAATCGGCGTTTCGAGCTGTGATCCATTACACCCGCTTTCTATTCCCGGCCGCGGCCGCAAAAATCCTAATGAATCCGAGTCGCTCAGCCTGGCGCGGCGCGGCATGGTGGCGACTCGAGGATCTTGCGTTATTAAAATAATTCCCGAATGCCACTTAAATCGACAGTCGCGCGCGGGAAGGTTGAGCTAGATGGATGGATCGTCCTTCCTCGTGGCCACAAATTAACTTTCGTTTTGCTTAATTGGCAACCGGCCAGTTATTACGAACGTCTTCGCCGCTGTAAACGCGCGCTCGAATACGCTCCGCCTTTGGAAATCGTCGGAGACTATCCTAGGGACGATTCTCTTTGAAATAAATCGCCCGATAGAATTACTATAGCACCGAGGGACTGCTTGTTATAAATTTTAGCGACTATTCTAGCCCCGACTCCTCTGTCTCCCCTATACTTAACGTAGAATCTGAGCCACGCCTAACGCGCTGATCGAGCCGCGATTAAAGTTCTATACCTGAATTCATAGCCCGACCTGATCTACGGGCAAACCTGTCCCGACGACTAGGCTCTCATATTTATTCTACTCTTCTAATTTCCCTTGTAGTCAGACCCGATCGGTAACCGATCTACAAGGCCCGCGACTATATTAACCTATTCGCCGTATTAGGTTACACGCACGTAGGCGACACGTCTACTTTGTTTGATCGAGCGAATATCAACGTGTAGCCGGTCACTCGATCCGAAAAATTCACGTACTGCGCCGTTCCCAGGCTGACTATAATCTCGCCGATTGCCTCTTAATTCAGACCTCCATTTGCGAACCCCTGATTTCGGTCGTAATGCATGTAGTTCGTAAATTTTAATGTATGGAGATGGTAGATTTGCGTGCGTTTAGGGCGTGTGCGCCATTGTTGAACACGGGGGAGTTTTTTTCCATTCTTGATCGAGGTGTGTTAGACGATAGGAGGTTGGAACGAGCCTCGATCCTTCGGGTTTTCTTTCATTAAATAAATTACTTCCAGCTTACTTAAAGTTCTGGTTAATGTGCGATAAAAGCTGAAACGAATATTGGAAAGAATGAAATTTCGCCGCGGACATGAACGAGCCGGGTTGCACACAGAGGGTAAAAAGAATCAGGGATCAGATGATAATTCATGGTTTTCTGTGTCTCGCTCGATGGAATCGTTCGAGGCACCCACAGCACCGAGAAAGTGCGGTATTGGCGATCGCAGGTGCTGGCAAACCGCACCGTGGAAAAGCGCCGCTGATTACGAAGAAAAGTGGTAAGACGAGAGCCGAGAGAAACGTTCCGAGATGAAAGTTTCCGCGACGCGAAACGAGAGAGAAGCCGCGGCACGCGGCAATAAAAGTAGGATCGGCGAAAAAGTGGGGGGCGGTGTTCGTGGCTTCTGTAACAACACGATAAAAAACGGGGTGCTCGGCCCCATACCGGAGACGATAAAAGATTATTAGCCAATATCGACGGAGGAGGCCCTCGATTCCCTGGAAAATGGCTGCCATCCTCGTCCCCGCGAATCAGAATCGAGTTATACTTCCTGTCACCGTACTCCATTTTATTCTGCGCATCTTACTGCTACAGAAGCTTCCATTTTGACGTTCAATCAAATATGTTTCATTCGCAGGGTTTTACAAGAAGCCAAGTCGAAAATTCCTTCGTTCTCCAATGATTTTAATAGATTGAGGAGAATGCATTGTCATCCATAGATCAATTACGAAAACGGGGACACATCTGTGGTTCGTGCTGTCATGACAGGAAGTATAGTGAGAATCAGAGCTTATAAATCGCGCGTAACTCGCCGAAAAGATCGAGCTATCGCTTGGAAACGTATGCGGGACGGATTCCGGCCGCCGGAAGCAAATTCGCTCGGAAATTTCCGGCGCGGAGACCAATGTTTTTCTCCACCCCTCTCTCGCTCTCTCTCCAAGCGAACGACAGGCAGGATTTATTCGGTTTCGATTCAGTGTCGGGTACGAGGCAGCCCTGTGGATGGACATTAGAGGAATTCGCGGGAAAAAGCGTCCAAGGGCGTCGTAAATAAGAGATTCGAAAGGATCCCGGGCCAGCGGGATTTTCGTTATTATTTACGAGCCTCTGCCCGGCAGTGGTAAAGAGATATTCCGGTATAAACGTACTCTATCTTTAGAAAATTAAATTTTCTATTTTACATTCTCTTGGTACAGACGTGGCTCATTCTTGAGGAACGCTCTCGTTTTCAGTTTAGCACGCGCGCTCGGTATTTATAGCGATATCCTCCCGCGCGCGTAAAACCGTGTCGTGATCGAATAATATTTAGTAGCCGCGAAATGTCTGCGAAAGTCGATCGTTCATCCCGTTCAATAACGAGCGATTTATCGGCGCGCTTTATTAACGGAGCGGTGCGGCGCGGCGGTCGTTCGGGAGTTATTGCGACCCGGTTCGCAGTTAATCAGCTTCTTATGTGCTTTCATTAAGGGAGAGGGGGAACTAGATATTGATACGTCATCGATGGCGCAAGCTTTTATGACGCGGAAGTTCGCGACGCTTTGATGGACACATTTTTTAGGGGTTGTAGTTTAGGGAAGTAGTTTCAAACACAGTATCACATTACACTGTCCAACAAATTGCAACTTTGTTTTTGTATTTCGATTCCCACTATGCGATTCTTATAGTGTTTTTTGCGCTGATTTCAAATCTGTCCTTAATTTTTCTCATAGACGTACAGTTTTTGAGAAAATTGAGTTTAAAGAAAGACATATTTTTCAACTTTGAACATATATTGTGATGTTATTATAAAAGATATTGAATTGTCCTTTACAGCAAAAGATTCTGTAGACTTTCCCGAATACAGTGATATCCAATATTAATACATTATGATTGTTTAAACATATGTAAACAATGATTAAAGACGGAGAGAGACGGACACTTTTGCACCAATTTTTGCGGATATTTTTGAATTTATCTAAAAAAATAAGGGTCCAGCGGAAAATCGGACTATACCACGCGATAGAGCAGACTTTTATCTTGAGGAACCACCCTGTCAAGTTTGCGTGGTCGACGTTTTTTTCGAACCAGAACGCAAAATATCTTCGCCCGACATGAGTTGCCGCCAGTAGCGCTCACCGCTAGAACGGGCGATTCATGTGATACGGCGCACAGTGGAACCTTTCGTCCAAATCGGAGACAAAATCAAAGAACTTTCGATAGAAATGAGGTAGAGCGATTAAATTTTTTCTAAATTATAGCTGAAACTTGGCAGAATATGGGAAAAATAGGGAGATTATGGTACGAACGTTTTATAACCTTGAGAAAATTCGTTAAACAATTCGTTCACAAAAATCGATTTCTTGTAAAATTCTGAGGTCGTAGACAAATTTTGAGACCAGATTTAAAATCAGCGTGAAAAAATCTACAGGGAATGATGTGCAGCATGTTAAAAAAAATTTTTTCCGCCCCGTGTTATTGAAAAAACCGCAATTTTCTTGAAATTGTGAGAGTTTAACGAATTTTCTCAAGTTTATAAATCGTTCGTACCATAATCTCCCTATTTTTCCCATATACTGCCAAGTTTCAGCTATAATTTAACAAAAGTTTCATCGCTCTACCTCATTTCTATCGAAAGTTCTTTGATTTTGTCTCCGATTTGGACGAAAGGTCCTACTGTGCGGTGCGGCGAACGCCCGTTCTAATGGTGAGCGCCACTGGCGGCAACTCATGTCGGGCAAAGATATTTTGCTTTCTGGTTCGAAAAAAACGTCGACCATGCAAACTTGAAAGGGTGGTTTCTCAAGATAAAAGTCTGCTCTACCGCGTGGTATAGTTCGATTTTCCGCTGGACCCTTATTTTTTGAGATAAATTCAAAAATATCGTGAAAAATTGGTGCAAAAGTGGTGTCTCTCGTCGTCTTTAATGATCGTTTAAACATGTTTAAACAATCATAATGTATTAATATTGGATATCACTGTATTCGGGAAAGTGTACAGAATCTTTTGCTGTAAAGAACAATTCAATATCTTTTATAATAACATCACAATATTTGTTCAAAGTTGAAAAATATGTCTTTTTTAAAACTGAATGTTCTCAAAAACCGTACGTCTAGGAGAAAAATTAAGGACAGATTTGGAGTCAGCGCGAAAAACTCTATAAGAATCGTATAGTGGGAATCGAAATACCTTTTGGCTGTTGGACAGTGTTATCAACGTGTCTGGTACAGTGTAGTCTAGTGTTTCCGAATCGTGAAAAATTACCTCGAAAATGACGGAAACGAACGAAATAGAAATCAGAAGACCGGAACGAGTTGTTTAAAGGTAAGTTGGAATTCAATGCTGCAATGCGCCAGGCTTGAGAATTTTCGCACGCGACTGAACGAGGAAAATTAAGAGCGGACTATCCCCCGGGTCAAGGTAAAGGTTGCGACTCGGTGTAGATTGAAATTTCTTAACAAGCTGTTGAACGGTTCGAAAATTGTTTCGAAAATATTGAATTCCGACGAACGGAGATTCCAACGAAGCGAAAACCAGAAACCGCGGAAACACAAACGCAGTTAGCATCTCTAGAGAGAGGCTCGTGTGTATCTGGAACAGATTCAAGTTCAACATTCAATGTTCCCTGATATATACCCGGTTCACGTTTGCTCCGTTTCGAAAGTGGCGAGACCTTATGTAACACGTTCGATAGTTTGCAAGGCTCCTCGAAGTCGATGCTTTCCGACTTCCGGCTGAAGGACACGAGGACGGAGCAGTCGCAAGTGACTCAAAATGGCGGTGCGTCCTTCCGAAGACGCTCTACGCGAACATTATACATAGATAGATTCTCGTGCTGGGAACTAATGGCACAAACAAGCTAAACGTAAATAAGTTACTCGGGTATTTACACGTGGCGTACACTTCAGTTTATGTAAGTCATAATATAGTAGAATCGTGACTCGCGGGATTTAATAGGGACTGACGCGGAGCAGCTGTGCTTAATCTGATAAATTAAATCCGGTCACTCATGAGTGCCATAACAAATATTCATTTTTGTTATGTACATGCAAGATCTACATCTTATATCTCATACGTGAAGACCTATGATTTTCTTCTAGTCTTCTTCTATATTTTAATTGGACGAATTGTGCTTTTCTATCTTCAACAGAATTATGGACTTCGTGGGAACAGTTTTTCCAAAGAAACATTCTGTTGAATAATGACTGTGTTATTATATGTTACCGAGAGATCAACACCAACACTATCTTCTATATATTTAGCCTTTACACATGTTAGTCCATTTACATGAATAAGTTTCCAATTTATGTATTCACAACATACACAGTGGGACTTGTTACAGGAAATTGGACGAATTGTGTTTCATAGATTTATAAAAAAGAAGCAGAATAGACGGCGTTGGAGCAGCACCGTAACTTTAATTAGGCTGCAATCGAGTTGATGATCGCACCGTATCGGCAGCGGTTGCTTCGAGATTCATCGCGGCCCACGGGTTATTAATATTTCGAAAGAAGCCAGCCGGCCGCTTAATCCCATTGTGTTCCGGCTGTTTATCTATCTGGGTTGTTCCGCGGCGCGCTATTTTCGTCCCTTCTTTCTTCCTTCATGAATGATCCGCGAGCTTGCAGAACGGCTGAAAAGTGGGTCGGCGAAACTGTGTCGCGCTCTGCTCCGCTCCGCTCAGCTCCGCTCAGCTCAGCTCGAGCTGAATAGCGGTCGGCTGCTTTCGTGCTTCGCGATGGAATCGTAAATTCCGCGCGAGCGCGATCGAGCGGACGAGCCTTTCCATCTGACGTCGCGACCGGGATTTATCGAAGGATATCAACGCTAGACCTGCCAGATGGTTTATAATCTAGCATTTCAGCTTTTTCTAACGACCCGATATACCCGTGCCTTGCCTCCGGCTGCTTTCACACGCCATCTTCCTGAAAACCGCCCCCGAATGCCCCACCAAATCAAAATAAGGCAGTGCTCGCTCGGAGCTGGGGCTGTTACTTTCCTTCGAAGTTCCAAGATACGCTGAAGCTTCGATTTCAGAAACTTCGAAGGTGTCAATTTTGTGAAAATTATATGCAATTCCTCGGTTCATGTTTTAAAATGTGAGATCCACGAATGGAATTTGTACCGTTCGCATTTTCTTTGAATTATCTTGGAATTCCCCGGTGAATTCCTGTTTCACTAGGACTGGTTTCGCGCAATGCGGGAACGAATGCCATTTTTAATAGAAAACTTCCGCCCGATTGAGTAACTGAACCTCCAACGCGGAAGAAATCACAGCCTACTTATACCTACAATATCGCCATCAATGAAACGTTACCGATTTACCAATTGCTTTCTCGCCCACGTTTGTTGGAACAAGATTTTTTCAGCGCATGTACCGTACACCGAGCCATTCGAGGAGATACTCGACAAAAGATTAATTCGAGGATCTTAATCTCGGTTGAAACGCAGCGAAACGTATAATTTGCATATCACCGTGGCGTTATTACCGTTTCTGCGTCGTTATGTTCTCATAAAGAGACGCTTTAAATTTTTTGCAGCCCGCGCGTGTGTGTTATTAAACTATGAAACTGTAATTGTCGCCTATTAGACGGTCAACCGAAACTGCGAAATTAAAATTGTTTTTATAGCATTCGTACTGCTACTTATAATGACACAATCTACGCAGTGTTGCGCGTAACTATGTGATTATTACATTTAGTTTAAAAGTCGAACATAATGTGATGTGAAGTAACTGATAAAGTGTGATTTTTTTAAAATTTTTGTTGAAAAACTTTATTTTATTCAACAAGATGACTTTATTTATTCAATGCAAATCAAGTTACAAAGTGGATTAAACAGTGATCGAAATGTGAATGGAAAAAGAGATAAACTGTATTGAAATAAGGTAAAGCTACTGTGATGTGATCTGTACTGTATTGGAACGACGCACAGTGGAGTATCTGGCCCGAAAAGCTGGCTAAAACTATTGCAACGTTATTTATGGTCTCAAAGTCATAATATTATACATCGTTGAATTCGTCTTAAGATCAGCTACAACATTATGAAATAAAAAATACATTTTAACATTTAAAAAGTCAAAGTGACCTTGATTAATTGTTGTAAAAAAATATTTTCGAAATTTTATATATCGAAGTTTGTAGATGTCGGAACACTGTTCAACTTTTGTTCAAACCATTTTTTTAAACAAAATTATTTTATTTGTTTTTATTACGCTAAGAGTTCTTGTGAATGAAATAATGCCATTATATTCTGCAATTCAAAGAATGTATAGGATAGAAACTTTGCAAACAAATTTATAATTCTATATAAATATATTTTTGTTTATATTCTTTTATTTTAACGTATTACATTAATCCTTACTTATCTATTTCTGAATCGTCTTCTATGTCTCTACTACTTGTATTAGATTCTTGTTCCTCTGAAATTAAAAGTTGTAATGTTTCGGGTGAAAACGGTTTTCCTTTTTTATGAAATTTTTTTCGGGAGCCAGATATGAATGGGTCCGATGATAGTAAAGGTCTATTAAAAACATCCCGATTTGCAGGCCGCACGAGAAAGTGCGGCGGGCCGCGGGTTGCTCATCCTTGGTCTACATTGTATCGAGTGTTGCCACAAAAACCGTTTGGAAATTCGCTGGGGCGCGAGCGGGCAACCAATTTTTTTCATGTAATAAACTAGAAACCTCGGCGCGTCTAATGACACCAAAACAAGCGCTTGGACGCACTTGGAAGCATACTAAAATTCTATTTGAATTCTTTGAATTCTAATGTACTTCACTGAATTATTGGTCAGTTTTTAACAGCACTAATCTCAAAAACACATGTAAAAAGCGCATAATTTTTAAATGGAAGTAAAGTACATACTTATCTAAAAATACATCTGTAAAGGGAAAAGTTGGCATTCATTTCTTTGCGGTGTAGAAAAATCATTAACGAGCGCACAAGAATACAGAGACTATCAGAGATTTGAGGCTTTCACGGCCCGGCATCATACAGTTATTTCTGTTGAGGTTTTCGGGTGTAAGCCGTGTCCTAAAGGAAAATCTCTTCCTTTAGGACACGGCTTACACCCGAAAACCTCAACAGAAATAACTGTAACAATACAGAGACTAGTTGAGAGAAACAGGACTACGAAAACTCTCCATCTTTGATGAAGCATAACACTTCATGAGGGAATAAAATTGAAAAAAAGGTATTGCCATATCATTCTCTATATATTTAACTATCTCAAAATGCAACAATTTTATATTGTAGACAAAATGATTGAATTGACTTTTGGCCAGCTTTTCGGGCTAAATACTCCACTGTGCGACGACTGGGCTGGTTCGTCCCTGGAAAAACCTTTGGCCCCTTTTCTTAAGTGGGGTGTCATAAACCACTTGGGCCAGGCAACGAAATCTCCGCTCCTCCGGTCGGAGTTGCACCACAGCCTGTCTCTGTACAATATTATCGTTGGATTCCAACAATTTTCGCTTAGACCACTTTCACGATTATGAGCACATGTAATCGTCGAAAAAATCAATTATGTCGGGACTATCCTTTTCCTAAACGAAATTACCAGTTTCCGGAGCGCCAAAGGAGAACAATGGCACCTAAGCAAGCTCAAGCACTTTTTAACGAAACGATTAAGGTACGGGGACGGGCAGTGCACTCTGCGAGGCAGTCGCATCGAATATTAACAAGAGATAATCGTCGGGGATCGCAATATCAATCGCGCGTTACACAGCGAAAGGCTGAAGCGTGCTCGAAGGTATCTTCAAACGGGGCTCGTTTGAACCGGATCTTTTGAAGTCCGATCGCATCCGGCGGCGTCGAGCCTTCAAAGTTACATGGTTTTTTCTATAAACGAGCCCCGAGTCGTGCCGCGCCGGGAAGCTTTGTTTTGCGAAAGGCAATCTCGATGCTTGAATCACAACCGACGGACAAAGCTTTCGAAGCTGCGCGCCCCGTTCAAGAAGACGCGGCGCCGAACTGCGGAGCCGCTTTCAACGTTTATGGAGAAAAAAGATCCCTTTATGAAGCCCAGGGCACCACTATTCGACGGCGAAATGCTAAACAGTACATTTTCATTCTCTGGTCTTTCTGTTTTAAAGAGGCGCGACACTTCTCCACGCGGAACTTCGACCTCGAGCGGAGCGATTGAAACGAGAGCCCCGGAAGTACAACATTTTTCGATTAAACCGATCGCCGAACATCCTGCCGAACGAAGCGCAGCCTTCCTCGAGGAAGTTTTCGATCCTAGATCTTCTTAAAACTTGTAGCCACTGTCGCTTTAAGCTGCTGGAAGCTGAACGAGGTTTTCGGGATATTCGATGTTATTCAGTCCACCATTACGACTGTTTATTAGCGGCCGGGTAAGCCCTGAAAGTGAGGAAAAACCGGCTGGATGTACAGAATGCTCTTCGACCGTGGAATATTTTACATTCGTGCAAACAGAATGCCTCCCGATGTTTATTCAACATATTCACCTCGTTGGACTAGTTTCGTCGGCGAATTGTTACATAATGCTCTCTCGTATCTGTGCAAACAAGCGCGGATTGCTAAAAGGAATGAATGAATACGGGTCTCGTACGTATTCCGCAAACAATCCGGTGTGCCGGACGTAAATTACAGCCGGTTGTAAAGCCCCGAGTATAATTCGATGGAGGTCTTCGGCACCATTTAGTCATTCGCGGATCTTTTTCTTCTTGTTCTCTCGTATATTTTTTCATTCAATTCCTTTTTTTCTCCCCCTCCTAGCCGATACGCATGTATCATATGTTTTGCATATCTCCGAGCGGATCCTGTTTGCATAAACACGCGACATCTGAGTTTACCTGGATTTTTTAATAGCGATCGGGTTTTCCGCGCCACTTCGTCTGACGTTTCTTAATTACAATATTGTCGACGCAGCGCACGCTCTGCTTTGTGTTGTTTGCCCCAAGTTGAAAAGTTGTTCGGAATGTTGACCTTCACAAGATATGTGAAGACGAAGGTCATCGGGGCTGGGTCCCCTTTAGTCAATATTTACCAAAATTGTTTACAAAGGGTTGAGAATGGCTGTCGAGAAGGGGCATTAGCAACGGCACTGCCGAGACGTTGCACAGTGGAGTATCTGGCCCGAAAAGCTGGCCAAAACTATTGCAACGTTACTTATGGTCTCAAGATCATAATATTATATATCGTTGAATTCGTCTTAAGATCAGCTACAACATTCTGAAATAAAAAATACATTTTAACATTTAAAAAATCAAAGTGACCTTGATTAATTGTTGTAAAAAAATATTTTCGAAATTTTATATATCGAAGTTTGTAGATGTCGGAACACTGTTCAACTTTTGTTCAAACCATTTTTTTAAACAAAATTATTTGATTTGCTTTTATTACGCTAAGAGTTCTTGTGAATGAAATAATGCCATTATATTCTGCAATTCAAAAAATGTGTAGGATAGAAACTTTGCAAGCAAATTTATAATTCTATATAAATATATTTTTGTTTATATTCTTTTATTTTAACGTATTACATTAATCCTTGCTCATCTATTTCTGAATCGTCTTCTATGTCTCTACTACTTAGATTCTTGTTCCTCTGAAATTAAAAGTTGTAATGTTTCGGGTGAAAACGGTTTTCCTTTTTTATGAAATTTTTTTCGGGAGTCAGATATGAATGCGTCCGATGATAGTAAAGGTCTATTCAAAACGTCCCGATTTGCAGGCCGCACGAGAAAGTGCGGCGGGTCGCGGGTTGCTCATCCTTGGTCTACATTGTATCGAGCGTTGCCACAAAAATCGTTTGGAAATTCGCTGGGGCGCGAACGGGCAGCCAATTTTATTCATGTAATATACTAGAAACCTTGGCGCGTCTAATGACACCAAAACAAGCACTTGGACGCACTTGGAAGCATACTAAAATTCTATTTGAATTCTTTGAATTCTAATGTACTTCACTGAATTATTGGTCAGTTTTTAACAGCACTAATCTCAAAAACACATGTAAAAAAGCGCATAATTTTTAAATGAAAGTAAAGTACATACTTATCTAAAAAAACATCTTTAAAGGGAAAAGTTGGTATTCATTTCTTTGCGGTGTAGAAAAATCATTAACGAGCGCACAGGAATACAGAGACTAGTTGAGAGAAACAGGACTACGAAAACTCTCCATCTTTGATGAAGCATAACACTTCATGAGGGAATCAAATTGAAAAAAAGGTATTGCAATATCATTCTGTATATATTTAACTATCTATATTGTAGACAAAATTTTTTAATTGACTTTTGGCCAGCTTTTCAGGCCAAATACTCCACTGTGCGTTGCCTGGCTATTCTCGCGGGATGATCGCGATTCATGGGGGCTTCCGGGCAAGGTGGCTCGCATTTTCGGCAGCTTCGCCGAAAAGATTCGTAAACGGCGTTTTCGCCGGGTGTTACGGGGTTCGAGGCGCGGGTGACGATGATGGAAACCATAGGCGGCGTTTCATATTTACCAGGAGGACGGCGCGTGCCATGACTGGGAACGAGCGAAACGCGGGAAGATCGCCGCGATACCTCTCAGCAAGGGAAAGAAAGAGAGAGATCCGTCCCCGAAATTCCAACCGCGTAAAAACGTCCCCCGCGTGAAAACACCGGCTCGGGGAAGCCCCGGGCCTCGTAAACAACCATCTCTCTCTCTCTCTTTCTCTCTGCCAGTCAAAAAGCGGGGCTCAGGCTCGTCCATCTAAATTTACGCGCGCGTGCTCTTCGAGCGTTTCTAAAACTGTCCGCCGGATTCCCCGTCCCGTAGACGGCTTTATTCGGCCCGGAAACGGGCCCCTGCCACTTCTCCTTCTTCCGGGATCCGTACAACCCCAACCATCGGCAATCTTAGGGTAAAGATCACGTTTTCAAAATAGAACCACTTTCCTTCGATCCCTCACAGCCGACTGTATTTATGCCTCTTATTTACTCGACGGCGACAGACTGTTTTTCCCGGATTCGTCGGGCCCCTTGCTTCTAGATAACCAAAATGCGGTTGCTTCTACGTTCGGAAGTTTTTTGTGAAGAGTTTCAACGTTTCAAGGGTCGTTTTACTCGGATACTCGTGCTTGTTTATTTAAAGTCTGGCTGCAATCTGTGCATCGTGTATATTTGCAGGACTTTGCATAGCGGAGTGTTTTAATGCCATGCTTACTGAATCATTTGCTCGAGTAAAAAACGTCAACACTAGCTGCTATTGGCTGGGTAGTATGACAGCATATTTAAATGTATCGATCTGATCGCAAGGTCTTCCTGTTTTTCCCTCGGTATGACGATGGAATATTATAATCCTTGTTATAATCAGCAAACACTGTACCGATGCGAAGTCTACGGGGATTTTCTGCAAACGTTCAAGATCGATAAAGAAGAAATTATTTTTCGATCGTACATTTTTCAATTCAAATTTTAGGGTTATGTTTGCGGCGCATAGGTTCGATCATATAATACACAAAGATAGCAATTTTTGTAGACATTTATCAAACGTTCGATTCGGATGTGAATCATTTACGTTATAAAGACACGTTTGCTATAGAATGTTTTCTATAAGAGAAAAAGAAGGAAGACCCGCTAGATAGCCTTACTGATGAGTCCTCTAGCGGGTCTAGGACGAAACACACCACCACCATCCTTCCTTCTTTTTCTCTTATAGAAAACATTCTATAGCAAACGTGTCTTTATAACGTAAATGATTCACATCCGAATTGAACGTTTGATAAATGTCTACAAAAATTGCTATCTTTGTGTATTATATGATCGAACCTATGCGCCGCAAACATAACCCTAAAATTTGAGTTCAAGATCGATGTTCGTCGAGGTATTCCCGAAGCCATTTCGCAGGACTTCCGCAACGCGAGCACTTCGTTGCAGGTGAGAAACGGGGAAAAGCTCTCGATTAGAATTGTTGATGACGCACGTGTTGCCGCGGGAAAAATCGTGTGACTCAGTGGGCTAAACGTTTGTTTTGCGGATTCTCGTTACGTCACGCTCGTGCGCAAAAAAAAACATCCGCGATCGTGTCGAACCTTTTATTGGCGTTACGTTCCGCGCGTGTGACACCTTTATTAGCGCCGTCGTCACAGTGACCGATACTGACTTTTTGCTAGAAACTGCTGCCTGTATTATTGACGACTGACATCGCTGACATCGATTAGAATATCCGCGACACGTGGCCCACGTAATTCGTCGCGCATATATGAAAAAACGCGAAGAAATATCTCGCAATGCGGAACACAACGGGGTTCCCACGTTCAGAAGCGACCATTGTCTTCCTGGGAAATCGAAAATCCTCGAGGACGAAGTGCAGAATGCTCTTTTCACGAGTACTATAACCCTCTGTATCTCAATCATATTATTTGGCCGTGTTAGATCATGTTGGAATCACACTGAGTTGATCTTTTGAAAAAAGACTGAGCAAGCTGAATTTGTTCGCACTCTTAACTATCAGATCGTTACTTTACGAACCGAATGTTCAAAACAGCATTCGCCATTTTTTGCAGGAACCATCGCGATTTTTCACTTGCCGCTAACGAAAAGAGGAGCTCCGGCAGAGGAACAGGTTCGGATCGAATCGATTGGGCACGTGCGGGCGTTAGCCTAACCGAAAACCGTTTATCCCGCAGGTTAGGCCAGTTTCATTAAATCGCGAACGATGCCACGGAACGAATCGATTTTCCTCCGCGTTAATGACGTCCAATTCGATCGAACGGCAATTTGCAATTTTCTTTCTCCACTAGTAATCGTTCCCACACATCTGATAACGAAAAGAAGCCATCGCAGCAAGCCGGCTACTTCGCTGGCAATTAAAACCGCGATGTATCATCAACTCGGCCAGGTGAAATGGTCGGAGAAAGGTGTTCGGCGAGCACATTCGGTGGTTCAACCTTTTACTGGCAAATCGAACGAATCGGCCGATTTGGCGGTGAGTGGACGCGTCCGCTCGAACGGAAACGATAAATCTTTCTGTCAGCCAGGACCTTGGACACGCGGGTGGCTGTCGATGGCCGAACGTGGCCGGGAAAGTGTGATTCAGGATTTTTCAGACTTTTTTTGCATTCTTGTCTCGTTGCAATCTCCGATTCGGACTATTTTTACTTTGCATATCCGCGGTCTATTCTGAGAGCAACGTAAAATAGTCGCTTTCCTTGTTCTTCGCAAATCTTCTTTATTTATGAAATAAATTCCAACAGAGATTTCCACCGCTTCAGTCACCAAAGTTAAAGAGTAGATTAAAGAAACGCGACTGTCTAGTTAAAAGTTCGAAAGCGAGTAGACTGGCCGCATTAGCCTAACAATTCCGAGTTACAGTAGACTTGCGGCGACTTTAAGTCCACGTCATTCCAAGGATCTGATTAGCCGCAGGAATCAGCGTCGGCCGATAAATCGCGAGGATGAAGATGGGGGCCGTAGGGGGAAAGTACAGCTTTACCGGGTTGTTGGGACGTAGAGAGGAATCGGGAATACATGCTTGACCGTTCAGCGTGATCGTCGAGTGGCACTTCGGCGCCCGGGAAGACAATTTTCCTTTCGTCGTTCCTTTGAAGTCGGCCAGGCGTCTTGTCCCGGTGTTCCCTAGCCGCCGGCTGCATTTTGTGTTACGCGGTTAACCGGTGAGGATCGATTGACCGATAGTGCGACCAATTTGGGCCGCTTAACGGAGTCGGTCGTTCGACAAATTCGATCGGGCAGCTTGGATGGACTGCAACGATTTATCAAGCCGTCTTGCGGCTGTAAATTGTCGTGAATAATTCCTGATCCCCTGGTCCTGATCCACGCGCCGACCCTGCACCCTGACCTCCACGCCTCGCACCCTAAACGACGCTCCCGTGTATCATTTTAATAATCATCTGATTACCAGACTGCGGATGTTCATGCAATTTTCAATTTTTCTAGACGAATTTGAAGAAAGTGGAATCAAATAGAATCTTATTTTACTGATTACCTGATTAGATAAGATCGACGTCGCCCTGTAACCGAAGTGTGGAGTTTCAAGTTTCATTTTCCAAGTTAGAGTTGGTCGCTGTTAGATCAGTATGTCCGAGTTCATCTGAAGGTCTCGGGCGCTCATTTTCTGGAAGGGTTGCGCATACGAGGTTTGCTCGATCTAGCAGCGCTACCAACCGGCAAGATTAATGATCCGGCGTGGCACAGACGACGCGCGTTGTGTCGAAGATGTATGCTCGTAGAGCGAGATGATCGTTCGGCCTTGCATCTCGCGGATCTGGCTCCGCTAATTGACTGCGACCTCTCCCATCGTCGGATGAAGGTCCACGGAGAGCCTGATGGCTCCAGACGTGGATATGTTCATGTATTTCATGTTTTATTGGAAGGTGTACGTGTTAACACATCATCTACCAGCGATTATTTCTTACTTTGTGGAAGTCCATGGCCGAGGATCCTTTTACTGGATCCTTCAACGGAAACTTCAATCGTAAACAGGTCTCGCATCTACCGGAATTTTTATGTGCGGTGCTCCCAGAATTTTTCATTGATGTCCTGCGAAGCAGGGAAAAGCAAAGCTTCTTAATTCTCGTTACTCGATTGCGATTTTTTCTAGAAGATCGAGAGAATCAACGAGCTCCGAGATGAAAAAAGAGAACGAAGGGGAGGCAAAATTTGATTTCGCATACGGCGAACCCGCATTTATTGGATTCCCGAGCAAGGATCCCCGCGGCGCTGGCGTCCGCTTTCAGAGAACCGGCTCCCTTGAATCCAAGCGGCATTCCTCGGCGCGGCGGTAACAAATCACTTTGGATCGTCATTCCCGCGGATCCACGGTGGCCGTGGATCACGATGAATCGCGTCGACTCGCGCGGCGGCACGGCTGGATCTGCGCATTTTCGCGCGATCGTTCGCGGGGTTACACAAGCAAGCAAGCAAGCGCAGCACTCGCACGCTATACTCTCCCGCTCGTGCTTCTACGTTTGTCGTTGGTTGCATAATAGCGACCGGCTATTTATGTAGATCGGCGTGTACGCGCGTTATATAAATAGAACGCGCGCGGCATACTCGCGGCTTTTCTTTTCACGTGCGCGCGTGTTACAACCGATTGTCTGCGCTG
This sequence comes from Lasioglossum pauxillum, assembly GCA_933228785.1. NCBI lineage: Eukaryota > Metazoa > Arthropoda > Insecta > Hymenoptera > Halictidae > Lasioglossum > Lasioglossum pauxillum. The sequence continues at coordinate 4,480,540 of OW121702.1, forward strand.
GTATGCTGGTGTGTGCGCCGCGCCGTTGCTGGTGCTTGTGAGCCGGCAATCGACAAAGCTCGCTTTCAGCATCCCGGTTTTCCTCGGGACGAGGAGCAACGCGCGCTCGCGACGCTAACAAGCGGGTTCTGCCCCGCGGATTCGAGCCGAGAGTTTGTTTTATCGCCTCATCGTCCACGTGTTACTGTCACTTTGACCGCTCCGCCGTAACAGAATGATGGAGAGCGGCCGCGATCATCATGCCCCGCGCCGCTCTCTTGCTAAACAGAATCTGATGAAACGGACTACACGATTTCTGCCGCGGATCGGTTGCATCGACGATGCTCCGGTGACATTTCGTATCGGCGATGAGATTGCCTCGAATCAGGGTTTATCGGACGCCCGTGACTAATAAATGGTTGATCGCCTCTTTGATCGCTCTGGGGTGACGATGCTCTTTCATACGCTGATGCGGAAACATCTGCGTATTATTATTATTATTATTATTATTATTATAAACGGACCGAAGCCCTTTTACATAAATGTTTACAATAGAAAACAATATAGGATTACTCGTATAGTAACATAGAAGGGACATGCACAAAAACTAATGGTACTAACTATATGGTATTACCCTATAATTCTGCGTAATGGTTTTTTAAACATGTGCAAAGACTCAATGAAAAAATCCATACGATTATACAGACTGTTAGAGTCTGCAATAATGCGATTTATGCACAAGTGATATCGGCGCTGCAGGTTCGATCAAAGATACAAAAATTAGCAATTTTGCAGAATTATAATTTCAACGTTTCGGTTCGGTTTTGAACCATCATCAAGAAAAGTCCGCGTCTGTGGAATTTAATAGACACTGTTATTCATTAACACAGGAAATTTTATGGTTTAGACAAGAGGTAATATACATACTTGCTAATTGTGAAAAAACACAGAATGAAGAGCGTAAAAGAAATGGTACTTGTCAGTAAGAAGGTTTAAACTGTACTAGATTGTAACCGTTGTGACAAAGTCAAGGCGGAAAAACAGAGAAACATCGTAGATCTAACTAGCCAATCCGATGTCAAGGATCAAGAGACACAAAATCAATGTTTGGCGCGAAATTCCAATTTTAAATATTCATCAACAAACTTCCAACCAATGTATTATGAAAAATTGGTAGAAAAATTAGCAATCATTTTATGTGTGGAATTTCACATAACAATGTTAATGTGTTTAACCATATTTATAAAAACTGGAAGTCATTAGTTAGATTATTATAGAACATCATCATAAATTAATTATTGATTCAGTAATGTAGTGTAAATTTCATTAATCTCAGGTTTTTCATACCTAAGATTGACACTCTGATGTTTAATCATGTGAACAGTTTCTAATAATAATCTTTGGTGTAAATTACTTTCTTTATCCAGTATTTTGACATTTTCAAAATCAAATGCATGGTCAAGTTCAAATGAATGCTTTGTCAAGGCGGTATGTTGTGATGATGGCAACAATATATTTCTTTTATGGTCATTGATCCTTGTACTCAAATCTGTAGAAGTTTGTCCAATGTAAGAAAGATTACAGCCTTTGCAAGGTATTTGATATACTACATTACAACATTTCAATAATGGTATTGGATCTTTGATCTTTGGAAACCAACATCTCAAATAAAACGGGATTCTATAGATAGTATGTAACCCAACTTTTCTGAAAATTCTTTTAATATCGTTGGAAATGTTATTAACAAATGGGAGAACAACTGTGTTTTTCCAACTAATTGGACCCCTTTTCATATATTTGTCCTCCTTCTGTTTTTCTACAAAAAGAGGGTGGTAAATTTCAAAGATACGTTTTTTAATGATGATGGAGATCAAATTAATGGGATAACCATTTAATTTAAGTACATTTTTAATTAATGCGAGATTGTTGGGCCTGAACTCAGGATTGCTCAACAATAATAGTGCGATTTATTGGATTAATTAATCCATAGGTAGATTTGGCTTTAAGGCTTTGAAAGCCTGCTCGAGATCTCAAAGCACGTTCAGGTGCGTAAAAATTGATTTGCATAAGGAGAGAGGGACAATCTATATGGTTATTAATTAAATTAAAAATAAAGCTCTGGTCGGATACTCTTCTGCGAGCTGACAATGTTTCCAGGTTGACTATATTTAATATTGTGGAGTAATCATGATCAAAGAATGACATAGGATGATTAATCTTATAAGAACAAAACCTAAGAAATTTATGCTGCACTCTCTCTAGCATGATTTCGTAATTTAAGCTATTCGGAGACCATATAACTGAAGCAAATTCCAACTGGGGACTGACAAGGGTAATATATAGCAATCTATTATCGCAGTCGGGATGATTATTTTCCGAATTTTTCGAAGAGCATCTCTCCCTTTCCCTGGATCCTATCTACTATTTAAATAAAATTCGAACTCGAAAATCAATTTCCCGTTCAATGGACCACTTCCAGTATCTCCGCCGACCTCCAAGTAGCAAGAACGGTTTAGTCTTCAGTCAACACATTGTAGAGGCAACACGTTATCTGTAATTTACTTTGTGTCTTGCATACGAGGTATCCATTACGCTGTTGAAACCGTGCATCTACGAAGCAGCTATTACTGTGGTATATTCTACTGGGTGTACTGCAGTGAAACCGATATGCTTCGTCAACATATGAAAAGAGGTTTTCCGAAGAAAAACATTGTTCAACCGATTTATCAATTCAACATTGTTATCGAGAGATCGACCTGAATTCTGATCTCCCTTGCGCGAATAACGTTCTAAAATATGATCAGCCTCACTTGAAGCGTGTCCACATCACTCGAATCATTCAGAAATTCAATTATCCCAGAGAATCATTCATATCTTTTAAATAGCATCAACGCGACCGTGGTCGTCGCTATCATAAATGTGTCGATCCCATCGACCTCAAACAATGTGTACCGGGAATCCGTGTAGCGCGCGATATTTCTTTCGATAGCCACGGGATTTATAGCATCATACCACAAAGAAGACAGTCGCCGAGCTCCTTCGAGGTTCTACGATTTCGAAAAAGTGTACGCCGCGCCGCGGTGACTCGTTCTACAAAGATAAATTCGTGAAAGTACCGAGAAATCTTCAGCGCCACGAACCAGAGCCGTGATAGATCGATCCGCGTAACTGTTGCAAAGTATTATTTGCGTCTGAAGTGTGTCAAGTAAATATAGCAAAGAAAGATGAAAACAAGGACTCGAGAAATGTTCGACGGCTTCTGTGCGACAAGATAGGAAGACGAACGACTCGCCGCGCCGCGCCGGCGATCGGCAACACTACATAGCATGAAAGTGGAACGAATATCCGGGGAGTTTTGCAGCTAGCCAAGAAAAGAAAGGTTTCTACTTTGTATTTAACGAGCGGCCACGTTAAAGTTGCTAATATTGACAGCCGCCGGGTCCTCGAACGCGGTTTGTCCCGGTGAAAAGCGTGCCGTCTCTTGCCGAGAGGCAATTGCATCCTTTTCTAAACGCTGGAAACGCTCGACTTCACCTGCATCCTCAGAAAAACTGCTGCGCTAATTTGCAATGCTACCTTGTTCCAAATAAAAACTCCTACAACCACTGGAAATCGATTCCTCTTCGTGTTCAACACTGTCAAATGTACAAATTCACTTAGCACGCTGGCGAACGTGTTAACAAGCGAGAACGAAAGTTGGTTGCTAGAAGTTTGGCTGTTCCAAGAAGCAAAACACGTTTATATCCGTGCAGGAGCTAGTGGCACGAATCGAGTTCAGTTTGCAAACCATTCGCAACATAATGGAGCACGCCTGGAACGTCCATCGGGGAAACCATTCTCGAATTAGCGAGAACGACGATGACGGAAGCCCGCGAGAAAACGTTTCCTCCCACACGAGTGACACGCACCGAGCACGCCCCGGTTATCCAGCGTCGCGATTAAATCATCGAGAAATCATCGCATGAGTCACGCGAGGCGTTATTCATTGTTTACGTCGCGCGGACCACTTCCGGACGCCGAGAAAACATTTCCCAAGCCTTCGCACCCGCGTCCTCGTCATCGAGGCGAGCCTGTGTGCTTCTTGACGGACGCTATCGATCATGGGAACGTCCTTCCTGTCGATCACTTCCGGTAGAAATTTCGGCTGAGCCTCGCTTCAACTCGTTGAAGAACTCGTTGAAGGCTAGCAGACAATCTTTGAGAATTCTTTTTACAAAAAGTACCGCGTATTATGATTGCAAGCTTGGTAGGCTGATCAAGTAAGGTTTCGAGAATGTACAGAATTTTTTTCAAGTGATTCTAGGATACTGTTATGATCGTCGGATGATTCTTGGCCTACGCATTTCTTCCGGTCTGCTCGCGGAGTCCCGAAAACTGTAAGCGTGCATCCCGTGCGTCGAATGCCAGAGCGGAAATTGTAAAACCCGAGCCAGCTGGCTTTCGAGGCGCGACGCGATAACGGGCGTCGGTGTTATCAGACCCGGAGTCGTGGCGTCGTTGTCGTCGCCGTTCAACGGAGTTCGTTACGGCTGATAAAAGGTCCGCGATCGTGTAAACTGTGTGGCTCGTCGCGTTTCATTCATGGAAACGCCGCCGCGCCGGGTGACGGCCGTGGGATCAACGTTTTTATTTCCAGCGGAAGACCAATATCGCCGGCCGCGATAACACCGCCAGGTAATAGTCGGAAGCGGCCGTCATCGTGTGCCTGTGCTGCGTTCCTCTTGTGTGCTTAGGCGAGCGGGCACGCACTGGCGCCTAACTGTCTTTTCTTTTCATCCTCCATTCCCTCCTGCTTCTCATTTATCGCCGATTTCTCGATCTATAGCACAGTAAATACAACTTTAGTATTTCCTCTGCAATTCAGACAACTTGCAACTTTCTTCAAAAAGTTTTTTCACCCCGCGTAGCGAACGAATCGTTCTCTCGTCTTTTCTTTTCATCCTCCATTCCCTCATGTTTCTCATTTATCGCCGATTTCTCGATCTATAGCACAGTAAATACAACTTTTAGTATTTCCTCTGCAATTCCGACAACTTGCAACTTTCTTCAAAAAGTTTTTTCACCCCGCGTAGCAAACGGATCGTTCTCTCGTCTTTTCTTTTCATCCTCCATTCCCTCCTGCTTCTCATTTATCGCCGATTTCTCGATCTATAGCACAGTAAATACAACTTTTAGTATTTCCTCTGCAATTCCGACAACTTGCAACTTTCTTCAAAAAGTTTTTCCACCCCGCGTAGCAAACGAATCGTTCTCTCGTCTTTTCTTTTCATCCTCCATTCCCTCCTGTGTCTCATTTATCGCCGATTTCTCGATCTATAGCACAGTAAATACAACTTTTAGTATTTCCTCTGCAATTCCGACAACTTGCAACTTTCTTCAAAAAGTTTTTTCACCCCGCGTATCAAACGAATCGTTCTCTCGTCTTTTCTTTTCATCTTCCATTCCCTCCTGCTTCTCATTTATCGCCGATTTCTCGATCTATAGCACAGTGAATACAACTTTTAGTATTTCCTCTGCAATTCCGACAACTTGCAACTTTCTTCAAAAAGTTTTTCCACCCCGCGTAGCAAACGAATCGTTCTCTCGTCTTTTCTTTTCATCCTCCATTCCCTCCTGTGTCTCATTTATCGCCGATTTCTCGATCTATAGCACAGTAAATACAACTTTTAGTATTTCCTCTGCAATTCCGACAACTTGCAACTTTCTTCAAAAAGTTTTTCCACCCCGCGTAGCAAACGAATCGTTCTCTCGTCTTTTCTTTTCATCCTCCATTCCCTCCTGTGTCTCATTTATCGCCGATTTCTCGATCTATAGCACAGTAAATACAACTTTTAGTATTTCCTCTGCAATTCCGACAACTTGCAACTTTCTTCAAAAAGTTTTTTCACCCCGCGTATCAAACGAATCGTTCTCTCGTCTTTTCTTTTCATCTTCCATTCCCTCCTGCTTCTCATTTATCGCCGATTTCTCGATCTATAGCACAGTGAATACAACTTTTAGTATTTCCTCTGCAATTCCGACAACTTGCAACTTTCTTCAAAAAGTTTTTTCACCCCGCGTAGCAAACGAATCGTTCTCTCGTCTTTTCTTTTCATCCTCCATTCCCTCATGTTTCTCATTTATCGCCGATTTCTCGATCTATAGCACAGTAAATACAACTTTTAGTATTTCCTCTGCAATTCCGACAACTTGCAACTTTCTTCAAAAAGTTTTTTCACCCCGCGTAGCAAACGGATCGTTCTCTCGTCTTTTCTTTTCATCCTCCATTCCCTCCTGCTTCTCATTTATCGCCGATTTCTCGATCTATAGCACAGTAAATACAACTTTTAGTATTTCCTCTGCAATTCCGACAACTTGCAACTTTCTTCAAAAAGTTTTTCCACCCCGCGTAGCAAACGAATCGTTCTCTCGTCTTTTCTTTTCATCCTCCATTCCCTCCTGTGTCTCATTTATCGCCGATTTCTCGATCTATAGCACAGTAAATACAACTTTTAGTATTTCCTCTGCAATTCCGACAACTTGCAACTTTCTTCAAAAAGTTTTTTCACCCCGCGTATCAAACGAATCGTTCTCTCGTCTTTTCTTTTCATCTTCCATTCCCTCCTGCTTCTCATTTATCGCCGATTTCTCGATCTATAGCACAGTGAATACAACTTTTAGTATTTCCTCTGCAATTCCGACAACTTGCAACTTTCTTCAAAAAGTTTTTCCACCCCGCGTAGCAAACGAATCGTTCTCTCGTCTTTTCTTTTCATCCTCCATTCCCTCCTGTGTCTCATTTATCGCCGATTTCTCGATCTATAGCACAGTAAATACAACTTTTAGTATTTCCTCTGCAATTCCGACAACTTGCAACTTTCTTCAAAAAGTTTTTTCACCCCGCGTATCAAACGAATCGTTCTCTCGTCTTTTCTTTTCATCTTCCATTCCCTCCTGCTTCTCATTTATCGCCGATTTCTCGATCTATAGCACAGTGAATACAACTTTTAGTATTTCCTCTGCAATTCCGACAACTTGCAACTTTCTTCAAAAAGTTTTTTCACCCCGCGTAGCAAACGAATCGTTCTCTCGTCTTTTCTTTTCATCCTCCATTCCCTCCTGTTTCTCATTTATCGCCGATTTCTCGATCTATAGCACAGTGAATACAACTTTTAGTATTTCCTCTGCAATTCCGACAACTTGCAACTTTCTTCAAAAAGTTTTTTCACCCCGCGTAGCAAACGAATCGTTCTTTCGTCCAATATTTAAGAAAGTTATCGTCTTTCTAAGAGTGTCCGAATATTAGTGGAAGTCACCGTATAATTAATTGGAAATGCAAAATGACATTTAGCTTAATCGATTTCGGGGCACAATGATATTAGTTGATCGATGAAAGCCAGAGCTCCCGGTGATCGGACGGTGAAGCCACCGCAGTTTCCACCGGGCGCAAGTGCTGGACGGACAAGATCAAACCGCCGTAGTATCCACCGAAACAGAGCTCATCAATAAACCGTGGATGTCAACATTCAACATTCCCCGTGGTCGTCGCTTACGCCACTGGCATCGATCAAACAACCGAACGTTTATCCAGCAAATATTTCTCGAACGGTTCGGCGTACCGTCGAAATCTTTCGGAGCGTATCTCCACCGATTTCCTGAGTCCAACGGGTACACCGGATCCTCTCGGCTGGCCTCGACGGACCCGCTATATTTTATAACCCGTTATCAACATGGCGGACAGTCGCTAATGAACGGATCGTTTGTACTCTGCAAATTCGGTGTTTTTTTTACGAGTAAATCGAGAATCTTCCTCGAACCGACATTTCCAGCAAGTTTAAAGTTCTTTGGCTACCAAATTGAAACTGAGTATTTGCTCGTTGTAGCGACTAAAGAAAATTGATTAATTCGGACGTATGTTATAGATCAGCTGCTTCGTTAATTGCTGCAATAATGTTTCTACATGTCCCATGAGTCACGAGTGTTGCGCGCGACGTAACGGGAACAGAGTTGTGCAGAATTACAATTGAATTACTCCAGAATTATAATTACAAAGTAATTGAATTAAACTGTAATTCAATTATGTTGTAATTTATAATTCAGATCTTCAGTCAATTAAATTACAATGCAATTCGTAATTGCAATGGAGCACAATTAGAAAATACATTGTAATTGAATTAAATTGTAATTGAATTATGTTGTAATTTATAATTCAGATCTTCAGTCAATTATATTACAATGTAATTTGTAATTGCAATGGAGCACAATTATAAAATACATTGTAATTGAATTATAAAAAATGAAGTAATAGGCAAGAAGAGGTTGAAAAATCCATGTAAAGGTTTCAAACAGAAGGAATTTATTACTTCAAAAATCCATCTGGCAATCGTCATTTTAGTCAAAAAGGAACCTATTTTCAAAATTTCATCAAATTCTGAGAATGGACGTAAACGGAAACACAGCCCATGAAATACTGTTCTCGAAATAATTGTGAATATTTCGAGATGAAATAATTGTTCTCGGCTCGGATATATCGGTGTGAACACCACACATTGACTCGACAACCGCGTCTCTTTCTTTCCAATACGCTTTTCTTCGTTGCGTTCGAAACTTTCATCGTCGATTACACCACTAAATACAGTTGAAATTATATCGTGTTTGGTACCATTTTGCATTAGAAAAATGCCACGAATATGTTGGCGAAAGTTCCATAAAATAATAATGAAAAATAAAGAAGATTAAATATTGGTGTTACATTGTGAAAAAAATGATGTCACTGCGGGAATACTGTCCGTGCAGAACACGGCTGTTCGACAGTAAACCCGCGGTTACTGTATATGAAAGAAAAATATAAAAATATATCGCAAGTTCTTCCAAGTTCTGGGTATAATTTGGAGAGCTGTATTTTTATTATATTATATTTCAATTATATTGTATTTCAATTATATTGTATTTCAAGTATATTGTATTTCAATTATACTGTAATTCAATTATAAATTGCATTTCAATTATATTGTATTTCAATTACATTGTATTTCAATTACATTGTGTTTCAATTATATTGTATTTCAAGTGTATTGTATTTCAATTATACTGTAATTCAATTATAAATTGCATTTCAATTATATTGTATTTCAATTACATTGTGTTTCAATTATATTGTATTTCAAGTATATTGTATTACAATTATACTGTAATTCAATTATAAATTGCATTTCAATTATATTTTATTTCAATTACATTGTATTTCAATTACATTGTGTTTCAATTATATTGTATTTCAATTATATTGTATTTCAAGTATATTCTATTTCAATTATACTGTAATTCAATTATACATTGCATTTCAATTATATTGCATTTCAATTATATTGTATTTCAATTATATTGTTTTTCAATTATATTGTATTTCAATTATATTGTATTTCAAGTATATTCTATTTCAATTATACTGTAATTCAATTATAAATTGCATTTCAATTATACTGTATTTCAATTACATTGTATTTCAATTACATTGTGTTTCAATTATATTGTATTTCAATTACAAATCTGATTAAAATACTTAGTAATTGAATTGTATAGTAATTCATTTACGACGTAATTGAATTACTATTAATTGAAATACAATGTAATTCAATTACGTAATTGAATTACAATGTAATTGAATTAGCACAACTCTGAACGGGAGCACATCTTCTAGAATCCAGAGTGTAGAATCTAGACATTGAACTCCAATTTGAGCAAGAAATTAGTCTCCGAGTAGACCGAGTCTGTCGCGCGGTATTTGAGACCGAGAATGGAATGCGACAGTCGGCGTACGATGTCGGAAGGCCTAGCACAACATGTGGAGACGCGTTTATTCGAATAACAGGTGTCGATGGACAGAGGGTTCACTGTTCGAGAACGGAATACGACGCTCGGTACTGTTTCTGCGCGTCAAATTCGTTCCTGTCCAGGCCGATCCGAACGGGGAAGCCTTCCGGCCCGGTCGGTTGGGAAGTATTTAGTTCAATGCGGAAATGTTCAGTTTGTCGCTGGGGAGGTCTCTTTAGTACGGAAGTGTGCAGTTTGACGGCGAGGGAAGGGGTAGCGAATTGGTCCGCTGCGGAAGCACACGCGGGTTCCACGAAGAGAGACACCCACGCAGAAACGTGCTGGCTTCGGCGAAATATGCTCGCGTCGACGCTGAAATCCCCAGCTTTCGATGACGAACGGGGGGGAGGGCGGCTAGGCAGAATTTGGATCCGGTGTTTATGGCGCCGGGAATTTACTGGATATATGTATGTATACTCTAATCGCCGGCAAAGGTCGTCCGACGCCTAGAGGAATTCTGGGAAAATTGCGGGCGACACTAATGTCGGCGTGTTTGCAATCCCACGCGTCGAATATGGGCTATGATATTAATCCGGCATTGATCGGAGACGACCGAGCGAAATTGCAATGAAAATGTTTTGGAGGCTGGCCGAATCGAGAGAAATCGGGAAGAGAAATTAGGAACACAGTGACGTATACTGGGATTGATGTTATTGGATCTGTTAGTTACCGTTCGCTAGAAACGGGAAGCCAGAGTGCAAACATAATGTAAAAGCGAATTAGTTTGGCTTGAAAAGTATCGCGAAAGAAAACAGTAAACAGTAAACACAGCCGTCTATGTGACTTGCAGTATGCACACATAAACATCTATTAATCTGATCGATCCAATGGACGGAAATAGTTGTAGCATTTCTCAATGATGTGCAATATTGAAATTACTACTAGTTCATCAATTATTCTTAATTTACGCAGTTTATTTAGTAATTTTGAGATTAACACCGATAACGACATTAATGCACATGAATATACGTACGTATCTAGTCATGCGTGAAGATACGAATTATATAAATACACCGGCCGGCCAATAAATAAGTTGCTCGACCCCGCCGTTCTAAAAGTACGATTTAGTTGCCAGTGCAATACGATACTGATGTAATATTATTGTTGATGCATGATAGGTTTCGAGTGGTTGCATCAGTTACTCGTATTTTGATCGTGAAATCAGATTGAAGGCTATACCCTGTAATCTGTAACGTCGCCATAAGTTTATGGCGCAATCTTTGTTATTCTGTAAACATGTCAATGGCGACACCGATTCCAAATGTTCAATGATCATTAGACTTTAGATTTGTATGAAAAACACGAGAGAGAAACTTACTCTGTCGCAGATCGAAGATATATGTAAGGATTTTTATACTCGGCGTCGCAGCCTCGGCGAGGCCGATGATTCGAGGATTCTAAAAAAGCCGATCTGGTTGGAAATTGTATGCGATTCTAGAGGAAAACCGAACGGTTAATAATAGCCGGTACAGTCATCGGTTGCATCGACAGAAGAACAGTCGCGCAATTTCGCGTCCCGGTTTCGTGTAGGTCAAGAACGCGTCGCGGGAAATGCGAACACGTGCGTGCGCGAATCGACATATTACAGCCGATTATGTTGAACGATGATGTTCGACGATGATGTTCGGACAGAACGTCGCGTTGCCGTCGTCGTCGCGCGAACGGTTCACTTGTCGCGTTTCAACGGCGCGACGCCCACCAACGCAACGGGATGAATAACGCCGCGTAGAAAATAAGTCTGAAGCAAGAGTCATCGAGGAATCAGCTTCCGAGGAACGTTGCGCAATGGCGTTTACACGATTCGCGGATAGAACGGATTCCGGGTACCATTTCGAGTCGCTGGAACTGATTTTAATACCGCTGAAAGAGAATCACGTGCAACTCGTGGCGCCGGCGGTAACCTTTGCGGAAACTGGCCGTTTTTATGGTTGCGCAAAACGACGACTAAGTTCGTTAGAATTGTTCTCTTTAATAGAACATTCTGTTTGTCGCATGACGTTCCAAGAATGCACTCAAACTTTTTAAAGCAGCAATGATGGATTTGCTGAAATTTATGAGAAGGTTGTTCGTGTTGGCACAATTTTCGAAATTTTTCAACAATTTTCAATTTGATCGTCTACTGATAATGTAAACGATATTTTAAATAATGCTACAGCAATTTTTGAGTGCTGTTTCGAGTGCTATGGGTTGAAGAAGCTGAGAATACAGGGTGAGTCCGAAGAAACAGAACAAAAAAACTTCTTAGGAGAAAGTTAGGCTGTTCGAAGGGCCACATGTAACGGTGTAAGGAAAAAAATTTCAAGCTCATTTTTTACAAGATTTCACGGTCATTGATATTTTTAACTTCCCGATTCATAGGGAAGTTACTGTAATTATCCCGAAAATCGAAAATCGATTTTTTAGCAGATCTTCACGTTTCATGGTCATTGGAGTCATTTTAGACTATTTTTATCAAAATGTTTGTATGTGTGTGTGTGTGCGTATGTCCGTTTGTATGGTATCAAATTTTTCGTTAACGTTTTCAGAAAAAGTAACAACTCGATCAGGATGATGAATGATGCAATCGAAGTGCCCCGTCGTAACTTAGAGCTGATTAGATTTTGGTCCATATTGGTCAAGTAGTTTTTTAGATTTTTAGTTTTTTTCGAAAAGAGTTGATTCTACAGTGCAATTTATAAGGGAGGACAAAAATTTTCCACCAAAGAACCAAACGCAATTACATAAAAAAATTTTTTTATAATTTTTTTAACTGATGCTAATGTTACCGCTTGGAATAATCGAAAGTTATTCCAATGCAACAGTGAATTTATCATCTCTACTCCCAAGAATACATTTTGGGAGAATATCGATGAAAGTACAAAAAAAAACGATGTTAGCGATGTTGGCGAAGGAGTAACGAATCGGGAAGTTCGTTGTGTGACTCTTGGAGAGTCACTACTAGCCATGCGTATCACTAACCCTCTCGCAAGAGCAGTCCTACCCGCGAGCTCGCGAAGCGAGCGAGCAAAAACAACCCTACTCGCGAGCGAGCGAAGCGAGCGAGCAAAAACAACCCTACTCGCGAGCGAGCGAAGCGAGCGAGCAACAATAGCCCTCTAGTTTTAAATGGAATGAGGTGTTTTTTAATACATCAATCGATGCAGCTGGATATTCGTTATAAAAAAGCACTAACCCATGTATGTCGAAAAGTTAGTAGTTCAGGAGATATTTCAATTTAAATAACTCTAAAACACCATTACTGTCGTACTAAGACGTTAGTGTTTACTTGCTAGTGTAAATTGAAGAGTTGAAATTGAAATTGAAAAATTGACGTTGAAAATGAAATTGAAGATTTGAAATTGAAAAATTGAAATTGAAGAGTTGAAGTTGAAAAATTGAAGTTGAAGAGTTGATATTGAAATTAAAGTTGAAATGGAAAATTTGATGTTGAAATTGAAATTAACGAAATGAAATTGAAAAATTGAAGTTGAAATGAAAGAGTTGAAATTGAAGTTGAAATGGAAGAGTTGAAATTGAAGTTGAAATGGGAGAGTTAAAATTGAAGTTGAAATTAAAGTTGAAATGGATAAATTGAAATTGAAAATGAAGTTGAAGAGTTGATATTGAAATTGAAGTTGAAATGGAAAAATTGATGTTGAAATTGAAGTTGAAGGGTTGATATTGAAATTGAAGTTGAACTGGAAAATTTGATGTTGATATTGAAATTAACGAAATGAAATTGAAAAATTGAAGTTGAAATGAAAGAGTAGAAATTAAAGTTGAAAGGGAAAAATTGAAATTGAAAATGCAGTTGAAGAGTTGATGTCGAAATTAAAGTCGAAATGGAAAAATTGATGTTGAAATTGAAATTGAACAGTTGAAATTAACGAATTGAAATTGAAAAATTGAAGTTGAAATGGAAAAATTTATGTTGAAATTGAAATTGAAGTTGAAGGGTTGATATTGAAATGGAAGTTGAAGGTTTGATATTGAAATTGAAGTTGATATTAACGAAATGAAATTGAAAAATTGAAGTTGAAATGGAAGAGTTGAAATTGAAAAATTGAAGTTGAAATGGAAGAGTTGAAATTGAAGTTGAAATGGAAGAGTTGAAATTAAAGTTGAAATTGAAAAATTGAAGTTGAAGGGTTGATATTGAAATGGAAGTTGAAGGTTTGATATTGAAATTGAAGTTGATATTAACGAAATGAAATTGAAAAATTGAAGTTGAAATGGAAGAGTAGAAATTGAAGTTGAAATGGAAGAGTTGAAATTAAAGTTGAAATTGAAAAATTGAAGTTGAAAATGAAGTTGAAGAGTTGATATTGAAATTGAAGTTGAAATTGAAAAATTGAAATTGGAATTGAAATTGATGTTAGCATTTACTTACTTGTGTAACGTCTTAGTACGACAGCAATGGTGTTTTAGAGTTATTTAAATTGAAATATCTCCTAAACTATTAACTTTTCGACATACATAGGTTAGTACTTTTTTATAACGAATATTCAGTTGCATCGATTGATGTATTAAAAAATACCTCATTCCATTTAAAAACATATCGATGACCTTGAAATCTCATAAAAAATGACCTTGAAAATTTTTTCCCATACACCGTTACATGTGACCCTTCAAACAGTGTAACTTCATCCTAAGAAGTTTTTTTGTACAACGAAAGGTAACGGAGATATTTAGGTGTTCTGTTTCTTCGGACTCACCCTGTATACGTACACATTTTATTCTAAATGTACGAGCGACGATTTTTCTAGCACGGAGCATTATGCAATATTATCGCGGAATGCCAGTTTGCGGAAGCATCGAATCACGAGTCCCGCGGTTCATTTGGATCGCGTCGGCCGCGTTCTCCTATTAAAGGCCCGACTGCCGCCGTCTGGAGCGATCTATATTTTTGGCCGATCCATTGACTCTTGTCGGCCGCTTTAGTCATGCGACTTGGTACGGTGCCCAGCGGCTGTTTGCGCAAGAACGTATCAGTGGGAACGTGAAATGTCAGAGTGCCTTCCGAGAGCGCGGGAAAAAGAGACACGCTCACCGACACACATACATATAACATAGACACACCGTTCGAAAACAGAGTCCGAAAACCAGGCCCGGCCTCGAAATTCGGGGAAAAAAGCCCTGGTATCTACGAGATCGAGCCCCGCCGCCATTGTAAATATTGATCGAGTAAACTGATCGGCGAAACCTTTTTCCGCGGTGACGTACAGCGGGTCACGGCTCTGATTTTTCACCCGAAACGATTTTCCGTGGCTCGACCGCGACCCTGACGTATTTCCGACGAAATTTTCACGGTGATCGTGGGCGAGACTTAATCGCCGGCTCGTGATCGTTTCGCGAATTCGTACTGCGAATTCCAGCCGTGCTACGCTAAATTTAGGTCAAGCGGGGACGGTTGAATACGTGCAATTTGCGGTCTCTTTGCGATCAGCTGGTTGATTAAATCTGTAAGCGAGTGTGGGTTATGGTTTGCAAGGGGGAGATGATGATTTCGATCTAACTTTAACTGCTGATTGGCATTGCCAATAAAATCGCGAATATTCCTGATCTTCATCACTCCATCTGGCTTACAGTTAGATGTATAGTCAGTTCGTACCATTTATTATTTCCTTCTGTTTCACCAGACTTTCTAAATTGCAAAACTGCTTGTTTTTCCATCAGATTAATTTTTCGATACGGAAGAGGGAGAGAGAATCAACTGATCTACACACGGGCTCTCGCTAATTCATACATAGAAACGCATCGCGTATAGAGCATAAACGAACGTCCGGTAAATCTGAAGAAGCCTGTAGATCAGCTTGAAGGATCATCTGGAAAAACCATGAAATACATAAGTCGTAAAACAAACGCAGCATCTGCACTGCATTCGCATCAAACCCAACCAGCTAACCCATACATAAAACATTGTAGAATATCGCCGGGAAAAGTGCATTCCATTTAAAACGTAGAGCATCTAGCGACTCTTGAAATCCCCTAGATCACCCTGAACCGGCATCGAGCGTGAGACGATATTTCTTTGTTTTGTCTTCGGAGAAGTTCTACGGTGGTTCCGGAAATATTTACGAGTGGACCTGGCTCGTAAACAAAGACTTTCTCTCGGTGTAAATAAATAAATAAACAAAGTTCTAGACCAGGGCGACCGGTCCCGGCCAGCGGGAAAAGGCGCGAGAGCCAAGCGAGGCGAAGTCAGTCCAACCGCGACCGGAGTTTGCGATTTGCTCTCTCGCGAATGCGCACGGTTCGCGGCCGACCGATTACCTGGAATCCCCGGCCCCAGCCCGGGGAAGAACCCGCGCCGTGCAAAGGTGCAAACTCGTTTCGCACGTTACGCACGTTCACGCGTCGGCCAATCGCCGTTGGCCAGATAAGCTTCCGGGAACAACGGGAGGACACCGGAGCTTCGACTATTTACCCTCGTCGTTCGTCAGTCGATACCGTTTTTCCCTCTTCCTCCCTCTCCCCGTCTTTCTCTCTCTTCAGACCCCCTTTCAATCGTCATTGTTTTCGCAACAAGCTTTTACCCGCCACGTAGACTTCCCGCGAAACGCGTAGTTAGAGATTTTACATCGATTGTAAGAAATAGAACCCAAATTGGATGTTGTTTCTTCCCTTAATGATTTGAATAGAGGAGAAATCATATAGCCACATCTTCAATTTATAATTATCATTGTAACATTTCTTTCATGTAGCTTGCAAAGAGGGCTACAACAACACTTTACAGCAGTTCATGTCTCATATACGTCGATGGATCGCAAGAGATTTTTGTGGATTCGGTTAAGATCATGATCAGAGCGGTGGACAGCAAACCGAACTCGATCGGAGGAATTTCGCGGCGCGCATACTAAAGCCTCGCTCCGAAATGCTCGTAAATACCGGAGGGCGTCAAACCGTTCGCGTAAAAACGTGACGTCCTTGCTTGGAAACGCGACGATAAACTTCGAGGAAGCTCCTCCCTTATGGGCATTCTTTCGCGCTGCGATTCCCGGTAGCCTGTATGGTTGTTCGCGCTTGAGAACGAGACGAACGAACGCGAGAGCGAGAGAGAGAAACCGATCGACAGCCGAACGACCATGCAATCCAAACTATATAGTTCGACGTGTGACGAGACGCGATCTGTTACGTGCGAAGGAGCCTCTCTGGTGCAACGGTTAAGACAATTAAATGGTTAAGGCGTGCTCGTTGTCACGGTTTGCACCATGCGACACCGAGCATCTCTCTCCGGGAGCACGATCCGACCACGAAGCCCAGACATTACGCGCGATTCTTTCGGAACACGTGCACATAGCGATCACGCGAACCACAGGAATTCGGGAACGACCAATCCGAGAGCACGGTCACTGAATTCGAAAACGATCCGTCGGGTGCCGAGCCTCGTCCACGTGCAATTAACCGAGGAGTCCCGGTTCGACGATTGGCCCAGGCGGCCTCTCAGGAATTCTGATTTCTACTCGCATTTCATTGCGGATACTGAATCCATTTTAACCCCTTCCCTACAATATCGCTGATGAAGATCCCGAACAGAGTCTAACAAATATGTATGCTACTAATTTCCTTTAAACCGAAATAGAATTCCACCTTCGTTTTCTCCTTTTCAAGGAAATTATACGAACTACAAAAAATTTCTAATCACTGAAACCGTAAAATAAATCGCAGGGCAACGGGTTAATCCAAGAGCACCAAGCTCTATCATGCGACCGGGATGATATAAGAATTCCAATCAAAGTGTTAGCAACATTTACCAACGTCCAACCAACGCGCATTGAAAATATGCAACAGGAAAAATGCCTATCGGTTTGCACTACGCGTCGCGATCCTTCAGAATGCACTATTTGCGATCGCATTCCACGGAGTACTATTAAATCGCAATGCAAACGAAGAGCTCGTTGCGTGTCTTCGGTTGTTCAAACAATCCCAGGACAGGGATAATACACGTGTACCCATCTCGTGTGTGCAATTCGCGCGTACAGGATGGGCGAAAACGGTTGCAGAAGATTTCCGTTAGCCTCCTGCGGGTCTCGGGGCCGTTCGTTTTTCCTCGGGGGTCCGGGGGTTAACGATTCCCCACGGAGTGCATCGGTTTTTTCAGGATAGAAAGTATTTGCATCGCGTGCTCGTAGAGATTACGGCCAGTCCCGATGGTTTCACTTTCTAATTAGTCGAAGGAATGTTGGACGAGCGAGCGAACGAACAACTTCGAGCGAGGATCATCCTGAGCGGAGCTGTTCGTCGATACCGATCCGCAGAGGTTTCCGCGGATCGGTCACGCCTGAAAGTCGAGACCTGCTGATATCGATCGATCCGATGAGCTTCTATGAATTAACAGTTCGTTGGTAAACGGCGTGCAACCGGCCGAGAGATGATCGAGCATTCCTGCGATGGATCGTGAACACGTTCGAGCAGATCCCGGCGGAAACGGATCTTCTCGAATCGATTTTTCTGTGGGAAAATCGGTTCGCGGCCACTTTCGACACTTTTCATTTTTAAATAAATGAAACTCGAAGCGTCGAAACCTCGATCGCGTCGAGAAATGCGCAGGAATTACCCGCGTGGAACTTTACGACGTCTTTTTTCGGCCGGATCGTCGCTCCCTGGAGGACCATAGTCTCGCAGCTCGTATATAACAAGTTCGCGACCGGTCTTCGTCGCGTCCTGTTACGTCCTTTTAGATCGAGTCGTAACCATCATCGTCGATCTCGCGCCCCGGCTACGAATAACATTTCTTTCCGCGTTGTTTCTGCGATATTTCGCCGTGGAAAACACGATCCTCCTCTCGAAAACTTTTCGAGTTTGGCCTCTCTCTCTCTCTGCGTCGAACAGCGCTGCCAGAAGTTTATGCCGAGGGAGAAGATAATTTAGCTGTCGCAACTAGGTGATCCCTCGACACTGTTTCTTCTCCGCCTGTCGAGAGAGCAAAACTGTGTAATATGTAGGTGAGATTTTAACCGTGTAAATTCTAGTTCGAGAAAAGCACGTCGTTTAAGATCTGCCTCGTAACTTTTCTCAATTACCCAGCGCCGAGAATAATGTGTCCAGACTCGGTAATTAATTTTTACGATGACACGACCAAACGGAGAATGAACTACGTTACGATCGTAACACGTTCTCTGCTGCTCCGTTAAGTAAGTCCGATCGACTTTTATGAATGCGAGAATCCGATGAGCACGAGAGACCACGAGGAGATAACTCGGAGCAACATCAACGACCGGAGACTCGCATTAAACAAACACAGAATGTTTGAAGAGTATTCCGCAGATAGCGCAGCTTCTTCGGGGAAAACCGATACTGTATCGCGGACGGTGAGAACGAATTTCGGATCCCATGGAGATTACGAAAGCAGGGGTCTAACAGTATGTAAAATTGTTTGCGCGCGCGGTATGTTGATTGGTTATTTCTCCGAAGGCGCGGTACAATGGCCGGCGAGAGCACAAAGGAACGAAGCCGAGAGGAAGAACGCGAGAGCGTAACCGCTCGTGTCAGTCGTATCACGCGTCTGATTTTTACGTGTTTTCGCAGGTATACACCGCTGTCACGTACCGTGCACGACAGATAATTGCCCGGAGCGCTCGTGTCATTAGTTCGCGGGAAGAAGCGTGAGAAATCGCCGGTATTTTCTGCGAGACCCGGGCCCGAGCTGTTCGCGCGCGACTCGTAAAACCGACGCAGTATAGAACGCGCGCGTGCGAAATCGAGACGCCGCGGATTCGCCGCTCCGGAAACGCCGATGCAACACCGATACAGATATGTATAGAACTTTCAGATGAAGAGTATGTTCCTATAAAATTCTTTAGGACGAATCGAATCGGTTTACTACCTTTATATGGCCGCGTATAAACAAAAAATCGCCGGCTCTTGTTCCGCTGCTCGATCGAACATCTTTGATGGGATTGTATTTCCCGGATATCTCCTAAATGAAATTGGGATGGAACTGGTTCACTGATCTTTCTGAAAAATTGCCTGCAATTTATTTGAATTAAATTGTTCTGATGCGCCTTAACCCTTTGCACTCGGAGCTGTTTTAACTCGAAAAATTAAACATTTCTTCCGACCTAGAATATTTCCATGTCCTATGATTTTCGAAATTGGTATAATACCTCACACAATGCCTAGATGTTTAGTAATTGATTAGACGCACACACTTATTTTGTATAATGCTGCAGCAATAAAGTTCAAAAAACATTGCGCGTTTCGCAAATAGCAGCCGCGTCAGAGCGAAATCGTTTCGCAGGGGGTTCACCGGATCGGTACCTGGAAAAAGTTAAACAACAGGTTGATATTTGGCATTAACATGCGCAGAGCGATCATCGGCGTGGCTCGCCTGTAGACTTCGAATCCGGGACGTCGAGGAAAGTGCTAGAAAACGTGACCGGTGTGCGATGTTTAACATCAATTTTGCAGAGGTTGTTCCAGGAACCGGTGGATAAAGCGCCGTCCCCACGACTCCGTCCCTGGAAAATCAAATATTGGCCGTCGATAATCGCGTTTCCATTGCATCGGGGTTTCGCAGAAGGCAATTCCGCAGTTGGCTCGCGCGATGCCACGATAGTTACTCATCGGTGTTGCCGGAAACACAGGCAGGCGCCGCCGATTTCGGACTTTCGACCGGCCACGAGCGCGAGCGGCGTGTGCTCCCGTTGTTATTGTCATGCGGATTCCAGCCCGTTTCGAGTCCGATAACGTGCACGCCGCGTGATCGTGACTCCTTTTGCGTGTCGCGAGCGCTCTTTCTGCGCGTCGCGCAAAGGATGAGTCGCGGATTTCGATCGGAACGCATTAAACGACCACTGCTTCGTCGCGATCGCGAAAACTGCACTCCATTCCTCGAAAAAAATTGACAATCATTGCCTAAAATCAGCATTGCCTATCGCTGAACCTGCCACCATCGGTCCAATAACTAACTTCGTAACTGGGATACCATAATCATGCCGTTCGACTCGCTCGAGACCTCAAGATATGCAAGTCTGTTATTTTTATATCGCGACACGTGTCAGTCACTTTTAGTAGCCAAGCTTTCCTCAAGTATTGTTTCAATTGCTGATGAGCATTGTGTAATTATTAGACAACGGATTTTATGCATTCATGACAAGAATGAGCAAGTGCCGTTTAAAACAGTGGAACGGTTGTAACAGTCGGAGAATGCCGATGCACGACTCTCGGATTAACAACTTCATTTAAACTCGAGTGCTTAAATTACAATTTCGTTTCGTGCCTTTCCTCAAGCTTTATCGATAACCTTAAAGAATAACCACTTGACCGGAACACAGTGAAATGTTTTATATAAAATGCAGATCGTGTATCCTTCATGTCTTCGTCACCTCGTCGCTTCTTTTTTTACATAATTTATGGCAGGTCGAGCGATGGTCACATTGGAGACGAACAGCTACTTCGCATGACTCGCGCGTTTATTGATAACTCCCACGATTTTCGATACAACATCGTAGAAAAATTCGTGTTGCCACTTCGAACTTATACGAACGTACCTGCAAAACGTCAGCTTGCTAGGTTCGATCGTTTCCCGTGAATTAATTCGCCGCGTCATCGAGGAATCGACGGGATCGATAAAGTTTACGACGTTGCAGATAGTATCGGATTATTAATTTCTGCCGTACGATAACAGCATTTTTTTATTGTACGCAGACGTCGGCCGCGTTTTCCTCGTGCATTATATCATCTTTTTTATCGGTGCTCTTTTTTCCAGGCCGTCCCATATTACGAACTTATATCATATCGTGTCACGAGCCGCGCTCGCGCCGAGAGCGCTACATTCTTGCAACCCGCTCTCAGATTAGGCGGTTTTTTCTTCTCTCTCTCGCTCGTTCTCCTGGTTTTCAATGTATCGGGTAAGAGCGGTGTGTGCGAACATCGTCGGCGATTCACTATCGAAGCGACGGGTATCATGTGCTAACAATGACGTGCATTTATATTCGCGCAATTACGGTTTATCTAGAGACGACGCGCGTGCTCGTCCTCTCCCGCCTATTGCGCGACTACGCATCGCGAGCCCGCGAGCGATAATAAACGCGTCAAGTGTCGCCATCCCCTTTTGCGACATGGGTCACGCGACGCCCCGTGTTGCAAACCGCGACTTTGCATAACGCTACCAACCCCTTTGTCAGCGTGGAACACTTGCTGCTAGCTAACGCTCAATATTTAGCAGCATTGATTCGGTTAAACTCGATTTAATCCTGAAACTGTCAATATTAGGTTGGGGAAAAAGTAATCCATTATTTCTTCGTTAGATGGCTTTAGTGATATATATCTCGTAAAGTATTGGTCAGACAACTTCAGGCTTAATTCTTGTGGTCGCTAATGACCTTGATGTTGATGCGACCTTAAATAAATAATTGAAAAAAAAAACTTCAGGTTTGTGCTCGTTGGAAAAGTGACATTCCGTACTAGAATAAATTCTTCTACAGTTTTGCTATTGGTCGATTCAGTTAAGAGTTATAGGTTATAAAAGATGGAGGTTAACAAAGAGAAAATTCGGTACATTTTACAATTTTGCTTTGATAAAGGCGAAAATGCAAGGCAGGCGGCTGAAACTGTGAATGGGGTTTATGGTCCGGATACAGTCACAGCTAATCACGCGCAATTTTGGTTTCGTCGATTCCGTTCCGGGAATTTCGATGTTAAAGATGCACCTCGCACAGGTAGGCCCGTCGTCGAAAATGTCGACAAAATCATGGAAATGATCGAAGTAGACCGGCATGTTAGCAGTCGTAGCATCGCCCAGGAGCTAAAGATCGACCATAAAACAGTTTTAAACCACCTGCATAAAGCTGGATTAAAAAAGAAGCTCGATGTCTGGTGCCACACGAATTGACGCAGAAAAACCTGATGGATCGAATATCCATCTGCGAAGCATTGGCCAAACGGAACGAAATCGAACCATTTCTTAAACGGATGGTGACTGGGGATGAAAAATGGGTCACATACGACAATATCGTGCGAAAACGATCGTGGTCAAAACGCGGTGAAGCGTCTCAAACGGTGGCTAAACCAGGACTTACGGCCAGGAAGATTCTGCTCTGCTTATGGTGGGACTGGAAAGGAATCATCCACTATGAACTGCTTCCATATGGCCAAACATTAAATTCGGACCTCTACTGTCAACAATTGGACCGGTTGAAGGTAGCGATTGACCAGAAGCGGCCAGAATTGGCCAACAGGAGTGGTGTCGTGTTCCATCAGGACAACGCCAGGCCACACACGTCTATAGTGACTCGCCAGAAACTCCGGGAGCTTGGTTGGGAAGTTTTAATGCATCCACCTTATAGTCCGGACCTGGCACTTCTTTATCATCTTTATCATATTTATCATCTTTTTTTGTCTTTACAAAACTTTCTTAGTGATAAGAAATTGGCGTCAAGAGAAGATTGTGAAAATCGTTTAGTAGAGTTTTTCGCCAATAGGGACCAGGGCTTCTATGAGAGAGGCATTATGAAATTACCTTTAAAATGGCAACAAATTGTCGAACAAAATGGCACATATTTGACCCAAATCGGACAATCCGAACCAAGTTAAATAAAGTCTTAAAATAAAGGTAAAAATAATGGATTACTTTTTCCCCAACCTATGTAATTTGATTGAGAATTATTCGTGGTTGCAGACTTTAAATGCGACCAATGTATCAGCTCTGGAATCGAAGTTATCTCTCATGCATGCGCGCATATCCAAGCAAGTGTTCACCCCCTTAGAAATGTCCGGCCACGAAGAAAATCGTTTGTAGAATGTCCTGAAACTGCGCAGGCGGTGAATATTTTTGGAATGGCTGTGGGGCAAACAACGGACGGCACACGCCCACGTACGCCTTAAAATATTTCCGTGGACATTGGGACAAATCGTTTTCCTTGTGGCCCAGCCTGTCCTCCGCTTTGTAAGTACGATCGTGTGTTTGCTTGTTGAGTCAGCTGATCTCTATAACGCAGAAGACACGTTTGGAAATCGCGATGTAAGTGGAAGGACGCTTCGGAGACGACAGTCGTTACGTGTGTTGAAAACCGATCCATGCTTTTCTTTCTAACATCAATGTACACTTTGTGGGGCACAGCGTCTCTACTGCGATAAATATGATTTGATCGAATAGAAATTTCGAAGATTTACGGGAAGAAATGTAGGAATGAAAAGAAAATTAATTGAGTCCGTAGAGAATGGACACAGAATGTTGTTCGCGTTAAATTTATCGTTTCGTAATCTTTTAAAGGTTTCTGTGTACAGTAAATGCATAATGGTTTATAGGCTAGTGGCAGGGATTGATAAAAATGGCGCAGGGCTACGTTGAATAGGGGTAAAGATCGTCGAGGGCAGTTCAACGATACAATTGAACGTTCCACAATGGAACAACAGACAACGACAATCATTTCCTGGAACACCTATCAGCCCCAACATTTGTTGCGATAAGATGTCCCTTCCATGACAACTAGAAAGGCACCGCTGTATTCAACAGTTGCACCAACGTATCGCTCTAGCGTTCTCAACAATGCAGCCCATTTACGAAACATTAGAAAAATCCAACAAAGAAATGACATTGCCGATTATCGCTCGATGCATCGTCGCAATGAATATCTGCGAACATCAATTCGTAACATATAAAATACAGAATATTCTTCGGCGCATTTGCATAATTCTCTTCAAACATTAAATTAGCATAAAGATCCGCAGTTTGATTGCAGTTGGACCATTCACGGACATGAAATTAGCTTCGATGGCCGACAAATCAGCCGGCGGACAAGTTAACGAGAAACCAGATCGAGATATCCGGTCTGCGGGCTGATTTTTTCCGAAGATGATCAGCGTCGATGATCGTTCCTCCGCCCGGCGATCATTTATGGAAGCGCAATGCTGCGGAACTAAAACTCCAAGCTTCTAGATAAACATCGAAAATGTATTATCATTTCGTAACACTGATATTCCATAAACTTTCATTATTTCGATACCAATGTCGACACGAATGTCGCGGGAGCTTATGTTTTCCGCGGGAAGCAGAAGGCCGATCGGTCCGCGCTCATGCTCGCGCGATGAAGAAACGTTGCTCCTGAGACCTGTCCTTCCGGCCGTCGCTCGTAATAAACGCAGACGGTGCCGCGAGAGGAATGCGAATAAGTGGCGCGCGGAGCGAAGCGGAGTTCCCATCCCGCGTTGTTTACGACCTCGAGAGCCTCGTGCGTTCAGCGACGGACAGGTGCGAGTGCACGAGAGCGACGAGACTTTCGCGGTGAACCGTATTTGTTTATTCGCGAGCCCGAGGAAAGCGTCTACGCTCCTAATTAGAGATTTATCACCTGCGTCGCGTGTCTCGACTGACAATTTCGCCCGGAAAGACTCCAAGCATGAGCAGCAGCGCGAGCAATAAGCTCTTGTTGCTGTACAGTGCTCTGTTTAAGACTTGAATTAAATCGGAAGAACTCTTGCCTGTTTGTGCGCGCGTGTCCTTCTACTTGATCTGCAAAGGAAACTTCGCTCTTGGATTATTCTACAGCACACGGATTCCACGTACACTACCGCTCATAAAACTTAGGACACCTCTGGTTTTTAGTAACACTCGGGTATTTCGTGAAGATTACGAACCTTTAACTCTGTATTAACTACATAGTATAAATATAATGATAATGATCGAAAACACACGTCAAAAATATGTAAAAACTATTTGGATCAACTTCAATGCAATGATTCATTAAAAATTATGAAATGGCCACCCCAATCACTAGATTTGAACCCCATAAACAAAATTATGGGAGGAACTGGATAGACAGGTGCGAAACTTTTGAACTACTTCGAAAATACATGTATGGAATATTTTGGAACGAGAATGGAATAATGTAACAACAGAAAGTATGAAAAAATTGATCACGTGGATGCCAATGACATAATCCAGTGGTATTGTTTAAAATACTACTTACGTTCATACTAAGTGCTTATATTTCGATAAAACAAGCCAGAATTCATCCACACGCCAGGTGCAAGACTATCTTCCATTATGCATAATTATTGTTAAATGGCAAAAAAAAGAAAATCCTGAAACATATATCCCTTATTTTGGATCAAAGATCACACACCCAAGTTTACATTAAAATGAACTAACAATAAATAAGAGAAATTGCAAAAAAAATCAAATTTTTAATATATTGTTTAAACAAAAAACTTTTGTTAAAATTTTCTTGCGCGACTACATTTCCCATTAAAAAACACACAATTTAAAAAAAAATTCAAATTTTTTCGACCTCTGGTTTCCGAGATATCTCAAAAAATATGGTTTTGACCCTCAACTTTGAGGGTTGTTTTCACCCCTTCAAAGTGGATGGTTGCCGATAAAAAAAACACGTGTCAAATATTTTTCAAAGAACTATAAGCTTCCATAAGTTTCATCAAAATCGGATTTTCGCATCTGAATATGTTCCCTTGTTAGTTGAATTCAGAGTTGTGCTAATTCAATTACATTGTAATTCAATTAATAGTAATTCAATTACGTCGTAAATAAATTACTATATAATTCAAATACAACGTAATTCAATTACTAAGTATTTTAATCAGATTTGTAATTGAAATAGAATATAATTGAAACACAATGTAATTGAAATACAATGTAACTGAAATACAATATAATTGAAATGTAATTTATAATTGAATTACAGTATAATTGAAATACAATATACTTGAAATACAATATAATTGAAACACAATGTAATTGAAATACAATATAATTGAAATGCAATTTATAATTGAATTACAGTATAATTGAAATACAATATACTTGATATACAATATAATTGAAATACAATATAATTGAATTAGAGTATAATTGAAATACAATATAATTGAAATATAATATAATAAAAATACAGCTCTCCAAATTATAGCCCAGAACTTGGAAGAACTTGCGATATATTTTTATATTTTTCTTTCATATAGAGTAACCGCGGGTTTACTGTCGAACAGCCGTGTTCTGCACGGACAGTATTCCCGCAGTGACATCATTTTTTTCACAATGTAACACCAATATTTACTCTTCTTTATTTTTCATTATTATTTTATGGAACTTTCGCCAACATATTCGTGGCATTTTTCTAATGCAAAATGGTACCAAACACGATATAATTTCAACTGTATTTAGTGATGTAATCGACGATGAAAGTTTCGAACGCAACGAAGAAAAGCGTATTGGAAAGAAAGAGACGCGGTTGTCGAGTCAATGTGTGGTGTTCACACCGATATATCCGAGTCGAGAACAATTACTTCATCTCGAAATATTCACAATTATTTCGAGAACAGTATTTCATGGGCTGTGTTTCCGTTTACGTCCATTCTCAGAATTTGATGAAATTTTGAAAATAGGTTCCTTTTTGACTAAAATGACGATTGCCAGAAGGATTTTTGAAGTAATAAATTCCTTCTGTTTGAAACCTTTACATGGATTTTTCAACCTCTTCTTGCCTATTACTTCATTTTTCATAATTCAATTACAATGTATTTTATAATTGTGCTTCATTGCAATTACAAATTACATTGTAATTTAATTGAGTGAAGATCTGAATTATAAATTACAACATAATTGAATTACAATTTAATTCAATTACAATGTATTTTATAATTATGCTCCATTTCAATTGCGAATTACATTGTAATTTAATTGACTGAAGATCTGAATTATAAATTACAACATAAATGAATTACAATTTAATTCAATTACTTTCTAATTATACTTCTGTAGTAATTCAATTGTAATTCTGCACAACTCTGATTGAATGGAAATATGATCACTGTCCTAAGACTTGTGAGCGGGAGTGTATGTCCTGTCCACATCCTTGAATCGATGACTTCAGAATTTAGTGGAATATCGTAGGTGCTAATTGTTATTGGTTCATCGCGTGTACCAATATAGTTCTTCATTTGCAAGTTCATCGGTGTTTGCACATTAATATACACGCGAGAGGACGGCAAACTAAAAACTTTGTCGTCTATAGGAAATAAAAAGCTGTGGCAAACAACCGAGCCACCGATTAGGCTCTTGAATGAGAGTTTCGTCATGGAGCGTTGCGCGAAGGAGGCAACCAGACTTTCCTTCGTCCTTGAGCCGACACTGTTTAATAGCAAACAGCGTTCTCGCGAGCGAGCAGACGCGCGCTAAAAATGATCGGCACGGAATAACAAACAATAATCACGGCGCATCCGACTCGAGGTAAGCGAGCAAGACGGCGCGGGATAATGATAGGCGAATCATCAGCTTTCGCAAATTGAATCCGCGACGAGAAAGACAGAAGGAAATCTGATAAGGGAACCGGGGAAAGAGGACAACGTAATGACAGAGATTCGGAGAGCTGAGAGATGCCTCGAAGAGGATGTTGAAGCGTTCGTTCCTTGCCACGGGAAGCTCTGTTACGAATTCTTATGCGTTTCGCGATTGCTTTTTGCAATTGCCGCGCGAGTTTTGGTAAATTCGACGAAGGAATGATGAAACGTGGGTGGACAAGAGACAAATTGTACCTTGAGCTCGTCACGCGTAACTAGGTTTTAATGGTTTCTTCCATCGTTATCACGTCGGCGCTTCGTCATCGCGAATGGAGATCATTCTTTCCTGGCCTGGCGATGACTTCATCGCAGTGATTCCGTAAATCCATGGCTGGTTAGTCGATGACCCAGAGGCTGTAGTCGCGCGCGGAATGCGAATCAGCTGTGCCCGTTGTTTACGCCGCTGACGTCACGAGACGGGCTTGCGACGATCAAAACTGTGTAACTCCTATTGTTTCGAATATTTTTCATTTCACTTTGTCTGAGCGCATAGATTTGCAGCCGTTGTTACGCGTGTGCACGCACCTTTAGGACGTCTGGCAGGTACAAGGTGCGCACCTGTGCGCGGGACCCACTGTCGCTGTAAATATAGAAACGATGTTTACGACCGCCGACGTTCACAATGGCCAGTGATAAAAACGCCTATTAATAGAAGGCACACAATAACCCGCACTCACGGCCCGATTGAAGAGGACCGTGTATGACCCAGTAATTAATGGCGGCTAGTTAGCATCGATTATCGCGTAACAACTAAACGCTCGACGCTTTCGCGCCGCCGTTTTGCGTTCGAGCAACGAGGCCTGGTACTGGATATGCATAATTACTGGTGTCGTAAAAAAGTTTTTCACGATGTTTAAAACAATACAGTGGCTACATTACGCATAGAGCTTTTAAATACAGCAGGTTTCATTGCGATTCTTTTCACCTGTTGCAGTGTACTGCAATCAAACGGTGTACACGATTACTCAGTGATAAGTTTGATAAAGGTGATTGTTACGTCCACCTAGGGAATCGTTTGGTATCGATTACTGCGAGACCTATACTTGCGCATATGGTATGTAGTCCTTCTGACTGGAAGTGTAATGAATACCTATCAACATAATCTATCAGCTACACAAATAACGTACTATGACAGTTCGTAATTGTTCGGGCTAGTTAATCAAATCTCGTAAACAACATTGGCAGACTTCGATTGCTCTGAACAGCTTCAGAATACAGTCCCTGCTCACTTTATTAGACTCACCTCTATAATCATGATATTTTTAGTTTTATCATGAATAATGGCTATAGCAGCCTTATGCAAATATCACTTAATGATGACCAATGAATTTTCCATATATTTATTTTACAAAAACAATGGATACAAACACAAATAGATCAATATAATTCTTAAAACACTAATATTTTGTTAATCCGCCCTCAGCTGCTTTTAAAGCCGCAACTCTTCTGGACATGCTATCTATGCAAGTTTGTGCAATTTCTTTTAATATAACGTTATGGTGCCAGTGATAGATTATTCTCTCTATCAACTCGGTCTTTGTTATATTTTCTTTGGCCAGTTCTCTCTTCAGACACCCCCTGACATTTTCAGTCGGATTCATGTCCGGTGAGTTGCCGGGCCATGGTAAAAGGGGGATTTTTGGCTCTTGCAAGAAAATTTTACACTTGGATAGGCAACCCATAAGGCAACCTTGTAGTACGAAATCATTACCCCATAGGTTGAAAACAGCGTTGAATTCGTTATAGGATTTCAAACAGCACCAATTCTTCAGGTGAGTCTAATAAAGTGAGCAGGGACTGTACATCGAAACGTTAAATACAAAACTCTGTAGAGTCCTACGGATATCGTGATGTCGTAATGAATCGCTATAATCCAAGCTGTACCCAATCAGCTTTAAATACCACAGCTCTAGGAGAACTTAATCTTGCAACTGGTTCCGAAGCCGTATGAACAACATCGGCAGATTCCGATTACTCTGAACAGCTCCAGCACGTTGATACGTTTGATGTATAACCATTTACAGTCTACTAGCACATCCTGATATTCCCGATGCATCATCAGTTCAATCTCTACGGTCCCAAACACACCAGGCTCTAAAGACGGGAATATAGCGAGGAGAGCGGTGATTTTGACTCCGCCCACGGCAAGCGTCGCATCGACACAAACGATAAACAAAAATCCCAATGAATCATCGAGCAATGATTCCACATAGTTATCCACCTTGCTGACGGGCTCCTCTATTAATAGCGCCGCGAGGTAATTACCGTACGTTCGATGACGATTAGCCGGCCGCTTTTAAATCGGCCATTTATTCCCGCGTATGTGTCATCGGGTATGAAACTTAACTTCTCCAGCGGAATCCGCGACGTATTGACGGGCCGGCGCGCGGCGCGGCTATTCCACGCGTTTGCTATTCACGGCGCGGTGCACGAGGAAATAGGCGCATACCGGGCCTCCTACGCGCGGGCGCGTTAAGGCTTTATAAATAAGTCTGTACGGTAAATAGCGACGCGGCGGTGGGCGCACTCGCTCGCGAATGCTAGGCTAGCAAGGCGAGAACGAATGCTATACGAACCGACAGGCTCGGTCTCTCTCTCTCTCTCTCTTTCTCTCGCTTTTGCTTCCAAGAGATTCTCTCCAGCGCGTTTCCCCCGTTTCCTCGAACGGGCGTGAATGAAGCCACGCTCTGGGACGCCTTTGTCGCGATTCACACGCACGCGAGTACGTACAAGCGCGTGTAGAGACGCGCGGCCGCGAGCTGCGTGCGAATAGCGGCACGTTCGCGATACGAGGCACCGTTCCCCCACGTGTAAACAGGAAATTCCCTGTCGCCGGATTTCATTGCACCCGAACCAAGTTATTCCGAGACTCCAGGATTGCCTCGGTAATCGTCCCTGCGCGCGCCCTCGCGTATACCAGCGCAAGTTTATTGAAACCACGCCAGAACGAGATCCTAATTACCCTTGGATCTCCGATTAATCGGAACTTCAAATTCCTGCCGATCGATACGCTAATTCCCTCGCGAATGAGAGGTGATCGAGAAACTCGATTAGCTTGAAAAATCATTCCTGCCCGTTGTAATTTTTACGGATATTATCCCTTAGCACTCGAGTGGTGACTCTGAGGCACCATTATTCAACGATATTGTTTAGATGATTAAATATATCGCTATCTAATTACTAAACATTTAGATATTGTACGAGATATTATGTATATCAATTTCATATTCACAAAATTTCAAAATTCATAGGGAACGGGAATAGTTTAAGTCGGAAGAAATGTTTAATTCTCGAGTTAAAATAGTTCCGAGTGCAAGGGGTTAAACGCGAATGGATAATCCGTAGCCGGTGTGACGGTGCACAGTGGTCTGAGAGCGGCAGAAAACGGCAAAAACCCTAGAAAAGCTCCATTTCGGGGAAAATCTCGACAACAAATTTTTGTAACCGTTCTTGGTCACGAAAAATAATAAATACATTAAAAAGTAAGTAATAAATTAATAATAAATAATAAATTTTACACTTAAATTGAATATACAATAAATTTAAAATGAAATATAATTCAATTTAAATTAAAGATAATAAAAAATGATTCCTCTCCATATAAAATAACTACTTAATTTAAAAAACAATAATTTCATGTCAATTAAAATAAAATGAAATAATTTCATGGAAATTTATTATGTACAGTATACAGGTAAGGTTTATTTACATTTTGGTCACGAAAAATAATAAATAAATTAAAAAATAATTAATAAAATAATAATAAATAATACATTTTACACTTGTTTTCAATAGTATGCATTGTGAGAATTGTTAACACGATTTTTCAAATATTTCCGATGATCTGACAACAGATTTTTCAAACGAAAGTTGATTTGTGTTCACTTTTCTACAAACTTCAATACAAAAAATTGAAGAAAAATCTCTTTTTGTATAAAAAATGAAGGTCATCTCAATTTTTTAAATATTAACATATATTTTTTACTTCATAATATTTTAACTGGTATCAAGACGAATCCAACGACCTATAAATAATATAACAGTAAACCTTGAAATAACGCGACAATAGTTTTGGTCACAAAAAGCGAGCTACCGTCACTGTGTGACGAACCGTCAAGTGTTCCAGAAAGCGGAGCGTTATTTGACGCGTTCTCACCGACATTTCATGAGATAAAACCCAAAGCCGCAGGTTACCGCAGCTGAACTTTGCATTTATTGTTTACTTAGATATCTACAAACGTTATTTTTCCATTGTCACGTTGGCGCAGTTTGGCGCAAGAGAGATATCGTCTTTCAAACTTCATTAACGTTGCTCTTTCCCCCGTTTAATAGCATTATCTGCAAAACTACTCGAAAAAATTAAAAATAAACATTTTTCGCGATTTATTCCGGGTCTTCGTACTTGAAGGAAGCCAGAAAAGAAAATATTATTTACATTACTATTTTTACAGGCGCATACGGTTTCTTCGAACATGCGCTTGAATTTATGCTGAAAACTAGGTATGTTCAGCATGGCCAACTTTAAGACGTTCTACAACAAAGTGAATTTGGACTTTGAACTGATTCATCCTAGAAATTTTTGAATTTACTCTCCTACTAGCCAAAAATATAAAAAATTTGGTATTTTAAGAAACTTGAAAATATGGGGTTTTTGCCGCTCTCAGACCACTGTGCGGTGTATCGAAGTATCCGAGAGTAAAAAGGACACTGGCACCGCGGTGTCACAAGAAAACCCGGTCTCCGAGTCACGGCACACCGATGGAGACCTCGAAATAATCCACGGGTTCTGGTGGGAACGGACCGAAAGTCACTGCGACGACGACGCGAGCGCGTCAACTCGCGGATATAATACATCAGCAACGTAATCCGCGAGACGCCGCGCAGTTTCCCCTTTACGCCTGGAAAATCGTCCGTGAGAGTAGAAATCCAACTTACAGTCGCGAGAACACTTTCCGACGCTGGGTAGTCTAATCCCTGTGGCAGAAACCTGGAATCTGGGACTTGAGACTACCGTTTGAACAAGCAATTAACGCTTCTTTGACGTTCGCAGACTATATTTCGATTTTTGACGATTTCATGTACTCCCAAAGGGTTCTTAATCGCTTTGTGGGACGTGGAATCCGGGCCTGGTGAAGCTGGAAGCCACTTAGCCACGTCTACTTTTATTTTTCTCTTTTCCGAAAGACCTACCTGCAGATTCTAGTGTAACTTCTCTTTCTACCTCTCTTTTTCGCACTTTTTGACGGTCTGATTACTCTCGACATCTCTTTCGCGGCACTCGAGTTGCTCCTCCAAAAAATAAAAGCTTTTTCCCCTCGCGACAGTGGTCTTTTCAAAAAGCCGGAAGTCCTCGTCGAGGTTTCGAGGATCTTATTTTTAGATAACGTCGAGGCCGAAACGCGTCGGGGAGACCGAAGTAGATCGTGTCGCAGTAACCGGCGTCTGTTTAAATAAAGTAAGAAAGTCAATTAGGTTCTCTTACGGGCGGCGGACGGGCGGGGGCCGCTCTTCAAGGATTTCGGAGTATCCATCGGACCTTGGACCTGTCCGCGAAAACATTCAGCGTTATTGCGCGTCGGTCGTTGTTGACTGGGAGAAGCCAAATTCTGTTATTGAGCGTAGAAGAACCTGACTAAAGTTCAGCCGCGAGGGCCGCGTCATAAACCAATAAATTCTTTTCGCGCGTACAAAGCATGCCTCGCGACCAAAATAACGAAGCGGCCGCGATAAAGCGTTGTTCTTCGGCACTCGGCCGTCGAAAAGCAACGACGCCACATTCCGTGAGATCATAAATGAAACGCGTGAATCGCGTCAGCGAACGTGTGAATGCGCTGGGTCGCGCAATCGCACGCAACGTCACAGCTACAGGACGATCTAAAAACCCGGACCGGAATCTGAATACCTAAACCAAACATTAAATAAACAGTCTCCAGACTACTTCGCTGGATCAGACGCTTAACCCTTTGCACTCGAATGGCGCAGTAAAAATTACCGAACAGTCTGAATATTATTAAATTCGTCTGTATTTTATAAATTGTAAAAAACAGAAAATGACCTGGGCTGAGAGAAATGTCTTGACTTTCGAATGGAAATTGCTTCGAGTCCAAAGGGTTGAACGAAAGAGATCAAATAGATAAATCAGCGAATCATTATGATCTCGCTGCCTCTCTGTATCGAGTAAGTATTGTTAGTAATCCTAGTTGTAAGTGTAATTATAGCTCCGAGGACTTGGCTCATGTTTTATGGCAGTGTTGTCTTTATGATTCCCAAAGAATGAAATTAGTTAATAAGTTGCTTAAAATTAAGTTTTTTCTGCCATTAAAAGCGGACATTTTCTTTTCTAAACCTAATGTTAAAGCCTGTGAATATATCTTTCAGTTTTTAATCGACCGCAATCTACATCTCTAGAGCGATTATTAATTCTGTCATTGTACACTAACTGTAAGACCACTGTAAAAATTGTTAAAGCTGAAATAAACGTATGATAGGTTTCAGTGGCTCAATAAAAAAAAAGATAAATCAGCGAGCGCATTGGTCGATCTTCCGTAAGGCGTTGGAACGAAAACCGTGTCAGAAGTCTGTGTCAAGAGCCGGTTCAATAAGTCTCGACTGACCTGGGTCAAGGTGAGCCGACGTGTATTATATACGGTCTCAGAGTTTTCCAAGAGAAAGAGCGTAGGTTCTCGAGATAGACCGGGACAGCGATAGCACGAAGCGTAGACAGTTCCGTAAGTGCGCGTTGAAAGGACTTCCGTAGGATCGTGAGAAGTATCGAAGCGAGGTCGTAGGACCAGCGGAGCACGTGACTTCCCAGGAACGTGGCTTCCGTTCCGTTCCCCGTTCTCCGGTCCCCATTCCCCGCTGATTATGTTGTATAACATTCTGCGACGGTATTACGGAGAGAAAGAGACGGACCACAACGGCGAAGCCGGGAAATTATCCTCATCCTCTGTGATCGCGTTTGTTTTCACCGTAATCAACCCGTTTTGCGCCCCTGATCGCATTCTTCTCTCCTCGGCGAACCAAAGAACAGAACAAACAGTGGAGCACGGGCGAACTGATGCCGTTGAATACGGACCGCCTTGATGGTAAAAAGAAAATCGTTGGTCGAGTTAATTCACGCTTCTCTGTTTGCGGATTAGGATCGTTATCGGGCACCGCGTCTTTTTCCCGAGTGTCCGAGCTGCTGCGTCGCCAAGCTCTCTTTTGTTCGAGTGCGAGCACTTCCGCCGAGGAGTCCCATTTTTCCGTTTCGGCGAGATGGGAATTTTCTTGAAATATGTATTAAGTTTTAGTCGGGTTTTCTCCGCTTTAAAAATTCGCTACGGTAAAAATCAACTGGAACTACCGATAAACTATCGCGTCATCATAGTCAGAGCGGAAGAAGAGTATAGTCATAGTCGATAAGAACCACAATCCTATAAATCAAAGAATTCTGGCTCCATTCCGGCAAATGGTCTCGAAATCGTCTTGAAATCATCCTAACGATATCCCGTCTTAACGCGATCGTACACGTAGAAAAAGCTTGTGGTTCGATTTAGAGAAACGACTTCGAAATCAGCGTGGTTCGGATGATTTTTCACTGATTCATGCTGCGGAGAGGAAACGAGCTCTCGTTTAGAGAATGCAAAAGATGACGAATGGCCGGCGCATCCTCGGCCCGGAGCATGAGTCACAAAATGATCGAGATCCGGCTGCGTGACGGTCAATAATATGGAGAAAAAGATTCGAATCAGAAGGTAGATGTTCTCCTCAAGAGAGAAACTTCCTTGTACCAGATTCAGCTTGCTGCTAGCACGACAAAATTTCGAATTCATACGAGCGCGCGCACGCAGCGCGCAACTATTCCGAAGCATACGTGACAAAAGTCACGGCTGGTGGGCTTCCCACGCCTCGTCGCGAATGTTTTCTAAACACCTCGTTCATTTCGAATCACCAGAAATAGCTGGGGAACCGGGTTTGTCCGAGACCGACTATAAATCGGCCAATTAATCGCGCGGATAATCGAATGCGAGACCAAATTCTTGCCTTCTGCTGCCGCGCCGCGTCGATGCGGTAATCCGCTCGAAAGGTTCCTGCTTCGCGGAATTCTTTCGTCACGGGATCATTGAACCCTTCGGGGACCACGTGAGATCCTGATCGTGTTACTATAATCCGGATATTCGACTATTCTTTCTGTAATTCTCAATTCAAGTGTAACTCGAGGAATGTTCGCAGCTCTAATGTGTATCGAGTATAGTACTCAGTGTTCTTAACTACCGTTAATGTTCGTTAGGCCGAGTATGACATTTCGCGGGTCTACTTTCATTCCTGACGCAACACGCGCGAAGTTTCACGTCAGGTTTCGCCGGCCAGACATTGTGCCGCGACATTATTATATAAATACGATCGCCTGTTTCCCATTCTTTAAGTCCCCTCCTATTTTATTGTTGACGACCGGGTTAGCCTACCGCTGTGTCCACTTCATCAACTTCTGACAAATATTTATCGAACCTCGGGCAGGATCTAAGAGTTACGAGATGGTACGAAAATATGAGACGCTGTCTGGTACACATAGTCAAATTGATGCTACACAATTGCAATCGAGTTTTATAGCACCACGCTTCTACTGTAAATTATAAATTATTATTTTTTAGTCTCTTTGCCTCATCATTAGACTGCCGATTTTATGCATTCATGACAAAAATGGGCATGTACAATTTAAAACAGTGGAGGTATTATAAAGATTTAAGGCCACCGGTGGATTAGTTTCACCTTAATAAGATAGTTAAAAGAAGAATGAAATTTTTATATGGCTCCTGTGACTGGCAATCAAAGCAAACATTTTTTATTTCGCATAAAGGTCCGCAGTCCAAGAGGAATATTCGAGGAATTATTACTAGAACCACAAGGTACACAGGGTGAGTCCGAAGAAACAGAACACCTAAATATCTCCGTTACCTTTCGATGTACAAATAAACTTCTTCGGATAAAGTTACACTGTTTGAAGGGCCACATGTAACGAAGTAAGGAAAAAAATTTCAAGCTCATTTTTTTACAAGATTTCAAGGTCATTGATATTTTTTTAAATGGAATGTGGTATTTTTTAATATATCAATCGATGCAACTGGATATTCGTTATAAAAAAGCACTAATACATTTATACATTTAAATAACTCTAAAACACCATTACTGTCTACTAAGACATTAGCGTTTACTTGCTGGTGTAAATTGAAGAGTTGAAATTAAAATTGAAAAATTGACGTTGAAAATGAAATTGAAGATTTGAAATTGAAAAATTGAAATTGAAGAGTTGAAGTTGAAAAATTGAAGTTGAAGGGTTGATATTGAAATTGAAGTTGAAATGGAAAATTTGATGTTGAAATTGAAATTAACGAAATGAAATTGAAAAATTGAAGTTGAAATGAAAGAGTAGAAATTGAAGTTGAAATGGAAGAGTTGAAATTGAAGTTGAAATGGGAGAGTTAGAATTGAAGTTGAAATTAAAGTTGAAATGGGAAAATTGAAATTGAAAATGAAGTTGAAAATGGAAATTGAAGAGTTGAAATTAACGAATTGAAATTGAAAAATTGAAGTTGAAATAGGAGAGTAGAAATAAAAGTTGAAATTAAAGTTGAAATGGAAAAACTAAAATTGAAAATGAAGTTGAAGAGTTGATATCGAAATTAAAGTCGAAATGGAAAAATTGATGTTGAAATTAAAATTGAAGAGATGAAATTGACGAATTGAAATTGAAAAATTGAAGTTGAAATTGAAAAATTGAAGTTGAAATTGAAAAATTGACGTTGAAATTGAAAAATTGACGTTGAAATTGAAAAATTGACGTTGAAAATGAAATTGAAGATTTGAAATTGAAAAATTGAAATTGAAGAGTTCAAGTTGAAAAATTGAAGTTGAAGGGTTGATATTGAAATTGGAGTTGAAATGGAAAATTTGATGTTGAAATTGAAATTAACGAAATGAAATTGAAAAATTGAAGTTGAAATGGGAGAGTAGAAATTGAAGTTGAAATTAAAGTTGAAATGGAAAAATTGAAGTTGAAAATGAAGTTGAAGAGTTGATATCGACATTAAAGTCGAAATGGAAAAATTGATATTGAAATTGAAGAGTTGAGATTAACGAATTGAAATTGAAAAATTGAAGGTGAAATTGAAAAATTGACGTTGAAATTGAAAAATTGAAGTTGAAATTGGGCAATTGATGTTGAAATTGAAAAATTGACATTGAAATTGAAATTGATGTTAGCATTTACTTACTTGTATAACGTCTTAGTAGGACAGTAATGGTGTTTTAGAGTTATTTAAATTGAAATATCTCCTGAACTATTAACTTTTCGACATACATAGGTCAGTACCTTTTTATAACGAATGTCCAGTTGCATCGATTGATGTATTAAAAAATACCTCATTCCATTTAAAAAAATATCGATGACCTTGAAATCTCATAAAAAAATGACCTCGAAAATTTTTTCCTTTACACCGTTACAAGTGACCCTTCAAACAGTGTAACTTCGTCCTAAGAAGTTTTTTCGTACAACGAAAGGTAACGGAGATATTTAGGTGTTCTGTTTCTTCGGACTCACCCTGTATACTATTACAAATGCGTAAAACTTGAAGGATCAGTGACAAAAATCGGCGAACATTATCCCGTCGGATAGCGTTCGAATGGCAGAGGAACGGAATGAACTTGCAAGCCCGGGTTTATTTATTTCGAATCGGCCCGAGCGACTGGCCAGCTTAAGGGCAGTAGGTCACTCCCGAAATGATCCGACCGAGGTGGTCTGCGTCTGCCGGACGCGACTACTATTCCTGGCAAATTATTCCGTCCGCTGGCGAATAAATTTGCTCGGCCGGCGTCGCCGCAGCCGCAGCCGCGCGCACCACGCCACGAACCGCCACCGGTAATTATCGCTCGTTCGGAAAACGAGTTATTAATTTAATGAACCCGGCCGATCGCCGGCTATTGTAATCGTTCCCGTCGGCCACGGCCCGGAAAAATAATGTATGCGACGCCACATTATCGAGCGCTTTTGTTCAGACTGTTTACTTCGCGGCGGGACACGTTGCAGAGGCTCGGCCAGCCGAGGGAAGAATTATTGCCGAGGGAAATTGATTTCGAGTGGTAACTAGGCGATAAAACCACCGAAGAGCCTTTTATTCGCTACGATCAAGCCGGTCGTCTCGATCCGGCACCACTTTCTCCGGAAATTATCGTTTCTCCGCGATTCATCTGGTTTCACGCTGTTTTACTTGTTTCTGCACTTGATATCAACAATTTCGAACAAATTATACGTGTATTCCTTAGAATTTTTGTCCCGAAGTGTTCCGCAGGGGAAATCGCGGGTGCAGTCGATCGGATCTTCGGCAGCGTGAAGTTTCGGGGGCGGTATGTTTTGCAACAGTTCGGTAAATAAAGGACCGACGACGTCGATCGCTTGATTACGCCGCTCGTAAACAATGGTGTCCGTAACGCGTTTGTTGAGGGTAAATCCCGCGGGCGAGAGTTACGACGTTATTTGGACGTCGTTTCGCGAGTTGTGGAAGACGATTTCCGAAGCGAATCATCCACGGCAACTTTGGTAGCCTCGGTACATC
Source organism: Lasioglossum pauxillum (assembly GCA_933228785.1). Classification (NCBI taxonomy): domain Eukaryota; kingdom Metazoa; phylum Arthropoda; class Insecta; order Hymenoptera; family Halictidae; genus Lasioglossum; species Lasioglossum pauxillum. Next base: position 4,520,241 of record OW121702.1, read on the forward strand.
CCTACCGGGAGAGAAGAGCGAGAGAGAGAGAGAGGGTTTGGCAATGCACCGCGTCTATTTTTGCGGATTTACTGTCTGAAATGGGTCGGTCCGTGACTGGGTTCGGTGGAAAAGCAAATACTTTCTGCTTCTGTTGCCTCCTATTTGACCAGAGGGGGAGCCAAGAAATCCTCATCGAGATTCATTCCGGGCGCACTTTTCTCAACAAATTAAACAGCCATTCCGTTTCCTTCTCTCAAAACGAGAGACGGACGCTCGAAACTACTGCGGAACCGTTGCGGCAATACGGACCGGAAAAAGAGAAACAAAGTATCATAGTTACACACTTCGACGGAAACTCTCCGTCCCATTCTATCGTCGTTAACCTTTTCATTTCGTGTCGTTTACGTCTCGCCGCTGACATACGGAGTTGTTCGCCGGTTACAACGCAAGTTCGCGTGTCGCCGTTCGAAAATAAAATTTCACATTGCCGGGAATCAATCTTTCCATTGTCGAACGTCTGGGACCATTCCAGCTCGGCTCGCGCGCGGTACGACGTAAAAATGGTACTTCCTTAAACTTCCCATTGCGGTCGCCCGATTTTTACGCTCGCGTCTTTTCCTGCGAAGTTATTGGCGACCACGGTGACAAACTGCGGGTGTACAGATGAAATTTGTACCAGATCATCTCTTTTTCATGAATAATCGTATTTCGATTTCCTACGATACTACTTTCCAAGTTTGCACCGGTGTGGGACACAGTTTGCCGTTCAGGTGGGCGTCGTCGATATAATGAACGGGGGCATTATTCACAGGAGTAATAATTACTATTCGACTATTTTCGTTCCGTGTTACCGTCGCTTATAGGCACCGTCTATAATCTACTACCGCCGGTTTGGCAACGACCTCCGTCTATTTACGGATTACTAACATCGAGACCGGACACGACACGTTCCGGTCTCTCTCGAGTGGGTCGAGTGCAGTAGTCGCTCGTGGCGACCCGCTTCCAACGCGGCCTCTCGCTCGCTGATGGATGAAATGAGTCACTTCGAAATTTCCGAATGTTCCGCTGCTCCTCCACCGAGGGACCCCGCAGAGGAATCCAGGTGCTCCAATTGAGTGGGAACACTGTGTCCGGACTGTCTACATCGCGAAATTAGCGAATGGGAATTGATTGTTTGGCTAGAACGCCGCGCCAATCCCGCCGGTTCACTTTGTTGATTATTATTTCGGCCTCCACTCGAACTGCCCTTTGCTGCCTGTCCTGCTGTTTTCGCTATTTCTGCAAAGCGTCGCCATTTTCGAAGAAACACCACGGATCTGTATGAAAAATAAAAATTGCCTGCATCAATCAGACAATTTTAAGAAATCAGGAAATTTCTTAATAAAAAGTTATTTCTGCAAATAAATAAAACTTAAGAATTGTATAAAAGGTAGGAAGGCGCGGAAAAAAAGAATTTTTTTCGGGGAGTCATGTAAAGGTTGGAAACCGCTGAATTAGACGACAGGGGAGTTACATAAAAATGAATTCTAACACATGTTCGACGCGAACAATGAAAAATCGGTGTTTCGAAGCAGCGGTGCCAGTTTAGGGTACGAGTGGCGGGTTGATGGTACAAAATCATGGTGTAACCGGGCAGAGCGGTCCCAGTTACGGGCTCCCGGCATGGCGGTTTGCGTCAGTTTCCAAAACGACGCGCGTACCAATTACTAAACGCCTTTCGGAACAGATGGAGAGCTACGTGAGCCGGCTGCGAAAAGAGAAACCGGGCATGAGCGCGTTACAAGCATCGTCCACTTTCCTCCTCTCTAGCGGCACCGGTGTGCTCGCCGTATCAAAATCCGGTACGGGAGTAAAAACATTCACGAAGCCTTTTCTAAAGCGAGCCGCCACCACCGCACAATACAGGCAAGCGCAAGGCAAGGTAGCCGGTAAACAATGACACGGTTAACTTTACGTAATCCCGGCCTGTCTGACGCGCAATTCTTGCGGCCGCCGACGGATGCAGGTCGCCGGCGATCGCTCGCGCGCGCGCGACCCGCCAGAAATTAGAGAGAACAAGCTCGAGCGTGACCCATTTGGGGCCATTTGATCGCGTATACCCGTCCCGGAGACTCGGCGTTCGGGTCGCCGGCACTCCAGACCCGACACCGGCCGCAGAAACTTCCGAAAGTAACTCAGGATGTCCGGCGATACATACCAATTTATTGCCGGCCGCCGAACTTCATTTCGCCGAAATGCAAATTGAAAAGTTTCCTCAAGAGAAAAATGCGGCGTCTTCGCGAATTTTTTGGTGGTATCTCCTCTTTTAATAATTGCGACAAAACGTATCGTAAGTATTTGGTAAAAACAGGTCGCCGCGGTGGACTCCTTTCCAGCGTGTTTTCATTTCGAACGGAATAGCCTCGAAGGAAAATCCACCATCCGCTGAACCGAGGAAGATAGCAATCTTTTCCACTATGAATATTACTCGGCCACGGAAATTCTTGTGTTTTTAATCCGGAACCACCGAGTTGACTGTAATGAAGCGTAATGATAACGGCTTCAATTACAGTTATTTATGACATCGCGCACAATGTATAATGGGGACTCGTAATGAGTCGGAAGAGTCGTGTACACTTGGAAGGTTTTCAAAGTCATTGTTATTATTTTTAGCTGACCAACTGAACGGCGTCGGAACGTCCAAACAAACCTTGAAAAACCTTAACGAAAATATTGGCAGTACCAGAATATATTTTACGGGTTGAAACTAGCACAGAAACAAACAATAAAGGTGTCACGGGATTGGGAGTGTCCTGGCGTAATCGACGTTTATTAAACTATTACAGTGAGACAATGCGATACGATAGGAGTACACGATTCATGGCCGGATCACGGTAGTTCCAACAATTTCGATTTGTGATCATTAGTTTCTCAAGCAGCACTCGAGACTCCATTGAACTGAAACGCGCAGGTATGTCTCTAGGCCATTGGCTAAAAGGCAGCTACTTAGGGAATTACTCATCGAGGCGAGCTCGACTCTCACGCAGAAACTATTCGCGAACTAATGACGTCAAGTGGTCGTGCACCAGCCTCCGCAGTAGACAACGCAGCGAATTCCCTATCTCTCTCTCCCTCCATCTTTCTTGCTCTCTGAGCTGCCTAGGAGCTCCGAGACACATCCGGTCCAGGTATTCTCGAGGACCGAGCCACTCGAAGTAACCGAGACATCTCCGGGACAAGTGTCTGGATTAGGTGTTCCCCGGTCTCCTGAATTTCCCAAATTGTGGACATCAATGAACTACTCGGGACAGGAACATCAGACATTCTGACCAACCAGCCGTGTGGTCAGGCATTTAGTAATTCCTCCGGCCGTGATACCGAGGAACGATCTCGACGCTAACTATCCGCTAAAGTTCTCAAGAAGGTGTTCCTTAATCTCGATGACTGAGAAGATTTCTCTTTCAACTGTAAATCTCAGCAAATTGAAAATAGTAATATATCGACGTCCGTAGACTGTTTTAAATTACTTTGCTGACACCTTCACTGACGCGAATCACGCAAAATAGAATATGTCTGATGAACTGGAGATAGTGGATTTCTTTTTCCATTGATAGAATCCAACCAAAATTTGCCAGGATCACAAATACCACCCTAGTAGCACAAAAATATTGGCTAAATATTTTTTAAGCCACACTATTTAATATGAAAAAAATATTTCTTCCTATCTTATAAGTTAGGATAAAAAAGAATATTTGGTACTTAATGTAAAATAAATATTGTATGTATATTTGAATATTAAAAACAGATTGAATCTCTTTTTGATATTATATGAATGTGTATACAATATCTTGTGCTGCTAGGGCACTCATTTGCGACTTACGCGATACTCGCTCATCAATTAATGTATTCTTGTCCCATATTTCTTCATTCGCAAAGCCGAAAAATAATCCCAGCGGTGTCCAACGGATAAAAATGATCTTAATTCTCTGTTATTTGTAATCCATCGAACGAGATGGATCGTACACATTCCCCGTAACAAAGTCTCCAGCGTCCCACAGTGGTCCAAATCGAGAAATTCAGTGACTTTTTGTTATAACTTTTGTACTATAAGAGATATCGGGATGACATTTGCACTAAAATTCCTTTAAAAAATAGTCAATTTTAACTAAAGAGAAATTAATATTTTTTTAATTTGTTAAACAATAATTTTTAATTAATTTTCATTGATATTTTTCACTAAAAAAAATTGTTTAAATACAATCTTCCAAACCATTTTTTTCTTTCCAAGTGTGTATTTTATATTTATGTTTCACACATGCAATGTTTAATGAAATGGGTTAAATGTAAATTTGAGGAGTTGGGTAAGGTAAAAACGTCACATAACTGTCTCAAAAGATATTTTTTATAATAATTGATAATATTCGTAATATTGTATATAATATAAAATAATTTGGTAACATTTTTGTAAATCTTTTGTGATACAAACGTGATAACAATAATGGTTTCATAATATAATAATAATAGCGTACAACGAAGAACATACGAAGAAATATAAAAAAATAATATTTGTTTATACTTTGTTGGTCTTCATTCTCAAATGGTTTTGTCTAGCATTATTTTTTATAGTCGATCCATTTCAAAGCCTGCCTTTTCTATTATTTAATTCTTAATGATTCCATATAATATACTAAACAAAACACCATTTTTATCCATATAATATACAAATTATACTAAAAACACTAAATAATATAATTAAAATTTAAATCACACAATAAAAACACTAATAAAACTTAAGTTTAGTTTATAAAGTAAATTAAAACACTACGAACTATTGACACAAAACATAAAATGATTAAAACGAAATAAAATAAATAAAATAAAAATCAACAGCGGAAAATTGCTCTGAGAGGTCTCACTGTGGCAGCTCGAATGGTTCTGTCGAAACTAATAAATGCAGACTGAAAGTCGAAGGCTCATTTGAAGCCTAATCTACACCATAGCATAAACATTTCAAGTAACTCTAATCCAAACAGTTCGTTGAAAAGAACTCCGTATCGCTTTGGAAGTTTGGTCGGAGAATACAAGTGTAGTCTGTAAAACGTAAGGGGACGCGACGCGACGCGACGTAACATTGACAGTTTTAAACTGCTATAATTTTCAAAGGCGGAAGAGTGCGGAAATAATTTGTATACCATCATATAGAGGAAGGTGTACTGAAAATAGTCCAATTTATTAGGAACTGGTACTTCCTGGGACTTTAAAGATATCCCTTACCGATTATAAAAATTTTTTAAATTTTCTCCATTTAGTCCAGCATTAACTTTTAATATATTATGCAGACTAATTAATAATGTAAGATACGATTTCTTATCGCAAAAATCTGCTGTTTAATTTTAAAAAAAAAGCGTGAGAAAATATTAAATAGGAACGTCAGGGCATCGCATCAAAGTGAAGCAATTTTTCTCGTGAAAAATACTCTCCTTAAAATGTCCAACTTTCAACATTTATTACAACAATAATATTTAATAAATTGTACTAATTTCTCCATTTCCGAGGTCTATGGACATTTGGGAAGCAATGTTCATTGATCAGGTATCGATACAAGAAAGTTCGTTTTTAGACCAAAAGTCACTGAATTTCTCGATTTGGACCACTGTGCGTCCCCACCACAGAGATCGCAGTGATCAATGAATCACTCGCGATAGGAAGTGTCAATTATTCCGACACGCAGTTTCGATGTTCCCCTTTCTGGGTCAATTATTCTCGGAACTGAACCGAGAACCTAAGAGAACAGGAGGCATCCATCTCTCCGAATGAAGAAGCGAACAATAAATGAACTTGAAAAATTCCTCGCTCAACGATCATACATCGATCATTGCGAAGAGGCATTCCGTAATGCCATACAAAGTTGCACAACATGCATTTGTTACAGAGAAAGTATCTTAAACTTCCTGTCTCTAATTTATCTGGGTCACTGAGGTACAATTCCCAAGCCATTCGTGCGGACCTTCTCGATGGACTTATTATTAGACTTATTTGAGATTCACACATTTCAATTTCTCGAGAAATGGATAAAAATTTCAATTTCATCACCTTCCCAGTTTCAGTCTCCACTATCCCATTACCAGACACTATCCATTGGAAAGTATCTTAAACTTCCTGTCTCTAATTTATCTGGGCCACTGAGGTACAATTCCCAAGACATTCGTGCGAACCTTCTCGATGGACTTATTATTAGACTTATTTGAGATTCACAGGTTTCAATTTCTCGAGAAGTTGATAAAAATTTCAATTTCATCACCTTACCAGTTTCAGTCTCCACTATCCATTGGAAGATCTTTCTCCGCACATTCCTGAAAAATGGCAGGGAATAAGGGGATGAAAATTAGAGGCAAGCAGGGCCAGGCAGTCGCACAGCCTTGCGCGGATCGTCGTTCAGCAACGATCACGACGACCCTCGTTGTTCCGGTCTGGCTGTGAGTGGGTCGAGTGCATCGCCAGCAAGCAAGCAAGCAATCCAGCAAGCAAGCGTTGGTCGCGACCCGATCCGACGATCCCCGATCCGCTCGGATCCGCTCGGATCCGCGAGGCCGCGCATAGGGACAGTGGGTCAAGTAGGTCGTTCCCGCAACGCTCAGACGGCCGACAGGCGCGCGACGAGGTTACGTAACCCCGTCGGAGGGAGAAAGTCTCCCCCCTTGGCCCCGTCCCGGCGTCCTTCCAGCTCTCCCTGGTCAGCCTAACCGTGTTCCCACCTCCACGCCGATCTGCGACTTGACTCGAGCTCGGCTTGGCTCGGCGGACTCTCTGTTTACAAACAAATCCTCCTCCCACCTTTCCCGTCCCGATCCGATCCTCCAACGGTGAACGCCGACTGGATCCCCCTGAATCGACCATCGCATCGTCTCGTCTCGCCGCGTCTCTTCGCCTCGCTTCGCGTCGCCTCGCCGGAGACCAGGTCGTCGAGAGGCTCGCCGAGAGAGCCGCCGAGGAGACCACACCAGACTGCATTGCGCAAAATTGCAGCACCGAGCCGCCACGAAGAAAGCGCGCCACTCTCGGATACGAATAGGGGACTGCTTCTAGAGAAATTCCCCTCTTCCAGAATCCCCTCCGAGAGGCGATGTGCTACTCTGCTTGTTTCCCCTCTTCGGCATCTGCCCTAGCCAGGATTCCAGATAAAACCATTGAATTCTATAGTTCAAATCAGCTCCCGCCGCGAAGGCTCACACACAATAATAAAAACAGCAGAACATTTCCTACATCTAACGGATACGAATTTTTGTCTCGGCTATGCAGGTGGAACACACGAAACGCGACGCAATCCTTCGCAAACGTTCCTCGTGATTGCGTTCTTGCACGATTTTTCCGGCCTCCGTTTCCTCTTTCGCGAGGGTAGGGGATTCCGCTTCGCCGTGACGAGCGTCGCCGTTACAACCTGGAATCGGCAACCGAGGAACACGTCGCCGTCCGGAGAGGGAAAAAGAGAAAGGGAGGAGAGGATCGGGAAAGGAGACGCGACCGGGACTCCGCGGTTCAGGGGCTAGAGGAAGAGAAGGAGAGAGAAATGATAGAGAAAGAGAAAGAAACACACCGCCGCTTACTTTGCTTTTTACAGTCGCGTTCCAGATTCCCCGGAATCCGGCGCGCTGCTAACTGTAGTTTAATTGTTGTTTAGCCGCGATGCCCGGCTGAGCGTCCTCCACGCGAGCCGAACAAAGGAACGCCACGCGATCGGAACGCGGACCCTCTTCCGGTCAGCCGCGACCCGCTTAGGCTCGCTCCTACACCCGATACCCGAGATAAATCGAAACTAGGGCTGCTAAATCGCTGATCTAGAACACCAGGCTATTTCGCTCGAAACCCCGACAGTCACTCGTCAGAACAACGGATTTTAGAAGAACGAGGATTTTGAAGAATAAGAAATTCTTCAAATATTTCTCTCCAATCTTCAAATTGGATTTTCACGTATTGTTAGCGATCAGGTTGTTGTCTTTCGGTGAACGGGGTCAGCAGCCTCGTGCGACGAGACACGATTTTTCGTTCGATCGGCCAGCAGGATTTCGAGAGACGGAACGTTTAGCTGCAATTTACTTTCGAAGTAGCGGCTGCACTGTCACGAGGACCGTGGAAGGGTCGGGATCTTCTCACGACGTCCCGCGGCCATCTTGACCCGTACCGATGGGATGATTTTGTAGCTACAATGTTGCCTGCGACTGGCAGATAGTTGGAAATCGAGTAGAATTAACAGGCTTCTGGTAGATAAATCGTCAAGGTCTCCTCAACATCAACGACCTTGGAACTCATCATAAAGCTCCGCGTCTCCTCGGTAACTCTCCTACTTCATACTATACAATCGTATGGAAACCAGCAATTGAAAGACAAGTTACCGAGTAACACACATCTCGGAGAAGGGTGAGTTAGCATGAATTGCTACGTTCAGGGGTTCGAAAGAGGGGATGAACCCGTTTTGTATCCTCCTGTAGAAGCAGAGCTGTTAGCTCGGCATCCAGTTTATGTAATACCGTAGATATACCTGTCCAGGTTTGCCGGTGTGTTGGTGCTTGATCACACCAGCACCGACACGCTTCGTTCCTTGTCCGCTCGCCTAACTGCTGCGCATACGGACACTGGCGCGGCGTCGCGGTCTCGCGCACGCGAGCTCGCGCCGCGAGAACTGCGCCGCGACCTACTTGTCTAGGCCACTGTGTCTGCGTTTCTATATGCAGCCTTAGGTTTTGTGTGAAATTCGCGTCCGCGGCTCGCGATGCGGAATCGCCCGTTCTCTTCTCCTCTCTCCGCACCTCGCCCTCTCCTCTCCTCTCTCACTCCTCGCCGAACTGCTAGACTTTCCTGCCAGATTCCAGGGAACCGGCGGTCCTCGACGAGGCGGATGCGCTCGCTCTGTTATTGCGATAAACGCGGGAGAATCCTCTTCCTCGCTCGCGTTGACATTTGCAGTCTTGATTAATTAATCACCGACGCAAGATCGGGTCGCGTCGATCCCTGATCCGAGGAACGAGTTAGCATCCTTTAGGCTTGTTCGACTCTTTCAATGTTTTGGTTCATGGTAAGAAGTTCATCCTTTCTCTAGTCGTTTTAGTGGGTTGAAAATTAATACATTCGTGTTCCCAAATTGTCTGAATATTCATACAGTTTTAAATTGGATATTCGACATGTAATGGGTAGAACCTTCCACCGTTTAGTGTAATCAGTTCATAGATATGCTTAGATACTACGAATAATGTGGACACGACAACAAACTGCATTTCTAAAAGATTACAATTTTTGCATACATCTAATATATGCCACGTGTGGATTGATAATTGCGAAACGATTTCAGCCTGAAAAAATCGCTGTTTCACAGCAGTGCGAAGCTTCCCGTGGTTGCCCGTCGATTGTCAGGAAAATTCTTGGTACGGGGACAATTTGTTCGCAAACTTCCTGATCCCCTTCGCGAATCAGTCTGCAGACTCTGGAAGTGTATCAAGGGATTACGTTTCGGTCACTCGTCCCATCGTTCCGAGGGCGTCGGGCGGCCGTGCTTTGCATACTTCGGCGATCCGCGGGAAGCGATTTACGGGATCTTCCCCCGCGAATTCTCGCGGAGAATATAAAACGAGTGTCGAAACGTGCGAGCGAAGACACACACCGGTGTGTCCAGCCGTGTCACCGGTAATTAGCACTTTGGGTCTGCTGGATTCGTCTGCTCGGGACGTTTGAACGCGAACAGTTCACCGAGCCGAACCAGAACGAAGCAGAGCAGAGCGGATCCGAGCAGAGCAGAGCCGCTGTTTACACGTGTCAATTGCCTTCTCTGTTGCCTTTTCACAGAAACGTTTGCGCCATTAGCGGAGCAATCCGATTGCGAATTACGTCGACGCTAATGCGCGCTAAGGACACTCGTCGGATCGCCTAGGCGCGCTTAGGATCGCTGCGAGCCGTTTCCACGGAGATCCAGTCGAGTCTTCCTGGTCGTATACTGGGTCAACGATGACGGGACCTCGATTCGAATGCTCGAGAGGGAACGCCGCTGCAAATTCTCGATTGCGAGATAAGTCGATTTTACATAAATACGGACAATTGTCTGCGTAGATCGCGACAAGCAGGGTTTAAATAAAAATGTATTTCTTCTTGTAACCATTTTAAATGGTTCACTTCCAGTGAACAACGAGTTGTCCGAGAGTCGGTTCCTGGCGAGGAAGCGCAGCGTTCGATTTCTATCATCGCGGCCGATTTCTACCGCGGATGATCTACGGCCGCGATCGCTCGCTCGTTGCGGAATCCGCCGCGATGTAATGCAACGAACCGGTCGGGGTTGTAATCGGTGTCGGATCGTCGTCGTTCTCGTCCCTCTCGGCGCACGAAAAATCGATTTCGTCGTCGTCGGTGGAGCAACGTCTCCAAAGAAAGTGGGTTAAAGTGTCACCCGGTTCGCCGGAACAAAGCCTTGAACAGTTTCTCGCGCTCCCTGCTAATTTCCGCGGCGGGCGCGCGTGCGACGCGACGAGCAGCGCGGAATATCGCACGCGCTCGTTCATTACGCAAACCGCCGCGCGTGTTCGAGTTTGGCTTGTTGTTTTTCCACGTGTTTTCCGAAGCGAATTTTCCATCAGCTCCGCCGCACATCTCCGCGGGGAATTTGAATACATTACGCACGGTGTCTGCTCGTTGGCCAATTTCGAGGGAACTCCTCGAGCATCTGCCCGTTCGGGAGAATGGGGCCGAGATCCTCGCGCTGCGATGCCTTTCGGATGCGATTAAATCATCGTAGAACCTTAATTAGGACCGCCAACTGCCCGGGAAACACCTGCGGCTCTTTCTTTCTCGAAGAGCTTTCTTTCAACCCCAGATAACCAACCTGTCGGAAGAATCACCGTTCGAATAGTTGAATCTTGTAAAACAGCATATAGAAGAATATTTTACCTGTCGTTTTATCTTCTCGTTGTTAATCTTTTCTTTCTTCGCGCAACGAAGCGGCGGTTCCAGTGGAAAATATAAAAAGATGCGTTTCTTTTAAGTCGCTTTACTTGTTTCGGTTACTTCGTGCGCTTCCCGCAGGTTCTTTCTTCTTGCGGTGAGCGGAATGCACATGCTGCACCAAGATAACGAACACGATCCCGCGAGATTAAGAGTATAATATATTTTGTCGCGCTAAGAGGTTTATTTTTGCGGTTTTATCTTAATCCGCGAAAAGAAAATTTCACTTGTTCATTTTATAGATCGTCGAGTTCCCCGAACGCGCGCGTAGGCGTTTGTTTGAGAGGAACACACATAAGTCGCGGGGGCTCGAACGATAGCCTACATTCTCTAGCATCAGCATCGGGAACAAGGAATCCACGCTCGAGCCACGTGACATCGGTATTCAAGTGTACGATTTTCCTCGAATCTCGTCCCCGTTAGAAAAATTTATACGTTCGCCGTCGCCGAGCATTCTTACGCGGTCAGGGAATAGATTAACGACGCGTCTTGGCACGGCTCAGCTCGGCTCGGCTCGGCTCCCTTTGATACGCAGGAATGTTGAAACCCCGTGGCGCCGGCGCGATGATCAATTAAATTTAATTAACAGGAACGACCTCGGATTTCGCGGTGACAAAGGCCCGTGGAAATTTCGGCGTCCCGCTCAACGAGACCGCGACCCATTCCGTTTGCGCAACCAGTTACGATTCTGTTATTTCGAATTTCCCCGGGAAAAAAAAGAACGCGGGCCATTCGTGGCCACTCTGGAGCCATTCAATGAGATCCACGCTATCCGGCCGATTAACCGGTGGAACGTTCGAAAATTTGGATCAGACCGTTCCTAGGGAATACCTCGCAGCTCGATAAAGTTGCGGCCGGGAAAGTTAAAGTTTCCGGTTGCTTGGATATTTCGAGGGCGACGCCTAAAATCGTAGAGGGATGCCTCGTCTATGGGAGATCCGAACTTTCCCGGGGGAAGTTCGGGGAACGATTTCATCGCGGTCTTAACAGGAACCGCCGGATTCTCCGCGGTTTTTTCCCCCCCGCGGCAACTATTCACGAGTTTCCGAAATTTTTTCTCTCCCCCGCTCAGGAAACTTCGCCTCTCATCACAAATTTAATTCTTACAAGACAGCGACGAAACTTCGTCCAGTGCCGGTGAAAATTAGGAACTATCTCCTGCGTCCTGATTTTTTGCGGTGTGCTTTCCCGATGGCCTCGCGAATAGATATTATTTTGTGCAACGGTCTCCGCAGTGTGGACGTTGCGAAAGAACCAGAAATAATTGCCCGATCGAAGCTGGATTTCTGCTGAACCGGCCGCCAAAGTTTCAGGTAATAAAGATCATAGTTTGCGCCAGGCCTGTTAAAATGAATTCGATGTAACGAATCCGGATCTTTAGTTCGAAGATCATGCCAGCCGTCGAATTTCTGACAGGTAGACAGCTCTCTTGCGAAAGTCTAGCCGGAGAGAACCCTGCTGTTCGAATTTCAACCAGATAAGAATCGACCGCAGGATTTGTTCGGGCAGGATTGGAGTCTGGATCTTTGAACTCGGGTATTGAACGACTGCTCGGATAGCTTTAAGTATCCGGGTTCTCTCTCGCGTTCTCCTAGATCTCGAAACTATCAGCTGCGGGTCTCCCTTTCAATAAATCGATGATCTCAACAGACATAGAATTCACTAAAAGATTCTCTGTCAAATTAAAAATTTCAATTTCAAAAAGGCGAGCCAATATTTTTTTTCCAGTGGACTGTACTCGACTCGGCAGCAACGGTGAAATTTACTCTGAAGACAAATCCAATAAACCACCCAGCTGCTCTGTTCCCTTCAAAGAGACACGACGTGCCTTACTACCGAACGTCTCTACTTCCCAAACTCTCGGCGAGGTAAGTGTCCCAATTAGCAACGCGTTCCTCTATTACCTGTTGCGTCTTGCGTATTATTGAAAACTGGCAACTTCTGGGAATTAGAGGAAATCCGTGGATGGAGCGTCTTTGCAAAAATGATTCCCGCTGGTCCAGTCGTTTCTTACTGGCTACAGCAAGCGATATTTACAAGCAATACACAGATTATCGGTAGGGATGGGATCAAGTTCAATATGTACTCACGAATCCGAGTCAAGTTCAATAACCAAGTTTCATTTCATGGGTTTCGACTACTACCTAAAAGCAATAAAAGTTTCAATGATTATACTTGAAAAGTATTCATTGTATGCAAGTAGTTATCGAACCTCGGAATGAAACAAACAAGTTCGAAAAGATACTTATAAGTACTTCGATGTTGAAAGTAATCGAAACTTTCACAAGTAGTACTCGAATCTTGGAAATCAAAACTGCATATGTAGTAGGTTTTAAGCACTTTCTTTATTAAATTCGTAACTATTTAAGAATAATATTTCATTTACAATACTTGGTTTTCTTTATCCTATTTCTTTTTTATCCATGATATTTGCTGCTTTTGAAAAAACTCTTTCTGAAGGTACAGAAGTGGCTATTATACAAAGATAGTCACGTGCAATATTTGATAAAATGGGGTACTTGATTGAATTTTCACGCCAAGATAATAACGGGTCTTCTTTGCGTTCTAAGTATTGCGATTTTAGATAATTTTCCACTTCTAACACAGCAGACGATCAAATAGGTATCGTATTATTTGTAATTGCTATTTCATTGTCAAAGGATGACCAAATTGATAATTCGCTATTGTGCCGATTTTCGGACATCTGCGTCTGTGAACTATCACATGTTGTAGATGAATTATCATTATTAATATAATTAGTGGCTATATCAGTCAAGGCATCCCGTGCTCGAGGGATAGATTCATCTTTAGAGAAAGCTAATGTTTTGAATCGTGGATCCAATAATGCAGTTAACATATACAAATGATTGTTCTCGACATCACCTAGATAATGATCGATATAATGTATCAGTTTCTGTCGCAAAGTACATTCCAAACTACAATCATCGGTAGAAGCATGTAAAATTATGAGACCCCGTTTTCTCTCTCATGTGCACAGCGTGTTTACAAAGAAAAAATAAACAGACGCCGCGCTGGAACAGCCTTACGTTGCCACGGAGCGTGCAAGAAAAAATTTCGAAGGTTTCGAAATGGTTCGACCAAGATTCGAATATACTTGCAAGTATTATTTACATTTACCACAGTACTAGAGGTGGGTGGCTACCCGAAATTTCGGGTACCCGAGCCTCGGGTCGGGTCGGGAGATGATCGGGTCGGGTCGAGGCCCCGAAAATTTATAAACTTCGAGTACTCGAAATGGCAGTCGGGTCGGGGTCCCGAAAGTTTATAAACTTCGGGTACCCGAAATGGCAGTCGGGTCGGGTCGGGGTCCCGAAAGATTATAAACTTCGGGTACCCGAAATGGCAGTCGGGTCGGGATCTCGAAAGTTTATAAACTTCGGGTACCCGAAACGGCAGTCGGGTCGGGTCGGTGTCCCGAAAGTTTATAAACTTCGGGTACCCGAAATGGCAGTCGGGTCGGGTCGGGGTCCCGAAAGTTTATAAACTTCGGGTACCCGATGGTGTTTTAGAGTTATTTAAATCGAAATATCTCGTGAACTAAAACACAATCGGGTACCCGAAGTTTATAAACTTTCGGGACCCCGAGCCGACCCGACCCGACTGCCATTTCGGGTACCCGAAATCGCGGATACCTGAAATTTATAAACTTTCGGGATCCTGACCCGAACCCGAACAAATTTCCCAACCCGAACCCGAAATTTCGGGTACCCGCCCATCCCTACACAGTACTTGTAAAGGGTTCGAAACTGTTTGGCAAAGGTTCGAGTATACTTGGGAGTACTATATTTTTTTTTCGAAGTACTTATAGAGAACTGTTTCCTTCTGTTTTCGATCGTATATTGTTGTAAACGAAATTAATAATGATTTTGGCGCACTGGTTCGATCAAGTATTAAAGATACACACTATTTGCAAATTTTCACAAACTCCCTATTTCAACGTTTCGATCTTTATTTAGATCATTTTCAAGAAATCTTTAAAGAATTGCTACTGTAGAACAATAATTGTTGCAAGAAAACCTTTTCAGTTTATATGGATTTAAACTAATGTGAGAAGAAAGCTACTTTACTTGCTTACTGCAAAATAATACTTATAGAGAGTTCGAATTCCATCAATCAAGGTTCGAACCTATTTGCGAGGTACTTGATCCCATCCCTAATTATCGGTTGCACTTGGTGGCACGATAACTGGACTAGAAAAGAATTATTAAATTAAAAGAGAACTGACAGTGCATTCACGAAGGAAAACGCATCATGCTTGATTCCGAATCAAATGACGATATCCTGCGTTTTGGAAAACGGTCGCAAAGAGATCGAGCGGAAAAACGTCTGGAGAGAAAGATAGGAGAGAGAAAGAGCGGCGTTCGCGTAACAAAGGCGGTGAACGCGATGAGGAACGTAATACAAGCTGGCCAGCTGGTCGGCTCGGCTCGACTCGGCTCGGTTCCGTGCAATTTGTCCCCGCGTGTCGAAAGTTTACGGTGAATTATTGCGTCGCAATATCTAGACGGGAGCCTGGTTCGCCGACTATCTGGCCTACTTCCATGTTTTTACTCGACGATTCGGAGCGGCGTGCACGTACTCGTACTCGTACTTGTACACGGCCGAGTCGCGTCGTCTGCCTAGAGGTCGCGTTCGCTTCTCTGCCAGCGGCCGGTCTGCGTACCGGCACGTAAATAACCGGGATCGTCGACAGACAGATAGCGATGGGTCTCCGAGGATTTTCGGCTCGAGTTCAGTGGGAACCGACGACACGCTCAAACAGTCCCAAACGAGCCGCATCGAGCCGCTATCGAGCCCCGTTCGCGAACAAGAATAACTGAATAACCGTTAATTGCTTCGTTGACAGCGGTACACGTTAGTCGATTAGGCAGTTTGGTACTTATTCTCGCTGCGAGATGGCTGGTAGATATCATTACTAGACTGCGGATCTTTCTGCAAAATAAAACTGTTCCGCATCGATTGCGGAAAGGAGGAATAAGATGAAAATTGATTTCATCCGTATATTTCACTTTTTAAGACTGGTCTACTGCACTTTCACGGAACTTCATTCGTTTGCTAGCACTTGAAGGTGTTCGCGACTGTTTGAACGATTCCAGTGTCTTTTCCGTGGGATAAACTCGCAGCCATCGCTAGACAGGTAGCACGTAGGGACGGTTACGTATCGAAATGCGCATAAGGCCTTTGCGAGCCGACGGTTTTCTTGGCGGCGATCCTGCACGCCGTCTGATCGGCCACGATACCGCGGCGACGCGCTAAAAATATGCACCGAGAAGCCGTTTTCCTCTTATTCAGCCTATCCTATTGACCGCCTATCGTCTAGCCCCCCGTTCTGATCTCTTCTCTGTACTTTATCGCTCCGCGATCGATGCAGACCCGTTCTAGTCGCATACCAAAGCGTGTCTGATTATAGTGCCGAGAATAAAGCCGTCAAACCTGAACCGAGAAGCGTCGGGCTTCGCCCATAAGTGCTCTTTAAAGATGCAATTCACCATTCTATTTCCGATATCGATGATGCTTTATACGTTTCCACTCTGTTATCAGAGAAAAAATCGAACTTCAAGGATCGAAGCAGTTTGTTTTGAAAATTAAGTGAGACTTTGTGCAGTGCACATGTATTTAAATACATTTCTAAGCTTGGAGATTACACGTTACGTGTTCCAAGATTTTCCAAAATAGTCTGGTAGAATTCGCAAATAAAACTCCGCTCGGGACCTGTCCGGGGCACACGCAGATCGAAATAGAAGCGAAGAGCGGTTGTTATTGTTAGCCGGAAATGGGGAGCGACGTTGTCTCCCGTTGACGGATCGTCGGCCGTCGCCTTGACGGGTTCTCCAAGGGAATGCGAAATGTAGGCGGCGCGAGGCTTCGACGTCGATCAAAGTGCACCGAGAGAGCTCCGATCCGTTAAAGGACGGCCGCGAGAACGGGACGAGGTGACGTAACGTCGCGTAAACGTTAGCCTCGTGAACGTCGCCGCCGCGCCGCGTTGACCTATTGATTCGATGATCGTGGATCGATCGATCCCTCGTGACTTTCAACGAGAACGACCGACGACAAACTCCACCGCGACGGTCTGCCCGAAGCTTTCGTGTTCAAGTGAATTCTTCAACGTTTAAACTGTACGTGAAAGAAGAATTTTCGTTGAGAGAATTCTTGGATTCATCTACGTGTAACTGGAACAGACGCTAATTGATTACAGAACAGAGATAACATAGCACCTCCATCGACCCAGCTCTCGGAACTTCGGAGGGTAGCATCTAGCTATGAAAAGGCACTAACCGTTAACGCGTCCTACTCCCGACAGGACAATACAAGAGCAAATTGCTTAGCCACAGGAGTGGGAACGCGACTTTATGCGTCCTAACTCGCAGAAGTCACGCAGTCCTCGCAGACGAACGACAGTTCGAAAAGATGAAGTGCTCCTAAAAGAGCAGTTAATCCAGAATTAATCACCGGCCTATTTTCCGGCTGCCGCTATCAGCTCGAAGTTCGCGTCGTGGCACGTCAAAGTCACCCTCTAATTAGATTAAAAACGGTGAAAATCGGGCTCGTAAATTTGCATTACAGTCCCCGGACTATCGAATCGATGACGATCGATGGATCCGGGGGGATCGTTACGAGCTCGTTACGATCAGGGGCCCCGGTGAGATATTACAAGATGGCGGATTGATGCCCGGCGCGTTACTTCGACGAGAATGCCGAGACGTGGACAAGAATTTCTCATTTAAGTCGCGGGTACCGCCGCGGGCCGGCACAGTTGCGCGGTATTGTGTAATATTGGTCAAATTGCGAGCGTTCCAGCGATGATTGCGGCGGTCTCTCGAACGAGAAACCCCCTCCTACCCTTCTCAATAAACGAGCCGTATCGGCTAGACATCGATATCAGCTTTTTCGCCCGATCGTCGAATGTATAATCGGCGGCCAGGTTGTCTTGTCTTGCTGCATCCGGAAATCTTATCGCCGGGCCTCGTGTCGACGCTATTACGACAAGTCCAGTCTAATCGATAGTAATAACCAGATTACATTCTTACGAGTCGCGTTTACGCTTATCTAGCCGCTGGAGCCCTTCATCCAGCAGCAACTCTGTGAACCGGAATCGATTTCGGTTGTTAATTCGCAATCGTAATAACGACCAGAGTTGTGCTAATACAATTACATTGTAACTCAATTACGTAATTGAATTACATTGTATTTCAATTAATAGTAATTCAATTACGTCGTAAATGAATTACTAGTATAATTCAAATACAACGTAATTCAATTACTAAGTATAATTCAAATACAACGTAATTCAATTACTAAGTATTTTAATCAGATTTGTAATTGAAATACAGTATAATTGAAACACAATGTAATTGAAATACAATGTAATTGAAATACAATATAATTGAAATGCAATTTATAATTGAACTACAGTATAATTGAAATACAATATACTTGAAATACAATATAATTGAAAGACAATATAATTGAAATGCAATGTATAATTGAATTACAGTATAATTGAAATACAATATACTTGAAATACAATATAATTGAAATCCAATGTAATTGAAATACAATATAATTGAAATGTAATTTATAATTGAATTACAGTATAATTGAAATACAATATACTTGAAATACAATATAATTGAAACACAATGTAATTGAAATACAATATAATTGAAATATATTATAATAAAAATACAGCTCTCCAAATTATAGCCCAGAACTTGGAAGAACTTGCGATATATTTTTATATTTTTCTTTCGTATACAGTAACCGCGGGTTTACTGTCGAACAGCCGTGTCCTGCACGGACAGTATTCCCGCAGTGACATCATTTTTTTCGCAATGTAACACCAATATTTAATCTTCTTTATTTTTCATTATTATTTTATGGAACTTTCGCCAACATATTCGTGGCATTTTTCTAATGCGAAATGGTACCAAACACGATATAATTTCAACTGTATTTAGTGGTGTAATCGACGATGAATGTTTCGAACGCAACGAAGAAAAGCGTATTGGAAAGAAAGAGACGCGGTTGTCGAGTCAATGTGTGGTGTTCACACCGATATATCCGAGCCGAGAACAATTATTTCATCTCGAAATATTCACAATTATTTCGAGAACAGTATTTCATGGGCTGTGTTTCCGTTTACGTCCATTCTCAGAATTTGATGAAATTTTGAAAATAGGTTCCTTTTTGACTAAAATGACGATTGCCAGAAGGATTTTTGAAGTAATAATTCCTTCTGTTTGAAACCTTTACAAGGATTTTTCAACCTCTTCTTGCCTATTACTTCATTTTTCATAATTCAATTACAATGTATTTTATAACTGTGCTCCATTGCAATTACGAATTACATTGCAATTTAATTGAATGAAGATCTGAATTATAAATTACAACATAATTGAATTATAATTTAATTCAATTACAATGTATTTTATAATTGTGCTCCATTGCAATTACGAATTACATTGTAATTTAATTAACTGAAGATCTGAATTATAAATTACAATTTAATTCAATTACTTTGTAATTATAATTCTGGAATAATTCAATGGTAATTCTGCACAACTCTGATAACGACGCAAGGCGAGTGCTCAGTCCTGGACACGTGGAATATCGTATTGATGTTGCAATTCACTCGTAGAATATATTTGGATCGTTTGAAAATAATCAACGAAGCCATGAACAGAGAACTACGAATTAATTTGTGCGCTTAATACAAGATTGACATGTAATACGATCTTCCACCGCAAGATACCATCGCGGAAAGAACAAAAATAAAGCTTATTCGAGTTAACGCACGCAGCAGCTCCGCACCGGGACGGTTAATTACCGTTTTCCTAGAACGATTGATATCCGTGACGCAAAAGAGCTCGCGTGTGGCGCCGGGAAATTGCATCCCGAGGACTCTCTGCGCAGCAATTTTCAGTTTACGCGGTATTCCTGTTGGCGGTGCGGATCACGAGAGGAGGAAAAGAAACACGGCACGGCGTCGCGCGTCGATCGGATTTGCCCGAGAGGATTCGCTCGTACGTCCTCGCCGATCTCGCTTCGTTGCTGCGCTGCTCGAGATGAGTTGCAGCAGGCGGCGCGGCGTGTTGCGCAACGTTGCGTACCCCCGATGCATCCTGATGCAACTGTATCGATTCTAGCCGGTGCCGGTATCGTTAGCGCGGCGGGAAACGCGGGATTATCGCGCTCCGAGCAGTTCGCGCGCAGCTGCGAGCACTGGTTGCGCAACGGAACAAGAATCGCTCGCTGTTGCCAGTCATTGTTGTCGAAACGCCGATCCGGCCGGCGAATGTCAACAAACGAATACGAATAAGAAAACTCGAAACTTGTCGATCTGATTTCTCTCGAGCGCTTTTGATCGTGATTAAAACTGTTTAATATTTTTTTATGATTTTAGTCCTTATTTTTGATCGACTGGCAGAGGAAGCGAACGCAACGCGAAAGGTATTTTCCACGAGAAGTAAGGACTGACGCAAAGCTGTGATGGCGTAACGTGTTTACCTGGAGAAGGTACGTCTCGTAATCAGTTCGAGCGGTTCGGTTCCCTCAAGTTCAATGTTATTGGGCGAGCTCGAGCGCGAGCCGCGATTCTTGTTCTTCTAAATCGACGGTTTAATTGTGTGTAAATACACAGCTTGGGAACCTGGCCGTTGCCGGTGTAGAACAGCGAAGAGAGAAGAGAAAAAATGCGGTTATGCCGCATGAATGCAAGAGAGGTTCAGGCTTTGTGCGCCGGAGTTATGACCAGTTAAGGAGGAATGCGTGCAGCCGACGCGTTACGTCACCCCGTCTGACCCATTCCCCTGTTTACTAACATTACCAGCCATTTCCCGTCATGAATGGAATAGAGTATTAGGCATTCCGGGCACTGATTGACGTTTAGTACTACTATCTGAAGCGATAAAACGGCGAAACCGCTAAGTGTACCCGGTACCCCGGTGCTCGACGGGTACAGACGTTTCCCTTGATACGCCCCTAACCCGGATGTCGGCACTGCGAAAACCATGTTTACATAATATTACGTACTACAGTCCGCAGCGTTCGGTCTTTTAACTCGGTTTTTACATGAAATTTATTCTTCATCGTTGAACTGTGTTCGAGGGAGAGATCGAACTCGGCGCGATTAGGGATGCGACGATGGAATGTCTGGCGATGCGGCAGCTCGGTGCAGCGTTCTTAGCGTTCGTGGGCTCGCGGATCGACAAGCATTCGGTCGAATAATCGAAACTGCAATTCCTGGCAGGCTAGGTGTCGGCCCCGTGCACCGTTACGCAAGTCCCCGTGTAACGCCGAACGATATCGCGGCTGTTATCAGCGCGGTTCTCAAAGCCGGGGCCCCGGTAATCGCGGTGTCACGGCTGTCACCGTGAATAGTCACGGCACACCTATCGGCCCGTCGGACGTGAAATATAGGCGAAAGTATTTTCTTCGGCGTGGTATGGCCAGAACCGCCGTGCCGCGGCCGCAACACCGAGATCGCGTAATATCAAGGGGCCGACGGATTACCGTTATGGTCTCGGCCTCCGTGGAAACGGGAACGGTAATTGGAGTATCGGCCGTCAATGGCCCGGCGACGAGACCCGATTCCAGGATCGCTCCTGTCCGCGAAACCAACCGCCATTTTCATCTATACATACCGACATACCGAGCACGACTCGCGAAAAACGCCACCAGCCCATAATTCGCTCGATCCTTAGACCGTGTACAGGGCGATTCTGGGAATTGGGACAAGTTACTGATCGTTTTTAAGTAAATAATTATTTAAATAAAAATAGCACGTTTTTAAGACGGACTAAAAGGTACAAAATCCGCAAACATTGGTGCAAAAGTAGTGTCTCTCCGTCTTTAATCATTGTTTACATATGTTGAAACAATCATAATGTATTAATATTGGATATCACTGTATTCGGGAAAGTCTACAGAATCTTTTGCTGTAAAGAACAATTCAATATCTTTTATAATAACATCACAATATTTGTTCAAAGTTGAAAAATATGTCTTTTTTTGAAACTCAATTTTCTAAAAAACTGTACGTCTGGGAGAAAAAGTAAGGACAGATTCGGAATCAGCACGAAAAACACTATAAGAATCGCATAGTGGGAATCGAAATACAAACTAGAGGGCTATTGTTGCTCGCTCGCTTCGCGAGCTCGCGGGCAGGACTGCTCTTGCGAGAATGTTAGTGGTACCCATGGCTAGTAGGGCCGACAGCTATTACTGTCTTTCATTTTGTGTGACTCTCTAGGAGCCACACAAAGAACTTCCCGATTCGTTAGTTGCTGTATATTATTATTATTATTTATTAAGTGTACGTTTTAAGAAGATTATACGTTTTCAGGGAAATTCAATAGTTTTCTACTTATCAAAATGTTTGCTATATGGCGTCGCATTAAACCAATATCGTATGCTCGTTGCTCGCTTGGTTCCTTGTTATAGCATACTAATGTTGCAAAATAAATTGTCTTAATTAGTTTTTCGCAAACGATACAACTCATCATTATCCGGATTTGCAGTATTGATCTTGGTTTTCTTCGATACTATTAATTTAAATTTTCTCAAAATATATAAACCGCTCAATTTTGAAACTCTGCTCAGTGCTACATAAAACATTTGTAAAGTTCGTATTTCTGATGTTTTAAAATCCATACATACTTTCTCGTATGTTTGTCCCCGACTTTTATGAATCGTAATCGCTTCAGCAGGAACCACTGGAAATTGACTACGTGTGATTTGTTATTTTTCTTCACTCGAAATATTTACTTAATTCGATATTTTTTTATTATTGGTGTTAAATTTTGATTTATATTTGCATTTTTCATATAGTCACGATAACGAGTTCTTACTTTCACTCCTACTATGGCCAATTGAAAATCTAACCACAATATAGACGGAATTTTAGTATTTTCTTGAAAAGTAATAAATTTTAATATTCCGCATGCTCCACTAACCAATCCGTCTTCAACATCAATGTTATTAATTACCATATATTTTATATTAATTTTCAATTTAATCTCAGTTAACAATTCGTTTTGAACTGATTGTTTATTTAAAGATTGTAATATAAATGTTTTTGTACTTTCATCGATATTCTTTGAAAATGTATTCTCGGCGATGATTAACTCACTCTTGCATTGGAATAATTTTCGATTATTGTAAGCGGTTACATTAGCATTAGTTGCATAATTGGAAAAAAAAATTTTTTAATTAAAAAAACAAGAAAAAAATTTTTTTTTAAATTTTATAACAAAAATTTTCTTTTTAAATATGTCTAAATATATATAGGTACGTTTACTTCTTCGGTGGATACGCCTTTCGTATAAATTGCAATGTTTAATCAACTCCTTTCGAAAAAAACTAAAAACTACTTGACCAAAATGAACCAAAATCTAATCAGCTCTAAGTTACAGCGGGGCACATCGATTGCATCATTCATCATTCTGATCGCGTTGTTACTTTTTCAGAAAACGTTAACGAAAACTTTGATGACATACAAACGGCCATACGCACACACACACACACACACACACACACACACACACACACACATACGGATATTTTGATAAAAATAGTCTAAAATGACTCCAATGACCATGAAACGTGAAGATCTGCTAAAAAATCGATTTTCGATTTTCGGGGTAATTACAATAACTTCCCTATGAAATCGGGAAGTTAAAAAAAGTTGGAATTTGTTGGACAGTGTTATTTGTCGACGAAAGTTATTGTCGGTGAAATCGTGTCGATCAAAAAACAGTGTCGGTCAAATGAGTTGTCGACAAACCCACGGTAACCCGGCCTCGAATCGTGGTGCATACCTAAAAAATCGCAGTAGTTAGCAGCACATATAAACCGAATGAATAAACAACATACAACATGCAGAGAATCAAAGGCACATTCCTCCGTGGTTAACGCACGAAGTTCGTCCTCGGCGCAGCTACCGTAACGAAAGCTATCAATCATATTCTTTTCAGCCGGAGCTAACTACAATTGATGCGCGACAGCTTTCAGCGTTCAAATCTTGCGCAACTTACTTATAGATGTACGATTCCGCTCTATTGTACAATATGTTAAATGATACACGTGTAAAGCGGTGATTGCTAATGACCAGTGTCATTGACGCGACCTTAAATAATTCACTCTCTCGTTAAAGTCCATTCCACAGCTAATTACCGTCGCGAACTAACATTATCGTTACGAGCAGGCTACGCGATACCGAGAACACGCGAGAACCGTCGGTGCACCCTTTTTCGGTTTCGCTCCGATGCAACTGGAATTTTGTTTATCGGACTGCATGCAGTTTAGCAATCTGTCCCGAGTCCTGGGTGCATCGACCTCGAACTGTCCGTGTGCGGACGCCGGAATTAGCTTCGTAGGATTAGGTCTGGCTATCCTGTGTATTGTTGACCACCCCTGCTCTGCTTTATTTATTTAGTCTTCTATGGGGAAAAGCCTGTGTGTCGGATGACTCACCTAGCATTAGCAGCTCGAATGGTTCGGCTGTTCCACGATCAAACGGGGAAATGTGTAATGGCGGCGCAACGTGAACAAGAAATAAATAGATCGTGTAATTCTGATCGGAGGGGTTCAGGATTTAGAACCACTACGATCGGAATAACTGTTGCACGGACGAGGATCACGTCGATTTAATCAAGTTTCGAGACGACCTTTAATTACCTTAAAACGGCCTTGAACATTCGTATTCACGCGCAATGCGAACGTGGCGAGCGTACGAACGTCTACATTTTGATTGACGTGAATTGGAGTTCGGTGACCTCTCACTGTCTCAACATATGAATGTAAATCAAGATCAGAGTCGCTGCTTGCGCGGCGAGGCGTGGCTCACATTTCGAAACGATGAATTCCATTACATTCTTTCGCGGAAATTCTAGGAAACATCTTCAAGTAGTCCAAAAGCCATTTTGTACCTTTTTTCTATTAGGTTGTCCCAGAAGTTTCTTTCGCAATGCGTACATTTAATATTGTTACATCGCACAAGTATTAGGTTAGGTTAAGGCGGTAGTCTGCCCTCTGGTTATAACTAGAATCTCACTAGATTTTGGGTCGAAAAAATGGGTCTGCGCGCTTCGGTTGTTTGACCTTATTTCAGCAAATTTTGGGCTGGGTTCATTCTAAAGAAGAAGGTTCATCACACTGCGCTCTGGTCATCATAGCAGTTAAAAAGTCTTTTAGAGACAGAAAAATGCATTGAAATCTGCGGGTTTTTTCCCTAGATTTATTCTCTACTTTGGGCCCTCATATTATTAGATATAGACATAATCTCGTTAAAATCATGACCAGAGCGCAGTGTGATGAACCTTCTTCTTTAGAATGAGCCCTCACCCAGCCCAAAATCTGTTGAAATAAGGACAAACAACCGAAGCGCGCAAACCCATATTTTCGACCCAAATCTAGTAAGATTCTAGTTATAAGGGGGTAGTCTATGCGCTGGTTACAACTAGAATCTTACTAGAATCTTACTAGAAAACATGGGTTTGCGGGAAAACAAATGCTGTCCTTATTTCAGCAAATTGTGGGCTGGTTGAGGGCTCATTCTAAAGAGGAAGGTTTGACGATAGTCGCTCTGGTCATTAGGCTAACGAGATTATGTTTCTATCTAATAATATGAAGGCCCAAAGTAGAGAAAAAATCTTGGAAAAAAACCCGCAGGTTTCAATGCATTTTTCTGTCTCTGAAAGACTTTTTGACTGCCCTAATGACCAGAGCGAATATCGTCAAACCTTCTTCTTTACAATGAGCCCTCACCCAGCCTACAATTTGCTGAAATGAGGTCAGCATTTGTTTTCCCGCAAACCCATATTTTCGACCCAAAATCTAGTAGGATTCTAGTAAATTAGCAAATAACTAGTCAAATAAGAAATCCTACTAGATTTTGGGTCGAAAATATGGGTTTGCGGGAAAACAAATGCTGACCTCATTTCAGCAAATTGTAGGCTGGGTGAGGGCTCATTGTAAAGAAGAAGGTTTGACGATATTCGCTCTGGTCATTAGGGCAGTCAAAAAGTCTTTCAGAGACAGAAAAATGCATTGAAACCTGCGGGTTTTTTTCCAAGATTTTTTCTCTACTTTGGGCCTTCATATTATTAGATAGAAACATAATCTCGTTAGCCTAATGACCAGAGCGACTATCGTCGAACCTTCCTCTTTAGAATGAGCCCTCAACCAGCCCACAATTTGCTGAAATAAGGACAGCATTTG
The DNA here is from genome assembly GCA_933228785.1 of Lasioglossum pauxillum. NCBI lineage: Eukaryota > Metazoa > Arthropoda > Insecta > Hymenoptera > Halictidae > Lasioglossum > Lasioglossum pauxillum. Next base: position 4,546,425 of record OW121702.1, read on the forward strand.
TTTTCCCGCAAACCCATGTTTTCTAGTAAGATTCTAGTAAGATTCTAGTTGTAACCAGCGCATAGACTACCCCCTTAACCCAGACCTAACCCAGTCCGTTTTATTTCATTTATAAGTAATGAAAAGGTGATGAACAATATTAAATATACGCATTGCGGAAGAAACTTTTGGGACAACCTAATATTTTCGGAGGATGGATACGAAGGAGCCGCTTCGTGCAAGGAGAATCGGGAAGACAACTGAAACAATTTGAGTCCAGAGATGACACTCAGGTGTCTCCGGCAGGTATCAGAAGAGGTTAATTCAACGCGAAGCCGCCCCGGCATCGAAGGGGACGCTGAAAGAGAATCAATATAAAGGATTGGCGAAAGATAGTCACTTGAATTTCATGTTCACGGAGCCGGAAGCTCTATCGACGCTAAGATAACCCCATGAACGTAGCCGTCTAGACTCATGAACAGCGCATTCCGGCCCGAATTCCGGTCGAACAAATCGCGTTTCGGTTCTTATCGTGGGCCGAGGTTCCACGGTTGGCGAAAACACGAGGGTGGAGAACGTAGCCGGCAAGAATTTCGTCGATGATCGCTTTCCCGGTGTGCAACGGGTCCATTAACTGGCTACACGTCGCCTTTTTTCTAAACGAAACAGCGCACCATGCCATTATGAATTTTCTATGAAGAGAGGAGCTGTGTACAGGGTGTACGAAAAGTAATGGTCATCCGTCCTAGGGGAAAATCTACACCTCTGGATCCGTGGACATTTGTAAGGGAAACTTGCCGCAAAATTATTTACAACAAAGAAGATTGTTGGCAAAGTTGTTTTTTACAGCAATGCTTTCCACTCATTCAGAAGAGAAACAGTTTGAAAGGAGCCACATGTCTCATATGTTCATATTTTGCTACTTTAAATTTATGATCCGAATGAGCAGGGATCACTATACTTTATCCAACGAGAGAACAGTACCGCGTGAAGACCAGTTTTCGTTCGTCGCTGCGCATCTTTTCCCTAATTGGTCCAAGAAAGTGGGGAGTGGATAGCGGAGTGAGAGATGATAGGCTCGTTGCGCCCCACAGTGGAACTTTTCGTCCATTTCGGAGACAAAATCAAAGAACTTCCGATAGAAATGAGATAGAGAGCTGAAATTTTTTTTAATTACAGCTCAGACTTCACAGAACATGGGAAAAATAGGGAGATTATGGTACGAACATTTTTTAACCTTGAAAAAAATCGTCAAACTTGCACAATGTCACGAAAATTGTGGTTTTTGCAATAACACGGGTAGAAAAAAACCGCAATTTTCTTAAAATTGTGAGAGTTTAACGAATTTTCTCAAGTTTATAAAACGTTCGTACCATAATCTCCCTATTTTTCCCATATTCTGCCAAGTTTCAGCTATAATTTTTAAAAAATTTCAGCTCTCTATCTCATTTCTATCGGAAGTTCTTTGATTTTGTCTCCGAAATGGACGAAAAGTTCCACTGTGCGCCCCCACCATCTTCCAAGCTGCGCGCAACGGTACTGTTCTCTCGTTGGATATAGAATAGGTACGGGCCCAACGACGAATGTTCCTTTAAACTTCGTTGGCACGCACACGATCATGTTCTGTCTCATCTACACGTATAATTCCACACAATCAAACTTTGCAAGAACTTTGACAGCTTATAACTATTTGTCTGCGACATGTGACTCCTTTCAAACTTTTTCTCTATTCGATGAGTAGAAGGTATTGTAAAAACAAACTTTAACAACAATTTTCTTTGTTATAAACAATTTTGCGACGAGTTTCTCTTACAAATGTCCACCAATCGAGAGATGTAGATTCACCCCCAGGACGGATGACCATTACTGTTTATACACCCTGTACGTTAGCCAGCGGATGATAAAATTTAATTTTTGTAGAAGGCTCGATGTTATTTCACTTCAGTGTTGGAATTTTTCGAGTGTACAGTGTATATCTGGCCTCGCGATCGGAACGTAGCAGCTGCTGTTGTCCAGCACCGTAAGCCCGACGTGTCGTCCATGGAGAATCACTCTGGCTGAGGGATCAGTGGAAGAGGGTGACTCGTGCAACATTGTGAAACGCGTTACGGGACGATCCTCGTGTAACTGGTCCAAAAAATCGATTTTTGTTGTCGCAAATCAATCGTGCAACACTCCGAAAAAGTACTCGACAAGTTTTGCGGTATTATTCCCGAAAATAAAAAAGTTGGCCCTGTCCACTGAATGAATAAAGAAAGGCAATTTAATTAAAGATGTACCTATAGATTCCAAGAAAATTTGTTTCGATACAGGGAACAGTTTGCCGCGAAGAAATTTATAAAAAGCGATTACTATTATTGCGGTTACGTGATAATCCCAGCTTGACGTCACTGGCAATGAATCCGCGGCGTAGATGCCCGCTTATGTCTCTCACAGTGAAAGCTGAACAGGTCAGAAGGCGCAACTCACGTTCGCAGAACGCAGTTTCGACGGGCCACGTAACTTCCCGGGACGCGTCACTGACGCCACTTCCGGATTAACTTGACGTCATGCCTTGCAACCTTTCGCAACACAAGGTTGCCGCTATTTGACAGCGGAGAGATTTCTTGCCAACACTTTCCCTAACTCCCGATCGATTCTACATTCTCCAGCAGAAAATTTGAATTCTCTTTGAGCCAGTATAAGTCCACAGCTTTTTATATCGACGCAAACAACGATCTCGATGTTAATCTCAGCGAAACAGTTCCGGAAGGTACGTAAAGGAAAATCGCCGCGTAAGGACTTGAATTGGTCCACCCGCAGGGACCATAAAATCTGAAAAACGTCTTCTTGGCAAGAGTAAATGATTTCAGGGAACTCGCCCGAAAGATGTAATCAAGTTTAACAAGCTTTCGACGAGAGCACGTTCTACTATGTCAAAACGCTCGCTCGTAAAACAATGGTGATTTACCCGAAAAGTATACGTGCTCTGCGAAATCCTTCAAGTTTGCTCGGTCGGGTGGAAGGAAGTAAGTGTTCAGAACCGGTGACACCCTGCAACGCATCGGACACCGTCGAAACGTGCTCAAGTTTGTAGTCACCCCCGTCGTTTCATCTTGCGAACAAAGTCGTGTACGCGAAGTAACCGGATGCGCAACTGCGAATCTACCGTCCGCTCGTAAAACCGTGATTCCATGTCCGTCTCGCGATCGCAGATTAGAGGGGGGAACGTCGCGAGGCTGAACTCCAATTAAACAAAGTAGCAACTAAGTAGCAATTAAAAGAGAATGTTTAGAATGACGAGAGACGAGTCTTGCGGCGGCGTCGCACGGTACTTTGTAATTTCGTGCCTTCTTTGGGGCAAACGACTCCGACAATCGCTTGTTCAGGAAGGAGCCGCAATTAAAACGTTGCCTGATTGCTGGATCGAAACGTTACGTGGCCGATGGAGACAATCCGTGACTGCGAATCATTCCGAGGACGACAACAAATTTATATTATCAAATCAATGTGTTTGCGGATGTTCAGCCACGAAAGTGAAATTATTCGCGACAAGAGTCGCGTTCGATGAAAATTCTATGGTCACCGGACCGATTCCTTTATTAATCGTTAATATATCCCAGCGACGGAGCATTAACTCACAATGGCCAACGAGACAGCGAACGAGCCAAAATGGCTCCCGCATTGAGGAAGACTAGGGAACGCCAGGACGCCGCGCCGCGCCGTAGCTTTAAATCACGGCGAGCCTCGCGGAGAAGCTTCCTTCCAACAGCCCCGTCGGCGTCGAATGTCCTGGCCCAGTGAATAGACGCGTCCTCTCGTCGTATATCTGCTAATAATAAAGCGTGTACATGCTCATCCGTGTTCGTCGGTCGCGTCGAGGCAGCCTCGCGACATTATGCGCAGCGCCGGCTTCTCGGAAGAAAGGCGTTTGCACCTTATTGGCGGACGTGTAAATAACGCACGGTGACGCACCGGAAATTCCATGCGATTCCTTATTTATTGGAGACGTTGCCTCCGGTACAGCTCCTCCCAAAAATTCAATTCACGAATTTCATGAACTTCATTATTTTCTACCTTTCGAAATATAATTGACGATATGTGGCTAGTTTGCGAAACCTCTGGTGAAACTATGGTAATCCGGAAGGTTGAACAGCCTCCCCAGAAAATTGATGAGGAACGTTCCCCCAGGGATCACAGGACTAGACGATTGTATTTTTATGGCACCGGCATGTCCAAACTGACGGTAACAAATGACTGAATTCATCAACACCGTAGAAGAATCCCACCTGTCCATTTCCATGCTTCCCATCAACGAGTCCCCATGACGGTTCTTCTTCGTACACCGCATACCGCTATCATCATCCGCTGACTATCCGCTTTCTCCTTCTCGAAACGTGCAATCAAAACTTTTATTCCGAGCCGTTCTTCCTTATTCTAAATTACCGCGTCATAGTCCAATCAGCTGTCCACGGGCAGCCCTAAGTTTCAATTAACTCCGTCCTCGTCCCCCATTTCTATTACCAGTCGATATTTTTACTGGTTCTATCAATGCGCGTGATTACTGCATTTTTCCCAATCGTCGCAGAAAATAGTCTGTAATTTCGTTATTTTTATAAATTCGCCTTGTACAATGCATTGCGGAAATCTTCTTGACTGCAGCTAGACTAAAGTCCCTTGAAATCGGCGGACATTCACGCGGCGATCACGGAAAACAAGGGATCAACGAGGACTGCAACGAAATATATCAATGTATCACTAACTTTCAATTAACTCCGTCCTCGTCCTCCATTTCTATTACCAGTCGATATTTTTACTGGTTCTATCAATGCGCGTGATTACTGCATTTTTCCCAATCGTCGCAGAAAATAGTCTGTAATTTCGTTATTTTTATAAATTCGCCTTGTACAATGCATTGCGGAAATCTTCTTGACTGCAGCTAGGCTAAAGTCCCTTGAAATCGGCGGACGTTCACGCGGCGATCACGGAAAACAAGGGATCAACGAGGACTACAACGAAATATATCAATGTATCACTAAGTTTCAATTAACTCCGTCCTCGTCCCCCATTTCTATTACCAGTCGATATTTTTACTGGTTCTATCAATGCGCGTGATTACTGCATTTTTCCCAATCGTCGCAGAAAATAGTCTGTAATTTCGTTATTTTTATAAATTCGCCTTGTACAATGCATTGCGGAAATCTTCTTGACTGCAGCTAGACTAAAGTCCCCTGAAATCGGCGGACGTTCACGCGACGATCGCGGAAAACAAGGGATCAACGAGGACTACAACGAAATATATCAATGTATCACTAACTTTCAATTAACTCCATCCTCGGCGCCCATTTCTATTACCAGTCGATATTTTTACTAGTTCTATCAATGCGCGTGATTACTGCATTTTTCCCAATCGTCGCAGAAAATAGTCTGTAATTTCGTTATTTTTATAAATTCGTCTTGTACAATACATTGCGGAAATCTTCTTGACTGCAGCTAGACTAAAGTCCCTTGAAATCGGCGGACGTTCACGCGACGATCACGGAAAACAAGGGATCAACGAGGACTGCAACGAAATATATCAATGTATCACTAAGTTTCAATTAACTCCGTCCTCGTCCTCCATTTCTATTACCAGTCGATATTTTTACTGGTTCTATCAATGCGCGTGATTACTGCATTTTTCCCAATCGTCGCAGAAAATAGTCTGTAATTTCGTTATTTTTATAAATTCGCCTTGTACAATGCATTGCGGAAATCTTCTTGACTGCAGCTAGACTAAAGTCCCTTGAAATCGGCGGACGTTCACGCGGCGATCACGGAAAACAAGGGATCAACGAGGACTACAACGAAATATATCAATGTATCACTAACTTTCAATTAATTCCGTCCTCGTCGCCCATTTCTATTACCAGTCGATATTTTTACTGGTTCTATCAATGCGCGTGATTACTGCATTTTTCCCAATCGTCGCAGAAAATAGTCTGTAATTTCGTTATTATTATAAATTCGCCTTGTACAATGCATTGCGGAAATCTTCTTGACTGCAGCTAGACTAAAGTCCCTTGAAATCGGCGGACATTCACGCGGCGATCACGGAAAACAAGGGATCAACGAGGACTACAACGAAATGTATCAGTGTATCGCTAAGTTTCAATTAATTCCGTCTTCGTCGCCCATTTCTATTACCAGTCGATATTTTTACTGGTTCTATCAATGCGCGTGATTACTGCATTTTTCCCAATCGTCGCAGAAAATAGTCTGTAATTTCGTTATTTTTATAAATTCGCCTTGTACAATGCATTGCGGGAATCTTCTTGACTGCAGCTAGACCAAAGTCGCTTGAAATCGGAGGACGTTCTCGCGACGATCACGGAAAACAACGGATCAACGAGGACTACAACGAAATACAGTGAGTCACAAAATTATTCGCTCACTCGGTAATGCGGCAAAGATATACGAAATAATCAGACAACGCAGGGTATTTTTCAATTTTTTATTTGGATATACATAGCTCAAAGTTTAATTCAACAGAATCGTAAAAGAAAATTGCGAAATTTTCATTTATTATTAGAGAAATGTGAGTTTTAAGAAATCTTGACCGTTTTTCACGCCACAAAATTATTCGCTCACGCCACGAAATCCACTGAAACAAATGCAATTTACAAACTCTGACAGGCATTTGTTTCTGATAGTTGCTAAAGAGAGTCTGTATAACGTAAACATTCGCTCAGTAAGGATCTATTTTCATCTATTTCTTTGATTTTCAAGAATTCGTTACAATGGGTAGAAAAAGTAAAGAAACTAGTCTAGAGATTAGGGAAGTTATAATTTTTCATTGGGAAAGTGGAAAATCCATCAGAGAAATTGGAAATATCGTTTGTAGAAGTTATTCAACAGTACGTTATATTATAAAACGGTACGAAGAAGAAGGACGAATAATAAACAAAGCTGGCCGTGGTAGGAAAAAGATATTGAATTCCTCGGAAGAGCGTTTTGTTGTGAGAGAAGTTAAAGAAAATCCGAAAATAAGTGCTCCCAAAATCAATACAAGTTTGAAAAATTTTAGTGAAAAAGAAGTTTCTGATGAAACAGTACGAAGAGTGTTGCGAAAGAACGGGTACAACGGCCGCGTAGCAAGAAGAAAGCCTTACGTAAGCGAAATTAATAGGAAGAAAAGGGTAGAATTCGCAAAAAAATACATCACAAAGCCCCCTGAATTTTGGCACAATGTGATATTTTGCGACGAGAGTAAATTTAATATTTGGGGTTCTGACGGTCATCAAAAAGTTTGGCGAAAGTCAAACGCGGAGATGGATCTCAAAAACCTGTGTAGCACAGTCAAGCATGGAGGTGGTCATGTTATGGTTTGGGGTTGCATTAGTTATCACGGTGTTGGGAAATTGCAGATGATTGAGGCTACCATGGATAAAGTAATGTACATGGATATCCTAAAAAAAAATTTGAAGCCAAGCGCGGAAGTAATGGGGATTTCAGAAGTGTTTCACTTCTACCAGGACAACGACCCCAAACATAAATCGAGATTGGTACAGGAATGGTTACTGTATAACTGTCCCAAAATAATGCAAACCCCGCCTCAATCTCCCGACTTGAATCCTATCGAGATGGTATGGAACATGCTGGACACAAAAATTCGTAAACATTCAATTACTAATAAAAAAGAGTTACAAAGCAGATTACAGGAGGAATGGCCAAAAATAGACAAAAAATATTTGGAAACATTAGTAGAATCAATGCCCAAACGTCTCGCAGAAGTCATAAGACAAAAAGGACATCCCACCAAATATTAATATTGTTATAATAATAGTTAATCTAAAATGAGCGAATAATTTTGCGGCGTGAAAAACCGTCAAGATTTCTTTAAACTCATATTTCTCTAATATTAAATGAAAATTTCGCAATTTTGTTTTACGATTCTGTTGAATTAAACTTTGAACGATGTATATCCAAATAAAAAATTGAAAAATACCCTGCGTTGTCTGATTATTTCGTATATCTTTGCCGCATTATCGAGTGAGCGAATAATTTTGTGACTCACTGTATATCAATGTATCACTAAGTTTCAATTAACTCCGTCCTCGTCCCCCATTTCTATTACCAGTCGATATTTTTACTGGTTCTATCAATGCGTGTGATTACTGCATTTTTCCCAATCGTTGCAGAAAATAGTCTGTAATTTCGTTATTTTTATAAACTCGCCTTGTACAATACATTGCGGAAATCTTCTTGACTGCAGCTAGGCTAAAGTCCTTTGAAATCGGCGGACGTTCACGCGACGATCACGGAAAACAAGGGATCAACGAGGACTGCAACGAAATATATCAATGTATCACTAAGTTTCAATTAACTCCATCCTCCTCGCCCATTTCTATTACTAGTCGATATTTTTACTGGTTCTATCAATGCGCGTGATTACTGCATTTTTCCCAATCGTCGCAGAAAATAGTCTGTAATTTCGTTATTTTTATAAATTCGCCTTGTACAATACATTGCGGAAATCTTCTTGACTGCAGCTAGACTAAAGTCCCTTGAAATCGGCGGACATTCACGGGGCGATCACGGAAAACAAGGGATCAACGAGGACTACAACGAAATATATCAATGTATCACTACACCGACCTTGTCACGGATCCGCCGAGATTTCAAAAGGGATGAATTATGGATGTAATTCCCAAAATTTCACCCCGGGGGATGGTCGAATTTACCAGAGAGCCCTGGAGATATTGCCACTGGAGGGCGTCCTTTTGCTCGAGGTTCTCCGTGTTTACGCAAACAACAACAATGTTGCCGGCAAATCCTAATTACGTAACAGTGTCACGTAACTGTTTTGCGTTGCTCTGCAGCAAATGCTCCGCGCGATGCTTTTCCGGGAGACGTCAAAAGCTTTTCTTACGCGCGGCATGCGAATGAATAAAACAAACCGCTCGCGGGGATAAAATCAATAAATTATTTTCGATCCGTCGATTTCGCTTTGCACTCGAGCGGACTGTGAAATACGGCCGATCCGGATAGCGCAGTTCAAAGTTTATATTTTAAACCGGTTCTCGAGTTTACGTCAAGTAGGATAATGATTCCCAAACATAATATCGGCCCCCATAATAATTTGTTCAGTTCGTTGATAAGACGGCGAACATTCCGAAGTTAAATGGCCTCAAAAATGCAATTTACTGCAGCACCTCGACTCGACTCGCACTTCATCTCGCATCGAAGCACGTCCATTCGGTTGCACTTTATTTATATTTATAAATAAACCACACGTGGTAGAGCCACGGAGGAAGACCGCCCGAAAAATGTCTCGTTTTACGAGGAGAAAACGTAAAAACTCGCGGCGCAATCAAGATTAATGTTATCGAGAACCGACGCGATTGCTTCTCTCTGCGCGAGCCGTTCCTCAAATTACTTACACCACAACTGGCGTAGTAACGACGCTCGGTCATTAAATGATTATGTAAAATTCGGATTCGCCGCTGGCGCCAAGCGCTAATCACTGAGCAGCCTCGTCAAGAATGCGTCGTTTACTGCTCACGCTCATTACGACAAATTGCATTCGGGGAAACGCTTCGACGGGATCCGCGGCTGTCTTCGAGACATAACCGCGATATCGAATAATGACGCGAGGACAATCCGCGGGACACTGGTTTCCAGGAGATTAAGAAACTATGTTCACAAAGACGCCCGCCCGACGAGCATCGAATAATTAACATTTCCTCGCGGGCCGAGACGAACAATACGCCGGCAAATAACCTCCGGTTCTTCCATCATCAGTCACCTGTCAACGCGCCTGGAAAATTCGACGGAGGTGAGCTAACTTCCGCAAAAGTGTCGCCATAATCGTCTATAGCTGATGTAAGAATTTTGTGACACGCTAAACTGTATCCATTCAGCTCGGCGTACAGTGGGTGTACAAAGTATTCGTACACTTTTTAAAAACTAATAACATTTTTATAATTGTACCAAACGATCTGGCTTTTTATAATCAATTAGAAGCATTGTTTTACGAAACGATATGCGAGAAAGATTTTCCAACAATTATAATTTGCAAGGTTAAATGCAAAAATAAAAAAGGCATTGACGTTATTTATGGTCTCAAGGTCATAATATTATATATAATATTTATTATATATCAACGATATATCGTTGAATTCGTCTTAAGATCAGCTACAACATTATGAAATAAAAAATACATTTTAACATTTAAAAAATCAAAGTGAACTTGATTAATTGTTGTAAGAAACATATTTTCGAAATTTTATATATCGAAGTTTGTAGATGTCGGAACACTGTTCAACTTTTGTTCAAACCATTTTTTTAAACAAAATTATTTTATTTGCTTTTATTACTCTAAGAGTTCTTGCGAATGAAATAATGCCATTATATTCTGCAATTCAAAGAATGAGTAGGATAGAAACTTTGCAAACATATTTATAATTCTATATAAATATATTTTTGTTTATATTATTTTATTTTAACGTATTACATTAATCCTTACTCATCTATTTCTGAATCGTCTTCTATGTCTCTACTACTTGTATTAGATTCTTGTTCCTCTGAAATTAAAAGTTGTAATGTTTCGGGTGAAAACGGTTTTCCTTTTTTATGAAATTTTTTCGGGAGCCAGATATGAACGGGTCCGATGATAGTAAAAGTCTATTCAAAACGTCCCGATTTGCAGGCCGCACGAGAAAGTGCGGCGGGCCGCGGGTTGCTCATCCTTGGTCTACATTGTATCGAGCGTTGCCACAAAAACCGTTTGGAAATTCGCTGGGGCGCGAACGGTCAGCCAATTTTTTTCATGTAATAAACTAGAAACCTTGGCGCATCTAATGACATCAAAACAAGCACTTGGACGCACTTGGAAGCATACTAAAATTCTATTTGAATTCTTTGAATTCTAATGTACTTCACTGAATTATTGGTCAGTTTTTAACAGCACTAATCTCAAAAACACATGTAAAAAAGCGCATAATTTTTAAATGAAAGTAAAGTACATACTTATCTAAATAAACATCTGTAAAGGGAAAAGTTGGCATTCATTTCTTTGCGGTGTAGAAAAATCATTAACGAGCGCACAGGAATACAGAGACTAGTTGAGAGAAACAGGACTACGAAAACTCTCCATCTTTGATGAAGCATAACACTTCATGAGGGAATAAAATTTAAAAAAAGGTATTGCAATATCATTCTGTATATATTTAACTATCTCAAAATGCAACAATTTTATATTGTAGACAAATACTTCACTGTGCGAGGGTTGATCTCCCCGAATCCGCTTAAATCGCGGAACGAATATAAAGAGCCCGGCCATTAAAACTTGCGGAGACATTCATAATGATCAATGCCGGGCGTCTTCGGCTGTATATTTTGTCCGGTCGTTCGTCGACCGATGCACGCAGAACTATAAATAGGGGGTCGACGTGACGCGGTAAACCGAAAAAAGATCGTCGACTCGTTTAACGCCCGCCGATGTTCATTCATATTTATAGCGATGAATGAAAACTCCGTGACGAGTAGTTCCAACCGACTGGAATGTCCGTCCGACGCGTTTTCCTGTTTCTCTTTTTCCCCTGTCCTTTCTTGCTTCTTTTTTCTCTCACTCTGTCGCGGCATCTTCCGGCGCGCGCGAAATAAAAGTATTGTCCGCGGCAACTCGCTGGAAAATATAGTAACTTCGCGGCCCGTCGACAATGGGACTGGAAAAATTAACGCGTTGACCGCCGGACAAGTATTCATGGAACTTCTACCCGCGAACAAAACACGGTTTTTCCAACACACGGGCAAGGTGTATATCGAGCAGCGTTTTGCCGCCGATGCTTGCTCCCTTCTCATCGCATTCAAGCAAACGTCGCGCGTTATTCGAGCACCGCCGCTAAAGAAAATCATTATCGAGCCGCTCGTTATCAGTATCCCATTGAAGGATTCAATGCGCGAACGATTTCAATGCAGTCTTCCCGTTCCCGTACTCTCCCGCTAATAGAAACAACAAGGGACACGTTACTACACGTGTTTTGTTGTCTTACCGCTCGGTGCAAATACTCTGACCGACTCCGAGCTTTGTTTGTTAATCGGACGAATTATACAGCTAGGAAATCTGCGTAAATCAAATCTGCAAGACAGACATTTTCTTTACCGTTTTGGTAAACTTGTCTAAACGTTATTTCCTCTCGGATTTTCATGACATTGAAATATATTGTCACAATTCTGAATAACTTTTCCATACAAATAGACATTCGCAGAAATACTTGTAAAGAAAGGATGCTTTCTTTAAATCAAATCAGCCGCGCTTCATTAGCCCAGCGCGCCCTCTAATCGATATGTATCGATCCTCAAGGAGTGCAATCAAAACATAAAGGGGTGACGTAAGTGAACACGTGTGGAAAGACTAGAGTGACAAATAAAATCAAATAAAATAATAGACCTAGGAGGAATTGAGGAGAATAGACTTTAATTGTCGTTTCTCTTTCTTTTAGGTAATTAATAAATCATTTTGTATATTTGTAAATATTGTATATACACTATATCTCAATTATAACCTCTTTCTTTTAGAGCAACACAAACTTGGTTATTCTCCTAGAAAGTCCTTAACATTATCCTTTGTCTTATATACTTTTCAAGTAATCAAGAACTGCGAAGGAACCGAATGCCGGTTGTTCTAGGGCGTAGGGCAGGGGGTCGAGGCAATTACTCGGACCGTCTCTCCGTCAGCATTTCCCCGAAGACACGTACACTCTCTCGCTCGGGAATCGTGGATTCCGATGGCAGCCGGTCGTCGCTGGTGTGTTCGCTGCCGAAAACACGAAACAGAGTTTCGCCGAGGTGCAAGATCGGGTTCAATCAGTCTTCGGCCACGTGTCCGTGGAACACCGTCGTCCACGCGAGTCTCCGCCATCTCTTTGACGGCTCCGTTCCTCTCTTCGGCACTTCCAATTGACGTTTTTCCGTTCCCCCATCCTCCCCTGGAACCGGAAGAGAGAAGAATCCCGTTTCCTCTCTCCGTCCCGAGAGAAGCGCAACTGGCTCGACGGTGTGCGCGCCGCAACGGGCGAAATAAGATTACCCGTGAGCGACGATCAATGCGGACGAATACGTGACCGGCTCTGAGCCGTGTTTTCGACTTTGCCTGTCTTCCTCGAGCGACGCCGCAACCGCAGCCGCAGTCGCCGTACCCTACGTGCGGTGAACTTTGTTAAAAACACCGGGGACGAGAGCTGCTCGCCTGCAACGGCGATTCAGGCGACGGGCTAACGGTGTGGGGAAATATTTGTCCGATGTTCGCAAAGTATTGTTTGTCGATACCCGGAAAAAGGAGAAATTAATTATTCGGCGATTCCATAAGGATTTGGGTAGATGTATCATGTCGGGTTCAATTTATTCGCGCGCGGATGGAAACGGGACCCCGTGATTTCGCGGGAAGGACAAATGAAAAACAAGGAAGACCGAATAAACGGGGCCGTGAGTGTTCATAGAGAGAAACACAGAGGTTTCGCGAATTTCGAGGAACACGGAGGGGTTCACTTCCGGAAGATAATGTACACACGCCGCGCCGGGCGAGAAACGGGGTCAACCGTTTGCGCATAACGCTTAATGGAAACGAGTACGCGGCCGGCTGAATGACACGCGGTGCGTGTCAAGGCTCTTTTGCGTCATTTATTGCACGCCACGGTTCGCGAAGTTAATTAAACCTCGTTCTAATGATATGCAATATATAGAATCAACGCCAGTGTAGCTAGCGCTCTATCTCTCTCCAGCACCGGACGATTTATTGCGCGAACGCGCGACACGACAAATTCGCTCAATTAAATAATTTCGGAAGCAGCTCGGACCTGCTTGCGCATCGGCGCGGCGCACAGTGGGGTATTTGGCCCGAAAAAGTGGAAAAAATTCAATTTCTAAATTTTTGCGTATGGCATAAAATTTTTGTTGTTCGTTGTAGTTAAAGGTCTGAAGAATAAGGCTGCAATATTATTTTTTCTATTTGTACACCCGTGAAGTAGTAAACTTCATCGAAAGTCGAGAGATTTTAAGGCGCGCTTGGCGTTCTTAAACAGTCTCTAAGACAGCGTCTGTTCATTGGCGATTTTCATGTGTTTGAAGGGAAATTCTGTAAATTTTTGTATTACAAAAGTTGTTCAGGTAGGTATACAGAGGACTTTCGCATAGATTTTATTTTATTATCATCTAAATTAGTATAGTTATTAATATTTGAATATTACCAATCATTCTGTAAGCTTTTTAAAAATTACAAAACTTTATTGACAATTTTGTTATAGTATAAAGCCGTATTGAGTGCTCTTTTTGGTGTCATTACATTCGGTAAAGATTCGTGATTATAAGCCAACAAAGTTTGATTCCGGATATGTCCGGATTCAAATTTTATAGCTAATTTAGAATTAAGTGTTTAGCAGCGTTTCGCGTACGCGTACGTTCGGCTACGCTTGGCCTCAAATGAAGAAGAAACATTATCCGAGGAAGAAATTTCTTATGTATTTTCCGATGAAAATTAATGGTAATCATTTAAACATATTCTTATAATATACCGGGTGAGTCATTTAACGTGAAACAGACGTATATCTGGGAAATGAAGCTATTTTGGAGAAAAATGTTTCAGACAAAAGTTGTATGGTTTAGAGGGGGGCATAAAATGGTGTCATTGATTTGACCTTGGATAGTCGTTTGAAAATCACGTGAAGGTCATCTTCCATTTCTTAAATAGAACTCTATTTTTTGTTGCATATTCTTGTAGCTTGTTTTGACAGCTTTCCAAAACACTATATTAAAATATTTTTTTCTTAAATATTTTTCAAGTTATAATAGTGCAAATAATCTACTATCGCCTTGCTTTTTCAGGGGTTCTCGATAATCTGAGGAAAAAATGTTTCGAACAAAAGAGGAACAGTATACAGACGTCTACAAATTTCAATATATAAAAGTTAAAAAAAAATTCTTTTTTTCAAAAAATTGAGGTAAATTTGATTTTTCAAATACTAAAATGTATTTTGGATTTCATGTTGTAGCTGATCTTAAGGGGAATCCAACGATATATAATATTATAACCTTGAGCCTATAAATAACGCTACAATAGTTTTTTCCACTTTTTCAGGCCAAATACCCCACTGTGCGGCGCGGCGTCCCGCTGCGATCGATTCCCACAAATATTGGCGCTCGCGAGTTGCTCGTGATTATTAATTTCGAATTAATCTGGAAACTATTGGTTAATTATTATTTGAACGGTGCCTGTCCCGTCGACGCGGGACACCCTATTCTTCCCGACTTCTGCGTCCGGTGTTCCTTGACGCACCAGGCAATTGACAGGGACGTACACAGAGTAATCAGAATGTTAGAATCATTCGCGCAAGTTCGCAAATTTACATTGAAATAGTTCTTTCTTTAACCCTTTGCACTCCGTTGTCCCCTCTGAGGCACCACTAAAAATTGCTGTACCATTATTCGAAATATTATTTACATTATGGAATATATCGGTATCTAATCAATTACTAAACATTTTCGTATTGTATGAGGTATTACACCAATTTCATATCCATAAAATTGCATAAATCATAGGGAATGGAAATATTCTAGTTCGGAAGAAATGTTTAATTTTCCAGTTAAAATAACTCGGAGTGCAAAGGGTTAATAGAAGTCTTGTTTGCAATTTTTTGTAATTCTGAAAGATTCATAGAATTTCCTTCAGACTACGCCGTATTCTTTTATGAATATTTTAAGAGCTATTCCGATGTTGTGCACATCTGTCGTACAATATAGCAGCCGACACGGTATAATTTAAAGCCGTAGATGCTCGAAAATCCGCACCCCATTAATTTCCATTCCAGCCTCGTAAAGCTTCGGGCCAACTCTGGAAACCCCAAACAATTTTCTGCTCTTAATATCCAAGTCAAATCGTCCCTGATTGTCGCCGGGCTCGCAGCGCGGTGGAAACGGAAGATATTAAAATTTCAGGACAAGCTGGACGCGATTAAACAAAGTTATGACAGCGATTGCACTTATCTACACGTCGATCCGGGTGCTACATTGTTTCGGCCTCGGCTGTGTTCGATATTAGCTGCACAGGGGGTGGTTTTCGAGTAAACGGTGGACATTTTCGGGGTTGACACGCGAGTCCTGATACAACTCGGTTGAAATGTTCGAACAGCGAAACCTCGTTTATTTACAAATTATTCCAGGATTTTATCGTTTTCGAATTTTAACCAGGATTTGTCGGATCGGGGGACCGTGTGCAGCGAGACTCGAAAGGCGGTGAAAACGCCGAGCATTGGTACCGTGTCGCGTGCAAATAATCGATCTTATTTCAGCCAGGGGGTGCGTGCATTATCTTCAGGAAGTGAGCCATACGCCGCTGCTTTTCCCGAGATTTGTGAACTGGAAGGGTTAGATAACGATATCACCGATCCGCAACCGCTTTCCATCGCGATTATTTCTTATTTTCGTGGCGGCCGCGGCGCGTATCGCTCTTTTTGCGATTAATATTATTCCTCGCGGATTATCGGCCTGTGCTCGTCAAAGCCCTTTTGTTATATTACCTCCCCGCCTATCGATGAACCCCTTTCAGCCCTAATTTGTACAAACTGTCCTGCTTGTTGCATTGGAAAGATCGAAGCTTTCTGAAAAGAGGTAAACTTTAATCAATACTTTCCAGAACCAAACGAATTATTACTCATTTTTTCTCCTTATTTTTCCATCATTCGCATGGAAATTAGCTTAAACAATATTTGATTGCTCTACCTTCATTGTATCGAAAGTTCTATATTTTTTTTCGCAAAAATGGGAGACTGGGCACGCTGCTCTTCCCGTCTTCCACGGTTCCCTGTTCATACCCTCCGCGACATTCCTGTAAATACTTGTTCCAGACCTGGATTCAAGTTAAGCAGTGACGTTAACGCGAACGCATCCATTAGCGGGCTCGTGTAAGCAGCACGTAAACGAATGCGAGTGTAATGCCGGGCGGGGTTACGTGTCCGGCTCTATTATTTTACCGTTTAGGAAATATTATCTAATTTACCCGTTACTTTGCATTAGCCGCGACACTGTATCGACCGGCGGAGTTCCCCTAAGAGGGCCCCGTTGCGCAATAATTATTGCACTGTAAAGACGCGATTTGAGAACATCGTGCTCCTTGAGCATAATCGTAGCGACTCGGAATCTACGGAATGGAAACGAATCAGTTCGAAGCTCACGAGAACTGCTATCAAATCTTTTTCAAGAACCAAGTGTACTCATTCTAGTATATTCATTAATAATGAATCATTATATATTTTGATGTTTGGAACATCGTTGAATATTCTTCTGTAATTTGTCTCAATTTCGACAGAAAGTGAAGCTCTCTTCTTAAACAAGTATGAGAACCACTGTGTATTGTTATCAATGCGATAATAGTCCTGGTAGATGACACAAGGCTTCCTTTTTCTAAATTTTCGGTCCAGAATTAGACGATGATGTACTCGCGTTGCTAATCTTTCCCACTGCCGCACAGTGGAACCTTTCGTCCAAATCGGAGACAAAATCAAAGAACTTTCGATAGAAATGAGGTAGAGCGATGAAATTTTTTTTAAATTAAAGCTGAAACTTGGCAGAATATGGGAAAAATAGGAAGATTATGGTACGAACGTTTTATAACCTTGAGAAAATTCGTTAAACAATTCGTTCACAAAAATCGATTTCTTGTAACATCCTGAGGTCGTAGACAAATTTTGAGACCACATTTAAAATCAGCGTGAAAAAATCTACAGGAAATGATGTGTAGCATGTTAAAAAAAAATTTTTTCCGCCCGTGTTATTGAAAAAACCGCAATTTTCTTGAAATTGTGAGAGTTTAACGAATTTTCTCAAGTTTATAAAACGTTCGTACCATAATCTCCCTATTTTTCCCATATTCTGCCAAGTTTCAGCTATAATTTTTTAAAAATTTCATCGCTCTACCTCATTTCTATCGAAAGTTCTTTGATTTTGTCTCCGATTTGGACGAAAGGTTCCACTGTATGCCGCGTTGCGTCGCAGCGAAACTGACACGAACAGCAGAGAAAAATAGACGCTCGTCAATTATTTATACTAGCAGGTAATAGTAAAAATATAAAAAGGGAGTGCTTTTTTATACTTTATACTCTTTTATACTTTTACACTCCACGTATATCCTCCCCGGCGGGTGAATAAATGAAGAAATAAATATTCGAAGCGCTATTTATATTCACGAACCCCTATCGCGCTTGACCTCAAACAAAACAAGAAGCGAGTACAATAATAAACTTGCTCTGGGAAACAGTATAGTAAATACAGTAAAAAAAGGTATAGGTGTGTTTGCAAAAAATTGAAGGTGAATTTGAAAAATTTGAAAAATCATGAAAAAAAGAGTTAACAAAAGGAGCGTCAGACTCATACCACATTTTCTGCTCCACTCACGTTCGGACTTCCGATAAGAGAGTAATCTCTACTGATCACGATTTGTGGTTCAGCCTGTACATACAGTAAGGAGCGTAACTGATTCCACACACTTTAAATCAGGACAACTTTTTTATGAATGGACCAAACGACTTCAATTTCTCTGTAAGACTAGAAGAGTCCAGTAGTTAGTTTAGTAAAAAATCTGTAAAAAATATGTTGAAAAAATGCATTTGGACGGAATTGTGAGAAATAATAGTAAAAATTGATTTTTACAACCTTTTTAGCTGGGCCAATAACGAAAATTCCAAAGATGTGTCTGGTCAACTGGAATAAATTATATACGCTCTGAAAATTTCATTGAAACTACTTAATTGGTTTGCGAATTATAAACGATCAAAAGTGGTAATTTGTAGTGTACCATAAAGTGGCAAGTTTTACCATTCTTGATCGTTTATAATTCGTAAACCAATTCACCAATTTCAATGAAATTTTCAGAACGTCTATAAGTAATTTATACCAGTCGACAAAAAACATTTTTTAAATTTTCGTTATTAGGCCAGCTAAAAAGTTGTAAAACTCAATTTTTAGTATTGTTTCTCACAATTCCGACCAAATGCATTTTTCAACTTATTTATTAGACGTCATTTATTAAACTAATTCTTCTAGCCTTACTGAGAAATTGAAGTCTTTTGGTACATTCATATAAAAGTTATTCCGATTTAAAGTGTGTGGAGTCAGTTATGCTCCTTACTGTAGGTTACAAGTATTTAAAAAGGCTATCATACACTTTCATACATTAATCACCCGACACCTACTTATCTTCCACAATATGGTAATTAAAGAATACAAGCTTCTAGCTTAATTTTATTGTCTTATTTTTGGTTGCAAATTAAATATATACATATATATACTGTTTGAATAAATGTTGGAACTGTAGTAAATGACGTCAAAAAATGCATTGGGTCGGAATTGTGAAAAACAATACTAAAAATTGATTTCTACAACTTTTTTAGCCCAATAACGAAAATTTAAAAAATGTATTTTGTCAACTGGTATAAATTATATACGCTCTGCAAATTTCATTGAAATTGTCTAATTGGTTTACAAATTATAAACGATCGAAAATGGTAAAACTTGCCACTTTATGGTACACTACAAATTACCACTTTTGATCGTTTATAATTCGTAAACCAATTCACCAATTTCAATGAAATTTTCAGAACGTCTATAATTTATACCAGTTGACAAAACACATTTCTTAAATTTTCGTTATTGGGCCAGCTAAAAAGTTGTAAAACTCAATTTTTAGTATTGTTTTTCCCAATTTCGACCAAATGCATTTTTCAACGTCATTTACTAAACTAATTCTTCTAGCATCGCAGAGAAATTGAAGTCGTTTGGTCCATTCATAAAAAAGTTGTTCTGATTTAAGGATGTTCTGGAGGTACAATGATAGACAAAAGTACAAGAAATTCGAAATCCATCAATATATTGGCAATGAAAGCCATTCATGAGTATATTTTGCATGCAACTTTTGCGAATACTGTACCCTCTGTAACTATATTCAGCGGTCTACACTTGTCGCGTTTTCATGCTAGTAAGAGACAACACGATAAATTTGACGTTTTGTAACAGCTTATAATTTTTTTGCTCTGTAACTGTTTAGTCAATCCTAATAAATTTTGAACATAATTAATTATATAATTTTTACTACATATCAAAAAAAACTGAAGTTTCTAGTTGCGCTTTTTCAAGGTTTAAATAGAGTTTGAAGTGGAATTTTATGAATTCTCCATAAGAAGACGTGTTACAATGTGCAAACCTTAACTTGCTATAATTCTTAAACGGTGCAGTGAAACGAACCCAAACTTTGGTAACTGCATTAAATTAGTAAAAATTATATCTTGCCAAATTTTCAAAAATTTTGTTGCGTTTTTATATACCTCCAGAACATCCTTAAAATGTGTGGAATCAGTTATGCTCCTTACTGTGTATCATACCTTTGCGAATGCTATAAACGCGTAGAGATCTAGCGACGAATTCAAGTCTGCCGCTTGTCGAAGGGAGAATAGACGGATTGAAACCGAAACGGTTGCGCATCGAAATCACGGGTGTTCGATCGAGCTTGTGGACGTCGACGGCCATCATTAACCAAGAACAACGTCCCCTGTGTGCGCACTTTTGCGACATACATAGAGCCGGAGGAAATTGGTGTCGATCAAAACACTGTTGTCGTTGAATGGCGTCGGCGATGAAATTTGGTTTCAGTGGACTCTTGTCGGGACAGTGACGGCTATGAACCCCCGCGTTCGCCGATTTCAATATAACCCGTTGCCGCGGCGAGCGGGTTGACACGCTTCATTTGAACCTGTCCGGTTAAATGGCATCGTAAACAATCGGCGGAAGACATTGCCTCGGGGGAATTCCGCGGAATCGTCGTCCTCTGTCTCTCTGTTCGACGGCACGCGAGTCGTCCGATCGATCGCGATCGCAAAAACCGCGTCGGCTGGTTCGAAAAAAAAGAACGCAGACGCGGCGTCGCGTCGTCGCGCGCCGCGAGAACACGCAGAAAAAGGACGAAGAAAAATGAAGAGGAGGCGCCTGTTCAGTCCCCGGGCGATGTTTATTTCATCGTCATGATCGGCCGGTGCACGTTCACCGAAACGATT
Source organism: Lasioglossum pauxillum (assembly GCA_933228785.1). Lineage (NCBI taxonomy): Eukaryota > Metazoa > Arthropoda > Insecta > Hymenoptera > Halictidae > Lasioglossum > Lasioglossum pauxillum. The sequence goes on from OW121702.1 coordinate 4,567,460, forward strand.
ACCTCAACCGCGGAAATCATTGTTTCCGATTCGAGACGCGCGTATACTACGCAGCATCGCGTAACAGAATACTACACACTAACCATAAGAAATTCCGTTTCGTAAGACCGTTTCCGCTTCGAGGAGCGTCCTTGCCGGTCGTTCCCAACGATCCGCTCGATGCTCAATGTCGATGAATGGCGGGAACGTATTTTTACATTAGAACCTCGCCGAGCAACAATCGTTCGATCTTTCAGCTTGAAACGCCGCCGATTGTTGATCTGCAATCTCTATCGGCGTTCATTCATACTGGAGGAAACTGAGAAATGTTGGTTATAGCGAAAAATGGGTTTATCAGTTGTTTCAATGTAATTTTTACGATATTGTGAAAAATGAATGTTAGTATTATTTCCTTTAAATATCTCGAAACAAGAAATATATGACATAGACCATTTTCATAATTACATATGTGCGTATTCGTAGCAATAAAATCCTGTTTCATCCATTACTTCGAGCAACAACTACCCAACAAGTTTATCATCCCAGCAACGCCATAAAACGCCCTCTTGAACATCGCCATAATTTCTAAAGGGAACATAATCACGTTCCGAGGCTGATTCCGAAACACGTCCACTCGAGATTGCGCCGAGGGATCAGAGAAGACTTCGGGCCGCGTTAATACCGTGAAAAGAAGAGGAGTCGGAATCAATATAGCTGGTGTGGCCGAGGGATGGAAAAGGATCACACAGGCGTAAACAAAAATTCCCCAGCCTCCCAGTGGTGCTGGAACGTGAACGAAGGATAATGGAAGCGTGGACTCCCCCTGTCTCTTCTTCTTTCTCTCTTGACCACGGAGTTCAGTCGGCGGCCGGGGATAAAATAATTCCAGCTCCATCAGGAAGCTAATCTCAGGAGGGTTAATCAGCGACGAGGCCGAAGAAGGCGTCCGAGAGCTGACTTTCGAGCCGGTAAACTTATTCCGCGGGCGTGCTAACTTCAAAAAGGAGGTGGCAAGAGCGCGTTCGTGTAATTACCGGACTGGACGAGAGACAGACCCTGACTTTGTCCCTGGGGTGCCACGTCGTCGACGAGGTGAACCAACCCCGTCGACGCACCGTCGAATAGACGCTCCTATCCGGGGAGGAAAAAGAAAATGCGACCAGAAACCGAAAACATTCGGGTTTGGTAAGTCAACCTGAAGAGCGACGACGCACAGTGGAGTATTTGGCCCGAAAAGCTGGCCAAAAGCCAATTCAAAAATTGTGTCTGCAATATAAAATTTTAGCATTTTGAGATAGTTAAATATATACTGAATGATATTGCAATACCTTTTTTTAAATTTTATTCCCTCGTGAAGTGTTATGCTTCATCAAAAATGGAGAGTTTTCGTAGTCCTGTTTCTCTCAACTAGTCTCTGTATTACTGTGCGCTAGTTAATAATTTTTCTACACCGCAAAGAAATGAATGCCAACTTTTCCCTTTACAGATGTTTTTTTAGGTAAGTATGTACTTTACTTTCATTTAAAAATTGTGTGCTTTTTTACATGTGTTTTTGAGATTAGTGCTGTTAAAAACTGACCAATAATTCAGTGAAGTACATTAGAATTCAAAGAATTCAAATAGAATTTAGTATGCTTCCAAGTGCGTCCCAGTGCTTGTTTTGATGTCATTAGACGCGCCAAGGTTTCTAGTTTATTACATGAAAAAAATTGGCTGCCCGTTCGCGCCCCAGCGAATTTCCAAACGGTTTTTGTGGCAACACTCGATACAATGTAGACCAAGGATGAGCAACCCACGGCCCGCCGCACTTTCTCGTGCGGCCTGCAAATCGGGACGTTTTGAATAGACTTCACTATCGTCGGACCCATTCATATCTGGCTCCCGAAAAGAATTTCATAAAAAAGGAAAACCGTTCTCACCCGAAAAATTACAACTTTTAATTTCAGAGGAACAAGAATCTAATACAAGTAGTAGAGACATGGAAGACGATTCAGAAATAAATGAGTAAGGATTAATGTAATACGTTAAAATAAAATAATATAAACAAAAATATATTTATATAGAATTATAAATTTGTTTGCAAAGTTTCTATCCCACACATTCTTTGAATTGCAGAATATAATGGCATTATTTCATTCACAAGAATTCTTAGCGTAATAAAAGCAAATAAAATAATTTTGTTTAAAAAAATGCTTTGAACAAAAGTTGAACAGTGTTCCGACATCTACAAACTTCGATATATAAAATTTCGAAAATATTTTTTTACAACAATTAATCAAGGTCACTCTGATTTTTTAAATGTTAAAATGTATTTTTTATTTCATAATGTTGTAGCTGATCTTAAGACGAATTCAACGATGTATAATATTATGACATTGATACCATAAATAACGTTGCAATAGTTTTGGCCAGTTTTTCGGGCCAAATACTCCACTGTGCGACGTTAAAATTGTCATACCATCAGTGGCGCACCCAGGATGCAATCTTGGGGGGGGGGGGGGGGCGAGTTGTACCCAGCGCTAGTTTTGAGCGATGACCTTTTCTTTTTAGCTAACATATATGTCAAGGGCTATGCTAAATATTTTTTCTCGGGGGGGGACTTGGCCCCCTGCCCCCCCTGGGTGCGCCACTGCATACCATTATTCAAAACGATTTTGCTATGTATTATTAAACTCGTCTGTATTTTATAAATTGTAAAAAGCTCAATTGTTGCATGACGTTCACAATGTAAAAAAGATTACATAGAATAAATATAATCTGTGTTGGAAAATTGCTTCGAGTCCAAAGGGTTAAAACTTGATTACACGTAGTGAAATTATTAAAAACGGTTTTGCTATGTATTTATTAAACTCGTCTGTATTTTATAAATTGTAAAAAGCTCAATTGTCGCATGAGGATTCAATTGGATGTTCACAATGTAAAAAAGATTACATAGAATAAATATAATCTGGGTTGAAAAATTGCTTCGAGTCCAAAGGGTTCAAAGTTGATTACACGTGGTGAAAATATTAGTCTGGTTTTTCATCCGATAAAATAGCCTGTTTGGACCATCGAGGAGTGCGGGGATAGAAAGTTTCCGACCTTCCAAGCCACGTGGAGAGAACCACAGTTTGACCAAGCTTCCTGTAGCAAAATTCCCGCCATGGGAAAGGGGGACGCGTCTCGGGCCGCTTGTTTTTCCTCGGGGAATAATTTATGGGGCCAGGTTTAGGTTTGCCGTCGCGGAGGCAGCTCGGCAAAAAAGTTCCCGGACGTGATCCGACGGGGAAAACCGTGCCACCGTCGCTGATAACGAGTCACCCGAACGCGAACGGAGGGAACAGATAAAGGAAGAGGAATGTTTTGCCCTGGCGAATCCTCGTCCGAACGATTCTTCTTGGTCAGCTGACCGTATCGAGCACCGATCGCCAGAAACTCCGAGAATTCCTCGCACCGGGAAATTTATGGACGGAAAATTAACAAGACTGTCAACCCGCGACCACTGTTGTGCATTTCACCCGGGTTCTATAGTGATCCTACGGGAAACGATATTGCTCGACGGATGTTCACCTGAACAGATTGGCCTGTCCGGTTGCGATCTCTCTTCTAAGTTAATATCTTCGCTATAAAGATTGATGCCGGTTCAGATGTTGCCAATTGTGCGAGTAGACTTATCCTGGATGGAGACGCTTTGTGGGAACAGCGATTCGGTACCTTACAAAACTGTGCTTTAAAAAAGTTTGCAAATTCATCATTTTTTAGAAGGGTCAGAGTGTTTCGATCGTTATTAAAATCGGCAAATATCGGTTTCACCGAAGGCAGGAACTTGTTGAGCGAGGGGCGAGGAGCAACAGGATCGCAGTTGCAGCAGGATCGGTCCGCGTGCCCGCAGTTTCCCTCGAATTATAAGTTTTTCGCTCGTAAGATCCATCCGGAGCGTGCTAATATTGGCACACCGAGTGATTTTAATTTTACACTTAAGGGAATCGACGTTATCGAGTTTACTCAACGGGGCGCGGGATTCCAGCCGGCTCGTCTCATCTCTTCTCCTTTAGCCATCACCCCCAACCAGCCCCCGCCATAGCCCTTCGTTCTGTTCAACCCTGTTCTATTACTATCTCTCTCTTTTTCCGCCCTTGTTCTTCCGCCCTTCGATGGAAACTCGCGCGAGAAGTCACCGGCCGGAAGCGGCCGCGTAATCAATCGTGTTTCGCGATAACGTCCCGTGGAATCGCGCGAGCAGAAAAATAGGGGGTTCGGGCAAGCAATTATAATCGATTTTCCTCGATTAACATCTGCTCGTCTGCCGTCGTCGGATCCTTTATTGCCATCGTTTTCAACGGAGAAGTGAATCTCCGCTTTTCTTCTATTAATTCGCCAGCCTGAGCATTTGTATTTTGCGAAATCTTCTGCAGATCTTCTAGACTGAAGGGTTAATTCAACTGAATCCATAAGAGCAGCTATACTTTTATTTATACGCGAGCCTCGGTATTTTTATCTCCTGCGAAATGTTCTACGTTCTCACGTTGCATAAATCAGTAATAATTGTAGAAATACATATACATTTCCTCGAATAAAGATGAAAGTTTTCTATGCAGATGTCTGAAAAACGAAGAATGCACAAAATTCACAGTCCAGCGATCATTACAATAGAACAGCTGTGTTTTGGCTTTCGTAACCGTGAAATGACGTTAGCAAAGTCATTATCGCTTGCGCACGCCGCATAAATAGCACCGCACACACGGTATGACGATTTTCCAGAAAAATTTGCGTATCCACGTGTAATGACAGCGAGATATGACGCCACGGTAGAAACAGTAGCGTCATTCATAAACGAACGTCGCGACGGATAATGTGTTAAACGAGTTAGTAAACAAACTTGTACGGGAATCTTGACTTTGATCGCGCCATGGTCGGAGCAGCAAACGTTCTCCCACCGGCGACGATGGAGTTTCAAGTAATGATGATATAGCGGTGGAAGGTTCAAGGTGCAGTTCTGAATACGATAATTAATCTTGGAAAACTCGTCTGGTATTCGTTGCAGTGTTTAAAGTCTGTCCCGAGAGAGCCTCTCAATCCCGGGCCGAAAGAGTCTGCTTTCCCCGATTTTGATCACTCCCATTAATATTCGGACACTCTTTCAAATTGTGACTCATATGCAATTTTTACTAATGGCAGTAAAATTCCAGGGTCTAACTCTGTTGGATCTGGATGCATTTGTAAAGATTTAAATATATCGACTAAAAAAAGTATCCCATCTATTGCTTCTATATTCACGGCAGAATGCATTGCTTTAATTGATGCTCTTGACATTGCTCTTTTGGACACAAACCATAATTATAAAATACTTACCGATTCTCTCAGTGCCCTGCTATGTCTACAAAACTCAAAGATAAATATAATGACTAACTTCTACATTTACGAAATTAAGGAAAAATACTTTAAGTTCAAGAAAACCACATCGAGCAACAGCAGTATAGAATTTGTTTGGATTCCGTCCCATTCAGGCATTGTTGGTAATGACGAGGCTGACGCCTTAGCCAAGTCGGCAACATTAGAACAAGCTAATAAGCGTATTGTCATTCCCTTCTCTGATTTACGGGAATCTTTTAAACACAAATGTAGACAAAGCACTAGTGATTTCACAATGTAGCAGGGTCAGTTTAAGGGCAAGGAATACTTTCAGTATTATATTAGAGATGGAGTTGCACCATGGTTCTCGGGTAGAGGTTTATCACGAGAATTTATTGTAACATTCAATCGTTGTAGAGCAGATCATTATCATCTTGCAGCATCTCCTTCACGACTACATATAATAGATGATTCCAAATGTAACTGCGGCAATGAGGTTCAAGATCTTAACCATATCATTTGGCAACGTACCTTGTTGGAATCACAAAGAGTTGATCTCATGAAAAAATTAAGGAAGCTCAATTTGTTTCCACCTTTAAATATCAGATCGTTACTTTATGAACCGAATATTCAGGCATGTTATTTTCTTTTCAATTTTTTCAAGCAACGTAATTTAAAGATTTAAAGTTATGTACTTAATGTGTTATATACTTAATGTGTTCTACTGTACCTACATTACTAATGTTTAAATGTAAGATGTATATTACTAATGTATAGCTTTATAACCCCCTATGGGGAGTTCCAATTAAGCTTTCAAAAAAAAAAAATATTCGGACACTCTAAAAAGACGAGAACTTTTTTATCTATTAATAAGGTGTTGAATGTATATGTTCATTTGAAAATTAATCACTGCAAGACTATGTACGTTAAGAATTTACGTCTCCGAACTTCATCTGTGTCTTCGAACGCGTACTGCGGTAGACCAATGAAGCGTTCGGGATCGATAGATCGGAGACGTCGCGATCACGGCGCCGGCAAGACGGTCCCTGGTCAAACGCAGTTAATAGTAGCGAAAAGGTAAACGAGTCGGAATACATTACGCAGGGGGATGGAAGACAGAAGGGGCAGGAATCAGCCCCGACGAAAATTTACGTTATCCGGCATCGATAATACGAGAAAGAGTGGATCGACCGAGCACGACAAACGCGGGCCGTTTGCATAACTTAATAGCCCTCGTAAAACTCGGCCACAACGGATGTCTCTGCGATTTCCTCCAGGATTGTTATGCCCCTCAATTTCCTGCGATGAAAACTAGATAGCTCCTCCCTCCGTGAAAATCGCGGGAAACTTTTTTTGCACTCGTTGGAATCGTCTGAAAAGAAATTAATATTTGATGGAAAGTAAATAAGCGATCGGTTTCAACGATCTCCCGTCTTCCGCTGGAAGAACCTGATCCGAGATTAGGTTTCGCCGGAGATTCGATTAAAAATCAGTTTGGTTTAAACATTCGATAAACAGAAATTTTCTGTGTTAATTAGGAAATTAAGGGTTAAAGACACATTGCTGAATGAATTAATAGAATAATCGTTCTTGCAACTATTTCTGGCCGATGTATGAATTCAGGAACAATTCAGGAGCCGAGCAACAAGAATCCCAGAAGCCATAAAGGCGGACTAATAGAGAATCGATGGACAGAAGCACACGTTAATAAATGATTGTGTACCAGGAAGGGGTTCGTATTTCGCAGGAACAGTATCGCTCAGAAATACTGGCCCGAGAATTGCGCAATTCCCAGGAATCGATTCCACTGTACGCGGAACGTTTCTCGAATTATGCGTTCGCGTCACCGACGTTTTCTGACGAGGTGACAACGCGTCGCTTCAATTTCCATCGGAGATTCCTGGCCGATTGTGTGCACGTTCCCGATCAGATATACGAGAGAAGAAAAAAGAAAAGAAAGACGAAGGTTTTTTCGATACAGAAACGAAAAGAGCGTTTCCTGTTCCATTACCGCCTCGCGATCATGACCCGATGACATTGATTCTTTCGCGGGGACCTTTGAACGGAAAAAGAACCAGCACGTGCAACACCGATGGTCTCATCTGTGCACCGCCATTTTACTGCGAGCGCGGTACACGTGACCGTTCGCCAAAATGGCGGACGACGGATTACGGTTGTTCTGTGTGCTTCGCAAATTTGTTCGCGTATTACTTGGTCAAATAATTTGCTGTATCAATAATGGACCACTTCTAGCGAAAACTTCCATGAACGAATTCGAAGGCAAGTAAAGCCGACCGTTGGTTTCTTGTAAAAAACTAAAATAGAGTTAAATTCTACCGAAGTTCGACTTCTGAAGTTGTTCTTTTGCATCTCAAAGCGTGCAAAGGGTCAAGATGACGTTCGTCCTCACTTCGCGGAGTCAAAACGGCGGAGAAGCCATATTTGCGAAGCACGTGCAACAGCGATGGTCTCATCTGTGCACCGCCATTTTACTGCGAGCGCGGTACACGTGACCGTTCGCCAAAATGGCGGACGACGGATTACAGTTGTTCTGTGTGCTTCGCAAATTTGTTCGCGTATTACTTGGTCAAATAATTTGCTGTATCAATAATGGACCACTTATAGCGAAAACTTCCATGAACGAATTCGAAGGCAAGTTAAGCCGACCGTTGGTTTCTTGTAAAAAACTAAAATAGAGTTAAATTCTACCGAAGTTGGACTTCTGAAGTTGTTCTTTTGCATCTCAAAGCGTGCAAAGGGTAAAGATGACGTTTGTCCTCACTTCGCGGAGTCAAAACGGCGGAGAAGCCATATTTGCAAAGTACGTGCAACACCGATGGTCCCATCTGTGCACCGCCATTTTACTGCGAGCGCGGTACACGTGACCGTTCGCCAAAATGGCGGACGACGGATTACGTGGTTGTTCTGTGTGCTTCGCAAATTTGTTCGCGTATTACTTGGTCAAATAATTTGCTGTATCAATAATGGACCACTTCTAGCGAAAACTTCCATGAACGAATTCGAAGGCAAGTTAAGCCGACCGTTGGTTTCTTGTAAAAAACTAAAATAGAGTTAAATTCTACCGAAGTTGGACTTCTGAAGTTGTTCTTTTGCACAGCGTCCATTAGATCCCATTGCTTTTCCATGTTCAACACGGAAGCCGGCGCGGCGATTCGTTTGCATCACGAAGCGTGCAAAGGGTCAAGATGACGTTCGTCCTCACTTCGCGGAGTCAAAACGGCGGAGAAGCCATGTTTGCGAAGCTCGCCTCGCCGTTTCCAAGAAGAGTTTTCTAATGCCCGTCGGCTCTCTCGGCTGGAATCGCGACGTATTTCCGAGTCCGCCGTTCAAACACGACAAAGTAGAATTTCGTATAATCGAAATGTACGAGCCTCGCGGCTCCCATGAATAATTCAGCAGGTTTTTGCTCGAAGGATTACGCGATTGTTTCCGAAGTCCTTGGCCGGTGTTTATTAAATAATATATCAGAAATTTGTCGGAGAGAAGCCGGGACTCAGAATAATTGAGCCGGCTCGCCGAAGCGCGCGCGCGCACTGTCAATATTGTATTTTTCATTATTCATCCCGGGATGCCACGCGCTGCCGTACACTAGAATATCAGCCGTTTCCGTGATCGAACCGTATAACAGCCGCGGAGGAAATCACGAACGTATTCTCGAGTCATTGGATTATGCTAATGCCGCGTCCCCGATGCGCGATCAATTCGGACCTTCCAGACTTTCTGTCTTTCGCGGAGATTTCGTCGGACAATTCGTTTCACCAAAGTTTAGAACATCTTCTCTTAATGGATACTTGCTTTCTAGAGTCGCGGAGTAGCTTTGTGGATTTTTTGTAGAGAATCTACATGGGTGCAAAAGTATCGCCGACGGCAGAGTTTACAAACATATGTCAATGATCTAACGAACCAATCAGGCGAATCAACAAAGGATTGTTTGCGAACAGAAGGAATAAATATACTAGGCACGAGGTACGTCTTGGGAATTCCATGTTGGTATGCGTTTCGTGCTGCAACCCCTGGTCAGCTTGTAACGAACTGAACCTCGCGATGTGCTAGGGTCGATATACTAGTGATGGCTTCTCTGTTTTTAACATGAACTGTATCCAGTTTCTTCCAGTTCAATCGTCTGCCTAAGACAACGTGTCGAAAAATGTCATGAAAAGTCAGATGGACTGTTAACATTTCTGTCAGATGCATCCCAGTTAGGGATTGCAATCCCGCGCCATTTTTAATCCCGCGCGATTGATGTGGGATTTATTTCAATCCCGCTGCGTCCCGCGGGATTAAGGATTTAGATCTTCAATCTAATATACAGGGTGAGTCACCAAACGTTAGCACCTCAAATATCTTTGTTGTTTCTAAAGTTACGTAAAATATGACAAAGTTGAATGGTACAATGGGGCTGACACGATGACAAAACAAAATTTTGTTTTTATGTCATTTTTTTATAGATTTGAAGGTCACCTTCATTTTTTTAAATGGAATGAGGTATTTTTTAACAGATCAACCGATGCAGCTGGACATTCGTTATAAAAAAGTACTAACCTATGTATGTCGAAAAGTTAGTAGCTCAGGTGATATTTCAATTTAAATAACTCTAAAACACCATTACTGTCGTACAAAGACGTTAACGTTTACTTGCTAGCGTAAACTGAACAGTTGAAATTGAAATTGAAGAATTGACGTTGAAAATGAAATTGAAGATTTGAAATTAACGAATTAAAATTGAAAAATTGAAGATGAAGTTGAAAAATTAACAAAATAAAGTTTAAATTGAAGTTGAAGGGTTGATATTGAAATTGAAGTTGAAATTGAAAAATTGACGTTGAAAATGAAATTGAAGATTTGAAATTAACCAATTGAAATTGAAAAATTGAAGTTGAAATTGAAAAATTGAAATTGAAGAGTTGATGTTGGAGTTAAAGGGTTGATATTGAAATTGACGTTGAAATTGAAAAATTGGAATTGAAGAGTAGAAATTAACAAAATGAAGTTTAAATTGCAGTTGAAAGGTTGATATTGAAATTGAAGTTGAAATTGAAAAATTGACGTTGAAAATGAAATTGAAGATTTGAAATTAACGAATTAAAATTGGAGTTGAAATTGAAAAATTGAAATTGAAGAATTGATGTTCAAGTTACACGGTTGATATTAAAATTGACGTTGAAATTGAAAAATTGAAATTGAAGAGTAGAAATTAACAAAATGAAGTTTAAATTGAAGTTGAAGGGTTGATATTGAAATTGAAGTTGAAATTGAAAAATTGACGTTGTAAATGAAATTGAAGATTTGAAATTAACGAATTAAAATTGGAGTTGAAATTGAAAAATTGAAATTGAAGAATTGATGTTCAAGTTAAACGGTTGATATTGAAATTGACGTTGAAATTGAAAAATTGACGTTGAAAATGAAATTGAAGATTTGAAATTAACGAATTGAAATTGAAAAATTGAAGTTGAAATTGAAAAATTGAAATTGAAGAGTTGATGTTGGAGTTAAAGGGTTGATATTGAAATTGACGTTGAAATTGAAAAATTGGAATTGAAGAGTAGAAATTAACAAAATGAAGTTTAAATTGCAGTTGAAAGGTTGATATTGAAATTGAAGTTGAAATTGAAAAATTGACATTGAAAATGAAATTGAAGATTTGAAATTAACGAATTAAAATTGGAGTTGAAATTGAAAAATTGAAATTGAAGAGTTGATGTTCAAGTTAAACGGTTGATATTGAAATTGACGTTGAAATTGAAAAATTTAAATTGAAAAATTGAACTTGAAGAGTTGATGTTGAAGTTAAAGGGTTGATATTGAAATTGACGTTGAAATTGAAAAATTGAAATTGAAGAGTAGAAATTAACAAAATGAAGTTTAAATTGCAGTTGAAAGGTTGATATTGAAATTGAAGTTGAAATTGAAAAATTGACGTTGAAAATGAAATTGAAGATTTGAAATTAACGAATTAAAATTGGAGTTGAAATTGAAAAATTGAAATTGAAGAATTGATGTTCAAGTTACACGGTTGATATTAAAATTGACGTTGAAATTGAAAAATTGAAATTAAAGAGTAGAAATTAACAAAATGAAGTTTAAATTGAAGTTGAAGGGTTGATATTGAAATTGAAGTTGAAATTGAAAAATTGACGTTGTAAATGAAATTGAAGATTTGAAATTAACGAATTAAAATTGGAGTTGAAAAAGAAAAATTGAAATTGGAGAGTTGATGTTCAAGTTAAACGGTTGATATTGAAACTGACGTTGAAATTGAAAAATTGAAATTGAAGAGTAGAAATTAACAAAATGAAGTTTAAATTGAAGTTGAAGGGTTGATATCGAAATTGAAGTTGAAATTGAAGTTGAAATTGAAGTTGAAATTGAAAAATTGACGTTGAAATTGAAGAGTTGAGATTAACGAAGTGAAATTGAAAAATTGACATTGAAATTGAAATTGATGTTAGCGTTTACTTACTTGTGTAACGTCTTAGTAAGACAGTAATGGTATTTTTGAGTTATTTAAATTGAAATATCTCCTGAACTACTAACTTTTCGACATACATAGGTTAGTACTTTTTTTATAAAGAATGTCCAGCTGCATCGGTTGATCTATTAAAAAATACCTCATTCCATTTAAAAAAATGAAGGTGACCTTCAAATCTATAAAAAAATGACATAAAAACAAAATTTTGTTTTGGCATCGTGTCAGCCCCATTGTACCATTCAACTTTGTCATATTTTACGTACCTTTAGAAACAACAAAGATATTTGAGGTGCTAATGTTTGGTGACTCACCCTGTATATTTAATAAAGAACCAAATTTTATTTAATGAGATAATCACGTTTGATCATATTAGTCAAAATTTATTAACAGAATACATATAAAATCTAAATCTACATAAATTTAAATTAAAATAAATCACTTTTTGTAAAATAAACTGTAATTGAAATGTATACATAAATATATATACGTATCTAATTGTATAAAATATATAATATAATAATTCGTTATATCTAATAATTATTAAAAGAAGGTATTTAAATAAAAAATGATTATATCAATAACAAAGCTACGATATTATATATTAATTGCTGAGGTGAATCGGAGGAATTTTTTCCTTTACCAAAATGTTGGTTAGAACTTAAAAATAACTATAAAAATTGTTTAGAACGAACTATATGTAATCGACCTGTCTGTGAATATAATTTTAATTCGATTAAAATCTGAAAAATGTTACAATTATAAAAACAAATTTTAATTTGTAGAACTTTGAAAATATGATCGTAAACAGCAAAGTCTATTAATTGTTGTATCTTCTAGTTAGGTCTTCAAGTCATTACAAAAAGATATCCTGCAGCGGAAAAAGCTCGTTCAACCTCTACACTTGAAGGTCGAATAGTTCAAAAATATTCGTAAACCGTACGTAAATATTTCCCCTTTTTGCCATCGCTCTCAAAGGAAAATCATCTCTTTTTGTTAAGTTCTGTCGACATCTTCATGACAGACCATCGAAACAGTTCTTCGTGCGCGTCGTAATTCGCGAAATTTACGGACGCATAGTCCCGCAATATTTGCGGGATTCGGCATCACGTATTTAAGAAATGCGGGAGCAAAAAATGACGCGGGATTATGCAATCCCTAATCCCAGTCCCCATCGATCAGAGTATAGCGTTTCTGGGGGCGCAAATCATGTCTCTCCTTGGAAATCGTAGTCGATCGCACCGCCAAGGCCGCCTCTCTCCTTGCCCATCGATCCCGACGCATTAACGTCTATTTATAGCGATAATAAGCAGAAATCTTTATGTAACGGCCGCTAACGGAACTTTCTGCGCCGAGTCTCGACCTACTTCTCGTCTTTAGCGGCGCGCCGCTCCCGGCTAGAGCCGATTTCGGCCAATTAATGAGCCTGCCAGCCGTGCCGCGATATTGCCAGCAAGAAATTCCTCGCGAGCCCCCCTTGTTCTGCTATCGGGCTTGTGTAAACACCGACTGAAAAGGAAAGTGTCGGGATATTTAGAACGCTCGACCCAAACGATATAGGTCTCGAGAGCTGGCGAGAGAGCTTGATCGTGGGAGGTCTCGCCTGGACTGTGATTAATCGTCCGGGATACTTTGGATTTATTAATGAAATTCCACGATGTATACCGCCTGAGCCCTCTCAATATTTTCAACGGATCCGGAGAGTAAACAACGGGGTGTCTCTTTACTTGAATGAGCCCTCGGATGAGCTTGTAACGAAGCAGTTGTGGTTCGTACGGAGACACGAAATGAACGATGTCCTGAGTCGTGTAGGACCCAGCCAAGACGTTTTCGAGGGCCATAATTCCGTGACTTACCCTAATCGAAATCGCGTCAGACAGCCACAGTGGCTGAAACCACTCGAATCCATCATCCCCCAGGGGGTGTGGAAGGATCCACGGCGGTTACAGCGGGATTCAATTAGAGAATATCGGCGGGACGGTGTCGTTTCCGCGGCGAGGAGGATTTTCCGAAGGACGATGGAAGCAACAAGTCAAAGATTCCTGCCACGTTCCACGAAAGACGGTGTGCTCGAAAGGGATACCCGGGCAGGTCCCGTGGTTATTACGGTTTCACCGGCGTTGCACTTATGTCACGTATCTTTGTTTGCACGTGCCCCTTCCCTTTCCCGCACCCGCATTCAACCCTGTGTCCCCCGTGGCCGTCCGCGAAAGAAGACGAAGTAACCGAGGAAGAGGTAAACCCGACGATTTACACGAGTAAACGCACCGCGTGCCGCCTGCATGTCGCAGATAACTTACACTCGTACCCGTTACCCGCTATTTCGCTGCTCCCCAACCCCTACTTTCCCAACCCTCTCTCGTCCCACAAAACCGTTCGAGCTCCTTAATACTGCGACTAAATTTGCTCGAGGATATTTGTTTCCGTCGCTCCATCTTCCTCGCGTCTCCTTCGCCCCTTAACTTTAAGACAATTGATTTTCCTCGGCATTTCCCTACCCCCTAGACGAAACTACCCCTTTGCGAACACCACATGCATCGTTTAAACATCAGACTCGATACGGAAAAAGAAGGTCGAAGGATGACGACGCTAATTCAAGAACTGCTCGATGCTGTTATTTATGACATGTGCTCATGATTTACGTTCAGCGTTTTCCACGGACGTCGCTTTGAGCGCGTGCAACATCGTAAATCATTTTCGCGGCAGTGAAAACGGCGAAGACGTTTATTAGCCGGTCTAAATCGAAAAATCCCGTGCAAACAACGGTATCGGTGTTTGCCGGTAGTTTTCAGTGGAAGGAAAGTTCGGTTGTTATATAAAATAGGTTCGCGTTCGAGTTTTAATGGAATATGAAAATCGAGGCGCGCCCCGCTCGTCAATAAATATTTATGTTTCCGAGGGCACGAAAATTTCTGGGAAGCTCGCCCGCGCGCGCGCGCTTGCACGGCAACAAACTGGCCGAGGCGCGAGCGGCAGTTTGACCGCTATAAATTCTAAGGTGATCGCTATTTGACAAACAATGCTCCCCCCTCTCTTCGTGTTCTCTCGGCCCGTGTACACCCATAACTCGCGGCGGGAAGTTAAATTTAATTTTAAATTGCGTCGCGGACGTCCCATAAACTCAAACTTCCTGAACCATGCAATCCTAGGAGCGGCGACTTTCAATCCTACAATCATAAACCTGCCGACGTTTACACGGCATGGTTCACCCATAAAGGGTTCGTAAACGTGACCCCTGCCCTCCGAGTGTCCGAATAGCTGGAGAAGGCACTCTTTTCGTACCGGTGAACAATTAATTATTATACTGCGCGATACAGGGTGATCGAATTCGACCACATTAAACATTTCGCTTGTTTTGGCAGACGGTTCAACGGGGGTTGGCGAAACTGGAAAATTGGGTATTCGGTTCGAACAAGGTGTTATTCGACGAACAACGCGGGAAACTGTGCGGCTTCGGGATTGATCAGCGGCGTTCCAACCCCGTCGATCGCCGTTTCCGAATCGGTCCGCTGACGTGACTCCCGTCATCGCCTGTTCGAATAAAAAGAGCGACAAATCGGCTTTTATTAAACCCCTTTTCGCGGGCCGGTGTTTGCTTCCTGTTGGCAGAGAGCTGCGTCCCTTTGATTGGCGCCGTTTGTTTTCGCTCGTTCGCGGCCGCCGATGGGAGGCGGGCTTTCAAGAGTCATTGTTTCTGGATCGATGCCTGCTCGTGTCTCCGAGATCCGTTTTTCAACGGGCGAAGTGATCGTTGGAAGTCCAGACCGAGGGAGAACTTCATTTTTTCGATCATTTTCGACGGAGGGGACGTTCGCAGTCGACTATCCGAAGCTCGTCGCGAAAATGCATTTTCACGTCTTCCACAAATCACTCGACTAACTTTAACCCTTTGCACTTGAAGGTATTTTTAATCAAAAATTAAACATTTCTTTCGAAAATTAAAAATTTCTTAAAAATTTTATGTATATAAAATTGGGTAATTATTTACCAAAGCACTGCCTACTCCGATTTTGATCAAATTTAAATATGTTATGCAGCAACACATTTTAAACAACTTTTTCCTTTTCCAATATAGGGGGCTCGCTTTTAGTTTTCGAGATATTTGCAAAAAACTGTCGCGAATACTCTATTGAATTTTTCGTATTCTTGCACGCTCCGCAGCAACGTAAGCCTGTTCCGGTGCGCCGTTTGTTTACATTTTGACGCTGTAGAGATGAGGGAGAAACCAGGGAGGCGGAAAGGGCCGGCCTGACACCACACACACCCACTCAGTGTTTCACACACACCCAGTGTTTCTAAATTATACTCTAGATTCTTACGTATTTTGACGTGCTGATTACGAATATAATAGTGAAAATTGGTGCAAATGTTAACTTTATAATGGAAACCTTCTTTTGAGAAACACTGTATGCATGTGAAACACTGTATTAGGACTGGGTTAGAACTGGACTACGACCGAGTTAGGATGTATGCTGTATTGGTCTCAGTTAATTTTATATTGTATAATGTGAGAACCTTCTTTTTAGAAACACTGGGTCCGTGTTAAGCACTGGGTGGGTGTGTGTGGTATCAGGCCGGCCCTTTCCGCCCCCCTGGTTTCTCCCTCATTTCTACAGCGTCAAAATGTAAACAAACGGCGCACAGTGGTCCGGATCCAGAAATTCAGTGACATTTTGTCGAAAAATGAACTTTCTCATATTGACATGTACAAAGTTTGTATTGCTTCATAAATATCCATCTACCTCGAAAATAAAGAAATTAATAAAATATAATTAAAATTGTAATCGCGACGAACACTTAAAGTTGGGCATTTTGAAAATAGCCTGTTTCGCAGAAAAAAGATACTTATCTTTATCTGGATGCCCTGACACACCTGTTTAATATTTTTCCTCTGTTCTTCTTTTAAAATGAAGAGAATTCCATTACGATAAAAATGTACACTGACAATTTAAAATTAATTTAAATAATGTATTAAAAAATAATGTACAGTGAAGGCTCGGAAATTGTCAAAATTCTTCATCTTTGATACGGAATATCTTTTTAGTTCCAATTAGTACCGCATGTTTACAAATTGTACAATGTTCAGTACACTTTTCCCTATATAGTTATGCACGATTTACTACCAACATCGTCCATCGACGCAAGTTATTAGTGATTCAAGTGTATCCATCGCTGCGTCGAGCGCCAGGATTGTGCGAGACGCGAAGAACCTCGCGCGCGTGCGAGCGGACTGTTTTGATTGTAGCCTACAGTCAATTGTTTATTATATGCTGCTATAAGAGTAAAATCACAAAATAAAAAGAAAAGGCTGCTAGATCAAGAAGCTGCAGAATTGATACTTGCATAGATTTAAGTAAATCAGCCAGTAAAGTAAGTAAAATGTTATTAAAAATAATTAAACAAACACTAAACGTATTAAATTATTTATCATTAAAAAGTGATTATTTTTTCATATTTTTCAGTGAAAGTTTCATCAGAATAACTTTTACGATTCAAAAGCTGTGGCAGTATCACAGAACTTCTCGGTATGGACGAAAACATTTTTATTATAAATTATTACAAAAAATAGTTTGTGAACTTATATGTAAACAAATTTATTATCAATAACAAAGTATGAATGAAAAGTAATTAATAAATATTGTTTAACAAATGCAAAAAATATTTAATTATCTATAATTAAAAATGACTACTTTTTAAATATTTTTAGTGAAAGTTTCATTGCAATATCTTTAATGGTTCAAAAGTTATAACAAAATGTCACTGAATTTCTCGATCCGGACCACTGTGCGGCGCACCGGAACACGCTTACGTTGCTGCGGAGCGTGCAAGAATACGAAAAATTCAATAGAGTATTCGCGACAGTTTTTTGCAAATATCTCAAAAACTAAAAGCGACCCCCCTATATCGGAAAAGGAAAAAGTTGTTCAAAATGTCGAAATCTATAACATATTTAAATTTGATCAAAATCGGAGTACGCAGTGCTTTTGTAAATAATTACCTAAAATTGGTATAAATACCTCGTACAATACCCAAATGTTTAGTAATTGATTAGATACCGGTATATCTAATAATCTAAAGAATGATTACCGTAATTACGATCGATAATCATATTCAATTTATATCATGGATGGCGAAACATTTACAAACAACGAAAGTTTTTTTCCGTCCATGTGAAGAAAGTATGGCGTAGAAACGGTTAAAATTCTCAAGGTAAAATTCTCACCGGTCGTCCACAAGAACGTCTGTTGCTAAGATAACTAATAAGAAATTATTCCTTTGAAAATATAGTACAAAGAATATTTAACCTAACTTCATCATTAAAAAAAATCTAAAGAATGTTTTGAATAATTGTTAGTGGCGCCACAGAGTCGCCATTCGAATGCTAAGGGTTAGCATTAAACGCGAATCTCATTTTCCAGTTTTCCGCCCCAGCAGTTCCAGGGCTGGCTGCGTCTGTCCCGTTTCCCGAATTGGGGGGACGTGGGGGTTGAAATACGAGAAACATATCTTGTCCCCGTGTCCCGGCGCGGTTCCACGCGTTTGAAAGAGAAGTTCAACGCGAGCTCAGACGCGAAAACAGACGCGGTGAAGTGGCGAGAGGGGAGGGGGGTTGTGCATCCAGCGTAAAGGGAGCCGGTCCCCAAGGAGCCGGTGCAACAAGTACACGCAATTCAGGAAAGTTGCGCCGCCGTCGATAAGGCAATTATTCGGTTGCGCCGCTTCGCGAGAACAATGCCTTTTGTCGGATGAAGCAACAACGGGGTTATATGGAAGACGGCGAGGGGGTGGGGGGAAGGAGAGCGTCTTTATGCGAGACGCAGACACTTGTATCGGAAGAGGCGGGAGCTTTCTTCGACGGGAGGACGCTATTTGTCGTATCCAACCCCCGTTCCCGAAACATTTTTGTCCCCCCTCCACCCCGCGGGTAAATTGAATTCGCCTCGCGCGTCGACGTTGAATAGGTACAAGATCGTCTTTTGTCTCCTGTACTCGTGCGCGACCTTGCCGTGACCTAGCCTGTCTGCTGGATTGATCTTTGCGAGAAACCCTTCATGCACGGGATACCGAGGAATCGAAGTTCTTGCGCGATGCTTAGTGGTTTCGCGCGGTGAAGATGGAGCAATGTGATTTTAAAGGAATTGGGGACTCTGCGTGGCTTTGAGAGAGTACAGTCTGCATGTCTGGACTTTTTTAATGAAGTATTCGATGCAGGGTCTGTTTATACTTTGAGTGC
This sequence comes from Lasioglossum pauxillum, assembly GCA_933228785.1. Lineage (NCBI taxonomy): Eukaryota > Metazoa > Arthropoda > Insecta > Hymenoptera > Halictidae > Lasioglossum > Lasioglossum pauxillum. The sequence goes on from OW121702.1 coordinate 4,586,494, forward strand.
TAGCTATTGTATGATGGTTTGCCCAACCAGAACTACAACTGGCTCTTCGTTTAGGCTAAAGCCGCAACCAGAAGCGAGTTTTCCCGGGTGTGGCGAACGAGAATAGGGTATAAGGAAACAAACGCTTGGACACGTTTCAGCTGGGGCAATTTCCCGCGCTTCCGGTGCGGCGGAACGAGCGAGACGCCAGCCATCAGCTTGGTAACTCGATAAAAATGCAATAACTTCGCAGATTTAGCGGGAGCGACGCGTCAGGGTCGCAGTATCGAAGAAGAAGGTGGTCGGAACAGAGGCGAGGTTGTTATCTGGCGACCAGGAGAGAAAAGACGATATTCCTTTACTCGCGGCGGGAGATTCGTCCTCTTCCACGGCACGTACGCTCATTTCGCGTTTTTCTAGCAGCCGCGTTTTTCAAGATCGACGCCGTCCGTCGGGGCGGCGTAAATAAGAATGGCCCCGGTCTCGGGCGAACGTGACCGTTCGTCGCCTCGTTTCGAGACTCTGTCTTTTCCCATTTTGCGTCGGTGAACCTGCAACGAGCTCTGCTCCTCGGTCGAGGCTCATCGCTCCGAAAATATTAGCCTGCGTGCCGAATTTTAGAACCATCGTTCCCCTGAGGTAACGAAATGACTTTCCGAACGACCTAATACATCCGCGAACTCGTCGCGTATTAAAATGGCGCTGAAATTTAGTTCAGGATCTAATCGAATAATCCTGCTACTTACCGTGACGGTGCTATCGCGTTCGCTGGCGGATTCACTGTCTGCATCGGCCTCCTGAAATAGAACAAAGGAAATCAGGAATGATATACTGATCTCGAGCAGATGCAGAATTTTGTCATTCTTGGTATTCAGATCTCCCGAAAATTATATATGAACGATACAAGCATCGGTTGGGCCAAGTGTTTTAATTTTTCTTGGAGTTGGCAAAGACCACGGAGAAATAAACCAACAAAAACATTCTGTAAGCAGGAGCCAAGTTCTTATGGCCGTAAAAAGTTGTGAGATCAAACAAAATACGGCCAAGTTCGTTAGCTTAGCAATACCTCTTGCAATACTGAAAAAAGCGTTTGTAAAAATTAGTTTAAAAGAACGTATTTAATTTTTAAAGAGATGCATGAAGGGCTAAATTATTCAAATTTGGCCGCTACCTAACACCTTTTATGGCCATTAGTTTAGAAAGTAATGCATGATCGTTTTACTGCCTATTTATACCTTGTGACGTTGCAACGTTTGCAACGGAGCTTGGCTCCTTAATATTATAATAACTTTGTCCCGTTTAATGTTTATGGTGTTTTTTTTTTCTTTGTTAGTTGATTATTTTTTCTAATTGCAGGAGGTTTTCTTTTTCTTTGTATTCTTGGTTTTGGAATCTTAGGGTCCGGTATTTGTACTTCTTCGATGTGTGGCCGCTACTTTTTAAACTAATAGCCATAAAAGGTGTTAGGTAGCGGCCAAGTTTGAATAATTTAGCCCTTCATGCATCTCTTTAAAAATTAAATACGTTCTTTTAAACTAATTTTTACAAACGCTTTTTTCAGTATTGCAAGAGGTATTTCTAAGCTAACGAACTTGGCCGTATTTTGTTTGATCTCACAACTTTTTACGGCCATAAGAACTTGGCTCCTGTTTACAGAATGTTTTTGTTGGGATTTCATCACTTTTTGTTGAAATTTCATCAATTATCAAGTTTATGGTTATTATTACTCTTATCCCTGATTCATTAAATCCTAAACATTTTTTATCTTTAAGGTGGACATTAAGTAAATTAATAAATGCATGTTCGTTTTACTACCTATTTATACCTACTTGAAACTTTGTCCCGAAAAATCTAAACAACGCAACGTCGATCAAAGGAAAAAAATTCTTTTCTAATCTGCAAGACAAAATCCAAATTCAATGTATCGAAGAGTAACACCCTGCCAGCGACGCTCGGATCCGTTTTCCCCCTGCCGCTATAGACGATGCTCGGTGCAGTTTCTTTTGTTTACGTTAGAGCGATTGTTTTTTTCATCAGTATTTGTTGCGACTTCGAAGCTAATAAAACGTATACTTATGTAGGTACTTTGGGATTATCCCGTCGACCTCTCAAGAATTAGTTAGGGATAGGTGGCGGGGGGCGGAGAGGTCCGGCCGGCCCGGCCACGCATACGAAAATACAGTTTGGAGGAAATGGTCGAAGGAATAATCCCAAAGTACCCTTATGTATATGTTATGCTGCTATGTTCTATCCTACATACCTATTTCGTAATGTTTTTTTCAACCCTTTAATGTGTAAAATTTCGAACTTTGATAATTATTCCTTTGATTGTTTGTTATGGTGGACCTATGTACCAAATTTCAAGCTTGTAGGTCAATGAGAAGTACCCAAAAGGTTTTGATGATCTGTCAGTCAGTCAGTGATAAATTTTACGATTTTTGAGGTCCTACATCTCGGAACCTACTAATGTTGGAAGATTAATGTTTTGTCAATATTGAGACATGGTAGCATTTAACAAGTGTACGAAATTACATCTCTCCATCTGCCTCCAGTGCCGAGTTATAAGCCTCTAAAAAACGCCTAAGTTGTTTCGTGTAAAAGGTGGTAGTGCCAGAACTTGGCTGGTGCACTACCGTGCACCTAGATAATTTGCTGCACTTCTTCTGCATGCACTTTTACGTCCTCGTTAATTGCAACCCAGAAATAAACGACGCACTGCGCGCGTTCATAGAGCAATCCGAGACGCAAATCCACGGGGATGTATTTTCGGTGCAGACATGTGGGCAGATAATAAGACGAAGCTCTGCTTGCCATAAACGAATTTACGGTGTTTCGGGGAAGTCTAGGATTTCATTCAACCGCCACACTTTTCATCATCGCCATTCGTTTCCTTGTGTTTCATAAGTGCAGGAAGATCAGTCCAGTAACAAATGAACTTCAATTTTATGTAAATGTAAGTTGTCCAATATAGTTTCCCCAACAAGTATCAACCCGAAGTGGAATAATAAACACCCAACACCTTAAGTACCTCCTTAACCGCAAAATCGTTGATAATTTCATGAAAACGCTATTGATTTATAATTTTCTATTAACTCCCCGACTATGAATAATCGCAGGAGCCTCCATGATTAACCGTCGAGAAATAGTTGGCTCGAGTCGCCAACTTTCACGGCTGAAAATGGATTTAGAAGGAAGAATTTAGTTGTCGATGAATTAGCAGAATGTGTTTAGAACGAGATACTATTTAGAAAGTGTCTGTGTTTTTTCGCGATATCGCAATTTATTTCTCCCTTTATTGGGTCTGTAACGTTCGGAGGAACTTTCCCCCGCTCATTTTCGCCAGGCGATTGCAGAAACGCCGAACTTTTTCTTGTTAGATCGACGTTCGATTCGAGACGCAACACGCAGCAGCCGAAAATGAAAGTCCATCTAAAAATTGCTTCCACATCAGCGGGAGATGTTTAGCTTGTTCGAGTCGCGTAAACTGAGGAAGCAACGGTGTCTGGGAGACTCGGGTCTGCTGCTGGGAATCTGCTCTGCGATCGAAGGAAAGAAATTAATAACACTGTCCAACAAATTTCAACTTTTTTTATGTTCCCTACTTACTGTTGGGTCCTTCTTATAGAGTTTTTTGCGCTGATTCCGAATCTGTTTTTAATTTTTTTCCTATACGCACAGTTTTTGAGAAACATGGCTTTGAAAAAAAAACATATTTTTCAACTTTATACAAATATCGTAGTGTTATTATAAAAGATATTGAATTGTTCTTTATAGCAAAAGATTCTGTAGACTTTCCCGAATACAGCGATATCAAATATTAATACATTATGAATGTTTAAACATGTTTAAATAATCACTAAAGGCGGAGAGACACCACTTTTGCACCAATTTTTGAGGACACTTTTCAATTTATCTCAAAAAATAAGGGTCCAGCGGAAAATCGAACTATACCATGCAATAGAGCAGACTTTTATCTTGAGAAACCCCTCTTTGAAGTTTGAAACGTCAATGTTTTTTTCGAACCAGAAAGCAAAATATCTTCGCCCGACATGAGTTGCCACCAGTGGCACTCGGGACGAGATGCGGCGCAGCGACGGGATACGGAGCGGCGAACGACCGTTGTAATGGTGAGCGCCACTGGCGGCAACTCATGTCGGGCGAAGATATTTTGTTTTCTGGTTCGAAAAAAACGTCGATGTTTCAAACTTCAAAGCGGGGCTTCTCAACATAAAAGTGTGCTCTATCACATGGTATAGTTCGATTTTCCGCTGGACCCTTATTTTTTGAGATAAATTGAAAAATATCTTCAAAAATTGGTGCAAAAGTGGTGTCTCTCCACCTTTAGTGATTATTTAAACATGTTTAAACAATCATAATGTATTAATATTTGATATCGCTGTATTCGGGAAAGTCTACAGAATCTTTTGCTATAAAGAACAATTCAATATCTGTTATAATAACACTACGATATTTGTTTAAAGTTGAAAAATATGTTTTTTTTTCAAAGTCATGTTTCTCAAAAACTGTGCGTATAGGAAAAAAATTAAAAACAGATTTGGAATCAGCGCAAAAAACTCCATACGAAGGACCCAACAGTAATTAGGGAACAAATTTGGTGTTGGACAGTGTAATTTGTAGATGCCACTTTCACTCTTTCGCATCCCAAAGATCCAAATAAAATTCGTTCTACCGCGAATGCATTCGTCTCCCAATAAAAATGAATTTACCGACCCTTGAAAAAATTACCGCGATCGTATTGTTGCATCGCTGGTGCTGCATACAGTGCGCGCGAATTTCTAGCGGAGCTTTGTCTTTCGCGGACCGTTTCTCTTATGCAAATAATCGTCGGAGAGAAACGATCGTTCGATGTTGCGGTAGATCCGATTGCAGCCGGGAATTAATTGTTGCCGGGGGATTTATCTGATCATTGGCTCGATTCTCCGACCCGCGAAGGAGAAAATAGGCGTTTATATAGTAATTTATAAACGCGGGCGAGGTGAAAGCGTGCCTCTTCGTTGTTGTTGCAATTTGTCGGCTGACAAACGGCGGCGCGAAGATCCTATCGTTCCAACGTCCTTATTCTGTTTTTTCTTCTTTTTTTTTTGACGCTCGTAGTAACGTGGGTGGAAGAAACAGGCGAGTCAACGGAGAGATGTGCCGTTTAATCGGGGCCGAGCAGAAATCGCGATTCGAATAGTATAACGTAATAAATTGCAACCGGAGTTCTGCCGGATGGGAGAAGTCGGATTAATTTTCGTCGAGGAGCCCGGCCAGCTTTCTGCGAAACGATGGAAACAATAAATCAACCTTATCGAATACCTCTCCGGTACAAGCGAAAGAAAACATCCCGAGCGCCGACGTCTACTTCGGTTCCACCGGTCTTCAATAATGTTTTCTTCAACAATGTAATTGCTGAACTTGTCCCGGAAGAAAGTTCTACCACGGCGGGCCATTAGGGCCGTGCTGCTTTCGCAACGCAACCATTCGAAATTCATCGGGAACCGGTGAAGCAATTCATTACGACCATTATAAATTCTTCGGGAAGTATTGGCGACGCTATTTTTATTTTGCATCAAGATCCGCCGTCTATTTAGAAGAATCGCAGGAGTACACTCGATATCAATCAATTCCATGGCAATAAATGCACGAGCGAATGAATATATTCAACGATATCCCGTAAAAGTGAGCTGAATAAAAAATCACGAACGTCTTTTCCGAGCGTCAGTCGATAAAATCATCTAGCGAGCGCGTTAAAAATGCAACCTCGTTAAAAATCGCTTTCCTCACATTTTTATGAAGTAGGGGATGAGGCGCAATCTGTAACGTTCATTTCTGGGGGAAGAGGGGGCGAGGAACGTGACAAAGGAAACGCGATCGTGTCAAGGATAGAGCATTCGAGGATCGTCGATCCGAATAATGGGAAGTGCAAGCCGCGGCTCTGGCAAACGCGACCGAAGACTCTCTCTCCGTTTCTCTCTAGCTTCTGTCTCTCTCAGTTTGGCCATCTGCGGAAATCACTGCGGTCGTTGTCTCGGCGGGCCGGCGCGTTCTCTTTGCTCGTGGCTGCACGTTCAAATTCGACCGCCCCCGGCTGCTGCGGTTCATTCATCATCCCGCGCAACGGAATCCACATAACTGGAACACCTTTCATCCATCACGTCTACGGCGGCCTCCGAGCAGCCAGACGGCTTCATACGATTATCCTGATCCATGGGCCTCGATCTTTATTTCGACGAAGCCTGCCGCTCGCGCTCTTTCTCTCTCTAGACGCAGTTATTAACTCTCATCCGTCCCTCATTCCACGAACTGAACCTGTCCTTCGGCGTCAAATTGACACAGTGGTAAAAGATCGATGACACAACAAGACAAACAGATATTTTTCGATGTTTTCTTTAGTGAAATCTAATGAAAATCTGCACAGCTTGACATCCTTAAAGAACGACTCCAACAGCGACGGAGCTCTTGAACAGATAAATTTTCCTTCCTGTCAACGCGCTTAATCCAAAGGCGATTAAACGCGTTGCATAACGAAGACACGCAATCGGTCATACATTTCTCACTGGAACGTCATCCGCACACGTCATCTAATTACAAAGCATGCGAGGAAACCGAACCGTAACAACGAGAAAAACATGATTAGACGCATCGATCCACTACCAATTAGAAGCAAAGATATTCGAGATGAAAGTTCTCCGTGTTGCGATAACTCGATCGATCTCGAAATCCTTCCCTTGCGAGAAATGATTAATTCCCTGCGAACCATTTACACTGAAATTAAATGTGCGTGTACACGCCAGAAACCCCGAATAGGTTAAATCCTCGTCGCACGAGTCCACAAAAGAGTAAGAAATCGCATCGATCACGGAACCCTCGGATCAACTCGTGCACCTTAAATTGCGTTTCGCGATCGTCGACCAATCCCCTGATCCCTCGAATAGCACACAGCCAAACGACAACAACTTCGCCGTCCTCGTTCGTCAAATGATGCACGACAGGGAAACGGTGTGTCCCTCTTTTCACAACCTCGCTCAAGCCAATGTTGTGTTGTGTAGCCGTACGGCTTCCCTGTTATTGCCGGAAATTCGGAGTCGGCTTGACCGATCGCCGGGGACTCACGAGACTTAGCATAGCTGAGGTGTGTGCTACAGACTGCGGCCCCCGCTAAGGTTTCACTATTATTGGCTAACCGATAGGTTACCGTGTCAATCTGTCTAGACTGACACGTGTCGCGTGATCGATAACCAGCCCTCGAAGCACCGGCCTGCTCTCGATCGACTTCTTCGTGCCCCGGGGAAAAAACATCGCGCTGCGGGCTACACCGGAGGATTTAGCGGGTCGGAATCAGTATAAGTCGCCTTTTTTACGCGCTTAACCCTTACAGGATCGTATCGCAGCATTGTACTCACTCTGGAGAATATTTCAAAATGTTTTCCACCAGATCAGATCATTGGATGGTCCTCTTATTAGACATTCAAGGTGGCTAGGAAAAATATCGGATCACCAAATATGAAAATCATTAAGCATTCTGCAAACACTGAGAACTCAACCCTGGTTCACATACATATTCTACACGTATGGTGGTGTCCAGGGTGTCCATTTTATCTGAAGACATTGAAATATCTCGAGAATTACGCATCGGATCAAACAAGTTAGTAATGAAAGTTGTTCGTCGCGAAGGGGGACATCCAATGATACCAAACTCGACGACTCGGAAGATAAAAAACTTAAATGGAAACCCCCATTTTTCATTGCAGATTTGGATTCTCCAGAAAAAAATACACAAATTTCATCTAGGAGTTTTTGCATTTTGGTTCACAGATGGCGCTGTAATGGACAAAAATCAAAATGGAAAAAGTCGTAGAAAATTGGGCATATCTCGAGAAATACACATCAGATCAGAAAAATAAAAGTAGACGTATTTGATATTTTTAAGAATGCTATTCAATAACACCATAATTGACCCCCCACCCCCACTTCCTGAGGATTGATAAACAAACCAATGAATTTTTCCAACTGCTTTCGATTGCAGCGACATCTGTGAAAGAAATTACACCAGTAATATCAAATCAATGGAGAACCAAGATTTGCTATAAAAAAGGGTTTCCCATTGAAGACTTTGAAATAGTTCCCTCTCCCACACTCAGGAAGTGGGGGTATACATGATTTCATAGCATTAAATACAGCCTCGAATTAACCTGAATTAATTAAAAACACGAACCATGTAAGATACGGTGTTTACATCAATTTCTAAATTTGCATTAATTCAATGAATTTATTCACTCCACCAGACAATTTCGAGACGAGATCGAGCTCAGGCTTTCACTTCAGCGCATCCACGTTATTTTTGGAATATTTTTCGACCGTCGATACCGACGTAAACGCTGACTCCCCGGACATTTTGTGTGCCTATAATATTTGGCCGATAGCTGCGAGCCTGAAAAATGTTTAACTGTATGAATAGCCCGCCATTCGGTATTATCGTTATCTCGCGCCGTGATTGTCGTTTAAATATTTTTCAATCTTCGTCCTGCGACACGACTGTCCTATCTACGCCGCGATAAATGTTTCGGGTTTATCACCGTAGAACGTTTTCTCCGGCGTACTCTCTCCTCGACTCCCATAACCGTCAAAAGCGAGTAAATCCTCTCGGCAATTACTCTCGCGGAGGGCAGATCGATTAAAAGCCGCCACGGAGACGAAACGCGTGTCGTTAAACAGACCCCTAACTACATATATGTATAATTTTTTAGCTCCCATCAACGCTCACTCCATCACTTAGAGGATACAAATGAAATTCTTTTTATTGGACACTCGGTAATGAGGCACTTCGACAAATCGTTATGGGTTAATAAGTCTGCAGTTCATTTGGGGCCTGTTTATTCCCGGCGATAACGCCGTAAATGTTGCGATCGGGATAGCGGTCAACCACTATATTTAAGTTGAGAGATCATTCATTCATTCTTTACAGTTCTGTCAATTTTTGTCGGCAACTTGTTTTAACACATTCCGTGCCAAGCCGTTTTCGCTCGGCAATTAAACAAACTTATATGTGTTTTGTTCTCCACTGCATTTTTTGTAAAGCCTCCTTCCTTTGGTGAAAATACAGGGTGAGTCCGAAGAAACAGAACACAAATATCTCCGTTACTTTTCGTTGTACAAACAAACTTCTTAGGACAAAGTTACACTGTTTGAAGGGCCACATGTAACGGTGTAAGAGAAAAAATTTTCAAGGTCATTTTTTTACAAGATATCGAGGTCATTGATATTTTTTTAAATGGCATGAGGAATTTTTTAATACATCAATCGATGCAGCTGAACATTCGTTATAAAAAAGTACTAACCTATGTATGTCGAAAAGTTAGTAGTGCACGAGATATTTCAATTTAAATAACTCTAAAACACCATTACTGTCGTACTAAGACGTTAGCGTTTACATGCTAGTGTAAACTGAACAGTTGAAATTGAAGAATTGACGTTGAAAATGAAATTGAACATTTGAAATTAACGAATTAAAATTGAAAAAATTAAGTTGAAATTGAAAAATTGAAATTGAAGAGTTGATGTTGAAGTTAAAGGGTTGATATTGAAATCGACGTTGAAATTGAAATATTGAAATTGAAGAGTAGAAATTAACACAACGAAGTTTAAATTGAAGTTGAAGGGTTGATATTGAAATTGAAGTTGAAATTGAAAAATTGACGTTGAAAATGAAATTGATGATTTGAAATTAACGAATTAAAATTGGAGTTGAAATTGAAAAATTGAAATTGAAGAGTTGATGTTCAAGTTAAACGGTTGATATTGAAATTGACGTTGAAATTGAAAAATTGTAATTGAAGAGTAGAAATTAACAAAATGAAGTTTAAATTGCAGTTGAAAGGTTGATATTGAAATTGAAGTTGAAATTGAAAAATTGACGTTGAAAATGAAATTGAAGATTTGAAATTAACGAATTAAAATTGGAGTTGAAATTGAAAAATTGAAATTGAAGAGTTGATGTTCAAGTTAAACGGTTGATATTGAAATTGACGTTGAAATTGAAAAATTGAAATTGAAGAGTAGAAATTAACAAAATGAAGTTTAAATTGCAGTTGAAAGGTTGATATTGAAATTGAAGTTGAAATTGAAAAATTGACGTTGAAAATGAAATTGAAGATTTGAAATTAACGAATTAAAATTGGAGTTGAAATTGAAAAATTGAAATTGAAGAGTTGATGTTCAAGTTAAACGGTTGATATTGAAATTGACGTTGAAATTGAAAAATTGAAATTGAAGAGTAGAAATTAACAAAATGAAGTTTAAATTGAAGTTGAAGGGTTGATATTGAAATTGAAGTTGAAATTGAAAAATTGACGTTGAAAATGAAATTGATGATTTGAAATTAACGAATTAAAATTGGAGTTGAAATTGAAAAATTGAAATTGAAGAGTTGATGTTGAAGTTAAAGGGTTGATATTGAAATTGACGTTGAAATTGAAAAATTGAAATTGAAGAGTAGAAATTAACAAAATGAAGTTTAAATTGAAGTTGAAGGGTTGATATTGAAATTGAAGTTGAAATTGAAGTTGAAATTGAAAAATTGACGTTGTAATTGAAGAGTTGAGATTAACGAAGTGAAATTGAAAAATTGACATTGAAATTGAAATTGATGTTAGCGTTTACTTACTTGTGTAACGTCTTAGTAAGACAGTAATGGTGTTTTAGAGTTATTTAAATTGAAATATCTCCTGAACTACTAACTTTTCGACATACATAGGTTACTACTTTTTTATAACGAATGTTCAGCTGCATCGATTGATGTATTAAAAAATACCTCATTCCATTTAAAAAAATATCGATGACCTTGATGTCTCATAAAAAATGACCTCGAAAATTTTTTCCCTTATACCGTTATATGTGGCCCTTCAAACAGTGTAACTTTGTCCTAAGAAGTTTTTTTGTACAACGAAAAGAACATATTCGGTAAATATGTCACAATGTTCCACCAGTAGTTTAACGTGTACCCAGTCCACGATTAATTATCTCCACTGTTCTGAACTTTTAAAGAATCAGAAAAAACTTTGGAGTGCGTATGGAAGTCCCTAGTTGAGTATATTATATCCTTGAACAAACCCGTGTTCCCGAAACAATTTCCAAAGACCGTGGAGCCTCGTCGAGGTCGTGAACTCAGGGTCGTTGTAACCCGCGGCGCGACTCGCCGCGTCGCGCACATTGTTCGAGCCACGGCTGACGTAATTCATAAATATTCGCCGACAATTGGCCTCCTCCGGACTCTCTGGTGTGCTCCCCTCCGGGCCCGGTCCCGGTGTGTCCCGGTGTCCGGGAAGCGCTTAAGAGATTAAACCGGACGGTTCAAAGTTCTTGTCTCCCGTGTAAACACTTTAATGGCGGCCGAGGAGAACGGGCTGTGCACCTGTTGCGCACACCCAACGTCCGCCTCGCCGTCCCGTAAAATATTTCGAGCTCACCGGGGTTATCCTTCCACCGACGCCGACGTCGACGTCGAGGAAACTTCGCTTTTTGCCCCCTGTGTCCCCTCCTCGCTCCCTCCACGAGCCATTAATAAAATTCGCGAGCACGTGTCCCGCCTGGTTTCACTTTGGCGAATCGACCCGTGCTTCATGGACCTCGACGTTGAATTAGCTGTCCCGCAAATTTCAGGATCTACCACTTTTTCATGGGCCAACTAGCGACAAGCTTCAATTATGGTACGGCCAGTCCTCGACTTACCCGGTTAATTCGTTCCAGCGCTTTCCGCGTGAAGGTCGAATAGTGCCTGAACGCCATCACTGAAAGGTTGTTAATACGATCTGCTTTGCACATGCTGTACAGTGTAAAAGGTGTATAAAAAGTAATAAACAATTTTGCGGCAAGTTTCTACGACAAATCACCATTACTTTTTGTACACCTTGTACGTATGTACTCATTTAAAGAAGCAAATTCAAATCAACTATGCTCATGGAAAATTTCTCGCTGATAAATAGCTGAATGCCTACGCAGTATACAAGCAAACACTTATCTTCTCCCGTTCTGGCAACCGAGAAACGAATTTCACAGTTCGGAATTGCTTTTCAGATTCGCTTCTAAGAATCCGCGTATCTATGGCCTCACTTTGCCACATCGTTCTTAATAAAGAATAGATTATTTAAAATTCCGTAGCCGCTGCTGTGTCTCCCAGGTTTCTATCGAGCGAAATAATCCCCAGTAAAAGTAGCGCGCCGATTCCAGAGTTGTTTAATTAGAGGATGCAAATGACTGCCTAATTTGCATCAGAAGTAGCCGGGCGAGAGATCAGGCCGGAACGAGGACGATTTGTCCGCGGAGCTGGGATTTACGGTATCCTGGAACTCATTGATCGGAAATACCGGAGAACAGTGGTCGTCAGTGAATCGACGATTGGGAACCGGTTTCGTAGCCGGATGATTTATAGTTTCGAAATAATCGTTAGATCTGTGTGCCCCGACAGTCGCCCTCTTCTTCGGACACCGTAAAGATCGATCCTCGATCGTGTAGACACTGTAGACTCTGTGTAGACTACACTGACACGATACATTTCGGTGGTAACAACGCAATTATCACTAGAAACTCAGCCATTCAACGGTCACCACTCGACAGAGGAGCCTAATCGCCCACGAATCTCTATCCCCTTCTCCAGTCTCGATGACTGGTCGATTTGTCAAAGCCGAATTATAAAATCTCAGGTGTTACACCTGTTCAATCGTCCCCGCTATGATTCAGAATGTTGGAATGTTTCCTCCTCGAAATTCCTCCCGGAGTTTCAAAGTACCATCGAACCCTCCAAGGTTAATTAATTTTACTTTTTAATTGGACGTGTGGCGATAGATGAAGTGTTTACAACTGACAAAGTGTTTATATTTCGTATTTATGTTCGTGCCGTAGCTAAAGTGTTTGTTTTTAACAGATTGCTAATGAACCAGGATTACACACGCAGCGGTTCGTAAAAATCATCGTTAGGGATCTCATGCGAGACAATCATTTTCGTAAGTAATTGCAACGGGGGAGAACAGGAGTCGAATAAAAATTGTCGTTACACAGAGGTACCAGGTTTTAATAATGTATTATACATCATTGTATGCTGTATAAATTATACAAATGCATTATACATCGTGTATAACGTAATTTAAGCAATTCTCTGTTGGTGGCCCAAGAATTTTATCTTAATTGGGCGAGCTTGTTAAAAAGAGTCGATAAATTGGGGAACCCTGTATAAAAATAAAAGTATTGATTTGATTTTTCGATGAAAAACGAGCTTTAAAATAAATTTAAGAGTCTTGGAAGCTGACCTCGTCTTTCATATTAGGTTTCGCATCAAGCGATTCGTTTAATGCAGAATTTCTTTGGAACAAAATGTATAAATTTTTATATCCGTAAGTTTTGTAGTTGGAATAGCTGGGAGCAGTGGAGGGTTACGTCCCGTTTAATTGCGGATTTAATTGAATTGGAAGCGTTTTTTGCGTCCACACAGTGGCTAATGAAATACGTAATTATTCCAAAGCAAGATGCCGATGATAAATGCGCGGTTATTGTTGCGTCATTCGGGCATTGTTGCCGAAACAAAAAGATCGGGCCACAATGGGCCGAGGAAGCCCAGAAGCGTTACAAATTCCGGCCCCGGTGAATTTACAGCCGTTCCGACTGGCAGCCAGGCGGTTTTTTTTCGAAAATCATCGTAAATTAGTGCTCGATTATCGCACAGGAAAAAGTGACGCGTAATTACATCCATAAATAAGCGGCGAATTATCGAGCGGCTTGTTTTGTATAATTCACGCATTTGCAATTCCGCGAGCGGACAGAAATATTTCCAAATTCTTTCCTCGATTCTATCTCTCGTTCTCCGTCTTTCCCTCACGATATGCTTCGGGTGCCGTTCTTTAAATAACCTGTGAATATTGAGCATCGAAGATTTCGTCGAACAGATAACGATGGAATTCATGATTCGTTTACCGAAGGCGAACGGTCTCTTTCCAACAAAGTTTCACTTTTCCTTGTAAAGCGCCTTGCTCGCCGGCGAATTATCGTACGGGAATTGTTTCGCAATCGCGCGGCGCTCGTATTCCCGATGAATATCAATACTCATTGCTTTTTTTCAGTCACCTTGTCATTGTTCGGAAGTGTGTTGTCTCGAGTACTCCGCTAAAAAGGTTGCTGCAAATTCCAGGCGAGCTTCCCGAGAATTAGAGCAAGGTGACGCGTGATGGATTTTCGTGGCGTTCCCTTCGACTTTCATTCATTCTTTGTAATCGAAAAATTTTTATCAAGTCCCCTATATTTTCTTTCTTATTTGAATTCTTTGAATCTTTGAATTTCATTGCTTGTAGAAGTTCGACCGAATAAACAAAAGTAGAGCATTAAATGATCGACTACATTTACCAAACGAAAGTTCCATCACCTAATCGATAACGCGTGATTGCGGCGCGATAGTGAAAGTTTTCAGGGTTGATTCAGCAAAGTTTATAATCGGGTGCGACTGCATTGTTTCGAGTGCATCGCGATGCATTGCTGGCTTGGTTCGGTTCGCACTCGGACACGGATCCGCGGATCGAAGTTAATATTATCGAACGGCCGCCCGAGTGGTATTAACATTCCAACGCGGCAATTATCGCGAGAAATTGTTCGAGAAATTAATTTCGCTGTGGCCGGCCACGGTTCGGGGCCCGCGAACGATAACGCATCAGCTAGTAGAACAACAAACCGTGTTATCGCCGCGAGATATCACCGGTCACGATCGTCACGGAAAGTGACGTGGCGAATCGAGCCGATAAGATCTATTGTTCGACGATCAACGGGCACACTTTGCTCGACCCTCGAACGCAAAACCTGTAAAACGGGAGATTAAAGTGTTTTGATCGGCCAACGACGCACAAACAGTTCGTTAGGCGACTCTCGCGTAGTCCGAGTTCTACAGGATCGTTTCAAACGTTCATCGCGCTCCGCGCGATGATGTTTCTTCGAAATGATGCTTGTTTTATTATTTGGGGATATCCGAGCAAGTCAAAGAAAAAGGAAGACAATCAACTGTTTGAGTGAATGCAAGGTTTGTGATGAATTCCTATTTTTAAGTCAAGGATAACGTGCATCCTCGTATTTAGCGAGGAGGAAATCCTTGGGCGACCCGATTCCTTGACAATCCTCTGAAGCTGTGTCTCGATCACAGCGATATCCTCTGGTCCGACCTGATTCGAATGTTACAGACGTTTGATATTGCTCCGGTTCGACGCAAGAAAGAATTACTGCGAAGGCTGAAGTATGGTCACGGTGACGATCGCAGAGGGTGGAACGGGACCAAGGTCCAACAGCAGGCAACATCTGCGCCCTACATCCGCATTGCAATCCAATATTAGCGATAGAGGGTCTAGGATAGCGAGATCACTTCGCTGGGTGCATGTTAATACAGCGTGAAATAAATTGTAGTCGCTCCATTTACTTCTGAGAACTAGAAATTCGATGCAAATCCTCTGAATTGCGCCCAATGAAGTTAACCTAATACCCGATGTGTTCTGCTTTCGTTAACTTCATTCTGATCTTTATATCTTTTTCATTTTCTACAATTTTTTCTATTACTTGCTGCTAGCTTCTACAGAATGCTAATTCCGAGATAATTGAACTTTGCATACCCGCTGAAATGTTTAAGAAATCGTAAGCCAGCGGAATTATTCAGTGTTTTGTTCCAACGAGTGCGCAAGTGTCTCGTCGGAGAGCTCGTCGGAATATGTACATTGTTTTCGTCGATATGAACGTAAGACGTAAGAAAACAAACGTCATCACCTGACGTCTGCGCACGGCAGAAGACCGAAAAGCCTTGTAAACAATGAGACTATTTTTCCTTGGAGGAAAGAACCGACCAGAAGCCACTTCCTCCAGTCGAACGTCAATTGACCG
Organism: Lasioglossum pauxillum; assembly: GCA_933228785.1. NCBI lineage: Eukaryota > Metazoa > Arthropoda > Insecta > Hymenoptera > Halictidae > Lasioglossum > Lasioglossum pauxillum. Next base: position 4,602,373 of record OW121702.1, read on the forward strand.
ACTGACGCGCGGAGCGTATGAATATTGATGGCCGAATTTAATTCACGAATTCAATTAATAACAACTGACGTCCAGGCCCGCGCGTCGTCGACGATCAAAATAATTTTTGAGTTGACGCTCCCCGGGGGACGCGTCAGTGTCACCACGTGGGGGAGGAGGATTGTGACGCACCGACGACGGGCGTCAATGGATTTCAATAATTAACCACCTAGCTGGCTGATTCCCCGACCGACAAACATACAAATCGGCACCTAAGTAATAACAACACCGCTTTAGCGTTGCGCGTGTCATCATTAGACTGCAGATTTTCAGTAAATTAGAGCTCCGAACTTTGGAATATTCGTGTTAAAATTCTTATAATAACGTGGAGGTGATAGGTAAACGCCACGTGCTGAACTTTACAACTTTATATTTTGGTGATGTACATTTATACATTTAAATGTATCTAACCAGCTGTATTTAACTGTATCTTACCAGCTTTTATAACAAAAATACTTTCAATTAAAAATATACATCGAGCGTCTGATCGTAAGGGAGTTGTTTTAAATCGAACGACGACAATTTCATTTGCAACGGCTCGTGCGCGCCAACTGTCTATTGGCTGACTGTGCCAACTCGCGTCTAGGTCGCGCTCTGATTGGTCCGTGTTTTTCGTTACTAACTCCTAAACAAAGCCGCTGATAACATTTTTGCGATGGAAAATGTCGCTTGAAATGGTCTCAGGAGCCACCCCTTTCGGGAAGTTCACGAATTTTGGGACACCCTGTATATTAATGTGGGACGGAAGAACGCGAGCAAAGTGGGCGTGTATCTGCATCCCCGGTGTGTCTATTTACATAATTATGGGCTTGCACAATTTTCTTATCGTAAGTCGATTTTTCAAGGCATTCAGACCGGTCGCACCGTGCGACACTTAAATCGGGATTCGGGAGAAAAATCATAAAATGCATATTATTTCTATATCCAATCACACACAGCGACGATTGGATCAAAATCGAACAACAATAAGTTCGAATTTTATCCACAGCATTACCAGGCTATGGATCGGCTAGATTATTTTATAATGAACGCCGCGCTGCGAGCACAGTCAGGCCTGTACCTCTGGAGATCGGTCCCCGGGAATTGGGCAGAAAAGGGAAATTGTTTACTCGACTTTCTATTAAACGACGCCCGTCTTGCCCGCGCCTGTCGATAACCTTTCCTCTGGGAAATTAGAGTGACGCTGCGCTCTAGACTTCCAATGTTTCTGTCTTGCTTCGTCTGTGCTTTGCTACTTGAACCGGAGGGATTCCGAACAACGGGACCCTCGGTAAACTGGAAATTCCGATTTTTATGGAGCACCGTGGATTTCTACCGTCCCTGCTCTACCAAGTTTTCAGAATAATTGCTTCGTTCCTGAATTAGAAAAATTCACAATTCATTGGTCACCAATTCTTTGGGAACGGCCAGAAAAATGATTAACAATGTCCCTAAACCGAAAACTGCGATTTTTATGGAACCATGAAATAGATTTGTCGGCGCCCTCCGGTGGAGTGTCAGGTAATTTTTAAGGAGGTCACTTTTATGGCTACTATCTTTTGGTCTCTGCTGGATAAAACGCCCTTAAACCCGGCTACCTGGGTGCTGGAAAACTCAATGTAATGGCGAAGATTCTTTACTTATTTTTGTGGCGGAGCCCTTTGGTTTTATTGCCCTATAAAATACCGGGACATGCATTTTTTCTTATTTTTCTCGAAAGGACGAAGGGATGGACCAGAATCGTTCGTGAATTTACAGTTCGCATACACGACTCTCCATTCTTTCTTGAAGTAATCTACGTCGGAAAAGAAAGGCCCTAGGGGTGTAAGCATAGTGAATTTGCCCTTGAAAGATGTCGGCACGATACTGAGAGGATTTTTAGGTACTAATGAGATAATAAGATCCTGAAAGTTTCAGATCTCTAACCCATTTGGTTTTTGAGAAAAAGCAATATATGTAAAAATCAGAAAAAATGAAAATTCTCTGAAACGCGTGAATCGATTTATTTGAATTTTGGATATGTTTTGGGGGTTGATGGTAGCTTCTAGGAAAAAAATTATGAGCTATATCGGTTGATAAAAACCTCGAAAAAAATGACGCTTTTGTTTTAATTTTGATTTTTAACTATGATACGATCCTGGCACAATTATGAAACCATTTTTTTCGAATTCCTCATCCATTTTTCTATGGATTTATGAGCTTTTAAGATTTTTAAAAAAAGTACGCCATATTGCAAAAAAATAAAAACCATTTTTTATGCAAATATTCACTTTATTTATGTATTTTATGCCTAAATCTTTATTTTTGTCGTTCATATATATCTTTTAACCTCATTTCAAATAGTCATTTCTAAATCAAAAATTAAATTTTAAAATGTCAATGAATATTAACTAAAATATTTTAAACATTGTGCGCTTATAACATAAGAAACAGATTTTAGTTGCTAAATTATAAATAAATAACAACAAATGTTTGAAAGGTATATTTGGAAGAAAAAGTTTATGATCATATTTTATCAGTCTTCATCACTATCATCTTCGATCACCGGCGCAACATTGTCTCTATTAAATAATTCGCTTAGTGTTTCAGCAGGCCTCAGAATTTTTGTCAAATATCTTCCGTGTGACAAGTAATAAATAGTAGCAGCAACGTGAGAGCAACATCCAATTGTTCTAAGACCATTTGCACACTCACAACTATGCCTCAATATGCTTTTGGGACCAATAGCGTTTTTTTTATACTCAATAAAACATCTATAAACCTTCTTATTGATATGACGGGATTGAACTTGAGCTTTGAGTATGTTTGACTGGTCTTTTACATATTGAATAGTAAGATTACCTGTTTCATCAAGCATTTCTGCTAAATACGACACAGCCTGCTTCAATTGATAAGAACCGGTGAAAAAGATTCGCAGATCTTTTTCCGTCATTTCTGGAAAGTCTTCTAGAGATTCAGATGAAATAGTTTGAAACTGCAATTTTTTACGTTGCCAGCCATTTTGTTGAACTTCATTAGCTAACGTATTTTCTACACTATTTTGTGATTTCATTGTTTCGACGACTTCATCCAAAAACTCTGAGTCGGAAGTAAGACGCTTACTTAAATTAATTATTGTTAAAAGTAGAGAAATGACTATTTGAAATGAGGTTAAAAGATATATATGAACGACAAAAATAAAGATTTAGGCATAAAATACATAAATAAAGTGAATATTTGCATAAAAAATGGTTTTTATTTTTTTGCAATATGGCGTACTTTTTTTAAAAATCTTAAAAGCTCATAAATCCATAGAAAAATAGATGAGGAATTCGAAAAAAATGGTTTCATAATTGTGCCAGGATCGTATCATAGTTAAAAATCAAAATTAAAACAAAAGCGTCATTTTTTTCGAGGTTTTTATCAACCGATATAGCTCATAATTTTTTTCCTAGAAGCTACCATCAACCCCCAAAACATATCCAAAATTCAAATAAATCGATTCACGCGTTACAGAGAATTTTCATTTTTTCTGATTTTTACATATATTGCTTTTTCTCAAAAACCAAATGGGTTAGAGATCTGAAACTTTCAGGATCTTATTATCTCATTAGTACCTAAAAATCCTCTCAGTATCGTGCCGACATCTTTCAAGGGCAAATTCACTATGCTTACACCCCTAGGGCCTTTGTCAGAAATTTATTTATATTCCTCAGTCTCGACTCCTAACACAGACTTTATCATTTCGACGCAGAAGTTCATTGAATCCGACTGTATCTCGGAATGGCGTCACCCAATATCAATATCGAGAATATCGACGCGGACTGCGATCGATAATGAGCCTCGACGAGTCTCCATTCCATCGGTATTACGTCGCAGACTTCTATTGACAGGGAGACTCATTTGGCAACGTCTCGCGATCTATTGAACCATCGTGAAAATTTATTTACTTACCCCGGAGCCTTTGTTACACAGTCGAATTCGGTAAATACAAACGCTGAGGAAGAAAACGAGAGGATATCACTGGGAATATTATTAAACATTCTCCGAGTCCGCCGAGAAGAGCAGCTTGACTGGATCATTTTAATTAGTTGAGATTTATCCTAAAATAAAAGCATCACCATTCGAGACTGAATTTTTCCGCTGATTTCAAATCAAACATTTCGATTATTATTGTTAATTAATAACATATTATTACTGTATTATTAATTATATAGCTTTCCAGTTTTAAAGAATGAGAGAAAGAATTGGTATCTTTTCACGACGCAGAAGAAACTCCTCTCCAGATGCTTAGGGGGAAAAAGAGTTTGACGAAGAAACGGAAATTGTTCGCGAAACCAGCCGACAGAACCACGAAAGAGCTTCTGGTTTTACAGCTGTTTGTGGATTTTCCGCGCGTGCTAACGAGCTGCGAACCCGAGCCGGAAATAAACGAGTCGAATCGCCGAACGGCTCCCCGTGTCGGTCCTCGAGAAGCCGCGGAGGAACACCACCCTGTAAAAACAATTCCGGACATTTATGGCGTCTATTTTTCCGGAAACGTGTCGAACACCGAGTCGAACGGCTCCGTGCGAGCGCCTTCTGAGCGTGTTTACCTGGCAGATTGAAACATCAACCGAGGCCCCAAGTTCAAACGAAGCCAAACGTTTGAGCGGTGATTTCGAAACGTGGGAAACTTCAGTTTCGCCAGCTCGGACCAAGATAACCACCGAGCAATCCATTCGCAATTTCTGACGAAACTGAGAACAGCGAATCGTTCGATATCTTTCGAGACTGTCAATTTATTTGTTCAACGATGGAGTTTCTCGTTTGGCGATTATTAGTGGAGTTGTTTTGAAGCTTTTCGATTCTTCAATTATGTTTGCGGCAGCTGGATAGAGCGTCAAAGCAGCATTTGAATCTTCCTCGAGCAGCGGAAAATCAAATTACGGCAATTTCTCGAAGGTCAAACGGGTTGAAAGCAGCTTTGCGAACGCAGCGGAGAGCACTTGCAAGGAATTATGCTGCACGCTTATGTTCGCTCGGATTGAAGTTACTATTTCGCGATCGTTAACGACGAAATTGCAGTTGTCCTCGGGTAAATGATACATTGTACCGGGAGTTTTTGTTCTATACCTCGCTCTCTAGATTGGTTGGTTAGAACACGATATTCGGTCCCCGATAATTATGCGCCTACTTGCGCCATGCTGCGGATACAGTAGTCACGCCCGGCACGCTACTACTTGTTGCGATTACGGGCCGACGGAATTCCAGTTTAATGTTATGTAACAAGCGTCAATCAGTTCTGCTTTTCTGGATTTCATTATGCAGGAATGTTGGACGGCAGAAGCATGGCCAACATCGAGCGAACGCGAATGCGAAACGGCGAATACGTTTGCATAGATTATCGCCGGGGAATTCGATGCCAATTAATTCGTTAAAATCATTCCAGAAATAATAACACGGCATGGAAGCTTAATCAGCGGAACTCTGCCCGGGAAATTCTGCCGTGTAACGGGAGCGTGGAACGCCAAGCCGGCAGGCCTCTTCTTCAGGAGAAGATGTTGTATCCTTCCGTCGCGTCGTTACTCGTTGCCCGGCAATTACCGTGTAATTTCATGTATCGAACGCACGGATATAGTTGATCCGGACGCGGACCCCTGATTCGGATCTAGTAGATGACGACGAGAAATTCCGTCGTGGCATCTGCCGTGACCAGACTGCCGCTAAATCAACAAGTCCGACGAGATTAGGGTTGTCGATTGTCGAAGACAAATAGATATTTCAAAGTTTCAATATCTGAATGTTTAGAAATTAGAGAATTTTCAGATTCGAATTGTTAAAAAAAGGCAACAGTGATTTTACGCAGGCCTGTCGTTTTGTAGGTTGGGACAGTGGCCAATCATCGCACAGTGGGACGAATGGCCATTTTAGGTGGAAAAAAGTCATGTCAGAAAATAGATATAACATTCATACAAACTTATTTGGGAATGTTCACTGACCCTAATTATACCCATAATAATTCATTTAACAGCGATATAAGCATAGAAATCAATACGTGAAAACTTCGAACCGTAATCCGGCGAAATCGTACGTTTATATTCGTTACAAAGAAAATTGTTTCAGAGCAATAAATAAGAATCTTTAAGCTTCTATGCACGATTTTCTATATTAATATAAATAAATGTTTACATGAATGTTCACAAAGTTCGTTAGTAAAGTCCTTTACAATAATTTTTAGACATTGTTTAAGTACCAGTTTTCTACGTCATTTAGTTGACTTTAATAGAGCAGAACTAGCAGGCGCGGGCGAAAGCGGTCTTGAAACTTTTTTTGTTTATAAATTCAAACTATACTAGAGAGACAACAATTCTTTAATTTATACTAGAGAGATTCTGACAAAAAAAACCTGCGGAATGCTGCGGATCCGCCTGCTACAATTTTTTTAATTTCTGTATCACCGTGCGTACGGTGCATACGGTGCACCTTAGTAGTGGACAGAATGGGCATGCTAGGCGAGAAAAAGTCATATAAACACTTATTTATTTCTTCTAAGAGTCACAGAATTCATTTATTGCCTTCAGAAACGTGAAACTGAAAGTATCACTTCGTTAGACTGCAGCGATCGAAATTCTTTTCTTCAGCTAGCTTGCTTAGAAAACTTACCTTTAGTTTTAAGCAGTAATTTTTCATTATACATTTTTTCTAAGTGCCATGGAGAATGTTACTACCCGTAAGTACCTATTTGATCATATATAAGTTACTTAAATAATGTTTCCTGTAAAGATTTTTATGGTTTTACAAATACCATTTTTGTATGGCATGTAACCCACTTGAAAATTGAATAACTAAAAAATCTTGCCATAAAATTTGCATAGAAGTTACTTTAGACTGTTTAAAACAAATTCCCACAGAAATTAGCTGCTGATATCTTCTACATTGTTTGTATTTTATTTTTTAGATTCAACTGTTTCAGTATCGAAACTAGAAATTTTTTAATTATGGATATCGGTTAGACATTTCAAAAATTTCCGTGTAAATACAAATTACGATTTAATGGCAATGCTATTAATCACTTCTGATCCAATTGTAAATGAATATGTGACACCTCAAAAAGACATAAATTTATTACCAAAAGGTGTATTCGATCTTACTATGACCGAAACTTCCGTCTAATACCACAAGTATTCTTAGTTTACAGCGACAGTGATATTACCAAAGAACTATTGTTATATTTTTTTGTAGTTATATTGTTATATTTAGATTTTATTGTTATACTTATTTAATAATACTGTTACATTTTTTATTTACTTTTTAATATTATTATTGCATTTTTTATTTCTTTTTATATTTGTTTATGTAATTTATATAATATTTTTGACATAAATGCTATTTTTAAAGGCTGTATATATGTTAAATCTAGTTTCTTGACCTAACACAAAATTTGAATCGGTTTCAAGAAGCGTGATCTATGATTTTTTTCCACCAAGTTCAATTTTCTTAAAATTTCCTTTATATTAAAAATCGAGTGCTAAATTGATAATACTTTATCTATAAAAAATTACATACAATTCAAAAATTTTTTTCAAAAATTTTTTTTGCGATTAAAATTACCATAAACTTAAAGATTGAGATCTCCTCTTTACAACGACACCACATACGTTAAAATCACTAGCCGCATCTGATGCGTAGGATTTTTTCGACCGAGAATAGCCATTCGTCCCACTGTGCGACTGTGGCAACTCGCGTCTAGGTCGCGCTTTGATTGGTCCATGTTTTTCGTTAATAACTCCTAAACAAAGCCGCGGATAACATTTTTGCAAAGGAAAATGTCGCTTGAAATGGTCTCAGGAGCCACCCCTTTCGGGAAGTTCACGAATTTTGGGACACCCTGTATAATACATAGTTTTTCCAAGTCAGGATTTGGGAGAACGAAATCAATGTATTAGCAATTTCTTCGATTTTGGACATGTTGTGAAAACGATCTTTTACGGGGGATGTGAGAGGCAAAGGTGACGGAGAAATGGAAGCAACAACCTAGAGCAGTCTTGTAGACCATAGAAGGCTGAAAGACTGTCGCGAGACAATAATGTCAGCAGCGAGTAGGTGGCCGAACACGTAGGCGACTGCTAAGGCAAGGACGTTGCTAACTGACTCGCGGTTTCATTGCTGGATCGTTGACTGGTCGTGTACATATACGTACAAGAGACTCGTTGGTACCAGTTTCTATGTGTATTCGTATTTATCCAATCGCGAGAGAGCTGAGATTCCTTCAAGATCGCTAAAAAAACATGTATAATGCAGATTTTTCTACAAAATAAACATTTTCTTCGTCGATTCTAAGAAACAAATATACAAATATCTTCTACGAAGAAGATACGACGTGCCAGAACGAAAATGAGCGAGCCAGAGAATTTCTACTATCTTCCCAACAGATTTCTGAATAAATTGCAGGACAGTGGAACCGCACAAAGCTGTCTTCCGCAAATCGACTTTATTCGCGCGCCGGCCGAATTCAATTCCCACTCCTTGTTTCCCAATGCAATTGAACTCCGACCCGCTATCAAACACGACACCTTCGACCAGCAGCGTCCCGATCAAACTTTCCAGGCGATCGATCAGAGTGCGCCGCACTCTTCATCGAACTACCCCGCATCGTTCCGAGCGACGGATTTCGTGTAACTTGCCGAACACGAGATCAAGAACTAGGGCCACCATTTGTCTGGACGTTTCGCGATCTCGTCGAGGCGGTTTACCGGCCAGCTAGTTACTAACTTCGATTTGCTGGCGGGTGACAAGTCCACAATCCGAAATCTTCATTCGCAAACAAGTCGATCAGATACTGCTCTCCAGTATTTAAACAGTGAGGGCGGACACCGCGCCTTCGTCTTTATTAACATTTAATTACTTCGCATATAGTACTTTCAATTCGAGTTCAGTTTCAAGTATAAACAAAAGCGCCACCGTTGTCACTTCAAAGTAATTATTTTATCGAATAAAAATGTATTCATGTTGCTGGCACAGACAGGGATTAACTTGGAAGAAATGTTTTGACTTTGCATGAAAATCGGCAGCGAATATGGAAGATCGCGTAGACCCGTGCGAGAAATGGCCCGATTTTGTCATACGAATTGGAGATTGTGCGCAGTAAAAGGGAGAGTAAGAGACAGAGACGCGTGGGCGAAGTGTCTCGGCGCGAAAAGCTGGCAGAGTTTCCATAACGATAAGTCGGATATCGCGCAGCCGGTCGACGGGTGAGCTCGACATCCGGTTCCAAGTTCGTTCTGGGAGCTCGGCGTCGGCTCGGCTCGGTTCTGCGCGGCGCGGCGAGGCGATCGGCTCGACGGGAATCCAATCGGGCGTCGCTGTCAGAATCCGATCGCATTTGCATACAATTGGGCGTTATCCGGCTGCCGCGGCCGGCTAATTTGCATCGCGCGTCGCGCTATCATCGGGCCCGGCGTGTTGATGACCGGCCGACACTCTCTCGGAAACGGCCGCCCACGTTTTATTAGACCGCCGGTCTACCGGTCCACCTCGGCCCGATACGCTTTCTCTGCTTTTACAATTTCTGCTAAATATTTCCCACGACGGCCGCCTCGTCGTTATCCTCGCTCGCGAAATCGTTCTCTGCGCGTTTCGATCGCCCGCGGGCACGAAACTTCGCCTTTTCTTCCCCTTTTAGAAAACATCTTTGACGATTTTCTACAGTCGGTCTCCGGAATACCGTTTACCTTTTCTATTTTCTATTTTCTGAATAAAAAGGAAACGCTGAAGATGCTAATAAAATCAGTGAAATTCGCTGTTAATCAATGGCAGCGGACACGCCGCGACGATTCGAGTGTCCTACGCCGTTCATTTCGGTCGCGAGCGATTGGAAACCCGGAGAAATTTTCAACGAAACTGGAGTACCGCAGTGTAAACACCTAGAAAGAGAGAGGGAGGGGGCACGGAGAAAGAGAAAGAGAGAGAGAGAAGTGAAAGTAGAAATGCGCGAGCCTATAGAAAGTGACATTATGCAGTTATGCGGGAACGAATACAAATCATAAAAGTAAACGAAGCCCGCGAACGCGTTTCGCGTGGTTTCCCATTATATAAACAAAACACGAAATAAGCTTTGGTGTTAGTTACCTTGCCATTCGTAAAACCCTCCCTCTTCTTCTCTCTCTCTCTCTCTGCCAGCACGATGCGGAATTTTCCGAAAATTATCCCCGTAGAGAATCTCATTATATTTCGAGTAATACAAATTTTAATTAATTAAAAATACGACAGAGCCTTTAACTTCTGACGCGTTCCCCATTTTATGTAGCGTGTTACGCCCCCCGGGTTTTTCATAAACGGATAAAGCCCGCGATCTAGTTATAGGAAACATTGTTAAGAAGTTGTTAGCGTTTTTTGTTGTTGTTTGTAAGTATTTTATAGCGTTGCGCAGAGTTATGTGCACTACATGAATGCACGAGCATCCGCAACCCACGTATAAGGGTCACGGTACCGTGACCGTGTTAAAGATTCAATTTGCTTTTAAACGAGCTAAGAACTCCATTGAAGTTAATTAAATCCTTCCCTACTCCGAATTTAAAACAACAGCGCGCGCTATGAATGCACGAGATATCCGCAGTGCAGTGACTCACTATTTATAGTTCTTATACAATATACATATATACCCCTACTAAACTTTTCTAGATACATTCTTATACACAGAAATATGTGAAATGTCTTATTAACGCTAATTATAGAGATCGTTAACGTTTCCGTTTTCACAGCTGTTTGCACTGCGAAAACTGGAGAACAGGAGCATCGGTTGCGTGCGGTCATCTCTCTCGTTAATCGCTGCACGATTATATCCCGTGTAACAGAAAGTACTATAAAATTGTTAGGACTTCTTTTTGACGAAAAATTATCTTGGGAACCGTATAGTAAATATCTAAAAGATGAAGGAACCGATTACAAAAAGGAGCCGATTACAAAGTCCGTAAAATGTAAGAATTAAAAAGGCCAATATCGAATAGATAAAAAGAAATTTTTTTATATCCCTTCATGTATTTTCTCATTACTGGAAAGCATCAAAATTAAGACCGTCCAAACCTTGTAAAGATTGCCAGAAAAATAAAAAACGTAGAGAAACAACGTGGGAGTGTAAGAAATGCAAGGTTCCCTTACATCTACCAGAATGTTTTGAATTATATCACACCATTGCCGATTATTAATTTTGTACTACTGATTTTTGTATAAATAAACTTTTTGTAGTGCTTGCATCTACCACAATTATTACATCCCTTATCATCATACAACCCTAGACATCATCATCACACTACCCACATCATCTACTACGGGCTATGCCCGTAATATTCACGTTTGGCCTGATCATCTACTACGGGCATTGCCCGTAATATTCACGTTTGGCCCGATCATCTACTACGGGCATTGCCCGTAATATTCACGTTTAGCCCGATCATCTACTACGGGCATAGCTCGTAGTTGTAGGTTAAGGAGTTAACATGAATCATCTAATAATAGAAAGCAAAAAATATGAGAATGAAAGAAAAAATGCTAAGTTGCCTGGATCCTTACCCATTTTGTTAGGTTCTGAGGAGTATTGGGTTGGCAAGAAAGTAATTTCGGTTTTCACTAACTGATGGCGTTATGTTTTGTTTGATTGGCTTCTGTTAACGTTGCGTTTGTTTTCTTTCTGACATTTCATAACTGTATCTTTTAGGTTACTTTTGAAGCAAATTACACGTAATTTTGATTAAAATTGTTAGTTCTGTGTCAATTTGAACATGGAGTGCAGAAACGAACATTGTAGGCATATATTGCTTTTTTATTTCCGTAGAGGTAAAAAAGCTGCCGAGGCTCACAAAGATATATGCGAAGTTTACGGTGTAGATTGCTTAACAGAACGCACGTACCAGAATTGGTTTAAAAAATTCCGTTCTGGAAATTTCTCACTTAAAGACGACCAACGTTCTGGTCGATCATCTGGAGTTGATGATGACCAAATGAAAGCCATTATTGAATCGGATCGTCATATAACTGTCCGAGAGATTGCAGACAGGTTAAATGTCTCGCATACAACCATAGAATATCGTTTAAAAAGTCTCGGAATCGTTAAGAAGCTCGATATTTGGGTTCCACACGAGTTGAAAGAAATTCACTTAATGCAACGCATCAACATATGCGATATGCATCTCAAACGAAATGAAATCGACCCTTTTCTCAAGCGAATCATCACCGGTGATGAGAAATGGGTTGTTTACAATAACACAACTCGAAAACGATCATGGTCCAAGCGTGATGAACCAGCCCAAACCACACCGAAAGCTGAATTGCACCAAAAGAAGATCGTGTTGTCAATTTGGTGGGATTACAAAGGTATTGTGTATTTTGAGCTGCTCCCAAGGAACCAAACCATCAATTAAGATGTTTATTGTCGACAACTAACAAAACTGGACATAGCAATCAAAGAAAAACGGCCAGAATTGACAAATCGCAAAGGAATCGTGTTCCACCATGATAACGCTAGGCCACACACATCTTTGGTAACACGTGAAAAGTTATTGGAGCTTGGTTGGGAAGTGATGTCACATCCACCATATAGCCCTGACATTGCACCATCAGATTATAATTTATTCCGAAGTTTACAAAACTCTTTGAATGGTAAAACATTCACTAATGATGATGATCTGAAATCGCACTTGGATCAGTTTTTCACCGAAAAGGATCAGAAGTTTTATGAGCGCGGAATTATGAAGCTACCAGAAAGATGGCAAAAGATCATACAACAAAATGGAAAATATTTTATTGATTAAAGTTCATTGCTTTGATAAAAAAATTGGATTTTATTTCATCTAAAAATACCGAAATTACTTTCTTGCCAACCCAATATATCGCCGGTCTTGTCCAGTATATCAAAGATACTAAAACGTATAAAATATTGTAAGAAAGTGTGTGTGTGTGCCGTGTTGCTAATGACCTTTGATGTCGAAGCAACATTAAATAAATAAATGTAGTAGTATATCCCGTGTAAATGTTTAACAATGAATTACTCAAGAATTTTCAAAATCGGATGCAACGAACTAGAATTTAATCTGTATTTCGGAGAAAGAACGAGCTTTCTTTGGAGTGTCGCAGCTGGCCGGTCGCCGCCGGTTGGTCCAATACGTTCCCTTAAATCGGATCGACTTTAAACGTGCCGCCCTTCAGTAACGAACACAATCTACACGGCCACGGGACCGACAAATGAAATAAAATATTGGAAAAGTCCATGCATATCCAGTATCGCGGCGCAAACCCGATTCTACGGGGAGAAAGAGGTGTGTGCTCTCGGTTCACCGGCATCGAAACGAATCTGTCCCTTTTCGACGAAGGTCTAACCTCGCTTCCCTGAATCCCAACGAAATTCTGCTATCCATCGAGCGCCGAATAGAATTTTCTACGGCGACGATTTCACCTCGACGGACCTCGGAAATTCGGGAGAGTATGTTGACCCTAAACATCTTCGCAAGATGGATGCACTTTGTCCTCGACTTTGCAGCTTACCCGTGGAGGTTTCATCCGAATACAGAGGCAGGATTATTTGCAAGCATTAATTCGAACAGGAACGAAGTCGACGTCGAGTTTCGCGGATTGTTCGTTCCAGGAGGAGTTTTCGCGAGGCAGGAGCAAAGAGAGGATCAATGGAAAAATTGAAGAATCGCGTGACTTGTTGGAGCGGAGGGGAGGCTCGATGAAAAGACGGGACGAAAAGGAAACGCGATGCGGGTAATTTCGGTGGGGAAAAATCGAGAAATGGCTGGGGGACGGTTTAGGGGTGGGAGCAGGGAAACTCGGAGTAACGAGACTGCCGGAACTTTCTTTCGAAGTGTCTGCCGGTAAATGGTGGCGGGGCTGAATGATACTGAATCACTGTCCGTGCCGTTTTGAATTATTGTCGCTATTAACGTCCCAGTAATCCTAATCAATTGTGCGTAACTTTCCGGCCGCGATTGTGTCCCCTGTTACGTAGCCACTTCTTCAAACAGGTATTTCATATCCAAGATTTACAATTTTTCATAGAAGGAAAAACGAAAGACGTTTCGCCTTTCCTTCGGGAATGTAATCGGCTTTCTATTCGCCGTGTCTTCGTGATTTTGTAATTAGAGATCCGGAACGGTGCGCGAAACGCACGCCATATTTCTCCGGGCTAGCGGACCGTCGCGTCGACGCAGAAGATAGCAGGTCGGTTTTCGATTATGGGAATCGGTTGATTAATGCGCGTGATAAATACGGATATACATATATGTATCGCGGTAGTCCGGGAGGCCGTGTCGAGTGTTAAAACAGTAAAAACCGGTGGAGGGGGGAGATTATTTCAATTTTCGAAACGGCGTATCGATGATTCATTAATATGGATACAAATTCCGAATGCGAAATCCGCGGAGCTCATCGGGGAACGGTAATAAATTTGCATCGCGGATTATAAGCGTGATCTCGTAAACGTTTGACTGATATTCGTTTTTCAATCGACGATAATGCGCCGTTCAATGAATGTCGCCGCGATTCCAATGTCTTCTTTTCACGTGAAGCTTTCTTGTTAATCGAAAATGAGGATATGGAAATTCCGTGGAACCGAATGATAGAGAATTATGGATCATGCGATGCAATAGGGAACTCCGCGGAATCGGAATAATTGTGTTCACCGTACCACCGATACAAACGAAATTATTATTCTGCATGTCGTCCATGAAAGGAAGTTATTAATTCATCCACATTGGTGAAACGAATCTGAAAGGTGCATCAGCTCTGCAAATTTATGTCATGCAAACTTATATACTTTTTAATTAAATCTTCATGTTTTAATAAGAAACGTAAAGACTGCTAAAATTTGCAAATTGAATTAAAAACTGTTTACCTTGTTGTTTTTGGATAAACAGATTCAGTTCGTGAAATGACGGACGGATCAGGGTTAAAAGAACCTTGCAAATGTGGATCGGATTTGTGTATTTCATCGCTGTATTAGCGTTTCATTTGCTTATGTTCGATGTTAGCGGCAAGAGATCAAGATGCAGTGCCGGTACACGAAATAAGTGACATTTTCCAGATCGGAAAGTAAACATAGATCGAGATATTAGTGTTCCGAGGAAAGAAACGAGGAACGATCTCCTCTCAGAGCCAGGCCGGTGTTTACCGAGCATTCTTCTGCAGCGATCGGTAATCAGTCGCTGAAATATGGGGATGTATTTTTAAAGGAGTCAATACACGATAGGTGGTATCCTGTCGGGAGAGAGAGGGAGATCGGCTGGTAGGATCAAGCCGGGGCAAGGTCCTGGTAGCGAATGGTAACGGTAAACAGTTTCGTTCCTCCTAGTTTCACGTTCCACGAGCAGCCGGAGGAACGGGAAACCAGCGTCGCAGGTTCTACGGCCGCAGGACGCGGAAGGAAGAATGAGAACTTGTTGAATTTCACGCTTCGTTGCGGGAATTATCGCGCTCCTTCGAGGATACAAGGGGGCCAGGCGTGATATCCTTCTTCCGTGTTCTGTCACGCTATCGCGATCGAAAATCGCGGATCGGTTTCACCCGTGAGACGTGTCTCGAAAAATCCTGGACCAATTTCACCAACAACATCTTATACAACCATTAATTTCAGAACTTCTAGGATGTATACGCATCCACATAAGCTTTCGAACGAACCTCCAGACATTTTCGCAGGGAATTAGAAGGGAGTCGCTGAAAACGGAGATCGCGGAGGAACGACGCGACGCACAGTGGTCTGAGAGCGGCAGAAAACGGCAAAAACCCTAGAAAAGCTCTATTTCGGGGAAAATCTCGACAAAAAATGTTTGTAACCGTTCTTGGTCACGAAAAATAATAAATACATTAAAAAATAAGTAATAAATTAATAATAAATAATAAATTTTACACTTAAATTGAATATAAAATAAATTTAAAATGAAATATAATTCAATTTAAATTAAAGATAATAAAAAATGATTCCTCTCCATATAAAATAACTACTTAATTTAAAAAACAATACTTTCATGTCAACTAAAATAAAATGAAATAATTTCATGGAAATTTATTATGTACAGTATACAGGTAAGGTTTATTTACATTTTGGTCACGAAAAATAATAAATAAATTAAAAAATAATTAATAAAATAATAATAAATAATACATGTTACACTTGTTTTCAATAGTATGCATTGTGAGAATTGTTAAAACGATTTTTCAAATATTTCCGATGATCTGACAAAAAATTTTTCAAACGAAAGTTGATTAGTGTTCACTTTTCTACAAACTTCAATACAAAAAATTAAAGAAAAATCTCTTTTTGTATAAAAAATGAAGGTCATCTCAATTTTTTAAATATTAACATATATTTTTTACTTCATAATATTTTAACTGGTATCAAGACGAATCCAACGACCTATAAATAAAATAACATTAAACCTTGAAATAACGCTACAATAGTTTTGGCCACGAAAAGCGATCTACCGTCACTGTGTGACGGACCGTCAAGTGTTCCAGAAAGCGCAGCGTTCTTTGACGCGTTCTCATCGACATTTCATGAGATAAATCCCAAAGCCGCAGGTTACCGCAGCTGAACTTTGCATTTATTGTTTACTTAGATATCTACAAACGTTATTTTTCCATTGGCACGTTGGCGCAGTTTGGCGCAAGAGAGATATCGTCTTTCAAACTTCATTAACGTTGCTCTTTTCCCCGTTTAATAGCATTATCTGCAAAACTACTCGAAAAAATTAAAAATAAACATTTTTAGCGATTTATTCCGGGTCTTCGTACTTGAAGGAAGCCAGAAAAGAAAACATTATTTACATTACTATTTTTACAGGCGCATACGGTTTCTTCAAACATGCGCTTGAATTTATGCTGAAAACTAGGTATGTTTAGCATGGCCAACTTTAAGACGTTCTACAACAAAGTGAATTTGAATTTTGAACTGATTCATCCTAGAAATGTTTGAAATTACTCTCCTACTAGTAAAAAATATAAAAAATTTGGTTTTTTAAGAAACTTGAAAATATGAGGTTTTTGCCGCTCTCAGACCACTGTGCGACGCGACGTTCGGCAGACATCGAACGATTCGAATTTATGCATCCGGGACATGTAACAGTCGATTTCTCGAGCGATAAAAGAGTGCGTCACGCAAGTGGCGATTCGACTGCGACATCATCTCGAAGCTCCGAATATTCTACGCGATCTTAACTCCCGCGTTCGCGATAACATTGTCGTCGGCTGGTAAGTTGAAGCTCGGCGCGGGAGAGAGAACGTCCGGGACACTTTCCAGGGAGATACGTAAAGCTAGTAGTAGCAGGGGATCGTTTCGCCGTCCGAAAGTTCACTAAAACTGTCGGTCGGAGTCGAAGTATCGGACCGAAATAATAACACGGGACCGCCGATGTCTCTCGATTCGCGTCCCGGTTCGCCTCGCGAAGTGAGCGGATCCGAAAAGCGGCGAAGGAACCGTGTTAAAAGTTTCCGGGCACCGGGTGGTGTGGGACGTTCCGAATTGTAAAAACTTTTCGCAAGCCGAGAACGATCGCGAACGCACCCCGAAATTTACTCTCTCGTACCTCGCGAAAACGTTACGCCCAGGGGACGGGGAAGAGTCGAACCCGACGCCGAAAACGCTCGGCAACGAGCGCGAAATGACGGTGAATAATACACGAGGAAATCTGCAAGCTGGCCGGAAACGTCGGGAGAACTAGAAGTCTGCAAATTATTGATAGCGTTGCCGCGCCCGCTCGCCGTTCAATGCCGTCAACCATAAGCGAATTGTCTGGACCGGGCGATGAAGCGTCGAAAAAGTTTACTCTATGTAATTTTCTCGCTATTGGTCATTATGGAAATGATTAGATATTAATGTCACACGAGAAATCGCACAGACATAAAATAAATTCAATCATCCGCTGGCAAAACGCTCCGCGACCGCGCCAATTAACCCCCGGAGCGATATTTATTCTCCGGGAATTGGCCATAAACCGGGCGGCAATCTTCTCCGCGCAAACATTATCCAGCATAATCGTTGTATTCGAGGGGTCCGCGTCACCTGGATAGAGGGAGCACGTTCGCGTGCTAAAAATTAAACAACGCCCACGCTTCCCGAGGGGTGGCAGGACGCAAGAACAAAGCGTTCCTTGGTAAACAAAGGAAACGTCTGTTTCTTATCCCTTGCGGTTTTTTTTCCTGCTCCCGTCCACCCCTTTCCCGTTTCCCTTTGAAGCTGTTGGGAAAGGGGACGACTGGCGTGCGGGGGTGGAAATCTTCCGCGTGCTTTAGCGTGCTTCGCGATAAACTCGTCCGGTAATTGCCGTCGTGGCGGAGAGCTTTCCCGAGGCCCGTAATCGGCTCGCGAACGAGCTCGCCGGAAGACCGTCGAGGAGAGCCACCCGCAAATCCGATCAATGTTACCCCTCCGCTCGCAGGATCCGAGGGAACATCGATCGCTTTTGACTTACGAGTGTCCTTCGATCGACTTCGTCTTCTAGCCGACGCGGATCCCGCTAACAAATAGTTCAAAGATAACCATTATCCCGCAAACAATCGTGCGAATCCCAGATCATCTCCTACCACATATGTATATCAACGTCGGATCTAGGTCGCGAATATATACATCGGACGAATAAACATTTAATTCCTGCTTAACAAGCAACATGTAGAATATGCACATATATCGTAGACCCGGAGCAGCGATTTCCCGTGTTCGCACGGGCCAACAATGAGTCGTACCGGGAAATTAGGCTAGAGGGAAAAAATCTCGGTGGCCCCGTTGTTTCGCTGTTAGCGAAACCCCCGGATAAGCGAAACGCGTGGTAACATCAGACCGGTGGGAATTCTCTGACGCCGGTTTGTTTAGCTGCTTCTGCTAACGGGATCAAAGCTTCACCCTTTCCGCGATGGCGGAATTGGGCGCTTGGTACGCTACGAGCATACGTTCGCCGTGTGAACGGCCACTGGCTTTCCCGAGTCTGCTGTCTTGGACAAACAAAAGGAAAAATAGGTTATACGCAGGCCTCCGTCCTTAATGCCAGCTCGCATTTTCATAGATTATTTTTAGGAATATTCGGCGAAAATTCTCCCGAGGTTGGTAAAGATATTATTTTATTATACAACGAGGGGCTCACCAAACCCCGCGGTGCCTCGCGGCTTCGCCACTCGGAGTTCTTGCGTGACACAGAACTATTTTATGTAATAGAAAGATATATTTATTTTTTTACAGAATACATAATAATATCTCCGATTTTCCGGGATTCTTTAAGGCAGAATTGCAACACTACTTTACGGGGTTGTTACCGTCGAGGCTTCCGTGCGAGAAGAGTTCGTTTGGAAAAATTCCAAATTCCCATCTCAACGTTATTTAACTGTTACTTAACCAAAATTATCGTCGCTAGCTGCAGCTATAGCGGAACATTGCTGTAACTTTTCCGGGGGGACACGGGTTAAACCCGAAAGGCTCAGCAGTAAGAACTGAAGTGCATGGAGATCGTTTCGTGGGGAGCTGCCTTAATTGTCCGTGGTACCGAGCGAGTCATATAAAATCACGCTGGCTGTTTTCCTCTGAAAATTACAAACATAAACGGAACTTAAACACCTGACAGATTTTCTCGCCGAAAATAAATTTCGACTGTACACTAACAAAATTAGAAGGAATAGTCCAGCAGCTTAAGAAGTTGCAGCAACATCCAATTTCCCAGACAAAACATTCCACTCGCTGCGCAACCCTCGAATTTCCTTTCCAGAGAGCAACTTTGTCAGCGAAACAACACGTTTCTCTGTTTACCGGTCAAGAGGCCAACTTCCTAAGAGGCAATTCTGACTTCCGGTGGCCTTGGTCTCGTCGGCTTTCTCCGGGGAACACTCTTCGATGCTTTGAGACCCACGAACGAAGCCAATCAACCGATTTCGGCGTAGAATCGCTCGATCAAAGAATCCGGCGAGCACGAACGCGAATCCTTGCTGTTCTTTTTAACGCCGTCGTGGCCTCGAAGCACGATAAATCGAGCTTGAAAAGCGGTTCTCGAGGTTCTCGTGGTCGGGGCACAGAGAGTCGCACGCCAGTTCTCGTTTCATCCCTCCCGCAATTAAGTCGCGACGAAATTGGCCGGCGGCGTTACGGGGGTTGTCGCACGAACACAGTTGGTTGATATGGGTCAGCACGACTTTTAACTTGACATTCTTGATCCGGAGCTCGCGAAACTTTCGCGTTCCCTTGCTCTCGCCGTGTACCCTTCAATTTGACGGTAACGGGCAGGTAATTAACTGATTAATTAATTCGGGGCTGGACGCACTGCGCTGCGGACGGGGAACGATGTTGATCGATATTTTTGAGCTCCGCGAACCTGGTAAATTGTTGCTGTCGTTTGATGTCGGTCATGAAAATTGTCTTCCTGATGTTAATAAAACAAATGTTTCACACGAGCAAACTTGTTCCCCGCAGTTTATTAATTAAAAATCGAGCCTCATCTTTGTTAGTTTATAGTCTGTGAACTAGTACCTCGCTGACTGTAAACCGAGTAACACGCACATTTAATAAACAATTTTTCTAAAAGCCCTACATCTCGGCGCCGCACAGTGGGGAAAAGTGACTTGCCTCGCTTCAAAAAGAAATAACTTTCGATAGAAATGAGGTAGAGAGATGAATTTTTTTTTAAATTAAAGCTGAAACTTTGCAGAATATGGGAAAATAGGGAGATTACGGTACGAACGGTTTTTAACCTTGAGATAATTCGTTAAACTTTCACAATTTCCAGAAAATGTGGTTCCTGCATTACCACGGGCAGAAAAAATTTTTTTTAATTTTTGCTATATATCATTTCCCGTAGATTTTTTCACGCTGATTTCAAATCTGGTCTCAAAATTTGTCTACGACTTCAGGATTCTACAAGAAATCGATTTTTGTGAACGAATTGTTTAACGAATTATCTCAAGGTTAAAAACCCTTCGTACCGTAATCTCCCTATTTTCCCATATTCTGCAAAGTTTCAGCTTTAATTTAAAAAAAAATTCATCTCTCTACCTCATTTCTATCGAAAGTTATTTCTTTTTGAAGCGAGGCAAGTCACTTTTCCCCACTGTGCGCCGCGCCGCACAGTGGGCCAAATCGGCGCGCTAGCTGTTCACGCGTATTTCACCATTATTTCAAAACATAAAGACCACATTAAATATATCGTCGGATTCGTCTCGGCATCAGCTGTAATATTATTGAATAAAAAATATATAGTTATGAATAAATAATGAAGGTAAACACAATTTTTTAAAAAAAAAAGAAATTATTGAAATTTCTTGTATTGAGATTTGTAGAAGACTGAGTACTAATTGCTTTTTGTAGGAAACATTTTTTTGTTACACCACCGGAAATGTCTGTAAACTCGTGTGAATAATGAATAATATTTTAAAACTAGCTATTCAGGCATTCAAACAAGAGTAATTCATAATTATTGAATGAATGAAGTTTATTATATTTAATGAAATAACAAAAATGTGTCATTACTGTCTTATTTAAAGAATTACAAAAATTCAAACAAGATTAAGTATTATATTTTACAAAGTTACTGACTATATTCGATTGATCATACGGATTTTCTGCTTATAACTCTGTTTATCTATGAATAAACAAAAATCTATACTATAATTCCTCTTAACAAAGGTAAAATACAGGTCTTTAATATGGAAAAACTGCTCTGATGCTATTCTACGATGCTGTTACTATAATCTCTCAAATACAAATGATTCAACTGTGAGCTAGTAATAAGTTCGAATGCTTATCAATTGTCGTATAATCTAAAAAATTCATAAGATAGGTCTCGGTTAGGTCTTTACACTCTTAAAAGCTGCTGAGTGGTCGTCAATGCGTCTCGTGCAACGCGATTCGCCGCGGAATTGCGTGACACGCGACGCTTTAAACCATCATAATTTCCAAGCTGGGCTCCATTTAGGTGTGAAATTTGCAGGATCTTTTAGAGGAGACGTTGCTGAAAATGTTCCACTTTGTTAGAGCACGACACTATATAACACTTTTAACTTATCCCTTGTCAAAGGTGAAAAACTTTGTCGGTATTCCTTAGTTGACTAAGTATTTTTTTTTATAACAAAGTATGAACATTAATGTTTACTTCCTGGTGCGTTCTCAACATAGATATACATTCTTCATACAAAAAAAATTGGGCACTTAATCTCCGGTAGGTTTTCCAGGACATCGTTATGAAGAAAAGGAATTTTTTCGGTGATAAATCGTATCTGAAAAAGTTTGATCTTTGAAGCTCATTGTAACGAGAGTTTTTAATAACTTTAATTAATATTATCGTTTTTGAATGTAATGGACATTTAAGAAACATTGTGCATTCGTTAAAAATCGATATGAAGACTTCGATTTTTTAGCTCATGAACAGCTAGCGCGTCGATCTGGCCCACTATGCGCCGCTGCCAACGCAACGGGAAGGTGGTGGTTACAGCAGACGTAATACACCTTGACGAGCTAAAAACACGAACCGGAAGAGGTCGAAGGGAAACCGTGGGATGGCAAAGGGAGAGGGATTGATCCTCCGGCGTGGATCGGACGTAGCACGACGCGACGCTGGATGTCTGAGCACTCTCCGCGGAAAATGGGAATATCCGGGAAGCATCGGAGCGAGTGGCCCGGTAATTGTCAAGCGGTTTCCTCCTTGGCGACGGGGAAAACGTCGCCGTCACGGAAAAACGATGCTCCCGGGCTCGGTAATCGATTTCAATTAGCGAAACTGCCGCGCCCAAGGACATTCCTCCAAGTACCGTTTACGTCGAGAGGGCCTGGGGGCCACCGATCGCCTCCAACCCCCGTCGTTCGTCGATTTTAATTGGCAAAATTCCCGAAATGCCTTGCCGGTGCTCGTGACTGCTGCTAGCCGCCGGCTCTTACCCCCTCGTCCACCCACAACCCCCGAAAATCGTCGCGAAATCGAAACCTATAGAAAACCACCACGGAATCCTTCGAACTGATCAAGCATATTCGCTCTGTTTTCGTTTTTCGGACGGCGCAAAACAGAAATTGCCGAATTCAAAGTGATTCTAACAAAATTGATTCAACTCGTACTGGTTTAAATTGTACTATGCATAACAATCTATCAGTTCAGCTGCGAATCAAATTATTATACAGCTCACCGAAATTTTTCCAGCAGCTGAAAATTATTCCCGGGCGGACCACCACGGCTCAGAGGATTAAGGTATCAAATCGACGTCACGGCGAGCAGCAATCATGAGGCAACAAGCTGCCAACATCGTGGACCACATGTGTCTGGACAACAGGACACGAAGGCGACGCGACGGTGAGTCAGTGCATACCTTCAGGTACAAGTAGTCGTGTCTCATAAAAGTGTTGTCGACAGTTTCTAAGTCGCCGGACACATGTATCCGGCGATTGTCGGCCGGGATTGGATTAGGTTCAAGTTACACGACGATCGTTCGACTCGCTCCCACCTGGAACAGGTTTTCACACGATTTCGCTTTTGCACGGTTCTCGAAATGACGGATTTTCAAAAGTAAAAACGAGTGGAATCGGGTTGGAGCTCTGTTAGCATAGTCGCTAATGAATGCGAGCTGGTGCAATGATCAGTGGAGAGGCGAGCGCGGTTAATAAGTCGAAACTGCTCGTTAAATATGTCCTTTATGGAGAGCAGCTCGCTAATTAGATGGCCGGAGGACGGTGTAATTAGAAATGGACTTTAACGAGAATTTAAGTGGGCAGCCCTCCCCCCACCCGCTGTGTCATCTTCATGCAATATTCCGTACTATCCTTGCAAATTGGGCAATTTCGGCGCTAACTAGTCATGCCCCGGTGTCCTCGAATGAGCAACCATCAGTAAACGTTCTTTACGACCGAGATTTGCCTCCCAAATACCGTTCTATCCCCGGTTATATCATCGGCGTAGTCATGAACGACCGTTAAACCATTGAAATTTCAGATGTCATTAACTCCCTGTGTGTATTATACTCCCGGGACTCTATTGTCGACATGCTGGCAAGTACAGTGCTCGTCGATACAGTGCTGATCGTTGGGCGAAACGAATCCTTCGAGAACGTGCGTTTTTATCCTCGGCAAGTTAACCCTTTGCACTCGGAGCTATTCTATCTCGAAAATGAAACATATCTTTCGACCCAGAATAATTCCAATCTGTATAATTTTTTTCATTTTATGGATATGAAATTGATATAACACGACATACAATACTTAAATGTTTATTAATTGAGTAGCCACCAAGATATTTAATACTACAAACAATATTTTGAATAATGGTGTCGCAATTTCTGGTGGTGACTCTGACTCGCCACTCGAGTGCTAAGGGTTAAATACGAAAGCTTCAGTTCCGAAGAAAATAATTTGATTCATAACAGTTCTAACAGTGGTAGCAGGAGAAGTTGATAAGCTGATATTTTTTAACACACCTCCCGCGGTACGCGTTGATCCTCTTATTAGATCTAATCCAGGCGCGCAGTATGTACCGCTAATGGGATTATTCATATCCACAGCGTGTCCGCGCTTAAGTGCAAATGGACCATAATCTCTTAAAGTATTAAAATATCGTAGGCGCGGAAAGAATGTTTATGTATAACATTATGTATAACGTTATGTATAACATGTGGTATTAAGAGATACATACTCGGCGCTGGAGAATTTCTCCTATCTCGTTAATTCGCTGTAGAATTCATGGAATGAAAGTTACAATTCTCCTTTGTTCCACTGACGACATTCACACAGTTTAGTAGCCCGAAAAATAGAGAAGTAGCAGAGATCGTCGACCCAGGGATGGAAATGGTTCTCGTAGGTGTCCGTCGGTATCCCGGTCGTCCTCTGGAGGGTTTGATAAAGGGTTGGGGATCGGGGGCAGCTCTGGAAACAATAAGAAAGCCACGGGGTAGTTCGGGTCGCGGCGCGGGCCGCGTCAAAATCCCAGCAACAGGGTTAACGGGGGCAATTACGGGCGTGCGGGGGTGGCATCCCCAAACGCTTCCGCTTTATCCCGCGATCTTAGCTCCGGGAACGGGGCTTTCGAGCGTGGTTGACGCGGAGGTTCAAGCAACTGGTGTCCAATGACGGGGCGAAAAGGCAAGGACCTCTTGAATGCACTTACATTCTGAACCTTACATATGCTCGCCGTCTCGAGCAACCCATCGTCGCAGCTCGTTCTCTCTTTCTCCCGCTTCCTGCATGTATATACCGATAGTTCGCGCGAGCGTGCCTGACAAATAGACGGATGAGTATGTGAGAGAAGCGTGTGTTTGCGCGCACGCTCCGACCCGCACGCTGGACGAAGATGGAAGGTACCACGGGAAAACGATGCGTGAGAGAGCGAACGAATGACAGCGAAACAGAGAGAGAGAGAGAGAGAAGAGAGAGAAGGAGGTGGTTAATCCGCACATGTGTGATGACAATCGTGAACCACCTGTTGAACGCCCAGCCGATACCCAAGGCAGAGTCTACCTGGCCTCCACCACAAAAGGAAGCCCCGAATTTCGATCGGACACGATCCTGTGCTTTGTTAACCTCGATCCTGCCCTCGGATCCTCCGTACTACACCCCTTCTCTTCTTCTACTCATCATCGTCCTACTCCCTCGTCTCCAGCTTCAACCCCGGACCAATTAATTCCTCGTTCGTGCCAAGATCGAGCTCGAGCCTCATTCAATCCTGTTTCTAGGAATTCCCCTAGATGCTCTGGGAATCCTGAGACCGCTGAGATTGATGCTGCGGGATCGAGCTGTCGGTTCTGTCGCACTTCATTACTGTAGTTTCAAAGCATGAAAAGTGTTGGGATTAAAGGTTAGCAGATAGAATATATTTTTCAATACTAGATGTTTCTTTAGAGAGCACTGCACGATGAAATGAACGCTGTTCAGATGTGAATAAATAATTCAATCCTGTTTCTGGGAATTCCCCTAGATGCTCTAGGAATCCTGAGACCGCTGATATTGATGCTGCGGGATCGAGCTGTCGGTTCTGTCGTACTTCATTATTGTAGTTTCAAAGCATGAAAAGTGTTGGGATTGAAGGTTAGCAGATAGAATATATTTTTCAATACTAGATGTTTCTTTAGAGAGCACTGCACGATGAAATGAACGCTGTTCAGGTGTGAATAAATAAGTCAATCCTATTTCTGGGAATTCCCCTAGATGCTCTAGGAATCCTGAGACCGCTGAGATTGATGCTGTGGGATCGAGCTGTCGGTTCTGTCGTACTTCATTACTGTAGTTTCAAAGCATGAAAAGTGTTGGGGTTGAAGGTTAGCAGATAGAATATATTTTTCAATACTAGATGTTTCTTTAGAGAGCACTGCACGATGAAATGAACGTTGTTCAGATGTGAATAAATAATTCAATCCTGTTTCTGGGAATTCCCCTAGATGCTCTAGGAATCCTGAGACCGCTGAGATTGATGCTGCGGGTTCGAGAGCTGTCGGTTCTGTCGTACTTCATTATTGTAGTTTCAAAGCATGAAAAGTGTTCGGATTGAAGGTTAGCAGATAGAATATATTTTTCAATACTAGATGTTTCTTTAGAGAGCACTGCACGATGAAATGAACGTTGTTCAAGTGTGAATAAATAATTCAATCCTATTTCTGGGAATTCCCCTAGATGCTCTAGGAATCCTGAGACCGCTGAGATTGATGCTGCGGGATCGAGCTGTCGGTTCTGTCGTACTTCATTACTGTAGTTTCAAAGCATGAAAAGTGTTGGGATTAAAGGTTAGCAGATAGAATATCTTTTTCAATACTAGATGTTTCTTTAGGGAGCACTGCACGATGAAATGAACGTTGTTCCGGTGTGAATAAATAATTCAATCCTGTTTCTGGGAATTCCCCCAAGATGCTCTAGGAATCCTGAGACCGCTGAGATTGATGCTGCGGGATCGAGCTGTCGGTTCTGTCGTACTTCATTACTGTACTTTCAAAGCATGAAAAGTGTTGGGATTGAAGGTTAGCAGATAGAATATGTTTTTCGATACTAGATGTTTCTTTAGAGAGCACTGCACGATGAAATGAACGTTGTTCAGGTGTGAATAAATAATTCAATCCTGTTTCTGGGAATTCCCCTAGATGCTCTAGGAATCCTGAGACCGCTGAGATTGATGCTGCGGGATCGAGCTGTCGGTTCTGTCGTACTTCATTACTGTAGTTTCAAAGCATGAAAAGTGTTGGGAGTAAAGGTTAGCAGATAGAATATATTTTTCAATACTAGATGTTTCTTTAGAGAGCACTGCACGATGAAATGAACGTTGTTCAGGTGTGAATAAATAATTCAATCCTGTTTCTGGGAATTCCCCTAGATGCTCTAGGAATCCTGAGACCGCTGAGATTGATGCTGCGGGATCGAGCTGTCGGTTCTGTCGTACTTCATTACTGTAGTTTCAAAGCATGAAAAGTGTTGGGATTAAAGGTTAGCAGATAGAATATCTTTTTCAATACTAGATGTTTCTTTAGGGAGCACTGCACGATGAAATGAACGTTGTTCCGGTGTGAATAAATAATTCAATCCTGTTTCTGGGAATTCCCCCAAGATGCTCTAGGAATCCTGAGACCGCTGAGATTGATGCTGCGGGATCGAGCTGTCGGTTCTGTCGTACTTCATTACTGTACTTTCAAAGCATGAAAAGTGTTGGGATTGAAGGTTAGCAGATAGAATATGTTTTTCGATACTAGATGTTTCTTTAGAGAGCACTGCACGATGAAATGAACGTTGTTCAGGTGTGAATAAATAATTCAATCCTGTTTCTGGGAATTCCCCTAGATGCTCTAGGAATCCTGAGACCGCTGAGATTGATGCTGCGGGATCGAGCTGTCGGTTCTGTCGTACTTCATTACTGTAGTTTCAAAGCATGAAAAGTGTTGGGAGTAAAGGTTAGCAGATAGAATATATTTTTCAATACTAGATGTTTCTTTAGAGAGCACTGCACGATGAAATGAACGTTGTTCAGGTGTGAATAAATAATTCAATCCTGTTTCTGGGAATTCCCCTAGATGCTCTAGGAATCCTGAGACCGCTGAGATTGATGCTGCGGGATCGAGCTGTCGGTTCTGTCGTACTTCATTACTGTACTTTCAAAGCATGAAAAGTGTTGGGATTAAAGGTTAGCAGATAGAATATATTTTTCGATACTAGATGTTTCTTTAGGGAGCACTGCACGATGAAATGAACGTTGTTCAAGTGTGAATAAATAATTCAATACTGTTTCTGGAAATTCCCCTAGATGCTCTAGGAATCCTGAGACCGCTGAGATTGATGCTGCGGGATCGAGCTGTCGGTTCTGTCGTACTTCATTACTGTAGTTTCAAAGCATGAAAAGTGTTGGGGTTGAAGGTTAGCAGATAGAATATATTTTTCAATACTAGATGTTTCTTTAGAGAGCACTGCACGATGAAATGAACGTTGTTTAGGTGTGAATAAATAATTCAATCCTGTTTCTGGGAATTCCCCTAGATGCTCTAGGAATCCTGAGACCGCTGAGATTGATGCTGCGGGATCGAGCTGTCGGTTCTGTCGTACCTCATTACTGTAGTTTCAAAGCATGAAAAGTGGTGGGATTAAAGGTTAGCAGATAGAATATGTTTTTCAATACTAGATGATTCTTTAGAGAGCACTGCACGATGAAATGAACGTTGTTCAGGTGTGAATAAATAATGTTTGCACATAACACAATAGAATGTAACTTTATACAGTTATACTTGTAAAAAGTACAATATGGAAATATTTCATAGAAAACCATTGAAGTTCATAGCGAGTATAAAAGATTTAAATTGAAAACTATTCGCGAAGTTGATCGAAAACGAAGACAGGGCAGTAACGGTGTGTATGTTTCTCGAAAGTTCTCGACTCGTCGAGCCACGAGCATTAGTACTCATCGGAATATGCAACAGTTTATGAAAATTTCCGTCCACATTGTATAACGAGATTAAACGGAGGCATTTCAGTGAGCTGTAATGAATATTAACCGGACACGTGTCAAACGCGGAACTTTGATCGATTGGACGACAAGGTGCCGTAGTTTATGGCACGTGGATGGTTGAAAGAAATAGTCGAACGCCGATTCGACGACCTGTGGAAACCGTGTTCAACTATTCGAACTACACAAGAATCGACATTTTCTCGGTGGATTTATGCCGCGGAGAATAGAAAGATAAGAAATCGAATGAACCGAATTCTTTTCTGGGAAATTAAAAAGAAAGAGATTAAATCTTCCGAGGAGTGAACTGCCAATTATCAGGGTCTTCACTTTTATGTAAGAAGATGGTAGAGAATCCGGTTCTGGAAATAGAAACAATTTTCTGTCGAATGGAGAACGATGTCAGGTAAATTGCTTTGTCCTTTACAGGCACCATTGAACGTTTAAAAGGGCGTTTTACCGGAACCGCGCGATAAACTCTGGCGAAATAGAGCGCAGAAGGGATTTATGATCGAATCGAATCCGGAGCAAGATGCTCTGGTAAACTCGAAGCGGCGGGTCGTGTGAAAACTGCAGAAAACCTTGCAGCTCGACACGCGAAGCACGGATCGAAAACCCTCCGTATCTGGAATCATTGAAATTTGCACGAAACGCGCAGCGAAGCGTGGTTATCAATTTATTTTCATTCCGATCGTATTAACCCTTATCCGTCCCTCGTGTCAATTTGACACAGTTGTAAATGTGTAAGTAATTTGTGAAATTCAATGTTGGAAGGTAATTTTTGAAAGTTCAAGCGCCCCAATTCCCAAATATTCAGAATTTCTAGCGTCACAAATTACCAAATGAGGAATTGTTATCGATCGTAAATTGTTTTTGAAAACTTCGGAATAAACACCACCACGTCAAACATCACGTTTACAAACACCACCTTCTGTTCCTCCAATAGAAAACAAAATCTACAACCAAAGCTGATCTTGACGTAACAGATTCAAACCGAAACGCTTGAGTGTTACAAAATAGCTATTTAGTGTAGTATTTGATCGAACCGTGGCGCCGAGAACATTATCACAAATTAACATACAAAATAAACAATAAAAACTATAATTGTGTAAAATATGGAGTACTTAAGATACACGAGATGTCTGGTCCATAGCATCGTGGAAGCGAGATATCTCGTCGACGGTAGCGAAAGGATTAGCCCATCGTTACGCAAAAATGAGAGTCGTTTCAGGAAAGGCGTACCTCACTCAGTTGTCGAAGGAGCGTGTTTCGGGTGTTGCTCTCGCGCGATTTCCCGGCGGCCACGAAATCGCGGTTAAAATGCTGAATTGGCCGGGCATGCATATACATGAGACACATAACAGGTCGGTTGAATTTCACGGGGAATTGACGCACGTACTCGACTGAACAAATGGCACCGGGGCAAGGCACACGTGGAAATTTTCGAGAGAGCCCGGGCGATCGTGACAAAATACGTACGCGCTGCGCCGGTTTTCCCCGGGAAAAATAACCGCGGTTGTGCCGCGCCTGGATAATTAAAGAGCCTGCTTGATCGTTTAATTGAGAGTTCATTACTACTAATGAATCAGACGCATAATTAGAATTCCTGTTCCGGTGTACATTTTTTTTCTCCCTCCCACCAACGCGCGCGAACAAAAACCGATTCCGTTAATTTTGCAGTTTTGTTTCTTCTCTCCGTACCGATTTGTTCAGTTCGTTAGAAACATAGTCGTCGCCATTTACACAGTTGAGTGGATTGTCATTCCGGTCTGTAACGCAATTTTTCTAATTACACGCCGTCGAACATAATCGACCATGGTTCTTCCTCCTTCCTCGACCGAAAACACGCTCGTCTGCCGAGTGTTTTGAAATATTACCCATAATAACTATTCGTGATCTTTTTCAAAACGCTGATTATAGCGACTCGATGTATACAGGGTGAGTCCGAAGAAACAGAACACCTAATATCTCCGTTACCTTTCGTTGTACAAAAAAACTTCTTAGGACGAAGTTACACTGTTTGAAGGGTCACATGTAATGGTGTAAAGGAAAAAATTTTCAAGGTCATTTTTTATGAGATTTCAAGGTCATCGATATTTTTTTTAATGGAATGAGGTATTTTTTAATACATCAATCGATGCAACTGGACATTCGTTATAAAAAAGTACTAACCTATGTCTGTCGAAAAGTTAATAGTTCAGGAGATATTTCAATTTAAATAACTCTAAAACACCATTACTGTCGTATTAACAATAAGACGTTACACAAGTAAGTAAATGCTAACATCAATTTCAATTTCAATGTCAATTTTTCAATTTCAACGTCAATTTTTCAATTTCAACTTCAATTTTTCAATTTCATTTCGTTAATTTCAATTTCAACATCAAATTTTCCATTTCAACTTCAATTTCAATATCAACCCTTCAATTTCAATTTTTCCATTTCAACTTTAATTTCAACTTCAATTTTAACTCTCCCATTTCGACTTCAATTTCAACTCTTCCATTTCAACTTCAATTTCTACTCTTTCATTTCAACTTCAATTTGTCAATTTCATTTCGTTAATTTCAATTTCAACATCAAATTTTCCATTTCAACTTCAATTTCAATATCAACCCTTCAATTTCAATTTTTCCATTTCAACTTTAATTTCAACTTCAATTTTAACTCTCCCATTCCAACTTCGATTTCTACTCTTTCATTTCAACTTCAATTTTTCAATTTCATTTCGTTAATTTCAATTTCAACATCAAATTTTCCATTTCAACTTCAATTTCAATATCAACCCTTCAATTTCAATTTTTCCATTTCAACTTTAATTTAAACTTCAATTTTAACTCTCCCATTCCAACTTCAATTTCTACTCTTTCATTTCAACTTCAATTTTTCAATTTCTTTTCGTTAATTTCAATTTCAACATCAAATTTTCCATTTCAACTTCAATTTCAATATCAACCCTTCAACTTCAATTTTTCAACTTCAACTCTTCAATTTCAATTTTTCAATTTCAAATCTTCAATTTCATTTTCAACGTCAATTTTTCAATTTCAATTTCAACTCTTCAATTTACACTAGCAAGTAAACGCTAACGTCTTAGTACGACAGTAATGGTGTTTTAGAGTTATTTAAATTGAAATATCTCCTGAACTACTAACTTTTAGACATACATGGGTTAGTGCTTTTTTATAACGAATATACAGCTGCATCGATTGATGTATTAAAAAATACCTCATTCCATTTAAAAAAATATCGATGACCTTGAAATCTTGTAAAAAAATGAGCTTGAATTTTTTTTCTTACACCGTTACATGTGGCCCTTCAAACAGTGTAACTTTGTCCTAAGAAGTTTTTTTGTACAACGAAAAGTAACGGAAATATTTAGGTGTTCTGTTTCTTCGGACTTACCCTGTATACAATGTGTGTACAAAGTATTCGTACACTCTTTAAAAACTAATAACTTTTTTATAATTGTACCAAACGACCTGATTTTTTGTAATCAATTAGAAGTATTGGTTTACGAAACGATATGCAGAAAAGATTTGCCAAAAATTATAATTTACAAGGTTACATGCAAAAATAGAAGAAGCATCTTTCTAAACTTTTTTATTTGGGTCCTTAATGAAAATTTAAAATATATGTTTAGTAGATCTATGTTAGTTATACTGAAAATTTCAATGAAATCGATTAACATACACACGACCTACAAGCGGTTAAAAATTGTGAAAATTGTAGTTTTACACGACTTTTGAGCAGTTTCTACTTAAAATCCACAAAATCGTACATCTTTCGATGCGTGTCGTTTTTTCCTGCGTTAACCGATTTCGATTAAATTTTCAGTACGTGTATAACTATCATAGATCTACAAAACATATATTTTAAGTTTTCTTTAAGAGCCCACATAAAAAAGTTTTAAAAAATGCCTTCTTTATTTTTGCATGCGACCTTGTAAATTACAATTATTTGAAAAATTTTGTTCCGCATATTATTTTGTAAAATAATGCTTCCAATTGATTATGAAAAGTCAGATCATTTGGTACAATTATAAAAAGGTTATTAGTTTTTAAAAGGTGTACGAATACTTTGTACACTCACTGTACGTAAGTGTATAAATATTAATTTCGCCGATGTAGTTAGAGACGAAACTATGAGGCCATAGAACTTTCTTGAATGCCATTTCGTTTGCTGCCTGTGGTACTTCTTTCTGCGACTGTACGGAATATTGAGGAATTTATTATTTTAAATGCTTCGTTTGCACAGCATGCATTAGTAATTACACTTTACAATTAATACAAAACAGTTCCGAAGAATATAATATCCTAAGTTAAACCCCCAGCAAAGTGGAAATAGATAGTAGGAAAAAAATTGACTTTCAAATTTGGTAAAAACATTGTGTCGGTAATATACGACCGACGCGGCACTCGTAGTGTTAATAAAATATGGCAACTATGAAGGCTGTCGTTGAAACAAATACCGTTAGCGAACGTAATACAGCCTACGAATTACACGTTTGCAGATCGTGGGGCATGTACTTCTGCAAAAATCTCGTGTGAACCAGTGACGTCAGAGTGGAAGTGTCCACAGCATGTTGCGCTGTGTAGGTTCGATATCACCGGCCATTATAATAATTGTGTGCAGGTGACAAGGGACGAAAACGTCGAGCTCGCGTATCAACGGCCAGTGGTATCTCGGGGCACATATGTTCCGATGCACGCACAGGTTGCATCGCGTTGCATCGAGCCGAGTTGGTTCGAGCAGCACGTGCAACAGCGGGGTCCTGTTATCAGCGGCTTCCCACGACGCGTACGCGCGCGATCCGTTATCAAACGAAGCGCCGCGCCGCCTCGCCGCGCCGTAGCCTGGCGCCTTTTATGTCCGCGGAATGAAACGGCACATTTTCGCGCACGTCGACGACGTATGTACGTCGACGACGACAGCTGACGATGCACGCGTGCGAGTACCGCTGCTCGTTATCATCGGCGACGTAGCAAGAGGCCTCCTCTGCCAACCTGCCAAGCCGCTTTTCGCGTATTGTCAGCGAAATTTACTCGTTTCTGCTTTTTAACTAGTCCTAGGAAAAATACAACCGCTGCGCCCCGTCACCAATGGATATGTACGTACAGAATAATTTGCAATTTATTTTTTACAAACATGTGAAGCAACATGTTAATTGTTACTCATTTCTTTGCGCATTTTAATTGGTTGTATGAAATATGCAACGGTAGGAAAATTCTCGAATGAAGTTCAGAATCTTGATCATCATGTTCTCCAGGTCATCGCTTCTGCTCTCATCCCATAATATCATATCGCGCAGATTGCTATAGTGTCCCGTTTTATGACCGTCCAGGTACGATTATAGAGGTTAGGAGGATGAAATTGGACTCCAATTACACGGTGCACAGTGGAGTATTTGGCCCGAAAAACTGGCCAAAACTATTGCAACGTTATTTATGATCTCAAGGTCATAATATTATACATCGTTGAATTCGTCTTAAGATCAGCTACAACATTATGAAATAAAAAATACATTTTAACATTTAAAAAATCAGAGTGACCTTGATTAATTGTTGTAAAAAAATATTTTCGAAATTTTATATATCGAAGTTTGTAGATGTCGGAACACTGTTCAACTTTTGTTCAAACCATTTTTTTAAACAAAATTATTTTATTTGCCTTTATTACGCTAAGAGTTCTTGTGAATGAAATAATGCCATTATATTCTGCAATTCAAAGAATGTGTAGGATAGAAACTTTGCAAACAAATTTATAATTCTATATAAATATATTTTTGTTTATATTATTTTATTTTAACGTATTACATTAATCCTTGCTCATCTATTTCTGAATCGTCTTCTATGTCTCTACTACTTGTATTAGATTCTTGTTCCTCTGAAATTAAAAGTTGTAATGTTTCGGGTGAAAACGGTTTTCCTTTTTCATGAAATTTTTTCGGGAGCCAGATATGAATGGGTCCGATGATAATAAAAGTCTATTCAAAACGTCCCGATTTGCAGCCCGTACGAGAAAGTGCGGCGGGACGCGGGTTGCTCATCCTTGGTCTATATTGTATCGAGCGTTGCCACACAAACCGTTTGGAAATTCGTTGGGGCGCGAACGGGCAGCCAATTTTTTTCATGTAATAAAACTAGAAACCTTGGCGCGTCTAATGGCACCAAAACAAGCACTTGGACGCACTTGGAAGCATACTAATATTCTATTTGAATTCTTTGAATTCTAATGTACTTCACTGAATTATTGGTCAGTTTTTAACAGCACTAATCTCAAAAACACATGTAAAAAAGCGCATAATTTTTAAGTGAAAGTAAAGTACATACTTATCTAAAAAAACATCTGTAAAGGGAAAAGTTGGCATTCATTTCTCTGCGCTGTAGAAAAATTATTAACGAACGCACAGTAATACAGAGACTAGTTGAGAGAAACAGGACTACGGAAACTCTCCATCTTTGATGAAGCATAACACTTCATGAGGGAATAAAATTTAAAAAAAGGTATTGCAATATTATTCTGTATACATTTAACTATCTCAAAATGCAAAAATTTTATATTGTAGACAAAATTTTTGAATTGTTCAAATGTAGTTTTTCTTGTCACAGCAAGTATGTATTTTTCATAGATTTTGTTGCGACCTCACACTGATTTGATACAATATTGTTATAAAACATATTTTACATATATTATTTTTCAGACGCAAAAAAATGTCTCTGTGAAAATGATCCACATTAGGATCGAAACGTCGAGAAACATGGTTTAATTTGCACATTTGCTGTGTGGTATTAATGATCGAACCTGGCGCCGAAATCAAAAAATTTTATATTTTTGAATTGACTTTTGGCCAGCTTTTCGGGCCAAATACTCCGCTGTGCGGTGGTTCGATAGAGTATCCCGTGATCATTGAAAGTAAATACTTAATGTTCCATGGAAAGGCGATACGTATGCTCTCGATCAGAATCAGGATCCGGAGAGTATATTAATGTGTACCATTTACTATTTTCATCTGCCTTAAAATCCACAATCCACCACCGACACAGTATGCAACAAACAACTCCACCAAATCCAGAACATAAACACATTCGAACCGGCTACGGCTTCACAAATGCCGCGCTAAAGCCTCTCCCAAGCGGTTCGCGGAAGGATAAAACAATTCGGTCCGCCCTTTCGCTATAAATTAAAAGCTCTCGCGAATAAATTCGCCATAGTCCGGCCGGCGAATGGTCTCGATCGGGCAGGCTCGATAACGAGACGCAATCTGCGCACAGCGAACTATCGCCGGTGTTCCTGGAACACGCGGGTGCAATCGGCTTTTTATGGCTGGCAAATTCTTTCCCATTTTTTCCTCACTCCCTCTGCCTCTCTGTTCTATATACATATATATATATATATATTTTTCCCGTTCTTGCGAAAGGTCCCTGGCTCGTCCGTGGGGCGCTTGTCACGAGTCCGTACACCTGTAATTTGCTTGAACCGGGAACACGGGGCCGAAACTTCCGGCTCGCGTGTCCGCAACAGCCACCCCCGCGTGCCACGGTGTCGTGTAACTCATTTTTACTGATTTTCGTTTCTATTATGCCGTCAACGTGTTACGTGTGCCGTAGTTAGACGCCGTTTCCCACCCCCGCGATCCCCGAACCGCCAACGAGGGACTGAATTTCTGGCTGCCGATCGAACGTTTTGACACACACCGGGACTTCGAAATTCAACGCCGTTCTAGCTGAGAACTTCTCACACACCGGTAACTTGAAACCACGAAAAGAGAGCGTGTTGCCGGTTAACGAACGCGTAAGGACTTTTGATACCTGTCCGCCGCGCCTCGCCGTCGCGCGAGCCTTCAACGTAAATCGAAATTGATTTACGGCCAACCCCCTGTCGACCACCCTGCTGCAACGCCTCGGCACGATTTACTACCCGCTTCATTACCACCGGACTTCCTAGAAACGCGTTCGTATTTATTGCTGTTGTTGCTGCCATTATTTCGTAATTTGTAGAGCTGTTAACTTTTTATGTCGTTTGTGGATTGTGTCCCTTTGAATACGGTAGTAATGAAAGTTGCCGATACTTAGACAGCGGATATTTATGCAAAATAAACATTTTCTTTAATGAAATTTATTTTTAATATTATTTAATAAAATTCTTAATATGAAATTTATTTTGTTTCTTAATATCTTTGACAGGTCGAAAATAATATAACAGTATTATTAAATTCTTCCAAATACTTTTACTATTTTAAATTACACCAACTTATTTTTGTCATAAATGCATGAAGATCCGCAGTATAATAATAATTGTTCGTGTTGCAATATATAGGAGATCATTTCCGATAAGCTCGTTCGAAGACTTAAGAACTGCATTGACGTTCACACATTGACAAACACAGCAGAAAAAATGGAAGTGTTAAGAAACCATAGGAAACCATAAATCATGCGCGTTATTACCATACGCAACACGCGATAAAACGAGCAGAAGAAGATCATTTATTAACAGTAAAAATGGAGAGAAAGAATAACATTTCAGGGTGGATTTGCATAAACTGACTTCCGGAAAAACATTCCAGTATCTGCAGCATCATTAATATAACAACCCAGTAGCATAAAGACAATATTCAGCGTTTGTAAAAGAATCTTTTATGATTTTTATTAATTAATGTACAGGAATGTTTTTCTTTAACTTGCAGCAATTGCAATGTAGTATTTTGCTCTGCTCTTTTGACGCGAGGATATTACTGCGCGCACAGCGGGGAAGGTAAAATAAAAGAACGAAAACAATAAATAAAGTTCCGTATTATGACGCAGATTGGCCGAGTGGCGATTATCTGCGGATAAAGTCGAGAACTGCGTCAGAGAACGATCGGAATTGTAATAACCCGCTCGCAGTATGATAACGACACTCCCTCGTGTTATCAGTTCCGCGTTGATTAGGCGTAACAGCGACGCAAAACGTGGTTTCGCTGCGCCGAAATCGGACAAAGAGACGGGTCTCACTGAGACAGCTTGAGGAAAGCTTGACGGAAGTTCGTGTGTGTGTGGGTACAAGGAAAACCGGAGAAAAACGGGAGATAACGAAATTACTCGAGGTTCAGCATGTCTTTGACTTGCTACCACGGTTCGTACAATTTATTGCTAGATTAGCGTCAGAATATTAGCTAACTGACCTACAAAAAGTAGGTTTATGCATTCACAAGTTGACTGAGAATTGCATTTGCATCTGAATCACATTGTGTTTAATGCGAATCTACAATTACCAGCACAAACGTCGCAATTACAATAATAAGAATCTACAGAAACAGTGGCATCTGGTCTATCTAGCATAAGATTGAAACTGAGATAATAATTGGGCCGGAAACGAAGGGAGCAAACGGCAAGCCGTCCCGTAGAATCAAAGGCGGGCGACTACGTGGATCCACGGGGGTTGGTTCTACCCGCGAAAGCGTAAATTTCCCGGAGACCCATTAAGTGCTACCCAAATATTGCGACGGTGGGCCGAGTGTACACAGGGAAGCGGAGGTGATTCCGGCAGCGTAGAATTAAAGTGCGGGCCGCGGAGGCCGGAAACTCGCCGTTGAATTCTTAGGAGCTTGCACACAGGGCGTGCCGCGTGGACGTGCGCGGAGTCACCTAATCGGTCCCCTAAAAGGGCCCAAACACGCCGAGTCAATATTGGAGCAGCCTCGTTTTCCAGCTGTACCTCCATCGGGCTCTGTGTTTAATCAGACCGAGAGAGCGCCTTAATCGTCGCCCCGGTACCCACGATTTCGTTTTCTTTCTCGTTTGCTCGTCGGTCAGGCGAGCACACCGCCGCACGTGCAAATTAAACCACCCCTTCGCAACCAGGTGAGCTTGGCGAGTCGCTTCGGAATTCGGCAAAATCACCGTAGTTAGATTACCAAGTTTTTTCCCCGTACACTTCCGACAGGTACACGGAAAGTGTATTCTTCTCGACGTGGAAGGAGCTTGAGCGTCATGCGTTACGCAAACGAAGAAGCAAAAGGAGCAAAAATCCGCGATAACGAATACGACGTAACGCGACACTCGCCCGGCCGCGGATTATTCAAACTTTCCTTAATGGCCTCTCACGAAATGCCACGACCTTAATCACCGCCATATAATTACGCGTCCCGCGCCCAACGCAAATACCTCGCCACCTACGAGCTACGTTTCAAAAAGTACTTTCGCCCTTGTCTTCCACCACCAACTTTCTCTCTCTCTCTCTCTTCAACGACGGTTCTCCGTTCGTCGTACCCCGACGTGTTCGGCCTCCCTCATCCCATCGTTAGCCGTCACGCTCGCTCTCAAACTTTTCTCATCCGTTTAATCCGTTCAACCGTCTGCGGGAGCTTTGTCGACCGTGTTCGTTGCCCGAAAGCCGCTGAATTATTACGTGTGGTTTGACTTGATGATCGTTGAAACGTTAATTGGCTGGTTCCTTGGCCAAGGACGCGGACGGGTGTGCTCGCGAACGACAAATATTTTTATTACTCCAATCCGAGGAAAACGCGGAGTTCCCAGGAGACTGCGAACTCCTCTTAAAGCCTCTTCTTCTTTAATATCTTGCGAGATACCCTGTATTGCCAGGGCCGTGCGGTATATTTTCTCAGTATGACGCGAGTCATCGAGATGCCGCACAGTGGTCTGAGAGAGCGGCAGAAAACGGCAAAAACCCTAGGAAAGCTCTATTTCGTGGAAAATCTCGACAAAAAATGTTTGTAACCGTTCTTGGTCACGAAAAATAATAAATACATTAAAAAATAAGTAATAAATTAATAATAAATAATAAATTTTACACTTAAATTGAATATAAAATAAATTTAAAATGAAATATAATTCAATTTAAATTAAAGATAATAAAAAAATATTCCTCTCCATATAAAATAACTACTTAATTTAAAAAACAATAATTTCATGTCAATTAAAATAAAATGAAATAATTTCATGGAAATTTATTATGTACAGTATACAGGTAAGGTTTATTTACATTTTGGTCACGAAAAATAATAAATAAATTAAAAAATAATTAATAAAATAATAATAAATAATACATTTTACACTTGTTTTCAATAGTATGCATTGTGAGAATTGTTAACACGATTTTTCAAATATTTCCGATGATCTGACAAAAAATTTTTCCAACGAAAGTTGATTAGTGTTCACTTTTCTACAACTTCAATACAAAAAATTGAAGAAAAATCTCTTTTTGTATAAAAAATGAAGGTTATCTCAATTTTTTAAATATTAACATATATTTTTTACTTCATAATATTTTAACTGGTATCAAGACGAATCCAACGACCTATAAATAATATAACATTAAACCTTGAAATAACGCTACGATAGTTTTGGTCACGAAAAGCGAGCTACCGTCACCGTGTGACGGACCGTCAAGTGTTCCAGAAAGCGCAGCGTTCTTTGACGCGTTCTCATCGACATTTCATGAGATAAAACCCAAAGCCGTAGGTTACCGGTGCTGAACTTTGCATTTATTGTTTACTTAGATATCTACAAACGTTATTTTTCCATTGGCACGTTGGCGCAGTTTGGCGCAAGAGAGATATCGTCTTTCAAACTTCATTAACGTTACTCTTTTCCTCGTTTAATAGCATTATCTGCAAAACTACTCGAAAAAATTAAAAATAAACATTTTTCGCGATTTTTTCCGGGTCTTTGTACTTGAAGGAAGCCAGAAAAGAAAACATTATTTACATTACTATTTTTACAGGCGCATGCGGTTTCTTCAAACATGCGCTTGAATTTATGCTGAAAACTAGGTATGTTTAGCATGGCCAACTTTAAGACGTTCTACAACAAAGTGAATTTGGATTTTGAACTGATTCATCCTAGAAATGTTTGAATTTACTCTCCTACTAGTCAAAAATATAAAAAATTTGTTTTTTTAAGTAACTTAAAAATGTGGGGTTTTTTGCCGCTCTCAGACCACTGTGTGCCGCCCCTTAAATGTTTTTTCTTTAAAATAACCTTCAATAATAACATAGACCAATATAGAACAGCGTTGCGTAAGGATTTATAATTATTGTATACGGTGCCTCCTGACGCGGCCGCCTCTCTGTATCATAGCACGGCACGGCCCTGTGTATAGCTGTAAGTAAAGATAGTGCGTCCGAGGGTTAACAGCGTAATTTAGTGAATAGACCATAAACGCGGAAGAAGTCCGCAGTCCGTGCACAGCTAATGACTTCGATGATACCGTCACGGATCGATGAAAACACCCCGTGCGTGTAAAGGTAAGGTTCCTCGGGGGTGAAATGAAACGGGTCGTCTGATTTCATTCCTGTTCAGGAAACAGACTTAGCGCGCGTCGGCGAAAGGTGTTGTATAAAAATGGCGGAATTAGGCGCACGCAGGGGGATAAAAACTCTCTGTCTCTCTCGTCGTGCCTAGAATGTGTACACGCGTCGGTGTCCGTTCTCTCGCCCCCTGGGTTTCTATGCATAAGGGAAGGAAGGGAGCAGTGAAGTGCGATGTCGGGGCAACACTCGGATAATGAACCCCGACAAGATTTTCCAAAGGCGGCTGGTAATCGAGTTACGAGGGTTGAGGGGGTTCGTTACATTTTTTCGTTACCTACCCCTCGATAATTGCAAGCGACTACCTTCCGACTACTTTTTAAAAAGGAAACGCAGCGACCGTCGAGATTGTTCGATCTCGCTCCAGAATTATCCCTAGTAGCACAAAAATATTGGCTAAATATTTTTTAAGCCACACTTTTTAATATGAGAAAAATATTTCTTCCTAACTTATAAGTTAGGATAAAAAAGAATATTTGGTACTTAATGTAAAATAAATATTGTATGTATATTTGAATATTAAAAACAGATTGAATCTCTTTTTGATATTATATGAATGTGTATACAATATCTTGTGCTGCTAGGGATCAACACTGTTCTTTCAGGTATAATGTGTTAAATCGTTTGAAGATAATATAACAGTATTTTTAATTTCTTCTTCGAAGAAATTGAAGAGAGGACTTTCGCCCATTTTGACAGATGGCACAACATTTCAGAATCTTCGGCACAATGTTTTCCCACTGGTGAAATACGAAGTTGCGTACTCTCAAAGAGGACGAACGGGAAACTACACGGTCGGCAGGTTTTCTCTAAACATTGACTCGGTCTTGTGAAAGAGAAATGGCGTCTCGGATATGCGCCGGACGAATCGAAATATGTAGTCATTGAATATTTTACGACGTTCCTCATAGGTGTTCCGAGTCGCGATGAAACATCGCGTAGCCGACAAACAATCGAGTGTTTGCCGAAGATCGTCATCCACGCGCTTACGCGCGCATTCCGATTCGCGTAGACGACGACGACGATGACGACGATGCACGATTCACGGCGTGCTGTATTAAAACGCCTCGGCTTGTGTTTGTTTGCGAAACCTCTCCAGAGATTAAGAGATCTTCGTCATTGTCGTCGGCTTTCGAACATCCTCTTCAGGGACGTCATCGTTGAGAACTACGCGAAACAACTCCTTTAATGTGTCGCGCGGAATTGCTTGTTCGGTTGAGCTGTGCTAATTCCAACAGGAAATTGGCGATGCCCTTAGGCTACTCGGAACGACAATTGATACTCTTCAAATATTTTATTACGAAGCCCGTATTAAAAAGAAAGAAACAGTCAAAAATTCTACGAGCCACTTACGGATTAGTGACAGCAGGAAATGGGTTCTTATCGCGTTCGAGTTTTGCGAATAAAAATATTTCGCGATCGATGCGATCGATAAATGGCCGTTCCTCGAATGCTCGAGCGGATTAGCTGTCGATCAGTTTCGACGAGGATCGATTATAATTAGCTATCTTTCACCGTCCCGGTGAACTTCACCTTCGGAATCGTCCCGGAGACTCGCAATTATCCGAACACACGCGGCCCCTCGCGATGATGGAGAGTATGTTCAATAATAAACAGCGGGCGCACTTCAATGTTGCGTATCGCGCGCTAATGACGCTCTAATGACACGCTAATGGCGCATCGACACGCCCACCAGCGCAGCGGCTGCTTCTCAACCAACCCCTCACGTGAGCTCTTCCCGCGCGCACTATCTTTCGCCACTTGGCGCGTTTTTTTTCCAGAAGCCGAGCCGCTGAGTAATCATTAAAATATTGATTCGACCGATCACGATGAAGTGCTTCATGCACCGGGTGGTCTATTCATCGTGGTTACTTAAAACCTCATTATACTGAATTGTTTCTGCTTCTTCCTCTCTCGCGGATCTGCTCAGTAGGGGAGGTACTGAGAAATTAATGAAAAATATATTTAAACATTACATTTCTGATCTAGGGTAAATTGTATTATTGCTAGCGCTGCAGTAGTTATTGGCGTTTTTGATTTAAACTTTTAAAGGGCAAATATTAAGAATTCCTGGTATAGAAAATCATTTTATATCGCTTCTTATTTATATCTCAAAACAACGTTCTAAATTTTCATAACAGAGTTCCACATATGACTGTTAGCAACGCTGTTGACTCGTAAAACTGTTTGATTTTGCTGAAAAATCTCTATTAGCTTATCACAAACACGTTCAGCAAGTACATTCTTTTAAAAGATGCTATGCCATAGCAACGCGTGGCGGGGGAAAGCTAGTAATAATATATAGCAAGTTAAGCTCGTTTAAACATTTCAAAAAAAGATAAAAAGATTTTTACTACGATTTTGGCTTAGGGTGCCAATCATTGTACAGTCCATCCTATATTGTGTACATTCGAGGTAATCTAGAGGTTAGGCTAGGTTAGGCTATCTTCGGAAACTATTAAAGATAAAAATTCCCTATCTTTATTTAAGGAGAAGATTTAACGAGGGCATATTTTCTTTTTTCTGTTTTTATAGGTCCGATAAGGATTTCTTTTAATGGTCACGACTCTATCTTATATTTGTGTTCACAAAAGTGTAGCCGGTCTAATAAAAAGTAACAGTCAATGTTAGCCTGTGCGTAATTGCCGAAATTCAAAGATTTTTAGACTCCATAATGAGAAGCTCACTATATTAATAATAATTTTGTTTGAGCAAGAAGGATTTCGCAATCTCTTTATACTTCGCTGATCCTTTCTACAGAATGTGTAATTTAGTCATAATGGACGATCATACTGTGCAAATGAAATGCGTCCGAATGAACGTAGAGAAAATATAATGTGAACAAAGTATATTTATACAAAGAAACAGAGGTAATAAATTACGTTGGAATTTTCTGAGCTTTCGACCGGTTAAATTCAAACGGATAATAAACAAGCTCCATCAATCCTACATCGAAAGATTAATACAATTTAATTCAGAGTGAATGGATGAAAAATTGCATAAAATGCTTCAGAGTTGCTACTCGTGAAAATAATTGAGTTCCTTGTATATCAAGCAATCGAAGAAACACAAGTGATTAAAAGAATTGTGAATTATTCATTTTATGAGATTAATTACTAATTTAATAACCCGATTGAAACATAAAAATAATTGAGTTCCTTGTATATCAAGCAATCGAAGAAACACAAGTGATTAAAAAAATTGTGAATTATTCATTTTATGAGATTAATTACTAATTTAATAACCTGATAGAAACATACATACGAGAGCCATTCGTGTCACGAAAATCGCAGATGGAACATTCAACCCCCACTCGTCCCAGCCCTTGTTAATTCGATCAGGGACATATGTTGATTTCCGTGACCCGATTACATTTAAATAATTCCTAGCTCCCATAATTCCGTAAACCACCGTTCCGTTTTTACGAGGGGGGAAA
Organism: Lasioglossum pauxillum; assembly: GCA_933228785.1. Lineage (NCBI taxonomy): Eukaryota > Metazoa > Arthropoda > Insecta > Hymenoptera > Halictidae > Lasioglossum > Lasioglossum pauxillum. The sequence goes on from OW121702.1 coordinate 4,647,005, forward strand.
TTTATGACCCAATACCGGCCGGAATACCTGGCCCGACTTATTGTAGCGATCATCGAGTTAACGATGGGGAAAACGCGCTCTAAACAAATCCAGGAATAGCCGTGCCACGCTACACCGTAATAAAAGAATCAATAACAGAAAAGCACGGACTCACTCCCCCCATGTCGATCGAGCATCTGTCCAAACATTAATGACCGAAACTAAAGATTTATCAGCGACACCAGTCCTAATTACTTCTCATCATCAGTCATCCCATAAAGTCACGTCGATCGTTCAATAACTATGGCCACTGATAATTAAATTAGAAGCTCCCCCCCGCCTTGAATTACAATTTATAATTGTAATTAAATAAAATAACCGACCGACGAAGTATAGTGCAGAATTCGCAAGAAGCACGATAAGATTGCCACGTTATCGATCGATATTGATTGCTCGAGAAGATCGAAGAAATGGGGGGAGAGGGTAGGGCCAGCGATTAGTAACTCGATCGTCAGGTTCTTAGATACTAATCATTAGTAATCCGATCATCAGCCAATAGCAACCGTTACCTTGTGCTTCCTCTATTTGTCCAGTCTTTTCAACTAATGCGCAACGATTGAGTCGCTCGATATTAGATGGGAGACGGATACTGGCTGATTGAACAACTTTCAGGCTTAGAGACTTCAGGAAGGCTCTTGATGAAGCAAATGCTGGTAGTTGGCATGTTTGAAAAGTTCTAGAATTTCTCGTAATGTTTATAAGAAACGAGATTAGATCGTGAATAGTAGTTTATACAGAACAGTTTCCTGGGGCCATAAAATACCCTGACTGAACGTCGCAGAAAATTGCGCGATCTGACAGGAGAGTTAATCACCGGCTTGGTGTCCAGAAGGAAGGAAGGAAGGAACCACCATTTGCAATAATCCTGGCGAATTACTAGTCGCGGAGAGTTCTCTGCAAGAGGAAAAGCGCGTATCTGCGGATCTGGCGGAAATTCCAGCAGGACGAGAAATCCGGTCAGTGCATTCCGTCCGTTATCGGAGCCGCTTATCGCGTCGACGATGACGGCAGCAGGATGAAAGGGCAGAGAAGGCGCGCGACGCCGCGACGCCAACAGGGTCGCGGTTTCATTCAGGCCTCCCCGGTACACCAAAGCAAAGCGAGCTTTTTCAAAGGAGCACCGGAAAGCGTTGAATGCGCGGATTAATCCGCTATCTCGGTGATCTTGGCGACGGGACGGAAACGTCCCGGCTGAAACGCGAATTGGTAACACGACGACGCCGCACACTGGTCTGAGAGCGACAAAAATCCCATATTTTCAAGTTTCTTAAAAAACCAAATTTTTTATATTTTTGACTAGTAGGAGAGTAAATTCAAACATTTCTAGGATGAATCAGTTCAAAATCCAAATTCACTTTGTTGTAGAACGCCTTAAAGTTGGCCATGCTAAACATACCTAGTTTTCAGCATAAATTCAAGCGCATGTTTGAAGAAACCGCATGCGCCTGTAAAAATAGTAATGTAAATAATCTTTTCTTTTCTGGCTTCCTTCAAGTACGAAGACCCGGAATAAATCGCGAAAAATGTTTATTTTTAATTTTTTCGAGTAGTTTTGCAGATACTGCTATTAAACGGGGAAAAGAGTAACGTTAATGAAGTTCGAAAGACGATATCTCTCTTGCGCCAAACTGCGCCAACGTGCCAATGGAAAAATAACGTTTGTAGATATCTAAGTAAACAATAAATGCAAAGTTCAGCTGCGGTAACCTGCGGCTTTGGGATTTATCTCATGAAATGTCGATGAGAACGCGTCAAAGAACGCTGCGCTTTCTGGAACACTTGACGGTCCGTCACACAGTGACGGTAGCTCGCTTTTCGTGGCCAAAACTATTGTAGCGTTATTTCAAGGTTTAATGTTATTTTATTATAGGTCGTTGGATTCGTGTTGATACCAGTTAAAATATTATGAAGTAAAAAATATAAGTTAATATTTAAAAAATTGAGATGACCTTCATTTTTTATACAAAAAGAGATTTTTCTTTAATTTTTTGTATTGAAGTTTGTAGAAAAGTGAACACTAATCAACTTTCGTTTGAAAAATTTTTTGTCAGATCATCAGAAATATTTGAAAAATCGTGTTAACAATTCTCACAATGCATACTATTGAAATAAGTGTAAAATGTATTATTTATTATTATTTTATTAATTATTTTTTAATTTACTTATTATTTTCCGTGACCAAAATGTAAATAAACCTTACCTGTATACTGTACATAATAAATTTCCATGAAATTATTTCATTTTATTTTAATTGACATGAAATTATTGTTTTTTAAATTAAGTAGTTATTTCATATGGAGAGGAATCATTTTTTATTATCTTTAATTTAAATTGAATTATATTTCATTTTAAATTTATTTTATATTCAATTTAAGTGTAAAATTTATTATTTATTATCAATTTATTACTTATTTTTTAATGTATTTATTATTTTTCATGACCAAGAACGGTTACAAACATTTTTTGTCGAGATTTTCCCCGAAATAGAGCTTTTCTAGGGTTTTTGCCGTTTTCTGCCGCTCTCAGACCACTGTGCGCCGTTGCCTCGCAAATCCAACGCCTGAATACCGCAACGGGGATGAATACTGTTCGCTAAGACCACCGACGTCCTTCGATTTTGAACGGCACTGTTGCTCGAGAAACTATCTTTATGCAAAATAAAAATTGTCTGCATCGATTGCAGAAAATAGAAACTAAATTGAATGTTGTTTCTTCCCGTAATGATTTCAATAGAGGAGAAATTAAAAAATTGACATGTCTAAAGTTTCTCAACAATTTCGAATTTCATCTGCTGAATTTCTGGAAGACAAGTTCTCGAAAATAAATCTTTTGGTTGAACGTTCAGTGAAAATGATTGTTAGGGATGCGTCGTGGGTGTTGGGAAACATTGTACCTAGAATGATCCTGTATTTCCTGATAATTGCCAGAACGGTGCAAACTCCGCAGACGCGATAAATCACACGACGCTTCCAGGCGTTACGGAGGACTCGCGCGCCGCGGCTGGATAAAATAAGGATTCCTACAGGAGACGTATTTATTTCTGTTAAAATATGTTACGAGTGTAGATCGCTCGATAAGAGCGCTAGAGACACGATGATAATTTGCGGCTACCATGGATTCACTGCCGGGGATTTCCACGAAGACAATTAACCGTTCCACTGGTGCCTGGAAACGCTGGCGCCATGTATCACCGTTTCCGTGAAACGGAAGCGAGATCCCGTGACACTGGTCCCCGACGATCTCCGCGTTAATTATTCGGAAGCTTTGAACAATCATCTTCTCCAGTTATTACACCTCGACGAGGTTGTTTTTTTACTATTGTTCCAAGCTGTTCGTAATCGTTGCCTAACGAACAATTGTTGGCTGCATCGAGATTAGCTCGCCGGGAATTCACCGTTGCAAGCATAATACTATTTTATCTACTCTTTTCAATATTTTCTCCATTAACGCGAAACTCATAATTTTCCACAGTTCGTCGTAATTTATGGAAATAGTTATCGCTATAAGACACGACTGCTGCAGTCACGATTCTGCGTGGATCGTAAAGAAAAGATGTTCGGTATAATGTATATTTTTATTTGAGGCTGTAAAGATTTTAGTATAAGTTTGTTTTTGAAAAATGTTTGTGTGGTCGCTATCTCTTTTGCATTTTGAATAATAGCTTGCTTCGCGTGTCTCTGAAAACGACGAAGGATTGATGAAGGCCAGTAACGAACGGTTTAAAATGTATACACTTTAAATCATATAAGGTAGAATTTTTTTTAAGTGAAATATTAAATATGAAAACAATGCGTATCAAAATGATACACGTTTATTTCATTTGTATTTTTTAATATTCTTTTCTTTTTTCGTTTCAGTTCCCTGTCGAAACAGACATTTTTCAAGGAACTGCATTTATTACGAACCTTCAAATTATACAAGTCAACTTTAAAATATTCTAAGTGAGAAAAACACTTCCTAGAAGAATAATGAATATGTATTTCTATTTTTCAAGACCAAACGACTCATTGAAAAATGAACCAGACGAAGCTCTTGTCTTAATATTATGTTCAACGATGTAAAATAGTCTTCATTTAAGCGATACATTTTAATCTTGGAGGAAGAAGGATTATGTCTTGATTTCAAGACGAGTCAAGTCGATACGGTTTCAGTACACGAATTAATCACATCGAGTGACGGCTTTTATATTTGCACGTTTCCGGTGTAATTCCTTCCACTCTAAGTAACAATCGTTAACGAACGAACGTTCGTATTGCAGAAGAAGCTAGAATTACGTAGAATTAAATTGTCAAGAAGATTTTCTAGATGAGTGTCCACATTCTTCGGAGATGCACGTTTGCAAGTATAAATATGAGAAGCGTAAACTTCTTTGGCTACCGGGTGTATCCTGTAGGAAAGTTTTAATCCCGACGCTATTCGCGGATGCAAATCGCGTTGCGAAACGCGATCGGCCAGCCCTCGAGGAACGTGAAAACTTTCTCGATCATCGATTCCACGAGTCGCATTATAATTTCAGATCGTGGCGACGACGCCGCGCCGAACCGCCGACGATCACGCTGCGGGGCTTTTGCTTCGGTTTTCGTGAAACTCCCGTTTGTTTTTTCCTATTCGCGTCGCGTTGCGTCACGGACGCGCGTCAAACCTGTTGTCAACGACGCGCGATGCGTTCGTTGACGACAATTCGTTTCGAGGTCCTCGGTTTTTATTTGCGGCGGACTATTCGTCGCTCGACTGGCCTCGGATCGTAAATATTATCGTAAAATCGACCTCCGACTGCATCGATCTCCTCCATTGACTTCCCCGTCTGCCGATCAGGTCGTGTGTCATCGATACTAACGGGCTGCACTGTCACCGTTCAAATACGTTCCGCGAATTTCGATGAACCTGAGGCTCGCCGCGAAAATTCGTTCAGTGGACTCGTGCGGATCCCTGTGTATCCGTACAAATTTTTAAGCAATCTGAATATGAGTAAATTTAGTAATATGAAAGGAATCGTTGTTAGCAAAAAGCGAATTTAAAAGGTGCACGAACACTTCGTGCGCCCACAGTATGTACACGTCAGAGGATTATTCACGAGCAATCATAACCCAGTCGAACAGAAGAGGCGGTCCCGGGGCCTGCGAGCTGATAACAGCGAAGGATACGATAAACACGAGGCGTTTGGCGAATTGCAAAAAGTGGCCGGCCGGCGCGGCGCTTATTTTATTTCACACGCGTCCGCGGACTCGGCTGGCCGTCGCCGATCATGAATATTCATCGGCGGCTCTCGCAGTTTTTCCCCGTGACCGTGTACGAATTTTGAGAAACAATCGCGGCCGTGTTCGGCTACGGATTAACGCCGCATTCTTCCTTCCTTTCCGAGTATTAACGCCAAATTGAATAATGAAGAACACTACGACAATCCTCGAACGGGCTATCGGAGCTTCTGACATTAGGCTCATGTGTGCATCCAACTCCTGAAATTTCTCTCTCTCTCTAATGCTAGCAAATCCATCATGTAATAATAATAATATATCAGGTGCAGTATTCATAGGCCTGTGGTAACGAAAAATGTATCGAATCCTTGAAGTACAGTTTTTTGGAACACGAAAAAATTGTATTGTATTGTTTGCTTTAGCGATTAGTCTTTCTACAGTTAAGTCGGAAGTGTTCGTGTGGTCATGTTGTTAACCTTGCGCATTGCAAAAATTCCACGGCGCACAGTGGAACCTTTCGTCCAAATCGGAGACAAAATCAAAGAACTTTCAATAGAAATGAGGTAGAGCGATGAAATTTTTTTAAAATTATAGCTGAAACTTGGCAGAATATGGGAAAAATAGGGAGATTATGGTACGAACGTTTTATAAACTTGAGAAAATTCGTTAAACTCTCACAATTTCAAGAAAATTGCGGTTTTTTCAATAACACGGGGGGAAACATTTTTTTTTAACATGCTGCACATCATTTCCTGTAGATTTTTTCACGCTGATTTTAAATCTGGTCTCAAAATTTGTCTACGACCTCAGGATTTTACAAGAAATCGATTTTTGTGAACGAATTGTTTAACGAATTTTCTCAAGTTTATAAAACGTTCGTACCATAATCTTCCTATTTTTCCCATATTCTGCCAAGTTTCAGCTATAATTAAAAAAAATTTCATCGCTCTACCTCATTTCTATCGAAAGTTCTTTGATTTTGTCTCCGATTTGGACGAAAGGACTGTGCGGCGTATCAATATGCTTAATACTTTGAGTTGCATTATTATATGCAGTGTTGGGCAAATTTTATTTGAATTAATAATTAAACGTGTGATTTTAAATGCAAATAATAACTAAACTTTTTACTTAAATAAATTATTATTTCTTATTTGCAAATAAAAGATTATTTATTATTTGGATTGAGGTGGAAATCAAATAAATAGTCTTTGTATTTGTCAACACAAATAATAATTGTGATTGTATTTGTAAACAACAATTAACTTTACTATTTTAAATAATTCATTTAGACTTGCGCAAATAATAAATAACTTGTTATTCAAATTTCTATTTAAATAATCATTTATTTAAATAAAATTCATTTATTGCCCAACGCTGATCATATGTATACAATAGTTGCATGATTAATAATTCTTATGCAAGTCAGTCCTTGCTCTTTTATCTTTCCCATACGCTTATCTTTGTCGAATTATCGACACTGTAACAGTAAATTTATTATTCGCGTAGATATTATATTAGTTTTACAATTAAACAAATTTTGGAAAATTTATTTCCAGGAAATAAGTACGGATATATAAATTTTGTGGGATGAAATTTCGACGGTGTTGTAGAAGAATATTTTGTTAGTGTCACGATAATTTTTACTATCATGGTCACCGCCGCTTCCCCCTTTACGAGCCGTGATAAATGGAGCGGCGAGTCGGGATTCGCGTTAACGATAATATTTTTATACGTTCAGCCTTCGGCGGGCCGCCACGGATGAGGAAAAAAAATCGCGCGTTCCCGGTAATTAATGAATATTCCCCGCGATAGCGACACTTCCTTGAAGGAAGTGCGGTTCTGAATCCGTTCAGGGTTATTTCGATCCCGGCGCGGCAGCCTATCTCAGTAGCGCCACTTGGAAATCCCGCGGTGTTTTCTCATGTTTTCCTGGTACAGAACATCTGTCGACGCGAGATGATATTGCGAAAAATTGTTTCGCGAACGCAAACATTGGGAAAATAAATTTTGTTGCCGTCTGAGGTGTTGATTATTCAAGTGCTAATGAGTGGCTATTATGTATGTATTCATGGTGCTTCTGGAAATACGCTCGGTTCTTCTATTTTTCCTTATACGATGAGGTAGAACTCTAAAATGACATTGGTCATTGTACTACGTCTATATGAACATATTAAGTACATATTAAGTTTATATAAAAATATGAGAATGTTGTGAGATGACCTTAAGCTTGATTTAAACTAGGTCGTAATTCCAACGTAGAAGTGCATAAATGTCACTCTTTACATCTAAATTTGATTGCATATCTTTTTCACCTTAAGCGATAGCAGTATGACCTCAAGCTTATGATGTGGTATACTTTATAATTCGGAAATAAGGAAAACTTGAAGAATATTCTGTGCATCTGATAGTTAAATTGAGACTAAAACACGTTTTACCATAAAACGTAAAAATATCATTAACGTTTCCGTACGTTCCGCTCGAACTTGCGAGTGAATTGTGAGCGAAACGCACGCATAAAATCGCACGCAGCTTACTAATTGCAAGCGAGTATACAATTGGCGAAAAGCGAAGCACTGTTGACTGATGCATTCAACAATTACCAGAATCGTTTCATGGCGAACGCTTTTTTCTCCGTCGACAAGTTTCTCAGGGGAGTCATTAAAACATTCCCGGTCGGCTCCGCGAAAAGAAACAGATCAAGAAAATATCATTTGCATCGAAACTTGTCCAGTTTATTACGGAATACGTGGAAAAGGAGAGAGTCTGCTAATTAGGGCTAATTCTTCGTAGAACTCGAATATAAATGCTCTTTCTACCGCGACCGAACTATATTTGCTCTGAATCCTTAAGGTCGTCGTCGACGTCCTTCAGGTTTTCCAACCATTTTCTCTGTACAGACACGTTCCAGAACTGATCGCCAAATAAAGAGTATTACATTCACGCTGTATCCCATTTGTTCCCATCCTGATTCCATTGTTGTGTTTGTAATATGGAACGACCGGTGGCAGAGCTTGAATTCCCATAGTAATATCCTCTTTCATACATTATTTCATACAATAAAATTATAATGCAGCAGAAATTGTGAATCTAATCCGGACCCCGAATCGATATACTAATTTTCACTTTCATATATTATTTTATAAAAATGCAAATTGATCTTTGCATTTGCAAATCCGCAAATCAAGGTGAAGTGCCCTATGCCTGGACAGCATGTTTTTCTATTTTAAATTTTATCACTTTAAATAAACAAAAACAATTTCTTAAGAGTTTTAACATACAGTTCAGAGTTTGTAAAGTAATTTAAAATAAAAAAAGCATTGTTTAGGTTAATATCTTAATTGTATTAACAAGAATAATTCAAGCTTATAGTTGGACATATTAAATCCAATCTAAGCTAGTACCTGGACACAAGTAAAGCCTATATCGGGACAAATTCAATTTACGAGTTGATCGAGCGAACATAACCTAAAACGTTGGTTGGTGGCGCTGTTGCGCATGACGAATAGAAGATGCTTTGCGTAATATGTAGTATTCTTATCATAGATTATAGTATTGTATTATTTAACCAAATATATATTTATTTTCATTTACTGTTTTAATAAAACTTGTCATGATACAACTTTTAAGGTTAGGTAGTAATACTGATAGATTTAAGATGTAAACATAAAGTATTATTAACGTCACAACCGGAATACATTTTCTACATACGTTATTCAAGCTTATAGAAGACTACGTACATGTAGTTAAATAATTTACAAACAATTCGTTGATTTTATTCACAAACACGTGTCCGGCTTCAGGCGTGAGCACATTGCGTATAAGCTTAGAGTGGGACAGCTACTGTCATCGCGTCCCAGTATGGAGTACTTATATTTGAAAACAGCCCTAATCTTGGACATCTAATATTTGGATTAATAATTATTATTTACGTTAAGTTTGATTGGCAATTTATTTTAAAATATCAATATTATTATGCGTGATAATTATTTTTTGTCTGAGGGTTTAAATTATATCTTTTTTTCTAACAAAAGTTCGAACTATAAATGCACATGATTCGCATGTAAATAGACTATTTTGTATACTGTTTTCAGATGAACTTTGAATTCATTTTTAAATTTCAATTGATGTCTTAATGAAATAATATTCACACCTACTTGTAGCTAAGGCCTCAGAATATATAATATAATTATTTAATCTCTTAATTACTGATTTTACTATGAAAATTCAATTGTCGAGATTTAGGTATCACTTTTAGACTGTCCAGACTTAGGGCACTTCACCTTACTTACAGCAATAAAAAATGTCACAGCCTATAAATAGTAGGCGGCAGAAAGAGGCCGTGTAGCTATCCTTGAATGGGGTCATTGGAATCTTCGAACATTTCGTATGCATGCCGTCAGTTTTCACACGTAAGGGCATAAACGTAACACAGATGCCAACGCGCGCGTTCATGGTCCGTTTTATACGGGCGAACAATACGTGACCACGAGCACCAGATTTCTTTAGTGCGTCGTACAGATTTCTGCGTCGTCCATTAAGAAAATTGCAGGCTCCCACATAAATTCCTTGAACCATATTCTCTTTCATGCGTACATTCTATCAGATTTACTAAAATGTCTTGTAACAATACTATTTGTATTCGTGATTTAATATAAATATCTACACGTTTTCACATTTTAAATAAACGTCCAGAAAGTGACCGAGAAATTACAGTAGAAATTAGTTTTTTTGCCCGGGCAGAGGATAATGTCATTCATACATGACCGACAAGGCAGTGAACGTGTTAGCAGCGCCGCGCGCCGTTTCGAATTAACCGACCGTCCTGCCCGCTCGTTAAAGTCTCCGGCTCGCGGCGCGACCTGCTCGAAATAGCTCGGAGATTCCTTCACGCTGCCGCGCCAGTTGCGCAACCCGCCCTGAAGAAAACGAAAGAAAACGAAGAAATCGCTACCCGACTATCGGCCGTCCGCGATCGACCCTCCCTTGAACGAATTTTTCTTCAATCCTCTCCGGAATTTGAAAGCGCCGAACGATTTCGACATCTTTTCAATCGATCTCTCCTTATCGAGACCCATAATCGCGTTTGTACTCCTTGCCGTCCCGGTAAATATTTTAATTGATGAATTTAGCTCGTTCTAGAAAACACAAAGAAGAAGAAAACTTTTTATTTTGCATGAAGATCCACAGGGAACACTTCGGAACACCCTCGGGAAACGAAACTCCGCGTTTTCCGCGGTTGATGCCAAGTAAATAAGGAATTGGATTCGCATGTCGGGTCGAAAAATCGTGGATCCGCGAGCTGGTGCGCTCTATCGTTTCGCGGGAGCAGGAAACTCGGTTGGAGAACGCTCGCCAGAGCCGGAGCCGGATTCCTCGCGTGCCTTTCAAGGTCCCCCGCGAGCCGAGTCCCCGATACACACGGCCAGACAGGAAACAGCGTCTCTAGCCGACAGTCGCTTTTCTATTTTCCTTTTTACCCGATGGAACTAGTTTCTGCCCGAGACTGTGCACCGTAGTGAACGGGGTAAACGATCCCGGGATTCTTTCGCCTCGCGCCCGATCCAATCCGATCCGCGCGCGCGCGCGAGCTCATGCTTTGCTCTTTCTTTTTCTTTTCTACTTCGCTCGTGCCTCGATCCTTCTTTCCGCGCCGTTGCCTGCCGATCTTTCGCAAGGATACATTAGCCGGCAATTTCATTTTCTGGGGAATGCTGTGCCAATTTTTTAACTGTTCAACCAGGCAATTATCGCGACGAATTTTAAACATTTTTCCAGGTCCCGAGCACTGCGTGGACGTTGATTATAGATTTTACATGTCCAGTAGATCATGTATGTATTTTTTTACCTAACGTGGATTTTTGCGTGAACGCTCTCCAGATGAACAGCTCGAGAACAGGAAACTCGCACACAGACGCCAGCAATTAAGGGCCCCCCAATAATTTCGCTAATCGAATGACAGCCTCTTATAAATTGCACCGAACTTCCACGGATCCTGCGTTTATTTATCGAGGAAACCCGATGCTTAACAAGCCGGTAAAAAAGTCGAAAGACGTCTTAAAATTCCTTAGCATGGTCCTTAAATTTTTAGCCACTCCGTGCACCGGCGACATTTAAATAAGACACTTAACGCGCGGCAGCAACCTTTCCTGCACTGTCCAGCCACGGAATAATAAATTTCCCGGCATTCCTTCGGGCTGGCTGTGCGGCAGTCCGTTATCTGGTTAACAGAAATCGGCATTCCACGGTGTCATTGGTCGCCGGTTACCCGGCGTGCCTCGTGAATTAACCGGTTAATTGTTATCACCTGCGCGATAAGCTGCGGGACCCTTCCAATCCCTGATGATTGCGAGTCTCTGAATGTCTACCTAGTATCGTTGATGACATTTTAATTTTCGAAATAGATAGTTAGAATTCGTATTAATTTTTCAGGATCCAATTTAGCAGCAGAAAACACAGAAATACAGTTTCGTCTCTGACCAATTGGTATCGTTGAAGCGCCCCGTGCTATCGGAATCTAAACTACAACTCATACAAGAACGATCCCGATTCTTATGTATGAATTACCTCAATAAGGTTCATTCGAATCAATACTCGATAATCTATGCAAGCATTTCACGGCTCCGAAAAATTATTGATAACAAGTATATCAAGCGTAAAAATGGTAACCGGCTTCTATATCAATGCATAAAAGACACCAAGAATTCAATCAATCATATTTACTCCGCTAATATCCACAATAACGATGTTTAAGAATATTATTCTTTCATTAGCAATATTTATATCAACACCGAATTTGGTTCGTTTCTTACATATGCAGAAAATCCCAATATATTAATTGAAAATCTAATTAAAGAAGAAAAATCCTATGCTGTGTACACTGGCGGTAGTAAGACCAAAAATTCAGTTTCTGTAGGAACTGCGTGTGTCTGTAATGACTTAGATATGACAGTTGTAAGAAGTTTAACCAAAAACGCGTCAATTTTCACTGCAGAATCTAAAGCCCTGAACGATGCTGTAAAAATAGCTTTGAATCATCCCAATCAGAATTTTCTCATTTTTACGGATTCTCTCAGCGCTCTACTCTCCTTACAACAACCTATTATAAACATAAAAACGAATCCCTATATCCTCGAAATAAGAAAAAATGTTTTCAAATTCGCCTCTGAGACCGCAAACGACAGTAAAATTAAATTCTACTGGGTACCGGCTCACATGAGGATTCTCGGCAACGAAAGTGCAGACGCATTAGCGAAATCGGCGGCTAACACGATAGCGCATTCTCCATCAAAAATTCCCTTCACGGATCTAAGGGAATTGGCTAAATCAATGGCAACACAAAATACATATAATACCATAGAGAAAGAAGGTTTATTCAAAGGTGTAAACTACTTCACACACTTCCACAACCGAAAGTCAAAACCGTGGTACAGTCACACAAATCTCCAACGTGAGATTATTACAACGGTAAACAGATGTAGATCAGGACACTACAATCTTGCCAGTTCTCTCTTTCGAATTGGTTTCATAAATGATCCTAAATGTCAGTGCGGCTATGAAACTCAGGATATTGACCATGTGTTATGGCAGTGTCCCACGTTTGATGAACGGAGGTTGGAGTTTATCAGTCAATTACAGAAACTACATCTCTTCCTTCCTCTTTCGTACAATGTTCTATTCTCTAGACCTACGGTGGAAATATGCAAAATAAGTTACTCGTTCTTGAAGGCCTGTGATTTAAAAGTTTAAGAGAACGGTACATCTTTAGAACTGCTCGTGTATTGACCTATGTTTAGTTATAATTAACTTCCCGATTTTATAGGGAAGTTATTGTAATTACCCCGAAAATCGAAAATCGATTTTTTAGCAGATCTTCACGTTTCATGGTCATTGGAGTCATTTTAGACTATTTTCAGCAAAATGTTCGTATGTGTGTGTGTGTGTGTGTGTGTGTGTGCGTATGGCCGTTTCTATGTAATCAAATTTTTCGTTAACGTTTTCTGAAAAAGTAACAACGCGATCAGAATGATGAATGATGCAATCGATGTGCCCCGCTGTAACTTAGAGCTGATTAGATTTTGGTCCATTTTGGTCAAGTAGTTTTTTAGTTTTTTTCGAAAGGTGTTGATTAAACATTGCAATTTATACGAAAGGCGTATCCACCGAAGAAGTAAACGTAACTATATATATATATATTTAGACATATTTAAAAAAAAATTTTTTTTTATAAAATTAAAAAAACATTTTTTTATAAAATTAAAAGAAATTTTTTTTATAAAATTAAAAAAAAATTTTTTCTTGTTTTTTTTAATTAAAAATACTTTTTTTCCAATTATGCAACTAATGCTAATGTAACCGCTTACAATAATCGAAAATTATTCCAATGCAAGAGTGAGTTAATCATCGCCGAGAATACATTTTCAAAGAATATCGATGAAAGTACAAAAACATTTATATTACAATCTTTAAATAAACAATCAGTTCAAAACGAATTGTGAACTGAGATTAAATTGAAAATTAATATAAAATATATGATAATTAATAACATTGATGTTGAAGACGGATTGGTTAATGGAGCATGCGGAATATTAAAATTTATTACTTTTCAAGAAAATACTAAAATTCCGTCTATATTGTGGTTAGATTTTCAATTGGCCATAGTAGGAGTGAAAGTAAGAACTCGTTATCGTGATTATATGAAAAATGCAAATATAAATCAAAATTTAACACCAATAATAAAAAAATATCGAATCAAGTAAATATTTCGAGTGAAGAAAAATAAGAAATCACACGTAGTCAATTTCCAGTGGTTCCTGCTGAAGCGATTATGATTCATAAAAGTCAGGGACAAACATACGAGAAAGTATGTATGGATTTTAAAACATCAGAAGTACGAACTTTACAAATGTTTATGTAGCACTGAGCAGAGTTTCAAAATTGAGCGGTTTATATATTTTACAATGAATAGTATCGAAGAAAATAAGATCAATACTGCAAACCCGGATAATGATGAGTTGTATCGTTTGCGAAAAACTAATTAAGACAATTTATTTTGTAACATTAGTATGCTATAACAAGGAACCAAGCGAGCAACGAGCATACGATATTGGTTTAATGCGACGCCATATAGCAACCATTTTGATAAGTAGAAAACTATTGAATCGGGAAGTTCTTTGTGTGGCTCGTGGAGAGTCACACACCAAATAAAAAACATTAATAGCAGTAGGCCCTACTAGTTTCTATTGTATTATAACACGTATCACAATGTATTGAAGATTCATGTATTGCAAAATAATCTCTACCTAGAGATTCAAATTGCATTGAATAAAAAAAAAAGCGCCCCGTGCTTCGAAAGCAACAATTAACGTGGCCCAGACAAACGTGCAGTTATAGACGCGAATAAACTGTCCTGCCAAGCGAATTTGCAATGGGACGGGCCTGTCTTCTCCGGTTTAGCAGTCGGTGCTCCAAATTTTTCAACCGGTTGGTCCTCGAATCCACCCTATTTCAGATCCCCAGGTCTATTCTAAGTACCCGTTGACACGATTCAACCTCTCCATTTAGATTAGCTTCCAAGAAAAGCTTTGGAGCCGGTTCGCTGAGCGTTTTACTGTTTTAATTAGACGCTATTCTTGGTTACGTGTCACTCGGATTCTAATTAATACACGGTGAAACAGCCCCGAAGTTCATAACTTATATAATCCGCGCCCGGGAGGCTTGATACTGCTGTCTGTGATTTTTCTTTTTCTCTCTCTCTCTCTGGTCACTTTCCTGCCAAGATTCTTGGCGAAAGACTTCAATTTAGCGGCGGACGTTCGAATCCCATAAAGAAGCATTACACAGAAGTTGTTGGACTATTAATCGTAGGATTGTTTCAATAATTTCCAAAACATGTAATAATTCACTTCGATTGCTTGCGATTCAGCTACAAGCTCTCACGCGCTAATAAAAACGTGTAAAATATGAACTCTTACAAAGTTGAAGGTTTCATTTTATTCTTAATTATAGCCTACCGTAGTTTAATGCTAAACGTCTCGGGAACGTGGGAACTTGAAAGTTCGTCGACGGAACCAAGAAAATTTCTCTACTACAATTTCACTGCCGAGCCGATGGAAACTCGGATTTGCATAAAGATCAATCGGCCGGTAATTTTCAATTTTCTCGATTACACGGTAGCATCGAGGGGAGAAGCAACAGTGGATTAGCAGGAAGATCGAGCGACCATTTCCTTTCCCGAGCGGTTCGCAGTATCAATCCATCTTTATAATAGGATTTTATTTCTTGCCCCGCTCGCGGAGGACACTTATTACGCAGAAATTACGCGAGGCGCGTCCAGTTAAGCACATTATTGTCGCGCAATTATCCCCCGTGAACCGGAGAAAGACGAGCGGAAAGTTAATTAAGAGAAAATTCCTAATAGCGATCTCGCGCATTACCATCCCCTCTACACCGACGCAGGTGAAACTCGGATCGATCGGAAGGCTATTTCGCTCGAATGTGATTCGAGCTCCTGTGCACCTACGATCTGCGAAAGTAGGCTGCAGTTTTAAGAGTTGTAAATAATTGTAAAGTGTCTTAAATGCGATATATGCGACAAACGTAACGATGCGTTTGCACTTGGAGGTTTGGAAACAAATCCGCTGAATGTTCGGAATAGGTTCGCAGTGGTCACAGAAAGTCTCGCTGTCGTAGCCCTCGTGTTACATACGCGTTCGAGAGGGTTTTTGCATGCTTGTCGCGTTGAGTGGCGCTAACAAGAGGCAACGCGATACACGAGCCCGGCCACTTAGCCGGACGTTTTCTTCTGGCGGCGGCGAACAAAACAGGAAAACGACTTTGTCCAACAGGTGTTGTTGGGCCGGTTCCACCGATACGTAATGAACATTCTCTTTTATTTACCATTCACCGAGGCCCGGCTCGCACCGAGCACGGTGACGTACTCATTGACGCGAACGCGAATGCGTACACCCGGATAGCGTTCTCTTATCGGCGAACCTAAATCTTGATCTTTTTCCATGCAATTTGCCAAGTGACCTCTCAAGACCCACAATCGGTTTTATTAATAGACCGATCTCTACGCAAAGTAAACATTCCCTGCGCTGTTGCAAGAAACAACAGCTCGCTTTGTTCGCTCCTGATTAATATGTTCAGGATAATTATCTTAGATTTGACTACACTCCCAAAGGAAAAGATAGCACACGCTGCTTTCTTTAATTTCTCGTGTTAAGATTATGCTAGCGTGGAAACTCTGTGTAGTGTGTGAAAAATACCTTCTGCGAATATGTAATCAGAACGTAGATTCACATTAGTTCAATGAGTTCTGTTAATTGGAAGAGCAACACATAATCCGATACAAACAAAATGATAGCACACTGAAACTATGTTTACATACAGTGACTCCCAAAAATATTCGGACACTAGGTATAACTAACTTTATGATTTGATAATTCGATTGTTGATAAAGCAATCGCCCTGGGAATTGTTTCTAGCAATAAAACATTTATTAGTGTTGATAAATATGTATGCTTTATTTGAAAAATATACATACGTTTCATAATAAAAATTATTAAACGAAATAATGGACCATTTTTGGCTCACAAAAATATTCGGACACGTATTCATTTTTCTGTTTATATAATGTAATTTAGCATTACAAAATTTGTTTAATATTTCGTGGGATAACCATTTTGTTTAAGAACATGTCTTAACCTGTTTGGCATATTATTTGTAATTTTTTTCAAATAATCAACAGTTATATTCGACCACTCAGTTGCAAGTCTTTGTTTTAATTCGGCCATCGATGTAATTGGGGTTTTTCGAATTTTTCTATCTAATTCATCCCATAAATTCTCGATAGAATTAAGGTCCGGTGATTGGGGCGGCGGATGAAAAATTTTGGGGCAGCAGTATAATAAAAATTCTTGCACAATACGTGACTTGTGCTTGGGGTCGTTGTGTTGGTAAAACTTGAAATTATTATTAAGCCCCATTTTTCAGCACTTTGAACTAAATTATTTTTGAGTATTCTTAAATAATGATTTTTGTCCATGATACCGTCAATAAACACTAGGTTACCGACTCCATATGACGAAATGCAACCCCAGATCATTACGCTGCCTCCGCCGTGTTTCACTGTACCTCTTGTATTTTCAAAATTAAACTCTTTATTCGCTTTCCGCCACACCATAGTTCTTCCGTCGGAATTGTACAGATTGAATTTGCTTTCATCAGCAAATATGACATCCTTCTACCATATCTCATCCTTATAAATTAGCTCACTTGCAAAAGTTTTTCGTTTATTCCTATTCTTTTCGTTGATAAATGGTTTCTTTCTAGCCACTCTTCCATTGTAACCAGCTTGCCTCAGTGTTCTCCGAACTGTTTCGGCTGACACATTTTTGGAGCTTTCTCCTAATAGCTCACTAACTAGTTTTGGAGCACTTAAGCGCGGATTTTTTTTCACTTTCCGAATACTTTTGCTTTTATAAATTATAAATATGATATCGGCGCTAAGTTCGATCAATTATATTTTATAGTTATAATTGATCGAACTTAGCGCCGATATCATATTTATAATTTATATTTCAATTTCCGATCGAAAAGAAAAATTTTTTGTTACTTTTGCTTTTCTCCGTAGTACATAAGAGACTTGGTCTTCCAGTTTGCGGAATAGAATCAATGCGATTCTCAATATAAAATCGTCGACTGATATCTGCAACAGTACTCTTACTTATACGAAGCATTGCACTAATTTCGCGATAGGTTTTTCCTTTTTCTCGATGAAAAATTACAAGCTGTCGCACATCGAAACTCGTATTCTTTCCTTTGCGACCCATTTTGAACGAATTCACATTCACTACCGACAGTAGTGAGGTGGCATGGACATCTAATGATCCACGAGATTCTGTTTGTAAATAAACGGTTTCGCGTTCTTGGAATATCGCGTTCCCAGAAAGCGATTGGCAGAGAAATATGTATATATATGTACAAAGTTTCATTGAAATTGTAAGATGTAAAAATCTTTGAATTTACGGTTGCGATTCATTTAAATCGCAGATTCTTACGATTTTTGCTATTTTTAATGAATTATATTTCGTAAAATCCTTGATCGATTTCGATGAAACTTTGTACAAGTATATAACTTACTTAGACCTAGGGAGTGTAGTTCATAAGTGTTAATGTTTTTTACAAGAAGCCTTCAATCCCAGACACAAAACCGGCGAGAGAAAACGCAGTTAATTAAAAAGTGGGAGACAAAGGAGCTCGTAAAAAATGGTAGGACGATCGTGTTGCGTCTCAGGTATACAAATTAGTCGCGACCGAAAAAATCTGGTTCACGTGACGCGTAGCTGTGCACGTCGGTTGATGGTGCCACGTCATCGTAACCACGTAACTCGGTTGTGAAATCGAGAAACGAGCTCGTGTCTCCTTGTATCTGTAACTTTCGTTTCGACAGATTTTTCGAGCACCTGGGAGCACACTTGAGATGAATCGAAACGATCGTCGGAAACTCCTCATCGACCAATCACGTCATTTTATATGAAAATACAATAAGTTACAATTCGTATCAATGCTACATTCTCAAGAAAACGTGAACATTGCGAATGGTTTGTGTAACTCACAATTTCCACTGGATCGTTTAAAAAGCAAAGAGGCAATTGTTCTATCAGAGATCAGCGTTCTTGCTGGGACGTACAGCGTTTAATGAGATTCTACAGAAAACCGGGAACAAGATGTTCGATGGCGGTCCCGTTGTACCGTTGCGAGGAGGCACGGAAAAAGCTCCGACGCAATTATAACCTGACTACAAGGTATCCGCGGTTATTCTTCTTCTGCGATTATTTGACACCGTGACGCAGCTTTCCAATTACCGACCGGGCATCGACAAGGTATTGATAATGATTCGCCGGAGAGGTATCTTCGTGTTTGTTCGCGCTCCAATTAGTCTTCCATCCGCCTGTCATCCTGCACCGTTCCTTACTGGTTTTTGCGAGCGAGGAAGTGGTGGAATATCGGATTCGGGGCGAATAAATGGGTCAGTAGTAGACTGACTACAATTTGCGTAGACAAATTTTAAGTAAAATGTTATTTTTACTGGGAACAGCCTGTGCAGATCCAAAACAAATGGAAATTTTTCAAAATTGTATAGAATTCTCTATTCCAGTATTTTTTGAACATTTTCATAAGTCATTATTAGACTGCGGATCTTTATGCATTTATAATATGTCGAAATATGCAAAATATATGCAGATGCATGCAAGGTATATGCTAAATATGTGTATAGAGAATGCATGTGCGGATCTGTAAAATAGTAATTATTTTATTGTTTTATTTATTATAATTTAAATTACAATATACAACAATAGTTTTTTCTATAGTGTCGATTGTAAATTGATGCCTCTTGTCTGTTAAAATTAATTTATACGCTGAAAAAGACCGTTCTGCATCACATGATGTTATAGGGGCATATTTAAATTTACCCCAATGATGTGCCAGAACCTCTCGTGGTCCTTCAACGTGTTCACCCTTCAAAATCTTGCTTATTTTTAATAATACATTAAAGTGTACATTTCATTTTAATACAGATTTCATTTTCTGTGTAACTTTTTCTCCATAATCACCGGGTATAATTTTTAAATTTTCTATAACCGTAGTTACCAAATCTATAGATTCCGTTAGAGGTAATCTTATTATTTCCAATTTCTTCGTGGCCTCAGGTAACATTTGGAAGTGGCTCTGAATAAATGTTAAATTTTGTTGTAAATGCTTACATCGCAATGCTTCTTTCGCCGATTTAATTGAACAAGCCTCCTATTCATCGAACGATTCTATCACGTCTTTTATTCCTTCTAAATGCGTTGAATAAAAGAAAGCTGCTTCCAACCAAGTTCCCCATCTTGTTATTGCAGGTTCTCGTGGCAATGGCATATTTTGTAATTTATTTTTATAAATTTCGACGCGTAGTGGAGCTTTTAACCCGGGAGTACGCGCGCGTTGGTCTTTTTGACCGACGATTTCGTATATATTGAAATACGATCCAAGTCTTTGACTTTTGATTTTTTCCGTTGAGCTATTCTCGTTTGAAGGGGGTCTCGACTTGTTTATCTTATGTGGCGATACTTAGTGCAGTCGTGTTGGTTTTAAAACATACTACCGCTACGCGTCGGTCTATTCGACCATAGCGCGCCTACTAACGTCAGTCTGATTTCGTCCATCGAGTTTGACGCATACTGTATGATAATGATGGCTAATTTCGGATATTTTGAAGACATTGAAGACGAGGTCAGTGATTCGGCAAAAGATTCTGATTATGTTATAGAATCCGATCACAATACTGATTCGGAAATTGATTGTTCAGATATAGAAATATCTGATTCAAAGGTGACATAAGTATATTTCCAATGAAGAAAACGTAAGTACTTATTCGTTATTTTCAAGATACATTTCTAATCTGAAGATAACATAAAAATTTAATATGTTTACAAAATCGAAAATTTACAAGTACATTTTGTGAAAAATAGATACAAAATATGTTAAATTATTGGTGTTATGAAAAAATAAAAATCAAGTTATAATTTATTCATTTATTTTAAATTTTATATTATATGGTTACTTAATATTTTATTTAATTTATCTATTTCATATTTTAGTTATTTCGTTACCAGGTGACCATTTATTTTATAATAAAAAATTGTTATTGTTTGTGTAAAACAATTCTGAAACAATTAAAATACAATATTACACATTATTTATACTATATTAGTCATTTTATTCAATTATTTCTCATTATATTAGCATGGGTCGAAATGACCGACGCGCGCCTACTAACGTAAGTGCTAGTGGCGCGCGTACTCCCGGGTTAAAAATACTTTTTTAACAGTAGATATTAATTTATTAACAGAAGGGAATTGCAGTCGCACTTCCTCAGCAATCCGGTTTAGTTCATGTACCGAACAAGTTATGCGCAACAAATTTGGATAAAATATTTTCAAATGCTTCCCAGCTTTCAACATACAGGGTCATCCGTTTTTAAACGGACAAACGTAAACCAGCTATAAAGAACCCCAAATGGAACAAGTTTTACCCCTGCCACTTTTTTTGTTTCGGCCTTGATTTCTAGAAAATTGCAAAAAACCATAATTTTTTTAGTTCACATAAACTTGAATATCTCGGGACTCCAGTGATGAATCTCGATGATTTTTCCTTTGTTTGGTTTAAAATAAATAGGGGCATCTTTTTTGTTAACAAAATATTTTTGTATGACCTTCGGATCTTTGTTTTTTTGGCATAGGGCACGTCGTGGAAAAATTATGGTTTTTTGCGATTATCTAAAATTCAAGGCCGAATCAAAAAAAGTGGTAGGGGTAAAAGTTGTTTCATTTGGGGCCCTTTATAGCTGGTTTACGTTTGTCCGTTTAAAAACGGATGACCCTGTATACGTCGCTGCATCTGTGACGAGTAATAGTACTTTACCTTCGCCTCCATTTGGCCAGAATACTCTCATTGCTGAATTCACAAATCGGGCAATAGTTGCATAATTTGTTTCTGTTAATTGCTTATTTATGCAAAATTTATGCGAAACATATGCAATATGCAAAATATGCAAAATAAAAATTATATTTTTAAAATCCTCTAATGACAAAACAAATTTCTGTTTAGGTCCCAGTTTTTTATCTATTTTCCATAAAAATATGCATTTGTATAAACATCCGCAGTCTAGTCATTATAGTATGCCGAAGATGCTTTTCTACTTTAATGCTTCGTACTTCCCGGTTTAATTTTTCAACAAAAAAAAATATTAGTGCAGTTGCAATAGACACTGTTACAATTTTGTAATAGAGGATCGCTAGTGTTAATTTTAGTGGCCACTTCACCGGCCACTTGGTCGCCAAAACCAAACAAGAATGTCCTGGCGAAAGACGTGCTTTCAAGGACCTCGACCCAGAATCAACTTCCAAAATTCCTGCGAAGCCACACGAAAGGTCCGCCCGCGGTTCCGAAATTCCAAGAACAGAGACCTTGTGGACCTCCGCGCGCGACTTTCGAAGTCGCCGACAGGGTGTCAGCCGGTTTGCTCCTCGGAGGGTTGGAAAAGGGCAGAAGGGCAAAAGGGAGTCGGAGCCTAAAACAACAACTCATTTTCCACCGATAATTTACAGTCCCGTGTCTCGCGGGGGTCCCAGGCTGGAGCACGTCCTGAATTTTGAAAAACGACGGGTTCCTGGAAGGTCGCCATTAGCAGATCCATTGTGTCAATAGATTAGAAAGCAGCACCGCCCTCGCACCCTCTTCACGGAGACTCCGTTTTCGTTCCCACTCCCCACGGCACCTCGTTGCTTTCGCGCCACCGAGATCCTTTTCCCGGTCTTTTTCCCACACAGAGCGTTTCTCACTGGCCAGGATTATCCTGCCGGCATGTTTTTTTCATTCGCCGCCTCCTGCAGCACTCCCATTGTCCTCGCGGAACCCCGGGAAAAACCGTTCGTGGAAAAGACGAGAGATCCGACGATAAACGATGATTCTTAAGAGCGGATCCCGAGGATTAGCGGCTCCGCGCCGCGGCCCCGCAGGATGTTAATCGGAGGAATCCACTTAGTTGCAAAGGATTCTTCTACCCCGCGTCACGGGAAATGAACGCCGCTTCGGTTCCTCGTCGAAAGAGACGGATTTGCGGACGTTTGCGGGATTTCATGACTCTGTTTCATTCATGGATGACTTCGGAGGTATTCGGTTGATCGTGATTTTCGCACCCGTTTCATCGAACCACTGAAAGTGTTAGGAAGAATGATTTTTTTCCGTACACAGGATAGAGAGTTCGCAGGAAAACAGCAATCGGAAACGAGATCGCCAGGATCCAGGTTAACGGCGTCGATCGACGAGGAATCCGGATGAATCGAGTCTCTGGATGTCGAGTACAGGTTTCAGCACTTAATTATCGCGCGTGGCTTCATTATTTTTTCCTCTCTGAGTCCAGTAACCAATAAATAAACAGATATTCAGAATCGACCTGCAGAACGGCTTCCAAATTCATGTGAAGTAATGAGCGAGGCAATCGGACCGCAAATTAATTGCCGGACAGTGGTAATCGTTCGCGAAAGTTGCGGAAAGCGGCAGGAAGCGAGTCTCGGCGGTCTTCTTCCTTCCTGGGACCGTTCCTCGGCTTCTTTCAGCGGCGAACAGCATGCGTTCGATCCCGTTAGCTGGTTGACAAGCCGATGCATCCTGGCCGGCGAACAGAAACCGGACAGAAAAACATTGGAGTCCGAAGAAAAATCGGCCTCGGTGAAAGAAATGACAGGGTTGGGGGCGGAGGAGTTGGGTCCGCGATTAGGCGAGGTGGAGGGGCAGACAGCGATGCTAACTGCTAATATCGCCGGGAATAATGGCGCTCCCGTTTACGTCACATCCTGCGAACTACGTTTTACGATCCGACAAACTCGCCGGAGGAACGAATAATCGTAATTTGCGGCGGGTACGGTTACGCTTCGCCGATAGAAGTTTTCCTACATCCTGCTCTCTTGCTCGTGCGTTCGTTCGCTGGACACATTCCCCCGCCGAAACGGAACCAGGCGACCACCACCGGCAAACCAGAAACAAAACGAGACTCGGTACACGCTCTACGGAACTGGTTCGACGGACCAGCTTTTGTTTTTATTCGCGTTAATTAGAAATGCTCGCCGGGTGTTCGCACGGAACGGAGTCCCGCAAAAATTCCGACGACCCGATTGCATATTAAGCGAGACAAGGGCGCGGTGTTAGGTGAACTTGGTACGGTGGTGCGAATACTCTAGAAAAATGGTTAAACGAATCAAAATGATTTTAGGCGATTCAATCCCATCTACAAACTTGGAAACCGCGTTTCATTCTCGAGAAAGTTCGACTGCGAGCATTCGCTCGAGGGAAATTGATGGCCGGTTTATGCCTGGGTTTCGGAAAATATTGTTTCTTGCATCGGCAATACGAGCGGCGGCCCGGTGGTCCCGGGCCAGATGAAAAATCACCGCGGAAAGTCCCGTGATCCCGGCGACGGATCTTTGTCACGTGGAATCGACGGGCCGCTGTTTGTCCGCCCGGGAAAAAGTGGCGCACGGGACCTGGCCGGCTTCTCTATGGGGCTGGAATCGTTCCACCAAAGCGGACGGACGTTTTACCCGCTTTTGCCCGCTCGTGCGTAAACTGGCCAGGCTCGAATCATTTGTCACGGGACGGTCGCGTGCCATTGCTCGGAATTATTCCGTTCTTTCGCTGCCGACGCGGATCGCGAGCCGCTTTGAATCCGAAATGCTCCTCGAAGATCCCTCTTCCTCGTTGATTGATCGGGGAATATTGGCCCTAAATCCAGCCAGCAGTGCTCTAAACGTATCTTCAACCCGAAATTATCCTAGTTGGTTTTTTGGCAGCAAACATGGGGCAAACAGAATTTCGCCAGTCGAGCTACTCTACTCTTGCTCGGGCCAGGGACGCACAGTAGTCTAAACGGGACATTTAGATGGACAAAATTATTCTTACTTTATTTTAAGACTTAAAGCCGTAGTTAAGTAGGTTATTGGATTCGTCTTGACATCAGCTACAACAATATGTAATAAAAAATACTTAGTGACGTTTGAAAAATTAACATAAACATATTTTTTTATTAAAACAAAAAATTTTGTGAAATTTTTTTATTGGGATTTATAGATAACTAAATATCGATTAACTTTTGTTCGAAACATTTTCTTGCCAGATTATCCGAAATGTTCAAAACATCGTGGTGACAATTGGGCATTTCCACCGAAAAACTTCCGAACCGACCGTTTTATGTAAGTGCTTACGAATCACAAACGACAAAAGATAGAAAAAACTGATTCAAGTAAAAGTTATATCGTATTTTTAGGCCGACAAATCTGTACAAAAAT
Source organism: Lasioglossum pauxillum (assembly GCA_933228785.1). Lineage (NCBI taxonomy): Eukaryota > Metazoa > Arthropoda > Insecta > Hymenoptera > Halictidae > Lasioglossum > Lasioglossum pauxillum. The sequence continues at coordinate 4,672,131 of OW121702.1, forward strand.
TTTATAAAAAAAATCATTTTCAAAATTTATAAATTTTCAAAATTGTTTGCATAAATTTCAGGGGCCCAAAAATACGATATCACTTTTACTTCAACCATGTTTTGATATCTTTTTGTCGTTTGTGGCTTACGTAGGAGAGAATCATAGAGATGATTCGAAATATATCGACATTGAACTACTAAAAACTGTTTCAAATTCAAAGGTGCCAGTTCGTGCAAATAAAATTCGTTTTTTGGGACACTCTAGACTTCTACAAAGACGTTCCAACACGTTCCATCCTAAAGCTTTTTAAAGCTTTTTTTTGCGAGACTGTCAAAGTTTGAATGCTATAAACGTTTGAAGTATACTTTCATTTTTAAGCAAATAAACAATATATTTAAGTTTTATTTGAGTTTTTTACTTACTTCATGCTGGTATTCGTCATAGAATGAAAAATTCCACAAATATTTCCGCTACTAGATGTTTACAACGAGATATACTAACGAATAGTGAGGTGTCGAACGACGATGAAGAAATACGAAGTTGAAAAATGAGTTGTTCGTGGGGGTATATTTTATTATGGGGTGATAAAAAGGGAAAACCCAGCAGTGATTCTTCTTACCTGGCACCTTACTTCTCATTTTCTGCGGGATTTCCATTTTTTGGGTTTTGTCCAACTAAATGGCACGTTTAGACCACTGTGGGGCGTGGCGACGTGACTCTTGATCGTCTCGGCGCTGACGCCGCACAGTGGCCCCTTTGAGAGATTTAGCTGGCCAAAAGTCGATTTCAAAAATTTTTCCTAAAATGTGAAATTTTTGGTGCTTGCTATAGTTTAATATATGAGGGACAATGTACTAATATTTTTTTTATCATTAAGGCACCCATGAAGTGCTGTACTTCATCGGAAGTTAAAGATTTTCGTAGTACGTGTCTTGCTGCTAAAATTCGATGAGACAGTTTTTATATGTTTCAAGTAAGTTGTACACATTTCTTTCCAGTATGAAAGTTTTGCAAGTAAGTATGGACTATACTTTCAACAATTTTGTATCTTTTTATTGCATATCTTTTGGTAATTATTTACATTTCAAAACGATTAGTATGTAAATAAGATTTGTTACGATTGTAACACTTTATGAGTAATTATATTGTACATCAGGGTACGTCCGGGAATTTTTTTAAGGGCGGTTGCAATTGTCAAAGGTTTGGGCTTACAGCAACACAAAAATTAGTTGCCGAGTCTGCCCGCGTTCATTTTACAGCATTTTGTTTATCGCGCTTAGCGGCCCTTGCGTTTCGGGCGCGCACGCTTTCCAGACGTAAACACTGGATGATGACAAAAACAAAATGAAACGATCTTCTTATGTTTTATGAACACTAGAATGCCGAATGCAGTTTTGCCTCATTGTATCAGTCTTTTAGGAAATATCCGAAGCGAATGATCTCGAGCGAAACGTGTGCTGTGTGCTATAATAAAGTGAAATTATATTGAAAATTGGCCTTGATCCACAATATTTTACGTATAAGTATTTGCTGTACACTGCTTAGAACTATCATATTTTAATTTAGTGTATAGTGTAATATAAACTAGTACTTTTTACTTAAAAACGTACCAAAAAAATATTGAAAAAGTATTAAAAAATGTTTTCAAAATACTTGAAGAAATAAAAAATGATATTATATATGATTTGAAAATGTTGTGGAATCATTAAACATTATAAATAATTTTGGCCAGCTAAATCGCTGGAAAAGACCACTGTGCGCCGTTACGCGCCGACCGGGTTAAGTAAAATCGTTGTTTACACCGTCGAACGAAAGTTAAGCGACGATACGGCAGTTCGCGCACGTACCCGGCTCTCGCAACTGGTCAAAGATCACGGCCTTCGGTCCTTTCCATCGCACAGTGGGCAGGAAACCCGTTTTTTTCGTGGACGTAATTAAAGTTTTGAAGTACATAACATATTTTTGAAACGAATCTTGCGCTAAAATCTGTGTGAAAGCGCAGGAAATGGGAGTCAAGCATCCAGAAGAAGGGCGATTATCACCGATTGCATTCTCGTTCCAGGTCGAAGCCTATTAATCAACGAACAGACAGCCGCGTCAATACCTCTTCTCGCAATCTCCAACTCCGGCAACTCGCACAAAGAAACAAAGCTGGAGGAACAGTGTCGAAAACCGCTCACCCCCCGGGAGGACACGTCGAAGGTGTCGAACACCGGGAACTTCTGGAACAATGGCTGTTGAAGGAGCCCGTGAGGGGCGGCATGGAAGTAAGTAAGGTTCGTAGGGCGAGGTAGGAAAAGAGAGAGGGAGAGAAGGGGCGCGAAAACGCAGTAATTTGAAGCCGCGTCTCAAAGTCCGTGGACGCGGTAGCAATTATCGAGAATTAAACGTCCGAAGTTGCTCCGTTGAAGTGTCCGGGTTCGGAGGTCCCCTCCTTTGCGCGCGCGCCAGCGCATCGTCCAAGAAATTTTAATAAGACCCTGAAGCTTAATAAGATCCGAAGTTTCGGTGAGATCGTTGAAACGTCGGGGACTCGCGGTATCGATTGACCCCTTCGCTGCCAGCGGGTCAATCTATCCGAAATTTCGAGCCGATTCAATTCCAAAATCAAATTGCCAAATTGCCAAATGCAACTGGCAGTTGCCCCCGAAGAGTGAAACGGAACTCTGGACATTCCGACGAGGAAGGATCCTCTTTTTTTTCGGAGACTCGGTTGCTACCATCGATATCCCGGTTGTCACGGAAGCGGGCCGCAGTCACGTGAAAATGGCTTCCTCCCCGGCGGACTTTTCTGTTTTTCAACGGTTCAACAAGTGGCAGGTGCCTCTTACACATCGAACAGTGACGTGGAAACGGCGTGATCGGAGCCCGAAGATAAATCGTCGTCGATTACCATTTAGTTAGGTCCGACGCGAGCTCTGTGTATGTGTGCAGACCGTCCTTCGCTATCTTTCTATTTGTCTGTCCTCTATCTATCCGTGACGGTCCATAATTCACGATCTCGAAGAGAACACACACGCCGGCGTCGCTGGAAAATGGAGATTAGGTCCTGGAAAAAGGGGTTCGTGGAACCGCCGAACGTTCCTTGTCCCCGAACGAAGAAAAACTGTCGCCTTGCTGCCAGTGTATTTGCATTTTTTTCAGGGAACGCGCGCAAACAAATGGCCGACGACCTCCTACCTCGTGTGAATACCTTGTTTTTCCATCGAACGGGCAACGGGACAACGCGGGTTCAAATGCAAACGAGCCCACGTCTGCCGATTATGCGGTCGGCAGCGCATAATTTTGGGGGAAACGGGACGAGTGCTTCGTCACTGGTCACCTGAAGAAGATCCACAGTCGGTAGAGTCACTTGCGATCGATTTTTCGGTGTCAAATTCAAAATACCACTGCTACATTTTCAATGGCTTGCAATTAACGTACGGGTCATTCCATGCCGAATCGATCACTTTTTGCAGGCACCATCGCCGATTTTGTTCTAAATGAAATATGTTGTAGTCCATGTGAAATTAGGGGGGGTTTAAGTCATCATGTTGCCGGTTTCGAATGTTTTTAGAAATGGCAGGCCTTCAAATTTTTCAATTTTTGCCCATTTCGGCGAAAACGGGCCTCACTTACGAATTTTTATCTCAAGAACCGTTTGTCCGATTGAGCTAATTTTTTTTTGTTTCATTCGGAAAGGATTGGGCTATTACAAAATAATTTTTTCAACCTCGAAAATCAACTTTATAATGTCGAAAAATTTAAACAAATTCTTCTTTTGCGTTTTTTTTAATGATGGGGCTCAGTGATTTAAATTTTGAAAAAAATATGGTAATATTCCTTGAAGTTTCCCCTTTAAAATGAGACCTTGAAAAAGATGGTATCATTAAAATTGGCGCCACAATGAGCTGGTAAAGGACGTCGTGTACCCCGTTTCACGTAGACGTGGGTCGAGCGCACCGCTGTTATGGTCCGTTGTCTATACCGCTGGTCTCGAGAAAATACCAGCACACTGTAATAACTCTATTTATACCTGGAGAACAATATTAGTAACCACTCTTGGACAACAACACCTTTTTGATCATGACTTCTTTTATAGATATTAGTTTTTATAGGAATCATATATGTTCCACAAAAAAGGTGTCGTTGCTCAAATCAATGGAAATCACGAGAAAGTGGTGGTTTTCTTCCATCGGGGAGGGATAAGGAGGGTTTATGGTAAGAAGTATGGATAGGATCATTGTGTGGGGTGGACTTAAGGATTATGGAAAAAAATATAAGAAAAACTATTTCATTACTTGCAATGCGCACTAGCATACAAAGACCATTAGATACAACATATTTCATTTAGAACAAAATCGGCGATGGTGCCTGCAAAAAGTGATCGATTCGGCATGGATGACCCGTACACAGTTTTTACTTCGCATAAATTTCCGAAGTTTCAATGCGTTCGATGGAAATTGTCATTCGTAGAGTAGCAAGTTGCATTTCTGTAAGTTCACCGGTTCGGAATGGAATTTATGGCTGCTCGCCGGCGGCACCTCGATATTCGGCTACACCTCCGCCTACACCTGTCGAGAGTGGGCGTTCTGCTCACCCCCTGCTCCTCCGGCCCATCAGTCCAGGTATTTCGTGGCACACGGACGATCAAGAGCGGGCCCCGTCAAAGAGGCTGCGTGGGCCGAATCGGTGGAAACGTGTGAACGGAGCCACGCACACGCGACCGAAGACACCTGTTGGTGTCTATGACTGGCTCTCGTAAATCAGCCCTGCGGCGAATGCTTCCTGTCCACTGTTATACAAACTGGGATCCATAATTGTCGTACCTGGACTGTGGACTTTTGCGTATGTAGTAAAAAATTCACTGCCTGGCTCGCACCGGAAAAATTATACGCGTCGATTCATCGCTTCCTCGATGTTTCTCGAATGAATTTGTTTAATGCAGGAGTCCGTTAGCTTCCTTCCTCGGAGGATATTTATTTCCGCCCGGACAGGTAGATACCGTAGAAACACGCTGTTCCACTCAGGCCCACCTTTCTCGCCGATGCAAATGAAATAGGAAAAATTGCCGATGGTTAATGGTTTTGATAGACTAACCAGAAAATGACTTGAGAGACGGTTTATCTGCTCCGTCTTGCTATACCATTTCCTACAGGTGCGCTTGCGAACGGACGTGTCCTGCCGGCGGCAAGTGTCCTGTGACAAATGAACTGGCATTGCTGTTCGTAAATGTTTGGATACTTGTACTCTGTTTGCATTCGTTCGCATTTATTAATGAAGGAACCGAACAAAAGACCTTAGAAGGGTGGATTCGCGGTGGAGCATGAAACGACCGTTGCGTAATTGGAAACAAGCATCGGGGATTGGTCGGTCGATAAATCCAGGAAGGGAAAAGTTTCGGCGACCTCGGATTAAAAGAACAGTTCCAGCAAGCCGCAAACACGCGTCCTGAGAAACGTAGGTCGTGCCGGATTCCATGGCCGCGGATTCACGGTAGTGGAAAGAGCGAGGACGTCGGTTCCCGGAATGAAAAACCTGTAACGCATCGATTTTCACGGTGTTCGAACGTCCGGCGGCCTTTACAAACCGACGTGAGAAAGAAAGAATGGAAGAAAGAGGAAAAAGGAAGAGACGGTAGAAAGTCCGTAGGAACTAGTAAACGAAGCTCGATTCGAAAGGAAGAACGCCGAGGAGGAATGTCGGTGGGCGATGTAGGGCCTCGTTCACACGTTCTGCCCACGCAACCTCCTCGGGGCCCTGTGTTCCCGGCGCCCCTCTCCCCGTGGACCATCTCTTTTTCTCCGTATGTGGGCCCATCTTCGCTTTCGATCATCTTTACGACGAAATTCCACGAAGTCCAGCGTCTGAGAAACGCCGCGAAAGGGAACAGCGAGGAGAAAGAGAGATGGTTCGGTTAACGAGAGGAGGGAACGATGGGTAGCGAGGAAGGGAGAGAAGGGACGAAAGAGAATTCCAGTTTGAAATCGGAGTGCGGACCAAAAGCGCCGCCGCGACGGAGAAGTAGCAGAGAGAAAGGGGCAGGTAGATTCATTCACAAGACCCCCACGGTTCCGGGGGCCCCTCGCGCCCCACCCTTCGAGCCAGAAACGCTGGGGAAGTGGGGGGCCTCGTTCCAACGGGAACCGTTCGGGCCCTGTCTCCCCTTCCAACTGACCCGCTTCTACTCCCACCAACTCGCTTCTCCCACTCTCTATTTCTTTCTCCAGCGATCCACTCGCATACCATTCGTCTCCGCGGCGAGAGACCACCAACCGACACCGAGTCGAGAAACTCTGTCGAGCTGCTAGCACGTCGTTTCTTATCCGTCTGCGGCAGCGAACCGTAGACCAAACAAAGGAATCCGAGCACAGGCCACAGGCCGACGACTCCACAATTTCACGATCCCTTCCTCCTCCCTCGACCACCCCCTCGGACACTCCCCGCTTTTTCCTCTTTCTGTTTACGTTTTTCACGAAGTTTCCTGCACACACAGTCGCGTTCACACACGCGCGCGGTTCTTGTTTTCGTCTGGCCAGGAGCTGCAGGACTTTGAAACGCGTTCCCGGTAATGGAATGTGAACCCCCGGATGACGGCTTCTTTCGGCCCCCAACCCTCCGAAGAACGAGGAAATTCGGGAGGGTGGGATTTTTTGGGGGATTTGGAATTGAAACCGTGGATCGAACGTAATGGATGTTGACTCTCGAGGAACACTGTGTGTTTTCGAGTTTGTCAGGCCGGATTTGCGTTTTTTTTTCTAGGGGGCAGCGAATCAAGGGGTTTAGAGAGATAAAGACCGAGGGAAATTGATGTTCCAGAGCTGTGTGTGTTCTTTGGATCCTGGAGGAGAGAGAATAGGGTTGGAGGTTTGTTGGGGATTTGTTTGTACGACCCTTTTTTCCTGGGTCGATTATGATCCCGCCCCAAATTATTGATCGCGAAATGTCGATATAAAAGGTCATCTGTTTAAACGGAGATCTTCCCGAGCCTTTCGGTACACAGAGTCTTTCACGCGTGTGTCAACATGAAAAGAAATGTCTTTAAAAAATTCTACATCTACGTTAAAAGAATGAATACTCTCGTTACTAAAAGTGTACTTTTTGTAAGAAACCTGCCCAGTAAACAACACCATAAATTCACGCAATAATTGTCATAGAACCGTCAAGTATCAAAGGAGCGGCCATAAATCGCCGAGAAAAATTTCCCACCACCATAAACGCGTAACTGGCACGCAAACAGAGAAACCGAGAAGGGTTTCCCAAGCCACTGTAGGCCACACGAGGATGTATCCCGTAAATACCGTTTATTGCAGCGGCTCTTCTCACCTTCCACTCGAACCTTCATCAAGAATAGACGCCGGCGCGGGTTCTTTTACAAGTTTTTCCTGGAAGGTAGCTGGCGAAACGCGCGCGGAGGACAATGGCGGCTTTCCGAAAGTCTTTGAGGTGGGTCGTTAGAGTATTGGGTTGGTGTAGAAACTAGAAACGAACGGAACGGGTCGATACAAAAGGGAACTCGAACGTGGTCTCCCGGAGACGAGATCATACGATAACGATATCTTATGCCGGGGCTAGCCTGGATGATTTAGGGTCCTGTTTACCTGTTTTCGAGTTCCCTGGCACGCAGGTCGTGTTTACCTTTCGGTAGGACAGAGCGGCCTCGCGGTCCTCATTAAGGCAGCAAAGTGAACCGACACGGTTCCAGGCAGCGGTCCATTCATCTTTTTACGGCAGGAGTCTTGCCTCTTTTCTAGTCCGTTTCATTTACAATTTAAAGACAGCCCGACAGAGAGTGCCAACGGTAACGTTTATGGAGTGGTCTATAGCCTAACCGATTTTGAAACGCTCTTCTTCCTCTTTGAATATCTCCGAAGAACCATTTTTTAAACAAAAATCTATAGTTGATCGAACCAATTGTCCTCAGTGTCTACAGTCCCTGCTCACTTTATTAGACTCAATTGTATAATTATGATATTTCGAGTTTTACCATGAATAATGGGTATAGTAGCCTTATGCAAATATCACTTAATGATGACCAATGAATTTTCCATGTATTTATTTTACAAAAACAATGGATACAAACACAAATAGATCAATATAATTCTTGAAACACTAATATTTTTTTAATCCGCCCTTAGCTGCTCTTAAAGCCGCAACTCTTCTGGGCATGCTATCTATGCAAATTTGTGCAATTTCTTTTAATATAACGTTATGGTGCCAGTGATAGATTATTCTCTCTATCAACTTGGTCTTTGGTGTTATATTTTCTTTAGCCAGTTCTCTTTTCAGGCACTCCTAGACATTTTCAATCGGATTCATGTTTGGTGAATTGCCGGGCCATGGTAAAAGGGGGATTTTTTGCTCTTGCAAGAAAATTTTACATTTGGATAGGCAACCCATAAGGCAACCTTGTAGTACGAAATCATTACCCCATAGGTTGAAAACAGCGTTGAATTCCTTATAGGATTTCAAAAAGCATCAATTCTTCAGGTGAGTCTAATAAAGTGAGCAGGGACTGTACATATTCACAACGTAAAAATTGAGTAAAATGGCTCGGAAATGGGACGCGTCGAGCGTCACGCGTTCCAACCGCGTTCACAAGTCGCATACGTGACCTAGGCTCAGTTTAGGGACAAAACGGGGCCATTTTCGAGGAGGGGCAGGTTGTCGTTCCATCAGAGGCCAGGGTCTACGTGTGCATTCCAACGTGGCCGAGCAGGTCCGACGTGTTCACGCGTGGAAGCACCTCGTTCACAGTCGCAAGCGTTTCGTAGGGGACCCTTTCAGAAATTTTGGCGCCGACACAGTGATTCACCGCCTCCGCCACGCTGGCTTCGGATTACGAGCTAGACACCCATCGGGTTCTTTCTTTCTCTCTCTCTCTCTTTTACTCGTTCTGGCCAGTCATCCAGGCTTTTTCAGAATGAATCGGGGTTCGATCCTCCAGAGACCTCAGGGCTGCTCGTTCTCTGCCACGGAATGCGCCCCAATGAATACTCGCCCTGGTATTTTGACGTTCCCCGCGGAAATCGAGCTCGAAAATCACCTCCGTGGTTGTATCGATTTAAATGAACGAAGGGGCCACCGACGTCTTTGCCGTTTCGATCACAATGCCACCCCTGGAATTCTTTCGGTGGCGTTTCGCTGCAATATTGTGGCGTTTCGTGAACGTTGGGGTGCGTTATCCTGCCACTTGTCTAACAAAACTCGTGTCGTTCGAGTCTAATATCTGCTGTGGCTCAGCATTCAGAATTCAACATTCTGAAAATAAAGGCGGTAAAATATAAAAATAATAATGGAGACTCTGATGTTCCATATGAAAGTGTACTTCTTTAATTTGCAGGTTCTTGCAGCGCAATGTACTACAAATTTTTGTTACAAGCCCCGAGCTCGAATTCAAGGGACGAGCCAGCCCCTTGAAAATTGAGGTCCATCATTTCGCAAATAAAAGATTGCTAGGACATGATGCATGCATGTACACTCCCCGGGAAACAAAGAGAATGAAAACGAAACATCCATTACGAATTCTGAAAAAAAGGACGCGAGAAAGCGAGTATCAGGGGTAGTTGACAATGAGAGGGTGGAGGCGGGATTGGAAGCGAGCACTTTGTTATCGTTTCATCTTTCACTCGCTCATTATTCCGTGATGGTATCGCTGTCGCGATTATCCGACATTTCGCAGGGAAACCGCCAGAGTATGTATATCGTATATTATTAACATGAAATAGGTCTATTGGTTTCTTGTCAGTGTCTGCTGTACATAAGATACACTGTTACAGTATCTACCTCTAAACATAATACGATATGTGCATGGCGGGGAACTGTACAGAGTGCCCATTATTATCAAATTTAAAATGGAAAATATCTGGTGCCTCTAGCTTGTAAAAATGCTTCTGGAAAATAACTGTTTACCTTGTCAATTCATCGATCTTTCGTGAAATGAGGGGCGGATGAGGGTGAGATTAGAGTCCTGGAAAAATTCCGGACGGCTAAATTTCGAAATTTGAATCCCAGGGACCCATTGTACCGTGAAAATACAGATCGCGTCCCGCGGAGTTGAATTTCTCGTAGCAAGATCTCTCGCGGCGCGGCGGGTTCTCTCCGAGAGAGCAAATATCTTCGAGATTCTATCGCCGACAGACATCAGAAGCGGAGGCAGCGATTCTGCGCCGGCGCGCCCTTGACGGGCCGAGATATCAGAGACGAAAATGCAACGGCTCGCATCGGCACGGCAGCAGCAGCAGGAAAGAGCGGAGAAACAGTCATAGACACCACGTGTGCGTCCCGTCTAGACGAGATTGCAAGAAGGCTGCGGTCACGCTTGAGGTTGGCTGCCGACTCTCCGTTCCACGGCTCTTTCCTCCTCGGATCCGCGCCTCTTCGCTCCGTGTTGCACGGGTTCGGATGACAACGACGTCTGTCGAGCATCATTGCCACCTTGTAACACGAGAGCCCCGCCTCTCGTTCGTCTCGCGGTGCGAGCACTCCGCGTGTCGCAACATCCGCCCCGACTTTCTCGACCCGATCATTTTTTCAGGCCCGATACGTGGGAGATCCGTCCCAACACACATCTGTCTGGGTCAGTTATATACCCAACGACTCAATCCTAAGCTCTAATTTATTCGATAACTGGGTAGATGGTCATCAGTATTTTGTTTGTAAGTAGGGTTGCCAGATCTTCTGTATTTGATGTGAGTCTTCTATATTTGAACTTGATCTCCTATATCATATTTGAATTTTTAAAAATCTTTGTTTCAATAAAAAAGTTTAAAATGTGCTGTGCACCTCTTTTACTTGAACTATATACATAATTGCAGTTTTCACTACTTCTACATTTAGATTAAACATTTCTGACAACTCTATTTGTAAGATACAGCGGAACATAGTCGAAAACACGGTGACAATATATGTACAGTATTTTATCAATAATTGTCCCCAACACGGGTCTGCCCAGGGACAATTATCCGCCAGGGATACTATTCTTTGACTTTTGCCGAACGCAGAAAAGGACAGCAGAGCTCGAGAGGCCTCGGTCATCGAGAAGTGTAAACATATCTAACCAAAAAGAAAACTTCTTCATTTTTCATTATTGATTGGACTTTGACCAACATATTCGTGGCATTTTTTCTAATGAAAATGATACCAAATATGATATAATTCCAATTATGTACATATATATTTGTGTAATGAATGATGAAAGTTTACGACGCAAAGAAGGACAGGAGACAAAGAACTTCCCATAGGCTGTTCCTCCTTGCGTTCAAAGCTTTCGTCGTTCATTACACAAGTAAATATCATCGGAATTACATCATGTTTGGTATTATTTTCATTATAAAAATGTCACGAATACGTTGGTGAAAGTTCCATAGAAAAATAATGAAAAATAAAGAAGTTTTGTCATTGGATTAGTGTTGTCTCACCGATATACTCGAGCCGTATGATGTCATACTTCTCGGCGATCGGGCCTCTCGAGCTTCATGGCCTCTCAGGGGGGTACACCCCGCAGAAGTGGGGGTAGTTCTGGGACACTTATCGGCCAGACATGTGGGATATTTATTAATAACATACTGTATGTATGTATATTGTAAGTTAGCGGAAAAGCCAATTTTTCTTCCGGACTGGAATATTGCCATTTTATATTATTTTCTTAAATTGATCGAGATGAAACTGATACAACACCTCGCACAATACTTTCAGCAGTTTATTAAAATATTGAATATTTATTAAATACGAATAGTTGAATAGTTGAATATTGAATATTTATTGAATATGAATAGTTTAGTAATTCATTGAATACAATTTTAATAATGCAACAAATATTTTGAATAATGGTATAAGCCTGACATTATAGAAGACGGTTCATTGATCGGAGATTCACGATCGAACTGAAAATAACATAATTAGCTCGAGAGGTTTCGGGAGAAACGGTAAATGGCGCTCCGTCTCTTGTAACTATTAGAGGCATCGTTTCGAGCCGTACAATTAATAACAATAACGCGCAATATACGATGCTATTATTTGTCAGTATTTGATAGCCGTACCGTCTATTGCCAGGCCCCATCCCACCCTTATCGCGGCACCTAATTAGGGTATTGTTTCCATATATCTCCCTCCTTCGTAACAGCCAAACGCAGTACATATCTACTGTCCCGCTTTGTTTCCATCAAACGATACCCACCATCCCCTAGTCCTTGAACGTACCCACCGACCACTCATCTTCCTCCAGACCACCCCCTCTTATCGAGCTATCCAAATCAGCAATAACCTAGCCCACCCCCACGCATATAACCAGCGAACAGTAAACGCTGATCCGGCGACACACGCTTGGCATTGTAATAGAACTTCTATCGATATTGCTGGAGACATTTCTTCGATTCTTCTCCTAGAAGAGTACCAAGTGATTAATGAATAAAAGACGATGCAATTCGTGGAATTTTCGTCGACAAGGGTTGCAGTTGAATGTGTTGGCGTGGATGTTATGGATTCGGTCGTCGATTAAGGGCAATCGTTCTAGAAACGGTCCGGTAAATATCTCTCGGACACAGATGTCGGAAGTTTTTAACTCGATCGGGTTCGAAGTAAACAATTATCGGTGATGGCGGTCTCCGGGAAAACGGTTCCGTTCTCGAACGGGACCCGCTCTCCGTTGTATATCACGGTTTTCCGGGAGGGGTAACTTTCGCAACTATCCGCGCAGGGATCCGGGGAGAAGCGTCGGATATCGCGTTTACCCCGGCATAAAATCCAATTTATCTCGCGGCTCTATTAGAAAACCGCCGGTATTAGTGTATCGTAATTGAAAGCCGGCCCCGGGAAAGTTTTACTGTACCCCGTTAACCACGTTTCCATCGTTGCCGGGGGGACGTTACTCTGGGCATAATTAAATTTTTCCGGCCAGACGGACAGCAATTACGCGGTCGCGGTTCCGCTCGTGCTCCCGCGTCTTCGTCGAATTAAATATTTTATATTTTAATCATTCTCTTCGACACCAATCATCTATATTCAACCAAAATAAATTGTGGAGGGAGTTAGTAATCGCAGGAAGAATAAAATGAGTGGTCAAGTTCAACAGTGTTGCGGATCGCGCGAGCTACGTGACGGCACGCGACTTACATTATACAGGGTGCGTCCGCAGAAACAGAACACTTAAATATCTCCGTTACTGTTCGTTGTACAAAAAGACTTCTTCGGACAAAGTTACATTGTTTGAAGGGCCACATGTAACGGTGTAAGGGAAAAAATTTTCGAGGTCATTTTTTTATAAGATTTCAAGGTCATCGATATTTTTTTAAATGGAATGACGTAGTTTTTAATACATCAATCGATGCAACTGGACATTCGTTATAAAAAAATACTAACCTATGTATGTCGAAAAGTTAGTAGTTCACGAGATATTTCAATTTAAATAACTCTAAAACACCATTACTGTCGTACTAAAACATTACACAAGTAAGTAAACGTTAACATCAATTCAATTTCAACTTCCATTTCAATATCAACTCTTCAACTTCATTTCCAACTTCAATTTTTCAATTTCATCTTTAATTTCAACTTCAATTGTTCAACTTCATTTCGTTAATTTCAACTCTTCAACTTCAACGTCAATTTTTCAATTTCAATTCGTTAATTTCAACTCCTCAATTTCAATTTCAACATAAAATTTTCCACTTTAACCTCAATTTCAATATCAACTCTTCAACTTCAATTTCAATTTCAAATTTTCCGTTTCAACTCTCCCATTTCAACTTCAATTTCAACTCTTCCATTTCAACTTCAATTGTTCAACTTCATTTCGTTAATTTCAACTCTTCAACTTCAACGTCAATTTTTCAATTTCAATTCGTTAATTTCAACTCCTCAATTTTAATTTCAACATGAAATTTTCCACTTCAGCCTCAATTTCAATATCAACTCTTCAACTTCAATTTCAATTTCAATTTTTCCATTTCAACTCTACCATTTCAACTTCTATTTCAACTCTTCCATTTCAACTTGAATTAAATCTTCAATTTCATTTTCAACGTCAATTTTTCAAATTCAACTTTAATTTCAACTTCAATTTCAACTCTTCCATTTCAACTTCAATTGTTCAACTTCATTCCGTTAATTTCAACTCTTCAACTTCAACGTCAATTTTTCAATTTCAATTCGTTAATTTCAACTCCTCAATTTCAATTTCAACATGAAATTTTCCACTTCAACCTCAATTTCAATATCAACTCTTCAACTTCAATTTCAATTTCAATTTTTCCATTTCAACTCTCCCATTTCAACTTCAATTTCAACTCTTCCATTTCAACTTGAATTAAATCTTCAATTTCATTTTCAACGTCAATTTTTCAATTTCAACTTTAATTTCAACTTCAATTTCAACTCTTCCATTTCAACTTCAATTGTTCAACTTCATTCCGTTAATTTCAACTCTTCAACTTCAACGTCAATTTTTCAATTTCAATTCGTTAATTTCAACTCCTCAATTTCAATTTCAACATCAAATTTTCCACTTCAACCTCAATTTCAATATCAACTCTTCAACTTCAATTTCAATTTCAATTTTTCCATTTCAACTCTCCCATTTCAACTTCAATTTCAACTCTTCCATTTCAACTTGAATTAAATCTTCAATTTCATTTTCAACGTCAATTTTTCAATTTCAACTTCAACTTTTCAATTTCAATTCGCTAATTTCAACGTCAATTTCTCAATTTCAACTTCAATTTTTCAATTTCAATTCGTTAATTTCAATTTTTTAATTTCAACTTCAATTTTCCAATTTCAAATCGTCAATTTCAACTTCAACTTTTCAATTTACACTAGCAAGTAAACACTAACGTTTTAGTACGACAGTAATGGTGTTTTAGAGTTATTTAAATTGAAATATCTCCTGAACTACTAACTTTTCGACATCCATAGGTTAGTACTTTTTTATAACGAATGTCCAGCTGCATCGATTGATGTATTAAAAAATACCTCATTCCATTTAAAAAAATGAAGGTCACCTTCATATCTCTAAAAAAAATTACATAAAAACAAAAATTTTTTTGATATCGTATAAGCCCCATTTTACCATTCAACTTTGTCCTTCAGACATTTGACGTATCTTTAACAACAACAAAGATATTTGACTGGCAAAATGTGGCGCCCCACCCTGTATATGCACCAGTGAAAATAACTGATCAAATATGTCGAGTGTCTCTTTGCTTCAAATGTTTGATTGATGATTATCAAAAGTTGTTCATAAGATCTACGGTTTCGTCCGAGTACTATATCCAAACTATTCCAAACCGTCAATTGATGAAGATGTTTCTGAGCGTATGAAACATATGTAGAGTAAGCAACCGAAGACGTTGAGGAAGACAGTGAGAAGACCTCGAAGACAAGAACATTCGACGCGTGCCGCACGGTTGAATAATGAATTGAATTTGTAGCGGCGGGGTAGCGTAATTGTCGCTCATTTCCGCGGCGTAATATTAATTAGACCCGAGATAAATCTCCTAGCTGTTCGAGGGGTGGAGAAGCGAGGCGGGCAGAGGCGGGCTGAGGCAAGGGCGAGGCGAGGGCGAGGCGGCCTCCGTGAGGCGTTCCAACGACGGATTTAATCGTGATTTATTAACACCGCGATCGCTCTTATAGAGTTCGCTACGCGGTTGATCGTAATCGTAATGCACACACGGTTTATTGTTGGCCTTTGCGGGGAGAGAGAGCAAGATTAATGAGGCCCCGCATTAGACCGGCTATCGACGCGCCTTCCCAACCCGGTGACAATTCTTTCCTCTCGTTTTATCTTCACCGTCGTACCGTGCCATGCCGTGCCCGTGCCCGTGGCCTGGCCCGTCCGCCCCGACGATTTATCACTTTTAATTGGACGCGGGGCTTCCTTCGTTTCAACCCGAAACAACGGGTCACATCGAAATTTCGATCGTTCCCGGAATTGAGACGGGATTTTTTTCTAGCCGCCGCGTTTGATCGATGGGATCGGACGCCCGCTGTTCGTTAGGAACGCGACATCTTCGATGTACATCGTCTTGCATCCCCTATAGTTCCGTGTATATTCTGTTTCCACTGGGAAACGTTCACCTTTCGAGTCAGAAATTGAAGCGCCACGGTGTTCCGCATCAAACTGTACGGTTTACAGCGGCAATTAACATTTTGCAGATCCAATAAATTCTGCGGTAGGTGTCGGTCCCTGGGAACTGTCAAAACGGGCGCCGTTCGAATGCAGAAATCGGAGTGAATCGTAAACCGTTGTTTGTTGTCGGGAAAAGGGAGTGCGTCTCAAAACAGAGTCGAGCATCGAGGTTTGACGGTTTAGGTGGAAATTTATCGGACTGACGGTGGCTGAGGTGCAATTGTCGTTAACTCGGCTCCTTTACGAGCCGGTAGCTCGTAAGTTACGCGTCGTAAATGTAAATGCGAGATTTGTAAAACGGGCACAGCTGCCCCCCGGAGCCCGCGGGGTTATTAGTCCGAGCCACCCTCTCTGCGGGGGTGTTGGGGACAGCCGAAGCTGTAATTAGCGAGACCCGGGTAAATTATTATTGCGCGATTCGGTTCGCGTTACTTCGCGAGCCAGCCTGCCGATGGGAATCGTTGCCGAGTTTTTCTAATAGCCGCGATTGATCCTGCGCCGTTTTTCATCCTCGCGATTTCTACGGCCCGGCCGTTTCTGTTTCCTACCTCCACCCTCTTTTGCTCGCGGAATAAAGGAGCTGCGAAATTACGCCGCACGCCGAGCGTAAATTACATTTTTCCTCTGTTCGCGTTCGTGCGAGCTGACGCGGACCGTTCCGAGCACGACTACCAGAGGCTACACGGCTCTGTCTCTGTAATTCCAAGCGACGTATGACGAATGTGCCACGACGGTGACGAATCAGCCATCGTTCCCACTAGAGAAGATATTAGCCGTTTATTGGAAATTGGACATTTCTCAGCGAGACGATCGGAGTCTTCTTTTTCTTGAAGATTCATCCGGCCAGATACCAGAGCCAATTTGACTATTTCTGTTTGTAAAGGAATAGCAGGGTCGTTGAAGGATTTGAAATTAACGTCACTTGCAATATTATATGGTGTTTTAGAGTTATTTAAATTGAAATATCTCCTGAACTACTAACTTTTCGACATACATTTTTTTTATAACGAATGTCCAGCTGCATCGATTGATGTATTAAAAAATACCTCATTCCATTAAAAAAAATGAAGGTCGCCTTCATTTTCAACTACAATTTTAATTTCAACTTCAATTTCAACTCTTCCTTTTCAACTTCAATTGTTCAACTTCATTTCGTGAATTTCAACTCTTCAACTTCAACGTCAATTTTCCAATTTCAATTCGTTAATTTCAACTCCTCAATTTCAATTTTAACATCAAATTTTCCACTTCAACCTCAATTTCAATATCAACTCTTCAACTTCAATTTCAATTTCAATTTTTCCATTTCAACTCTCCCATTTCAACTTCAATTTCAACTCTTCCATTTCAACTTGAATTAAATCTTCAATTTCATTTTCAACGTCAATTTTTCAATTTCAACTTTAATTTCAACTTCAATTTCAACTCTTCCATTTCAACTTCAATTGTTCAACTTCATTTCGTTAATTTCAACTCTTCAACTTCAACGTCAATTTTTCAATTTCAATTCGTTAATTTCAACTCCTCAATTTCAATTTCAACATCAAATTTTCCACTTCAACTTCAATTTCAATATCAACTCTTCAACTTCAATTTCAATTTCAGTTTTTCCATTTCAACTTCAATAAAACCTTCAATTTCATTTTCAACGTCAATTTTTCAATTTCAACTTCAATTCCTCAATTTCAACGTCAATCTTTCAATTTCAACTTTAATTTCAACTTCAATTTCAACTCTTCCATTTCAACTTCAATTGTTCAACTTCATTTCGTTAATTTCAACTCTTCAACTTCAACGTCAATTTTTCAATTTCAATTCGTTAATTTCAACTCCTCAATTTCAATTTCAACATCAAATTTTCCACTTCAACTTCAATTTCAATATCAACTCTTCAACTTCAATTTCAATTTCAGTTTTTCCATTTCAACTTCAATAAAACCTTCAATTTCATTTTCAACGTCAATTTTTCAATTTCAACTTCAATTCCTCAATTTCAACGTCAATCTTTCAATTTCAACTTTAATTTCAACTTCAATTTCAACTCTTCCATTTCAACTTCAATTGTTCAACTTCATTTCGTTAATTTCAACTCTTCAACTTCAACGTCAATTTTTCAATTTCAATTCGTTAATTTCAACTCCTCAATTTCAATTTCAACATCAAATTTTCCACTTCAACTTCAATTTCAATATCAACTCTTCAACTTCAATTTCAATTTCAGTTTTTCCATTTCAACTTCAATAAAACCTTCAATTTCATTTTCAACGTCAATTTTTCAATTTCAACTTCAATTCCTCAATTTCAACGTCAATCTTTCAATTTCAACTTCAGTTTTTCAATTTCAATTTGTTAATTTCAAATCTGCAATTTCATTTTCAATTCTTCAATTTTTCAATTTCAATTTCAATTTCAAGTTTTCAATTTCAACGTCAATGTTAATTTCAACTTCCATTTCAATATCAACTCTTCAACTTCATTTTCAACTTCAATTTTTCAATTTCAACTTTAATTTCAACTTCAATTTCAACTCTTTCATTTCAACTTCATTTCGTTAATTTCAACTCATCAATTTCAATTTCAACATCAAATTTTCCACTTCAACCTCAATTTCAATATCAACTCTTCAACTTCAATTTCAATTTCAATTTTTCCATTTCAACTCTCCCATTTCAACTTCAATTTCAACTCTTCCATTTCAACTTGAATTAAATCTTCAATTTCATTTTCAACGTCAATTTTTCAATTTCAACTTTAATTTCAACTTCAATTTCAACTCTTCCATTTCAACTTCAATTGTTCAACTTCATTTCGTTAATTTCAACTCTTCAACTTCAACGTCAATTTTTCAATTTCAATTCGTTAATTTCAACTCCTCAATTTCAATTTCAACATCAAATTTTCCACTTCAACTTCAATTTCAATATCAACTCTTCAACTTCAATTTCAATTTCAGTTTTTCCATTTCAACTTCAATAAAACCTTCAATTTCATTTTCAACGTCAATTTTTCAATTTCAACTTCAATTCCTCAATTTCAACGTCAATCTTTCAATTTCAACTTTAATTTCAACTTCAATTTCAACTCTTCCATTTCAACTTCAATTGTTCAACTTCATTTCGTTAATTTCAACTCTTCAACTTCAACGTCAATTTTTCAATTTCAATTCGTTAATTTCAACTCCTCAATTTCAATTTCAACATCAAATTTTCCACTTCAACTTCAATTTCAATATCAACTCTTCAACTTCAATTTCAATTTCAGTTTTTCCATTTCAACTTCAATAAAACCTTCAATTTCATTTTCAACGTCAATTTTTCAATTTCAACTTCAATTCCTCAATTTCAACGTCAATCTTTCAATTTCAACTTTAATTTCAACTTCAATTTCAACTCTTCCATTTCAACTTCAATTGTTCAACTTCATTTCGTTAATTTCAACTCTTCAACTTCAACGTCAATTTTTCAATTTCAATTCGTTAATTTCAACTCCTCAATTTCAATTTCAACATCAAATTTTCCACTTCAACTTCAATTTCAATATCAACTCTTCAACTTCAATTTCAATTTCAGTTTTTCCATTTCAACTTCAATAAAACCTTCAATTTCATTTTCAACGTCAATTTTTCAATTTCAACTTCAATTCCTCAATTTCAACGTCAATCTTTCAATTTCAACTTCAGTTTTTCAATTTCAATTTGTTAATTTCAAATCTGCAATTTCATTTTCAATTCTTCAATTTTTCAATTTCAATTTCAATTTCAAGTTTTCAATTTCAACGTCAATGTTAATTTCAACTTCCATTTCAATATCAACTCTTCAACTTCATTTTCAACTTCAATTTTTCAATTTCAACTTTAATTTCAACTTCAATTTCAACTCTTTCATTTCAACTTCATTTCGTTAATTTCAACTCATCAATTTCAATTTCAACGTCAATTTTTCAATTTCAATTCGTTAATTTCAACTCCTCAATTTCAATTTCAACATCAAATTTTCCACTTCAACTTCAATTTCAATATCAACTCTTCAACTTCAATTTCAATTTCAGTTTTTCCATTTCAACTTCAATAAAACCTTCAATTTCATTTTCAACGTCAATTTTTCAATTTCAACTTCAATTCCTCAATTTCAACGTCAATCTTTCAATTTCAACTTCAGTTTTTCAATTTCAATTTGTTAATTTCAAATCTGCAATTTCATTTTCAATTCTTCAATTTTTCAATTTCAATTTCAATTTCAAGTTTTCAATTTCAACGTCAATGTTAATTTCAACTTCCATTTCAATATCAACTCTTCAACTTCATTTTCAACTTCAATTTTTCAATTTCAACTTTAATTTCAACTTCAATTTCAACTCTTTCATTTCAACTTCATTTCGTTAATTTCAACTCATCAATTTCAATTTCAACATCAAATTTTCCACTTCAACCTCAATTTCAATATCAACTCTTCAACTTCAATTTCAATTTCAATTTTTCCATTTCAACTCTCCCATTTCAACTTCAATTTCAACTCTTCCATTTCAACTTGAATTATAATAATAATGAATTATATAATAATGAATTATAACGAATGTCCAGCTGCATCGATTGATGTATTAAAAAATACCTCATTCCATTAAAAAAAATGAAGGTCGCCTTCGTATCTTTAAAAAAAATTACATAAAAACAAAAATTTGTTTGGTATCGTATAAGCCCCATTTTACCATTCAACTTTGTCCTTCAGACATTTGACGTATCTTTAACAACAACAAAGATATTTGAGGTGGCGAAATGTGGCGCTCCACCCTGTTTATGAAAGGATAATTGATTGAAAAAGTAGCGCAACACCAGCAGAATGGTATTAAATCATTGCACTCGGAGAGTTGCGTTGTCGACGGCGTTCAATGGCAACAATCATTTCTATAAACATGAGACGTCCTCGGTAATCCCGAGTGAAAACTGACCTCGACAGGCCCCGGACCGGTCGATCTGGTCCGCGTGACAGGCGGAAAGTCGACGAAATAAATATAATTATTAACGAACGTGTTACTCCCCCCCCTCCCCGCCCCCCGTACTCGTTAAAGCGATACTAACGCGGCGTGTCAGCTCCGCTGACGTTGCAATCGATCGGCTCTCGCATGGAACAGCGATCCATCTAGATTTCGCTAAGAAGGATCTCTGGACGTTGAATGAAAGCTGACCTCGCGGGTCAGCCGAGAACACGTCTGGTCATCGTGTCAAGGAAATCCAGAACTTAATAACAATACCAGACTAACGAAAGCAATGGAGAGGTCCAAGGGTATACTGTTGTTGGTTATTAAGGGTGTGGGTCGGATTTTGACCTTGGTCGTAGTATCGGTGCCCTCCGCATTTGTAGCTAGGAGCGCTAGTGTTTTTAGTCACTGTTTTACCGATTCAGTCACTGTATTGGTAAAATATCGGTAAAATAGTGACTAAAAACGCTAGCGCTCCTAGCTAAAAATGCCATGGAACTAATACTTGTACCAAAATCTCCCGTATAGGGATCTACTTCGTAGATTTCGTTTGCTGTGTTTAAACACGTATAGTTTAACATAATAAAGGTTTCATTGACATTGTATGTGACCCTGAATTCCGGGATGCCTACATTTTGGTCTATAAGAACCCTAAATCTCTCGATATTTAAGAAAATGTATGTGTCTCGACAATGGCAGCACTGTCGCTTCGTCCAATATTTGTGAAACTGCGCTACATGCTGCCGAATAATGCAAATTACGCCTCGAAAACGCAAAAGTAGGCCATATATGGAAGCATCCCGTAATTGTGGGTCTTTTATCTAGCGATTGCGACTACGTAGGGGCCCCAAATGTGCGTTAGAGAGACAGCAAACGAAATCTACGGAACCCTTGCAATCTCGTGTACGTATACAGTATCTATCGGTGTGTTAAGGTACTACCACACTCGCGCTCGACCAAGGTCAAAATCCGACCCACACCCTTAATTCGAGTACCGAAAACAAGAAGATTATACAGCCAAGGTAGATATGTATAAGATTCCAGGGTAATATTTCGTTCATTTTGGTTTTACACGGAATAAGACGGTTCCGTTTGAATGAAAAGCTTCGGTGGTCGGAACGAAGCGTTCGAGCCCTCTCCCATGATCACGATCCGATTGTTCGTCATCCGGAGGAATGTCAACTCGATCCGATTCAAAACTGACAGCAATGAAACACGGGCAGGCCGGTGTCAGCGAGCGGAGCGGAGCGGCGCGACGCGTGACGCTCTACCCGTGGAATTCTAAACGTTTTCACGCGGGCACCGACTCACCGCGGCCTGCTTCCATTCGAACAGGTGCGAATCGCATAATATTTCTTTTTGTGCTCACCTGGATCGCTTGAGTTACAGCCCGACGCCGACTTATCGCGCTAAACGAGCCGCGAGATCGGATAATCGCGATACCGTTTGATCTTCCACTGACTGTTTTCGCATCAAATCAAATCGATGCATCATCGAATTATTGTCGCCTTGTACTCATTAAAACCTTCTGATAGTGAAGTTTATTTGTTTTTAATGAAACGCGAACACGTTAACGATTCTACTAATTTTTACGCCTTCCTGTTTCATTAAAGTTTGCCCATAAAAATGCAAATGCGCGTAAATCTTTCGCAATCTACGGATCGTAGCGGTGCGAATTTGCATCTGGAAACGTTTCCTCCAGGAACAAGGCGAACAGATCGGAGATTTTCGCGATCGGATGCCAGTCACACGCGAATTGTCGGTGCGAACGGCGCGGCGCGGCGGCGAGTCGTCGCGCCGAGCCGGTGCGAAGGTGTGCCTGTTGCTGTTAATTAATGCTAATGCGGATAACGAGCGCCGGTTACTTTGTAATTCGACGACGGTTTAGCGGCTCGAAACCCGTTACACGGACTTACCTAAGGATTTCACCTTTCTTTCTCTGTTTTTCCTTGTCGGGGCGCTCTCTCGAGCCGCCTCCGTAAGCGACCGGGCCGCACGATGGAACAGAAATGGTCCGGCCTGGACAAAGGGGCCATTAATCTTTACATTCCTCCGTTTACCGTTTTCGTTCGGACGTGGAGGCGCCTCTACTACCCGGTTCTCGGCACTATCGCAGTGAGGCTGGCCGGAGGGATACAAATTTCGTGTCCTTCGAGCCAACAGTTTGCTCCCTTAGTCCCTTTGCTTCGCTTATCCCTTTCTCCTTATCGTCCCCTTGTTTTCCTCTATCCCACGTTCGACTCGCGTTACGTCATTGTCAATTGTCAATCTTCCTTACTCCTCCAAATTCCATGTACTCATTCTCACCGTAAAATGCGCTGTCTACTAATTGTTTGAATAAAAGGAAAATATAGTCTGCTGATAGGACGCCCAATTCTCCTCTGTCTAGCTTTAACAGAGCGCGGATCCGTTCGATTAACCCGAAGGGAATCGATAATATTCGATAACCAAATAACAGTCGAGAGTTCGCCGGCAATGATCTTCAATTTCGGGTCCATTAGAGGCGTCGGAGCACCGCGAGCCTGGAAATCGAAATTCCGATCGCTCAATTTCACAGGGGGCACGTGATAAACAGACAATTACGCGTTTCCGCGGAACAGTCGTTGTCGAATTCGTACCGAGGCCCCGTTACGTACACGCGATAGTACAATAGTTATCTGGACCAGCGTCGGCCAATATTCACTAACACAAAACAAATCCTCCGTGCAGATGCTCCTCAGAGACGTAAGTTATTACCGTCCGAAACGATGCAACGTGTTGCAACGCGTTGCAGCGCGATGCAATTCCATGGCTCCGTCGAATCCCCGCGGTGAACTAGTTTGCGGATCGTTTGCAGACTCTAGTGCTGATTTCTGGAATCGCTCCGACGTCCGCGTTTCGAAACGCGTTCCACCAGAGCATTTCGTAGGTCCTCTTCAGTTAAAAATTCATCAGAGGACGACAAGACGACAAGAAGAAAGCGATGGCGCCTAAGTAAGTAAATGGTCGGCAAATGGTCCTAAATTCGATCGTCGCCGAGGGTCCGGTGCGTTCGTTTTCAATCAAACGTCCCGCGGCTGTCCACGTTATTCGAAACGAGCGTAGCAAAGTCATAGTCGATAAATTAACGGGCCTGTTAAGAGGTTAATCGACTCGACCCGGCGAGATTCGAGTGTACCGAAATGGTCCCGACGATACTGGTTGCCCACCCGTTCAATCCGAGCCGCCTCCGTGCTCGCGCAATTGCTTTCTCACGGTGTGCACGCCGCCGCGCCGGGCCTAATGACTTCGAATCGAGTACACGCATTTGGGCTAAACGCGTACACGCGCCTGTATGGTCCTCGTCGTCGGGTCCCCGACGTTTCCACGCCGTTGATCGAGAACGACCTGCAAAACTTCCGTCCACGATTCGTCGTGGGAGAAACAGTCGCAGCTTTGATAAATGATTGTCCATAATTTTACATAACATAATTGTACGTAAATTTCGAATTTAATTCTTCTTTGCGAAACTCCCACGCTCGAAGCGAAATGTGCACCGGCGCGCGGTTCGTGGCGTCCGGAGTGCATCGCGCGTCGTCTATGACGCCGGGAACCGGGCCAAGAGCGTCGGTCAGCCGGCCCGTGACATCAATCTTTATCGGCGACGTAGCTCGCGTCGCGTCGCACGTCGAGCATGGGCAGCGCGATTGCACCACGCGTTCGCGCGGGAAAGCCGCGATTTTCACCTGCCTCGTTATTTCATTTTCTCCTCTTTTTTCCTCCTTCTCGCTCACTCTCTCCTTCTCTCTTGGTTTTTCGCAACGACGCGCGAAACACGTCGACCGCCCCCGGCCGCGCGCTCTGTCCCTCTAATCTCGTTACTTCGCTTTAAACCATTCGAGCGGTGTTAGAAGCGTGTCAAGGCGAACTATTAATACCCGCTATCGGTGGCGCTTTTTTCCTCCTTTTTATAATACAGGACGCGGCCTGTATCGATTGCTCGAAGGACAGGCAAGGCCGCCTGCAACGCGACGCGTCCCTCGTTAACATCTACGTAAGACGCAAGACAGTTTAGACGATGGAAATCCCCGATTGCGTATCAACAAGCGGCAAAGCAGGGGACGTTTGTCCGCGTCTTTGGCAGCTAGAGCGTGCTGCTTCGCGTCGTGTGATTGTGACATTGTTTGCTTTCAAACTCTCTCCGAGTTGCGTCGAACGTGCAAAAACTTTCATTTCAAATTCGGAAGATCTCGCTATGCAGGGTGCGGCCGAATAACATGTACAATCAGGCACGAGGTAATTCCTTATGGAAAGATAACAACAAAATATGGAATAAATTTTTTTCATATAAGTGTAAGGCTTAGTTCTCAAGAAAATCTAGTTTGAAATTCCGATGCGTACGTACGCTGTTACGGCTGATAACTTACGGTTCGTCGAGCATTGTGTAACGCGTGTCGTGTTTGTAAACAATGATTTTTTCTTTTTTCTTTTTGTCCCTTTTTTTCCTTCCTTTATCTCTCCTCGGGATGCTGGTGGGGACCGTTTCTTCCATTCACTCACCAGCATCTATCCGAGAACAACCACTCGTGTTCTTGGCCATATTGCAAACAATGAGACTTCTTTTGATATAATAAAATCAATTGCAAAATTTGCCACCGAACAAACAGACAAACAGACAAACAAACAAGAAAGCGAGCTAATAAAAACGTGGTAATAACATATCAACTAAAATATGCTCTCGGCGCACGGTTTCGATCAATAATATCTTAGCAATTGTAATGTTTGTGTTCGACCAGTCCTTAAGAATCCCCATAGTAGTATGAATCCCAAACGTTCTTGACATTGACGCAAAAAAAAGGCTATCCTCATTTTGTGTATAAATTTCACCATCCATGGTAATTGTTTTGTTATAATATATTATTATTTATTATTGATCGAAACCGTGCGCCGAGAGCATATTTTAGTTTATTAAACATTTACGATCGAGAAATAACAAAACAATTACCATGGATGGCGAAATTTATACACAAAATAAGGAGGAAAAAGAAGGGAAGAAAGTATGCAAGGATGTGCAGAGGAGAGGAGGAGACGCTAGAACACCTCGTAGAGAGATGGAAGAGATGGAAGGAAACATAGGAGAAATACTGGACGAAAAGGGGAAAGGCGCAGAATGGGGCAGAAAGCTAAGAGAAAACAGAGAAAGAGTAGAGAAAAAAGAAAGAGAGGAGTGGGTGATTAAATAGTATGGGAGTAACGAAGGTAAGGGAGGGTAAGTAGGAAATAAATGAAGGTGTATGTAAATATGTAAATATTGTATATATTAGATAATATAAATAATAGAAATAAGAAGGGAAATATGTAAGGAATGGGGAAAAGAAGGAAGAAGAAAGAAATGTAACGCCGAAAGGCATATATTTTTGGAATAAAGATACTACTACACAAAATGAGGATGGCCATTTTTTTGCGTCAATGTCAAGAACGTTTGGGATTGATACTATCCGGATTCTTAAGGACTGGTCGAACACAAACATTACAATTGCTAAGATATTATTGATCGAAACCGTGCGCCGAGAGCATATTTTAGTTTATTAAACATTTACGATCGAGAAATAACAAAACAAATAACAACATATCGTTTATAATATAACAATACATCACCATTTTTTTGTAAGGAACCACCTCGTGTCTGCTTGCACATGTTATGATATGCAATATAACTGCAGCGTGTTCTGCACACGCGGTTATCAACCGAAATGCAACGAGCAGAAAGTTTCGAGTTGCTCGGAGATCCCGAGAGCAGTTTGCGCGAAACACCGCAGATTAGCCAAGAGTTTTTGTCGCAGCCGGCCCGTTGAAATACGTCGAAACGAATCGGCTCCGGTAGGTATTAACGCGGTTTCTCCCATCACGTAACCCTGATAACTCTCTCTCTCTCTCTCTCCAGATTCGGCCGTTTGATCGCCGGACCGAGCGTTCTCGGCGTTTAATTACGTTTTTGTCGGATTCCCCCCCGCGGGATTTGTTGACAATTCTCGCGGGACACCAGGTACCAGGTGAGTTCTTGCCGCGATCACGAGCACGCCGGCGTGCTCGACTAATTGCTTCGAGTTTGCGCGAGTCATTGCTTTTTTTTATTCCCCGCCCCTCATCTAGATACAATTATAATACCGGTGCGCATCGGATCTACAGTCCTCGTATGATGTAACGTGCCGGAGCATCGGTGTTCTTCGCTGCATTCTCACAGGTGTGTCTAGAAATTGTTATCGTTGTAGAAAACGTCAGAAAATACTTTCAAATTGATCCGAATCCGATAGAGAGTCCAGAACAGGTGACTCGAGAGACGTCGTCCAGCGTTAAAGGGAAAATCATCGACGGTTCTGTGTCCGGCCACGTGGCGTGGAAATGATTTCGGTTTCTGTGTTAGCTCATCTGTTCCACGAGCCGAGCAATTAATATTCATTATACGGTATTCGATGCCGGACAGGCGGCCCACTTTCGCGTACCGTCCCGATAACCTGAAAGCTCCGGAAACCGTGTACTATTGCGAAAACGGCTGTTTCGCCTTGAATCCGACGCGACGCGGTGTGCAGAAAAATTCCGGCGATCTTGGGAAGCCGTTACCGTGAAGCGTTTTGATGCGCGAGCCCAAGCGAAATGGCTGAAATTTATGGCGTTTTAACATCCGCCACGCAGATGTCCCCGCAATTCCACGGTACTGCTCAATTTGTCGACAACTTATTTGCGGGTTATTTGCGACCGCAGCTAATACGACAATTCCTGCTTCTTCAACGGGGCGGCCGTTATATGGCCTACGCGGCATCCAACCAGGAATGTCTACCGACCGTCCTTTTCAACATGAAAAACCACGTTGTCAGGTGACATCCGTCAACGACATCTCCCGCGGCACCGACGTCCTACAAAATCCACCGGGAGCATCCTCGCCAAGGATCGAGGGAGTATTTCGACCGTTACCGATGCGACGCTTATGCGGTTCTAGTCCTGACACGAGTCTGAAATATTCTCGGAGAGCCTCGGCTGGGATCTTTATAATATCATTTCGTTATACGTGGTTTGTCCGGAAAGTATCCGACTTTTGCTTATATTTTCGTTCCTAAGTGCCAGAGTTGGGCAAAAATTTTATTTAAATAAAAATTTCGAATAAAGTGGGTTTAAAACCGACTTGGAAAAAACCTACTTTATTCGAAATTTCTAATTCAATAAAATGTTTGGCCAACTGTGCTAAGTGCACTAAGGCGGATAGCGCATGTTTAATCACAAGCGACCTTGTAATAAGTCTGCCCATGCAACAAATCTCTGCATGCCGTTATTTGAAAACGATACGCAGTTTTGTAAGCGTCGCGTATTATAATGACCGAACGTGTGGTACATACAACAGATGTGCATTCAATTTTGCCAGGAACTTGGGAATTCTTGTTTGGAAACCATCGGTGTGATCTAGCTCCTTGTGTGACTTCTGGTTGTTCCCCAAAATGAAGAAACCTCTCAAATGTAAGAATGTTTATACCACCGTGTGGATGACTGAATGTTTCACTCATATGTTTATCTGTTATATACAGGGTGGGGCGCCACATTTTGCAAGAGGAGGTCAAATTGTATAACTTCTTTCCCCGGACTCGGCCAGACTTCGTTCTTTGATAGTTTTGAAGAATACTTATTTCAAAATAATGATACTAAATATCGCTTGCCCGTTTTGGCCCGTTAGTCATTTATATCATTTTTTAGAAAAGACATGGAGTATGCCACGAAGACTGATGTTTGAAACCTGGTACTCAACAAGTTCTAAAGATACCAAATCCAAAGTTGATGCAATAATAGGGCTGATTCTAAACTTTTTTTAACATCGAAGCTATTAATGATTCAACAAAAAATATTTTGCATACACAAATTACGAGTTTTTGCAAAAGAGTCCAAGAAAAATGGCAGAAATGCCATCGCACTATCGACCGCTTTTCAAAAGAAAATAGAAAAAAAAATGTAGAAGACATATTTCATATGTTACTTCTAACGTCCGATCCACTTATAAGTAGTAAGAGGAAAATTACTAAAAAATGTTCTAAAGAATT
Organism: Lasioglossum pauxillum; assembly: GCA_933228785.1. Taxonomy (NCBI): domain Eukaryota; kingdom Metazoa; phylum Arthropoda; class Insecta; order Hymenoptera; family Halictidae; genus Lasioglossum; species Lasioglossum pauxillum. Next base: position 4,701,237 of record OW121702.1, read on the forward strand.
AGCAGCAGAGGCAAAAAGTTTACTCAGATCACCTTAAAAAAGGTACGAGATTTACATATGACAATTATAATTTATAATAATTTAGGATATGCACCTTTGTCATGCACATTCCTTATTATAATTTTGTAATTTTGTATTATATTTTCGTACAACTATCTAATTTTTAAATATAAGTTAAGATTAATTCTTTTCATTTTGTGTATTGTGTATTCACGTATTTGCACAAAAACTATAAAATATTTAATTTATGTTATTTTCACAAATGTTACAAATAATTGTTTTATTTGTCCATTATAAAGAAATTATATAAATCGTTAAAGTTCATGTTGTTTTTATACACTTGTCATGATTTCTGAGAAATAAAGCTATATTACTACAAGAAAACACAAAATTTGAATTTTGTCCACCTAGAATCGAGGAATCGATCACTGTGCGATGGTATAAACATTCTTACAATTCGGCCATCCTGACAAATTAATCGTCCTCGATTAACTGCACAAACATAGTAATTCACAATTAACGCCAAGAACTCAATTAACGTAACATTAGAAAAATCTCTTAAATTTATCCTGGCCTGGCCTCCAAGCTCTCATGTCAGACGCTTCCCAAGTCCCAAAATATGGTCATTGTGTTAATTGAAACCCTTCTATATATAATTTTATTGATTTATGCGTTGCGTTTACGCTTTTGTTAACAAATGTATGTTACGTTCAGATTTTGTTAAATAAACAGTTCTGACGTCGTGTCGAGCATCTTTACGAATTCCGTGTCGAGCCTCCTTACACAAAGGACAAAGATTTGCGGACGTAGAAGCAATAAAACAGAATACGACGAGGCAGCTGTTCGCTATCCCTAAAAATGATTTTAAGGAGTGTTTCCGTAAGTGGGACAGTCGCTGGAAAAAAGTTGTGGCTTTTAATGGACAATTTTTTGAAAGGGCACGATTGATATCAACCAGGAATGATACTTCCACCCGCTGCAGCACAAGATCGGATACTGTCCGGACAAACCACGTACATCTGCTTCAAAATCAAGTGTGATTAAAATTTCCGAACGAGCAAATGGAAGGATAAAACAGAATACGACGAGGCAGCTGTTCGCTATCCCTAAAAATGATTTTAAGGAGTGTTTCCGTAAGTGGGACGGTCGCTGGAAGAAAGTTGTGGCTTCTAATGGACAATTTTTTGAAGGGACACCATTGATATCAACCAGGAATGATACTTCCACCCGCTGCAGCACAATGTCGGATACTGTCCGGACAAACCACGTACATCTGTTTCAAAGTCAAATGTGATTAACATTTCCGAACGAGCAAATTAAAGGATTCGTTTCCACTTGCTCCAGGAAGGGCGTTTCTCACGTCGACGGGTTCAATCACCGATAGAAATCGGCGAATTTCACCGTGACAGCCGGCAGGACGATTTCCCAGCGACTTCTTCTCGAAACTCCGTCGTAGCGTGACGCAAAACATGGGCCCCGCGCGCAATTCTTTCGGCGCAATCATAAAATTTAATGGAAATTAAATTGCGGCGGTGGGTTTCCTCCTCGAATAGAGGAGCGCACCGTGCCCGGTGGCTGGGGCCGAACGGGGAAAAAGACAGAGTGACTTACGAAACGCGAAGAAACAATTATTGCCGCGCCATAACTCGTCGCGGGCATGCCAATTACGAGGCGCCAGTCGCGATTGCGCCCAGTTTTTACGGCCCTGCGCCGCAGCCTTGCATAACCAGCCATCGAGAGCTTCCGTAATTCTTCGCCTAATCGAGCCTCTCTCCCCTTTTGTTCTTTTAGCGTGCCTGCCGCCACCGATTCTCCTCGTTTCTGCCGTTTCACTTTCTGCAATCCTGTATCGGCGCCGAGGCGAAATTAAATGCCTCTCCGCGATCACAATTGCACGTGATTCTCCTTGATATTTATCTTCCGAGCGTTTTGTGAATTCCAGATTCCAATATTGGCACACTGAACGGCTCTAACAGAGAATTCTCTCGGAGAATTTGAAAAATTTGTACCCACAAATTGAAAACCACCGTGGATTTAAAGATTGATGCTTCCCTTTTCCAACAAGCCCATAAAATTCGCCACACGACGCGACGTCAGTCTTATCGCTTTATCGCGCTAGGAACGATACCCCCTAAAAACGCTTGAGCTCATAAAATCGACTTCACCCTTTAAAACGAGCTCGTCCGGATCGTTATCCAATTTGACCCGTGAACAAGACCAAGTTAAATATCGACACCGCGCTCGCATAAGATTTAACGACGCTTTGATCGTCGGTGTACAATCTGGTTTCGGACAAAGGGTATAACTATGTCTAGTCTCTCGATTACATTGAAAAGTCCGGTCGTTTCCGGAGTAGATTGTTCGGCGAACGTATCAATTGATTCGTTTCATATTTCTATCGGTGTTTCAGATTTCCAATCGCGGGGGATGACCCTTCAAATCGAAATCCGTGTCTATAGACGGGAATGTACACAGCTGCGGAGCTTTTCTGGCTCCGGAGAGGGTGTTGCAGCTGTGTGCGCGCGGCCGCTCGGCCTGCCACGGCGAATTCATCGAATTTCCTAACCGATAATTCCCGTTATCAGTGTGTACCGTCCGTAGATCGGTCGTCGGACTTATCGGCGGATAGATAAGGAACATCTCCCCCACTCTGCGACCCTGTTCGACGAAAACTGGGCGGAGGGGCGGTTAGGTGCACTTGAGCGCGGCATTCGTCCGCCCCATCGGCTCCGATTACCTTGTAAACGCCATGAAAAATCGCTCTGTTGATCGAGCGGAGTCTCCCGGCTCCCGAGCATCGATTCTTATCGGAACGATTATCGGACCGCTCTCAAATTGACTTTGCTTCCTAAGTCATTTCCCTAAATCGTTCCACGGCACATATGTCCCCCGGGCACTCTCCCACGGAAAAACCTGGGATTTTCCCTCGGTGGGCGGGCTCCTCGACACGCATTTATCTTCGGCCCTGCGTCTGCATCGTGTCATTGAACGCATCTACGTGGCTCCGATGCAGGCCCCTTTTTTCGTGCTGGGAAACGCGTGGGAGGTTCTCCGTGTTAGTCGAGGTCATTGGTTTCTCTGCTACTTCTATTTCACGGACGATTCGCTTTTTCACTAATTTACAAATTATTCAATTCTCTGTATCGTAATATTTGGAGTCTGCGTTTCATATTATAAAATGATGTTCAACGTGAAAAACATTCCGAATATCCACAGGGGATAGCCGATGTCTAAAAAGGGCATCGATCCCGCAACTTTATCTCGCAACAGGCGCCAGAATTTCAAGAAGCCGCTCGAGAGCCGATCGTTCGTAGCGATCGCAGTAAGCTCTGCTGATCGAGGGTGGTTGTATTTACATTTTCCACCTGCCCGTTGGCGAGGAAGTGTCTCAGGCGCACGTGTGAGGCTGATTAGCAGTCACGTGTGCAGGTCGAGGAGCGCTTCAGGCTACGGAATACTGTTTATCGCAAGGCCCGTTGGGGCGTAGATAATAAACCGATCGAACGGATGGCGGGGCATTTGGGTTGCTCGATCGAATATTTCTCTCTCATTCGACTCGTTTTTTCTCCCCGCCCCCCAAACCTGTCAAGGACGACGCAATTAAGAACACCCTCTCGCCTCTGATAAGATCCCAGTCGCTGATAAGATCGTTTTCGGCGTTGGAAAGGCCTGCGTCTCATCGTACGCGACGCGGATCTACGCGAACGTGATTAATCGAAGCGCCGAGCACCCTCGAGAGGGTGTAGAGCACTTTTTATGCAGATCTCTCTCTCCTTCTCCCTCTCCTTGCTGTATGTCCTTCTCTTTTTCTCTCTCTCGCTCTCTGTCACTCTCCCTGCGGCGCCCTCGGCCGTCCAAGGATTATATTTATAAAAAAAAGTACACAGGGAAGAAATCATTAATCCCGCACCAGTAGGCCGGGGAGAAAGGCTTTTTCTCTCCTCTATTTTTATGGGAGCGACTCGGCTACACGGGGGTAAAAATAAGATCCACGCGAACAATGGGGCGCACGGGGAAAGATTTTTTGTGCCCGATATCTTGCGGGGTTGAAGCCGCCGCGCGTTATAAATAACGACGCCCCGCCATCGAAAGTACTTCCTGACGCTTCACGCGGACGCCGATGGGCGACGCTTCCGTCTCGAAACGGAAGTCAACCTTTGTTCAGATCGTGTGCTCGTCTTACGAAGCTGGGCTTGTTTATTCTTCCGTATTTCTTGACGGGGACTTGCTACCTGGACGTGTTCGCGGAGATCTTGCTACAACCCCTTTTTTCGAAGGTCGTGCTCTCTTTTGTTCTGCCTCCTGTGAGATTCTTCTTCTTCAGTATCTTCGCCCCTGGGACAGTAATTTATTCTTCTTTAATTTCCGAATTAAATATATTCGCTTCTTCTTTTACATTTAGTCTTCTGTATTTATTCTTAACTTGTTCTTCTTTTGCGTGAATAATTTAATTTAATTAAGTGAAAATTAAAAAAAAAATGAGTTCATCAGTTATTTCACACCACATTATTTTAAACAACATAAATTCAATGTATTTTTTTTTATTGAGCCTGGACGTGTTCGCGGAGAATGAAATCTTGCTACAACCCCTTTTTTTCGAAGATCGTGCTCTCTTTTGTTCTGCCTCCTGTGAGATTCTTCTTCTTCAGTATCTTCTCCCCTGGGACAGTAATTTTTTCTTCTTTAATTTCTGAATTAAATATATTCGCTTCTTCTTTTACATTTAGTCTTCTGTATTTATTCTTAAATTGTTCTTCTTTTGCGTGAATGATTTAATTTAATTAAGTGAAAATTAAAAAAAAATTAGTTCATCAGTTATTTCACACCACATTATTTTAAACAACATAAATTCAATGTATTTTTTTTATTGAGCCACCGAAACCTATTATAGGGTTATTTCAGCTTTAACAGTTATACAGGGTGAGTCCGAAGAAACAGAACACCTAAATATCTCCGTTACCTTTCGTTGTACAAAGAAACTTCTTAGGACGAAGTTACACTGTTTGAAGAGTCACATTTCACGGTGTAAAGGAAAAAATTTTCAAGGTCATTTTTTAATGAAATTTCAAGGTCATCGATATTTTTTTTAAACGGAATGAGGTATTTTTTAATACATGAATCGATGCAACTGGACATTCTTTATAAAAGAGTACTAACCTATGTATGTCGAAAAGTTAATAGTTCACGAGATATTTCAATTTAAATAACTCTAAAACACCATTACTGTCGTACTAAGACGTTACATAAGTAAGTAAACGTTAACATCAATTCAATTTCAACTTCCATTTTAATATCAATTCTTCAACTTCAATTTTTCAATTTCAACTTTAATTTGAACTTCAATTTCAACTTCAATTGTTCAACTTCATTACGATAATTTCAACTCTTCAATTTCTACGTCAATTTTTCAATTTCAATTCGTTAATTTCGACTCCTCAATTTCAATTTCAACATCAATTTTTCTATTTCGACTTTAATGTCGATATCAACTCTTCAACTTCATTTTCAATTTTTCCATTTCAACTTTAATTTCAACTTCAATTTTACTCTCCCATTTCAACTTCAATTTCAAGTCTTCCATTTCAACTTCAATTTCAAAATCAACCCTTCAACTTCAATTTTTCAACTTCAACTCTTCAATTTCAATTTTTCAATTTCAAATCTTCAATTTCATTTTCAACGTCAATTTTTCAATTTCAACTTATATTTTTCAATTTCAATTCGTTAATTTCAATATCAATTTTTCCATTTCCACGTTAATTTCGATATCAACTCTTCCACTTCATTTTCAATTTCAATTTTTCCATTTCAACTTTAATTTCAACTTCGATTTTAACCCTCCCATTTCAACTTCAATATCAACTCTTCCATTTCAACTTCAATTTCTACTCTTTCATTTCAACTTCAATTTTTCAATTTCATTTCGTTAATTTCAATTTCAACATCAAGTTTTCCATTTCAACTTCAATTTCAATATCAACCCTTCAACTTTAATTTTTCAACTTCAACTCTTCAATTTCAATTTTTCAATTTCAAATCAATTTCATTTTCAACGTCAATTTTTTCAATTTCAATTTCAACTCTTCAATTTACACTAGCAAGTAAACGCTAACGTCTTAGTACGACAGTAATGGTGTTTTAGAGTTATTTAAATTGAAATATCTGCTGAACTACTAACTTTTCGACATACATGGGTTAGTGCTTTTCATAACGAATATCCAGCTGCATCGATTGATGTATTAAAAAATACCTCATTCCATTTAAAAAAATATCAATAACCTTGAAATCTTGTAAAAAAATGAGCTTGAAATTTTTTTCCTTACACCGTTACATGTGGCCCTTCAAACATTGTAACTTTGTCCTAAGAAGTTTTTTTGTACAACGAAAAGTAACGGAGATATTTAGGTGTTCTGTTTCTTCGGACTCACCCCGTATAGTAGTCTTACAGTTAGTGTACAATGACAGACTTAATAATCGCTCCAGAGATGTAGATTGCAGTCGTTTAAAAACTGGAAGATATATTCGCAGGCTTTAACATTAGGTTTAGCAAAGAAAATGTCCGCTAATAATGGTAGATAAAACTTAATTTTGCGCAACTTATTTGCTAATTTAATTCGTTGGAAATCATAAAGACGACACTGCCGTAGAACATGATGTAAGTCCTCGGAGCTATAATTACACTTATAACTAGGATCACTAACAATATTTACTCGATACAGAGAGGCAGCGAAATTATAATGATTGGCCCTCATACGGTTTACTGTTGATATAAAACCCCTTTTGATGTAGTCATCAAAATTTTGAGCAAACCAGGGAGTGTGATTTGGGTTGTAGAATTTTTAGAAATAATGTATACCCTTGATGGTGCCTCGCTCAGGGAAATTCAATGTAATTTTTCCTTTAAATATCTCGAAACAAGAAATATATCACTTAGGCCACGTTCATAATTATGGGCGCACTTAGATGTGTCCAATGCAAGGGTCTTACCGGAAATATAAACGCGTGACGTTTACTCGGGATCAGTAAAAACGCTTTCCGTCGGAAAGGGATTGCTCCAACGGCCGCCCGCAGCACGTTTCAGCAACAGCATACTTGATTCGCTAATTAGTCCGAGCAATGATCTCGCATCTAGCCCGATGAGCGTGATCAGATACGATCCCGGGGCTTCTAAATAATTTCGGATCTCCGAGCTGGAACCGGCTCCTACATATATATCGGTTATGAAAATTACACCGGGAATCTCTACGACTCCCTATCTCCTTCTTTCCTTCTCTCCTGGATTGCTCGCGACGAGTTTCCCCCGGTATCGCCGGGTTATTTTTTATTTATGCAAACTGCAGCGAGCAGCATCTGAGCCGTGGAATAAGATTCCCCGCGTTTGATTCTATAGATTCGAGAAAGGAGCGCCGGAATTCTCTTTCACGCAGCCGCAGCTGCCGAATCAAGGTTTGCACCTGCCCGGAGGCCCAGGGACGGCGACGCAACAATATACGACAATTCATTGTTTATTGAACGCGCACCGACCATGCGCCGTGCTCCATAATCTCCGAATCGGGGAAAAGAGGTAGAAGACTCGAATGCGACCTCTCCGATCGAGAAAAATTGGGGTGCGAGACGAAACTGGCGGAGAAAGACAATTCAAAAATTGCGAAATGATTATTTACAGTCACGTGATGGGTGCTAATCCATCGTTTCCGGCTCACCAGTACGAATTACCTCCGAAGAGAGAAGGAGAGAGGGAGACATAAATGGTTATTTACGCGGTAATCTCGTAAACCGAGGCAAATGGAAAATAGGAAAAGAGGGAGAGATCGGTTTATTTTTCTAATTTCTGAGCGACATAATTGAAGTCGACGACCCCTGACGGCGACGTAATAAAAAGCGGGAACACACAAAACGGGGTAAAATGGTGGAGGGGAACACGATCTCTCTCTCTCTCTCTCTCTGTCTCCCCCTCTCGCACGGTCGATCACTATCCAAATTAACTCGGCCGAAACGGCGACACGCTCGGCTCCAATTTTCTCGCGATTCACGGTCACGCGTTGCGAAGACACGCCGGGCTAATCGAGTAACATAGACGAGAAACAAGAACGACGAACAAAACGCCCGGCGGAAAATTACTTTCGGAGAGAGAGAGGACGCCGGCTCGTCGCGACGAGCGTCCGCGGAACGACGCCATGCGGGCGCAGACATTTTGAGTCTCTGTGGACGCCAGTTCCAAATACGATAATCCATTTATTTTTATTGCAGCCGGAAAAATTCTTCGTCGTTATACCGTGCACTGTTTTATCGATTACGGTTTGTTCATAGACTTTGTGTGCGAATAAAATAAAATCGAGGATGGTGTAAATGCGCACGAAACAAAGGTGATTCGATTCTGACTATTAACGTCGAATAGAGAATTCGCAGCTTCTCCACTGTCCCGATTTCGCGCGGCGAGAGGTCATGCTCCGCTGGAACGTCGGTGGTAAAAATAAAATTCGATACTTTATGTAGTAATATTTTAGAAACGGCGAGTGTTTCAGGTTGGCCAACGTAGTGCTCACCGAAAATATCCATGGTAGTAATACGAGCCTTATTTTAAGCCCTGTTTGACCCGTGAAGAGGTCAGTCTTCTCGAACGGCGAGGGATAGAAAAGTAAAATCGGGTATAAGTTCACGTGGTATATTTAGTATCTGTGGCCCGAAGGATTTTTCTTGAAAGATCAACCTATTCTTTCTAAAAATAATTAATCGTCCGTAGTTACCCTTTAAATACCACGTCGCGTGCAACGAAACGGTTTTTAAAAATAACCTAGCCCATTCTTCTTTTGCTAATAATTTCATATAAAACATTGTATAAAGGGAACGGAACGATATCGATTCTTCCACGGTTCATTCATACAAAACTTTCACTTCCGGTAGTAGGACCCTATGAGAACCCGTCCGCAGTTCAAGATTACACATGAAAGGGATGCTCGGAAACACTTAGCACGCTAAACTTCATTCGGAACGCCTCGTAGACACCAGATGTTACTTTTATAATTCAATTTCGATTTTTGAAAGGAAGGGCTGGATTCTTGAAAACCTCCGACCATTCATTATCCGGGTACCCTAACATCCCGACGCTCTTCTACTTAAACCTAGACATTCCGTCGCTTAAACACTGTGGTTTTTGTAGCTTCTTAATGTTAGATCTGTGAAAAAATAATTGCGGTTCCTGCCCGGCAATTTTCAAACGGCGGATCTCGCGTCGAGACGTAAGATTATTCTTGCGCAGACTCAGAATTTTTTTCAGAAGGACTGAACGAACCAACATTTCCGAACTTTTTCCTGTACGTTCTTACGACCCTTCGCAAATAAAGAAATGTTTTTTAAACACGTCAGAGTTGCAGCGATTGCTCACTGCATGGACTGGAGAAGATATCGTGCGGTCGGATCATTTTCGCACGCATCGACAAAAAAGAAAGTTCCTCCGGTGCTTCCTCTGAAGCAGCCTGTTGATTCGTTTGGCCGTGTGAGCGAAGCTTAACGAGGGAATCGTCCGGCTCGTTCGGCGCTCCTCCTTTTTTCATTTTGAATGCCGGCCTTTGGATTAAGACCGACTCGAGCGCGCAATTAAGTGGAGACGGGCAGGTGGCATATCCCCGCGCCTCATAACGGAGCCGATGCTCCTCCCGGCTGGGCTAAAGAGCTCTTAAAAGAGCCGGGGCCCGATTACCGGGGCCCTCGGGGACGCATAGTCGCGGACCAGAACCTCGGCACCGTGGTTAACGAGTATCCTTGACGGTCGCCCCTGTGAGCGACGATAACGAGGCCGCTGATACGCTACCAGCCCTGTATCAAAACAGCCCGCGTAAAATCGAATTACCCTATCATCGAAATTACCGCTGGATTTAGGTTCGTCCTGCACGACGTACAGTGGCTTCTAAAAGTTCTTATTTCAACACCGAGGACGTTCCGATCTTTCAAACATTGTCTTCGTTCTAAGCGAACATGTTCCACATATTGTTTCATTAAAATTAAACATTTCTTCCGACTTCGAATAATTCCAATGTACATGTCTTTTCTCATTTTATAGATCTGCAACATTGGTGTATATGTAATACCTCATACAATACTTAAATATTTAGCAATTAACTAAATTAAAATAGTAATAAATGACACACCATTAGAGTTCTAAGGGTTGACAGGAACTCAACGAAAATGAACGCATGCTGTCCCACGATATGGTGATCAAACACTTTTCGCAGTGACTGCGGCAGCTCCCGGTGAACCCCGGAAACGGTTTCCCCGATAAGTAACGACCGGTCGCGGAGTTAATCGGCGAGAAAATTCGCGTGAAAACGAGCCAGCTGCCAGAGCGCAGTGGTCGGTAATCGAAAAGGAGAAAAAAGAAAAGAATGAACAAGAGGAAGAGTAGGGGAAAAAGAGGACTATGCAACGCGGGCATCGTTACGGGGTGTAACTAGACAGGTGCGTGAATTAATCGATCCCCGATACGTTGATGGTAATGAAGATGATACCGAGAGCCCGGGGTCTGTATAGGTGGGCCAGCTGCGCTGAGAATAGCTCCCGAGACCGGTTGAATTATACGACCGGCGTATGGATCTTTAATTGCTCGTAATCGCCGGTGATAATTAGAAAGGGCCGTTCCCAAGAGAGACCCACGACGGTTTACGAGAAGGTTCGCGAAGAAATACCAACCTGGCGATATCTCAATTTATGGGGGCTTGCGGAGACTTTGGTGAAGCGACGATTTCGACCTCGAAAACTCTGATCGGGGTTTGGGCGAGGTTCCTTGGTCGATGTTTCTGTGGTTGCAAGGAAAAACGCCGCATGTCACAATTTCAAAAAATTCGAGTTTCCGCATCAGTTCAGTTTTATAGTATAGAACAGACCTGGGCGACGCACAGTGGGGTATTTGTCCGATTTCAGCGACCACAGCTAGTTCAAAATTCGCTCAATATTGAAACTGCTGTAACTTTGCCAAAATTTATCCAAATTTGATGAAGAAACAACCATTTTAAAGCTTGAGATTTCTACTTCTTGTACTGTATGCCGTTTTTACTGAAACGGATGTTTTGAATGCAAAACTTGGCCATAAAGAGGAGCGTATCAGATTGTAAAGTTTGTAGCTATTTTTCAATCAAGTACTGCGAATTATAATCAATATTTTAACGTTATTCGTCTATTTTATGTATACTATCAAAAAGTATAATCATTTACAATTCAAATATCTTTTTAAAATAGTTATTACAAAGAATAATCTCCGTTATTTATAATAGTATGAAAAAATGTTACGAACAAAATTTGCACGGTTCAGAGGGGGACATATTGTTGCACAAACATTTTCTGCGTGGGTGGAGGCATAGAGGAGATTTCAAGGTCACCTTGATTTTTTTAAACAGAATGTACTTTTTTTATACCATAGATCGATAGAGTATCAAATTCTGAGTATAAAAGTGTTGACCTTCGTATGTCCTAAACCTAATAGTTAACGAGATATTATCAAAAGAAGAAAGAAAATTATTTCGATAATATCTCGTTAACTATTAGATTTAAGACATGTGGAGGTCAATACATTTTTACTCAGAATTCGATAGTCTATCGATTCATGATACAAAAAGTAGGTCTTTCGATTTAAAAAAATCGAGGTCACCTTGAAATCTCCTCTATGCCTCCACCCACGCAGAAAATGTTTATGCCACAACATGTCCCCCTCTGTACCGTGCAAATTTTGTTCATAACATTTTTTCATATTATTACAAATAACGACAATATTCAAAGTGGACATAGTTATTGCACCACCCTGTATATTATTTAAATTTCATGTGTATACTGTTTTCTTATTTTAGTGTATATTGTGTGTTTATTATTATTATTTAGTATTTACTTAAGTAAATACGAAAATATAGCGAATGCGAACATGCAGGATGTGAGAAATGCTGCGATTTTCGCGCCCGCGCGATGGCCATTTTTCCGTAAATCAACTATAAAACACGGAGTCAGTCGTAGTCAGACCCAATTTTTCTTGCATCTTAATCAGAAAACTTTAAAGAATACAATGGCACAGAAATGAACACCGGGACGCACTCGGAAGTATAACGAAATCATTACCAAAGTCTTAGAATCATCAAGAAAGTGACTTCATCGTTGGTTATCTTTAAATATTAATAATTACAAACATGTATATGGTACAAAAGTGAAATTCTCTTAAAAGTATACCCTATACTTAGCTAAAAACACTTCTATAAAACAAAAATCTGTTAGTGTATGTAAATAAGGTAACAATTACTAATAGGTGAATTCGTTGAGAAATGAAAGCGGGTTAACGGAACTTCAACTTCCGACAAATTTCAGTGCTTAATGGATTCACGAATGGGAAAACGAATGATGGGAGATTGTTCCTCAGACATTCAAAAGCCACAAAAATTTTACAATTTATGTAAAATTTTTAAAATTGAATTTTGACCGCTGAAATCGGGCAAATACCCCACTGTGCGACGCTGGCTCAAAAAACACATGTTGCTACTACTCTGGAACTGTCTTACCGAGCAAGAGAAAGAGAGCAACAGCAACATGTGTTTTTCGAGCCAGCGTCGTCCAGGTCTGGTATAGGATTTACGTATTTACCCGAGAAAAGTCATGAAAATAAATTCGGAGGACTCGAACAAATACTGCAATTTCATTAGGGATGAAACCTTTAAATAGCAACATCTCGAAAGTGAAAGTATGCGACATGCGGCGTTCTTCCTTCCAACCACAGATTTCATTCCTTGTTTTTAGCGTGTTAGAAAAATGCTCGTCCTCGAGGGTTAGAGAACTCCGCCTAGATTATTCATTAAGCAGGACTGAGTATCTAACAACCTCGGAGAGGTTCTACGGCGTCGCCTCGTACGCAAAGGTGTCCCAGAGGCGCAGTCGGGGCCAGGTGCAGTGGCACGCGGTCGGCCCGGATCATCGCCATTAGAAAAATGTCAACAGGCCCCGGCGCGGCGGTGGGAGAAGAGAAGAGAAAAATGGGCAGGTGCGAGAGGTTTCGTCGGATCCACCAGGTAAAAAACGCAACAGGCCCCAGGTCTCTCTCTTTCTCGAGGTTGTTCAATCTGCAACAGACGGTCGGAGTGTTTTTCTGCTGTAGGAGGAACTCGCCACCGGTGTACACAGCCCAGGGTCTTCCTCTTGAAAAATCGAGCGGAACACCTGTCCGGTTGCGCCGCGCGCGACCTTCGTAATTAGACACGAAACAAAATAAATCCGGTGGATCTGCACGGCGCGGCGCGACGGCTGCTCCGGTAAACACCGAGCCACTTTAATCTGGCGCGGCAGGTGCCGATCCCTGGCACGAGGCAAACCTCGATCAGCTAAAAACTGTATCGCAGGCCCGATCACGGGAACAGGTGCTACAGAGGCGACGCCACGGGAGCAACCATTAACCTTGTTCCATCGGCGCTTATGTCATTCCGAAGTTGTAGAAGTTGAACGGGCTGCGACGATTCCAGTGCTGCTTGCTGAAGAGGATGCAGGATTCTTGGAGTTGCGACACGGTGATTAAAGGGACTGAAAGATTAAAGCTCTTTTAGCCTCTCTTGAATCATTTGCTGATGAATCGGAAGGTTTGATAGTCGCCATTTGGTTTTGGTGAACACACTTTTAAGGAAAAGGATTCTCTTTTTGTGAAAATCTTGGAGAAAGATCTGTGGCGAACTTCAATGTAGGTAATGGATCGTGGCATGTCCAAAAGGTTATAAAATAGGTCAATTCTACCTCTAAGGTTCCTTAAAGCTTTGAATCTTGGAAAACACTGGAAGATTCTTTGAAAGTGCAAAGAGAAATATCCTTTTGAAGCTAGCCTCTGGAATGTGAAAGAGCCAACTGGAAATGCACAGGAGAATTTTTATCTCGAATGTTTTAGAAGTGTAAAGAACCAGTTGAATCTCGTTTTTCGAAAATCCTTGACTGTGCAGGAAAGAGTCACGATTCTTTCGAAAGTGTTAAAAATTGCATGGACCACTCGCAATCGTATTGAGACGTTAGAGAATGTTTAAAAAACTCACTACTGCTCTCAGCTGTTTGAAAATGCAAAAGGCTCACGATACTCTTGAATAAAATCTTAAAAAATGCAAGGGATCACTTGGAATCGTCTCGAGATCTTGGATCTTTACGATCTCTGAGAATGGCACAAGGATGATCCTCTCAAAAGTTTTAGAAATGCGAAGAACCAAAGATGCAAAGAAGAACAACGATTTTCTTGAAGATCTTACGTTACTTAAAATTGCTTTAAGATCTCGGGGAATGTTGAAGAAAAGGAATCTACCATGCAAATTTGAATGGACCGTGTTACAATTCTCCGAAAGGTCTTACAAAAGACCACGATGCTAAAAGAATGTCAAGCGCGCGGAGAAACACGAACAATACCAAGCGACTGAACAACGTAAAAATTCCTAAAGACTCAAGAATGTCCCTTTCAACATTCGATATATCTAGAATCGTCGAGGTACGGTCGTTCCTCGAAAAATAAAGAAAGTTTTCCCGGTTTCTTGACAAACACCGGGCACAAAGTAAGCAGCTCTTCTCTCTTTCCCGGGGTGAAAAGAAGTTGTAAGGTTAGTTCGCGTGGAATTGAATAGCATGGAGATTCAGTAAATTGACCTGGCGAAGACCAACCGAACTCGGGACAGGTAGTAAACCCTCGTCCGCGTAAATTTGTAGGCCGAGCCGCAGTAAATGCTCCTCTCTCGAATCGCGACCTCGTTCCGAGCGCTGACGGTGGTCGACGAAAGAGACGGGAAAACGAGAGGATTCGTCAAGCTCTCGTAAAATCCTATGGGCCTTGAATTACTTAAAACTCGAGAGGGCACTCGTTGGTCCACTCCGCTTGACATCCAATTACAAGTCGTATCGGCTACGATGGACCCTTTTCAATGTAAACATCATAATTGCATTTAGCGCCCGGATACACTGTGATCGATTTACTGCAGATGTTTATGCTAACTCACTTCTTTAAACGCTGGACGATTAATACAATTGCACGGTACCTGATTGTATTTCTGAGAACTGTTCGAGAACAGATCGTTTCGTTTCGGCATCTTTAGTTTAATGGTCGAGGAAAAATGGTGCCACAGGGGCCACAGTTAAATTGAACAGATACATATGTATACACAACCGGCCAAAAGTTTGCAATCACTAACTGATTTTATTATATCAAATATTAACTAGTTTAGATTTCACCAATTTCTTATGCCCATAATGCTATTGTATAATTTATACACCGAATGTGTAAAACAATGCTCGAAATGCACTTTTCTAAAGGGACATGTTTGGCAACTTCTACAAGAAGTATGGAAAAATATCAAATTAGAAACTTTCGAAAAACTAATGGCCAGGATTCCCTGAATATACGGCTTTTTAATGAAAATTCCTTGATAAAAAGAAATAATATAAAATGTAACGTATGCTACTTGTAAGTTTTTTCACAAATAAGTCTTTCTTGGTTACTCTAAGGACATTCAGTTTTTCTTAGAAACATCCTGTTTCTTTGAATTTACGCCGCACAGTGGTCTGAGAGTGGCAAAAACCCCATATTTTCAAGTTCCTTAAAAAAACAAATTTTTTATATTTTTGACTAGTAGGAGAGTAAATTCAAACATTTCTAGGATGAATCAGTTCAAAATCCAAATTCACTTTGTTGTAGAACGTCTTAAAGTTGGCCATGCTAAACATACCTAGTTTTCAGCATAAATTCAAGCGCATGTTTGAAGAAACCGTATGCGCCTGTAAAAATAGTAATGTAAATAATGTTTTCTTTTCTGGCTTCCTTCAAGCTCGAAGATCCGGAATAAATCGCGAAAAATGTTTATTTTTAATTTTTTCGAGTAGTTGTGCAGATAATGTTATTAAACGGGGAAAAGAGCAACGTTAATGAAGTTTCAAAGACGATATCTCTCTTGCGCCAAACTGCGCCAACGTGCCAATGGAAAAATAACGTTTGTAGATATCTAAGTAAACAATAAATGCAAAGTTCAGCTGCGGTAACCTGCGGCTTTGGGTTTTATATCATGAAATGTCGGTGAGAACGCGTCAAAGAACGCTCCGCTTTCTGGAATACTTGACGATCCGTCACACAATGACGGTAGCTCGCTTTTTGTGGCCAAAACTATTCTAGCGTTATTTCAAGGTTTAATGTTATATTATTTATAGGTCGTTGGATTCGTCTTGATACCTGTTAAAATATTATGAAGTAAAAAATATATGTTAATATTAAAAAAATTGTGATGACCTTCATTTTTTATACAAAAAGAGATTTTTCTTTAATCTTTTGTATTGAAGTTTGTAGAAAAGTGAACACTAATCAACTATCGTTTGAAAAATTTTTTGTCAGATCATCGGAAATATTTGAAAAATCGTTTTAACAAGTCTCACAATGCATACTATTGAAAACAAGTGTAAAATGTATTATTTATTATTATTTTATTAATTATTTTTTATTTTATTTATTATTTTTCGTGATCAAAATGTAAATAAACCTTACCTGTATACTGTACATAATAAATTTCCATGAAATTATTTCATTTTATTTTAATTGACATGAAATTATTGTTTTTTAAATTAAGTAGTTATTTTATATGGAGAGGAATCATTTTTTATTATCTTTAATTTAAATTGAATTATATTTCATTTTAAATTTATTTTATATTCAATTTAAGTATAAAATTTATTATTTATTATTAATTTATTACTTATTTTTTAATGTATTTATTATTTTTCGTGACCCAGAACGGTTACAAACATTTTTTGTCGAGATTTTCCCCGAAATAGAGCTTTCCTAGGGTTTTTGCCGTTTTCTGCCGCTCTCAGACCACTGTGCGCCGTGATTCCAAATTTTCGGCCGGTAGTGAAAGTACATTGTGGTCCGTAGATTTATCTAGAAGCTTTTTGTACGTTCGTTGTAAAAATTCAATATAATAGCACTGCAAACAAATTTACGATTAAGTAAGTGGATAAGTGGTGGATGGATGGGTGCAAAAGTGGGAACGGCGTCGAGAAATGGTGGTTTTCGGCGTGCAGCTGCACGGGACCGTTTAAAGTGCATCGGAATCGGGTCCATGGCCGAAAGTGCAACTTCCTCGATGGTTGCAGCGGCGCGGCGCGGCGCGGCGGTAGGAGCCGAAAACAGGGGAACGATTGAAGCAATTTGAAAGTCACCGATGGGTGGTTAGAGGTCGGCTGCAAGGGGCAAGCAGAGTGGCCATCAGCACAGACGCCGGCTAACGAACAGGATAAAGGCGAAAGAAGGACGGCCTGAAGAGAAAGGAGAAAGGAAGGTGTAGTTTTACCGACCGCCTGCTGGCTTCCTGCAGCAGACCCCGGGCGCACACCGGGCCTCTTTCGGCAGGTGGCACTTCGCAACCTTTGTGTATCCTGACGCGATGCATTCGCCTGCATTCGCCTGCCTGCATGCGCTGTGGACTCACGCAACGCCGGATCGTGCCGGGAACAGGTGCGCGTGTGCTGATTTTCGGGGTTTCTCGGGTTCTTTGACTCGTCCAGGAAAACATTGCCGCGTGGGGCTCTGCCCGCGAGTGTTTTGTTTACCAATCGAACCACTACAAACACTCGAACTTAAAAAACAGAACGCTCCACTGAAAATATTTTTAATTTTCATTCAAGCGATTCTCCTCGACTTCCTTTTCAGTAAATTAACTTGCATGATACGAACCTCTCCAAAATATTAAAAAGCGATTCCTTGTTTACCAATCGAACCCCTCTATAAAAATATTTTTCATATTTTAACGATTCAGAAATAACATTTTTCTGCGTCAGACTTCAAGCAAACAATCAGTATGCAAACGAAACTTGTCTGGATCGTAAAATCCGCTCTTAAAGGGAAACCGAGAGCCGTCCTCGCGATCGGCCGCGATCGATCAAGGTTTCTCGGCGTTTCTCGCGTTGCAAAAGGGCCCGTTCATAAATATTTATCATCGGCGGTGGCCGGCCGCGACTGTTGCACACTGTTATTCTCTCTTTTCCTCTCGTTCTGCTCGTTTTTCAGTTAGCCGCGTGTGACAGATCATTTGTCTCGGCGCGGCGGCCGACGCGAATTATAATTTTCCGTCGAAGCGGAATCCGCTTCGGCCTGCTCGTGCGATCGATGCAGAAAGCTGTGCACAAGGAGAGAGGCCCTCGTTGTTCGGACCTGATTAAAGAGGCCTCGCTTATTCATGAAATCCTGGGCATTCCTCCTTATCGCAGCCATCGCCGTATCAAAGCGTGCAATTATCTCTCATAAATCAATTTCCTCGCGTAAAATTCGATGCTCCGCAACGATCAACGAGAACGAAGATGGCGGAAGCCGGAGAGGATCGCCCGGAAATTGGCCTGAAATGCTCAAGGACTCTCGTACCGCATCTCCATCGATACCAGAAAAAATTCGTTTGTATAACCAAATCTGCAGAAATGCAAAATGAACATTTCTGTAACCAGCTACTTGACTAATAAAGATGTTATTTTGCTTTACGCGGTTCGTTGCTGGCGAATATCCGTTGAGAGAAGATAAGAGTAACAGTGAGGTAGGAGCATTCACTCTGGTCACGCTCCATCGCTGAAAAATTAATGGGACATTCGAGGGGGTTGAGGGCGAACACCGTAGAATGGAGAGAACGATGGGAGGTGTATAGAGCGAGACTCTATACGGGTATAGAGCCGGCCAGCCACCCCGGCTTTATTGCTGATCACCTGATAAACTTCCGCAAACGAGGAATTAACGTCTCGTCCGACTTTAACGGGGATCTTCGGCGACCGGACATCAAAGATCGATGCCTCCCAGTTAAATCGTTATCGATGCCCAGCGTTTAGGGCGGAGACTTTAACGCGTGGTAAATATATCGTATCGGCCGAGCGAGCGCCTCGGACGATATCGACTCCTGTGGATTAACAGCGATTTCCAAGCTATTTTCGTGCACCTTCTCGAACATTCATCGCCTGATCACCTAATTATCAATTTCTTCTTCATTCAGTGTCTTTCCGCTGCTTAGTTGTTGCTCGAGACATTTTCATTCGAGTTGGAACATTTAGACAATTTTATTCACGATCGGAAAATGATCTTTGAACGAAAAAAATATTTTTAACGAGACCTCTTCAGTGGAACCCTTCTCGATCGTGGAGGACCAAGCGTCGAATCGCTCGCAAAAATCCGCAGATCGCCATCAAGATCAAGATCTCGGCGCAGGCCTTGGAACACGTGTAATCTCCGCGAGCGGACGTAATGTCCATTAATAAAAGAGCATGCTTTCGGCATGGTTGCGAGGAAGCGACCGATGCACGGCGATCTATGGATCTGGTCGGGGATAGATCGGTCGGGGCTCTAATCGTCAGCGATTGCCCGTAATGGGGGGGGCGAGTGATCGGCTGGCGATCTGCTTGGATCGCGGCACCTCCGGTGGAAAGCACGGTAATAACACTGTCCAACGCGAATTTCGATCTTGAATCCACTGGGTGATTCTTATTGAACATCTTGGCCTCAATATCAAGCTCTGGTACGAACGAAACAAACCAATAAAATATAATCGCTTCCGATTTCATATAAAAAATCGCGAGAAACCTTAAATATAATCCAGTTTCTGCGAAAACTGATGTTCTCCGAGAACAGAGGATGAACCAACTCCTCAGGTCTCCGCGAATCACCCAGTGGATGCAGCGAATCATGAAAAAGGGATAAACTTGTGAGACAGTGTACTCAATGCGAGGATTCAGGCTAGAAAGAGATCCAGAAAAAGAGGTACAGGGAAAGAGAAGGAGAGGGAGGAACGTAGGGAGGGAATGCCGTGTAATAAACGAGGCAAAGTGGGTAATGCCAGGCTGTCGGTTAACCGGAGGTGCAATATGCAAGTTAGCGTCTCTCGGGCTGGGTCGGCCCGTTGGAGCTGCGATATTAGAGCTCGGGCTGGTGGGACCTGGCCCGGTTTCAGATATTAAGGCGGACGGGGCTCCGTGCATTCGCTAATAATTGTCTTCATTCGGGAGCCGGCTGTCGGCGACTAGGCTGCAGACGCAGAGCGCGAGCGTTCTAACCGCTTTGTTGCCCGGTGCCCGCGTAAATTCTCGGACGCAGCCGTGCGCACGGAATTAACGCGGGAACCTTTGCTTTTCGGCTTTGGATACGGCACACCGCCGCGCCGTGTCTCGTTGGCTTTACTGGCGAACCCTGAGAACCTTCCCCATTGTTGCTGCGCTTTGTGCGAGATCGATAAACACAGGCTTTAAGGGCCACCGATACCCCAAAGAATGAACGTACGCATTGTCTATGCCGGACGAAAGAGGTTTTGGAACATGGCACCACGCGGAGTTTCAAGGATTAACGATGTTCGATATTCAAGGATTTGTGGAATTTTAAACTTTTGTTGCGGTTTGTTGAGGAACGGTGAGACATCTCAATTTCAAGGACTCGAGGTTGCTCTTTGTGAGTATAACGATCTTGTAAGACCAGTGTCCAGGTGAGGAGGTTGTTTCGACCATTCCGGCTCTCGCTAGACCGAGAGAGGGAAATTACCGGATCGATCATGCGTCACGCCTATCGTCGGACCGATCACCGTTATTAACGTCATCCTTGACGTCCCGAGCCGAAGGAGGGCTCGGTGGCTGGAGGATGCATTGTGTCGCGGCGAGGCAGCAGGGTCAATAAATTCGAGGTGATCCAGAGGAGGTCGTGCGACGGGCAGGTGGAGGGTATTGCGTCGCGAGTTTAGGCAAGAGAGACAGACGGACAAAGGTGGTGTAGACGGTGGCGAAACTGCAGGCTCCTTGGAGAGTTGTAGTATTTCGTATGGAGACGAGAGACAGAGAGAAAGCGACACGTACACGCATGGAACAGAGAGGAAGATAAAGAGAGACAGAAGCGAGAGAAGGTAAGGCGAGGGCCGGCCCGAGAATAATGTAGCCTCGGATCTTGGCTGCTAGACTCAACATCTGTCGGCAGGTGGCTCGTCTCGGACATGCTCCGTGGCTTGAGCCCTTTGTGCATCCGCGTGCATCGACCTAGCCCAGTTGGCGCGCACGCAATGCACGTGACTCCTCCGAGTGCAGCCGCTACGCGCCTCGGCTCAGCCGGCTGGCTGGCTGGCTGCTGCTCCTTGTGCTCTCTATCTTTCTCTCCCTCCATCTTCCTCTCCTTGTTGCCTTGCCACAACGATCCTCCTGTCGGCTGGTTCTTAACCCCGAGATCCCGAGATAAAGGGACCATACTCGCGCCACCCCTCGTTTCCTTCAGCGAGCTGCATCCTTCAACGTTTCGACGTCCTCGGGGCTCGCCAGGATATCCAGAGGTGACGAAAGAGGTCCTCCGGATGCTTTCTTCGCGCGGCCTTTAACGGCCGCTCATGGGGTGTGTGGCGATATCAATGAGTTAGGGTATTCTCGGTCAACATGGTACTAACAACGCCCTCCGCTAAAAATCGTGGCACAGATAAACGACTTCACCGAACCGGCCGCAATCAACGCAGCTCCTAACCACGAGGCTCGAACCAATTAGACCAACCTATGTATAAATCGAAGATCCTCCCACAGACATCTTCAAAAAAAGGAAAGTTAAGAAGAAAACGTTCAAGCCAGTACCTACGCTGCATCCTTTCATGTTCCGTGTCGCCGACAATTGCCGCGCAACAGAGTCAATAATAAAAATAGTGGTGCTCGTAGGCGGGGTTAACTTATAGGCCGTCCCACGTAGTCCCGTTCCCATTGAAGCGGTACCGCAACAACGACAGCTGAATTCATCGGTCACCCTCGAAGGCGAACGGTACGAAAAGAGAGGAATCATCGACACCGGGAGCCACAAGCGGAATGGCTCGAGTCACGCGACCGGCTCCCGCTAAACCCACGGCTGTTTCTTGTGTTCCTCGAACAGAGAGTCCTCCTGGGGGAGAGTCGTTTGCAAGATGTCATTCTCGCGATGTTATCTCCTATCGCCCACACGGATCTCCCGTTCGTCACTGGAACAACGAAGAAGAGGAAGAAGAAGAGCGGTGCGGTGTGTGCTAACTTCTCTAATAACAAGGAGGACGACGAGCTTTCGCGGCGATCAAGGCCCCGATACTCGCCTATAAATTTTCCACCGCGAGTTTTTCCATTGTCCAACGATGTCCCGGGGTACTGGACACCCAGACCCCCTCCAGGCTAAACCGCGCTAATTTCGCGAGAATTTATGGGGTCCACCGGAGGATTCCCGCGTCGTTAGGGAGACCAGATCCAGCCTAGATCTCCCCGGGCTGAAATACGCTGGTTAACGGCCGAGTATTAACGGTGGTCCGTTCGTTACGTGGTTTCGAGGGGCACCGAACACGAGAAACGTTCGTTACGCGACAAGATTATTTATTTACGCGATGACAATCGCCTCGGGACCGATATCCTGCTCCCTGGCTCGATAAGGCGCCGCTCACGGGCTCCGAGAATCTTCTAATCCGAACTTCAAAAAATCGCTAAACGAATCTACAAGTGGTTCTGAACCCATCAAAATAGAGAGCGGGGCGCGGGATGGGGAATTACGAGGAACAGAATGAGAATACTAATAATAATGACTTTATCGCATCATATACGCCGATGAATGGGCGAGGTTCAACGTTACTGCCGTTATAATGCTTGCTGTAATTACCGCCGCGTAAATGGAATAATAGGCACTCGAGTGTTTTAGAAGCGGCTCTCGGTATATCTGCGCGCCGATCGCGCGATAACCGACGATGATTTTCTCGTCTGCTTCCCGTGTTTCTATAATTATGCGTGTGGCGGTTCAAGCTCGTTTTATCGTTATCGAGGTAATTTTCGAACGAACGTCGCCAGTCTATAAAACGATCCGAGACAAAGTAGCGTTTCTGAGCGTCCGTTCGACGATGCGTGCCACTCTGTGGCGTTCATTCCACCGATAATTGTCTTCTTTTACGGTACGATGGCACACGTGTGCAAGTACGCTGCCAATCATATGTATCAACCTCTTGAGGTTGATTTTAATGAAGGTAAAAATGGGACTGAAAAGTGGATTGAAGTTTCTTAAATTGTTTCGGTGTATTTGCAATCGATGGCAATCTTTTTCCACCCGATTCGCAGGTGGAGGAGTAAAGCAGAGCTCCTCTTTGTCAAATTGCACGTTCCGTGGCGAAACAAACAACAATCGTCAGCATCGATGGACCACGTCCAAAGTAGCCCGAGTCACGCGACGACGCACGTTTCTCTTCCTGTCTTCTTTGTTCGCTCCCCGAGCCACCGCGCCGAGGCCTCGCGTCGTTTCGTAATATTTCCGCAACCGGAACCCGCCTCGTTTCAAAACATGTTCTTTTATTCTTTTCTTTAATAACCGCCCGATGTCCGTCGACGATGATCGTTACGCGATGCACTAATCGTTTCTCGCCCCTCCACAGGACAATGCGGCTCGCAAAAATTACATTTATCTTGGAGTGATCGTCTCTTATTCGATGCTATCTGCTCGACATATACAGTTCCTGCTCACTTTATTAGACTCACCTCTATAATCATGATATTTTTAGTTTTACCATGAATAATGGGTATAGCAGCCTTATGCAAATATCACTTAATGATGACCAATGAATTTTCCATATATTTATTTTACAAAAATAATGGATACAAACACAAATAGATCAATATAATTCTTAAAATACTAATATTTTGTTAATCCGCCCGCAGCTGCTCTTAAAGCCGCAACTCTTCTGGACATGCTATCTATGCAAGTTTGTGCAATTTAATAATCCTACATACTCTAACGTCTTCTCGAACTACCTGGATCACCACTTCTCCACCTCTCCCTCTAGCTTTCCGAAACCTCTTTCTCAACGTATCAAAACTTATGTTAGGGACACTATTAAATCCTTCCCTCCTTTATTCCCTATTGTTCCCTTAGCTGTACCTCCTTGGTCTCTTCTCCCTCCAAAAATTGATTCATCCTTATTCGAATTCCAGAAGGATCTCACTAACCCTATTACATTCCAAAATATCTTCCACGAGGTTACCCAAAAATACCCTGATCATACTCATGTTTTTACAGATGGCTCCAAATCTAACGACGGATGTGGATGTTCTGTTATATTCCCTAATTGTCGTAAATTATTTAAACTCCCTGACTTCTGTTCTATTTTTTTCTGTGAAGCCTATGCCATATTACGAGCTGTTCAATCCATTATCTCTTCCCAAGAGTCCAACTTTATAATATTCACCGATTCCGCTAGTGTACTAGAGAGTCTATCCTACCCAGAAAAACAAGACCTCATTATCATTCTCATCTTCAATGCTTTAATCGAAGCTCAAAGCAACAACAAAGTAATCATCTTTTCCTGGATCCCCTCTCACGTAGGGATATCGGGAAACGAAACAGCTGACGCCGCGGCTAAAGAGGCTTCTAAAGGAATGCCAACAGAATCTTTTTCTTCGCACAGAGATATGATAAAACAAATTAAAAGAGAAATTAGAGTTGAATGGAATGCGAGATGGACCAGTTCCCCTCCCTCTAATCTATCCTTGGTAAGGCAAGACCTCCTAAATAATGAATGCCCCCAGATTAATAACAGAAGAGATCAGGTAGTTCTCACACGACTTCGTATAGGCCATACCAACCTAACTCACCTATACAGAATTTTGAAAGATCCCCCTCCCATGTGTACTCGATGCAATACCTTACTTTCAATTGAACATCTCATACTACACTGTTCCCTTTTTTCCTTCCAAAGACGTCGCCTGGCTATCCCTAGCAATTTAAGTGAATGCCTCAATGTTTATAAGAATATCAACCAAGTCATAACATTTCTAAAATCCATCAATATGTATCACACTCTGTAATCATTACAGAGTAATGGTGTTTTAGAGTTATTTAAGTTGAAGTATCTCCTGAAATACTAACTTTTCGACATACATAGGTTAGTACTTTTTTATAACGAATGTCCCGCCGCATCGATTGATGTATTAAAAAATATCTCATTCCATTTAAAAAAATGAAGGTGACCTTCAAATGTCCGAAGTACGTCCACCTGCAAAAAAACTATTATCGCCACCGGATGGTCCCCTTCGTACTGTGCAATTTTATTTTAGCAAATATTTCTGTGAAACTTATAGTTTCGAAGATATCTGAGATGCTAATAGTTACTGCCCCACCCTGTATAATAGCTGCTAATTGATCTTTCCACTATGTACTTGTAATTGTAATTAGTTCTAAGTCCAAGAATCTAAATTTGTAACTCACATATTATAATTCTTGTGGTCGCTAATGACCTTGATGTTGATGCGACCTTAAATAAATAATTGAAAAATAATTGAAAAAAAAAGTTTGTGCAATTTCTTTTAATGCAACGTTATGGTGCCAGTGATAGATTATTCTCTCTATCAACTTGGTCTTTGTTGTTATATTTTCTTTGGCCAGTTCTCTCTTCAGGCACTCCCAGACATTTTCAATCGGATTCATGTCCGGTGAGTTGCCGGGCCATGGTAAAAGGGGGATTTTTGCTCTTGCAAGAAAATTTTACACTTGGATAGGCAACCCATAAGGCAACCTTGTAGTACGAAATCATTACCCCATCATTACCCCATAGGTTGAAAACAGCGTTGCATTCCTTATAGGATTTCAAAAAGCACCAATTCTTCAGGTGAGTCTAATAAAGTGAGCAGGGACTGTATTCGGCACGGTCCCGCAGCTAACGAACTGGAAAAGTACCGGATTCCGGCATTACGATCCTGTCTTGATTTCATACATCGCCCCGGAAAAATAGAAACCGCGCTGTACAAAGAAAAATGATTTATAATGTAGCCGGCGCGCGAGGAGCAGCGCGATGTTTCAAGTCCATTTATCACGACCTTGCTTCCGACTCGCAATCATTTCTGCGTTTCGATATCTCCCTTTGCGCACTGGACTGTGTAATTGATTTCACTCGGATGTTTCTAATTCGCGTTGCTTCAGATATTGCGGCAGATTTAGCCGACCGCTTATAAATAGTTCTCTGTGAAAGCGCCGGATTTTTTTTCTCCTCGGGATTTCGCCAGAACTCGTGTCCGTCTATACCCCGATCACCGTATAATTTCTAAATTAATTAATTATAGTATATATATATATTTATTGAATGAATTAATTTTGCAATGTTCGAATTGTTGCGCTTTTCTTTACAGTCTCCTAAAACAAAACAGTGCAAGCTCAAAGGAACGTTTTCGAAGAGAACGGACGACACACATATTCCATTAACTCCACTTCAACGAAGTAGAGAGCTTACCTGTAGGCATTACACCGCACAAAGAGACTCCGTGCCCAGATTAAAATGAAAAACAGCGTGACTAAAACGAGTTTAACCTTCCAGCGCAACCCAGGACTGCTTCTACTTTATTAATTTTAATTTAATGAAGTAGTGCTTCCTGCAGGAATGAAAACACGCAACGAGACTATCAGGCTAATATAAATAACAGCGTGACTAAAATGAATTTGACCTTCCTGCGAAGTACAAGATCGCGATGGTCAGAAATGTGTGACGCCAGGCAATAAACCTGTTAACTTTGTATACCGGTGGTTGATGGGCGCATGCGAGCGCGTTGAAGATACGCGGTCTAACGATCGCAAATTAGGCATAAATATACATACGAATTTCCGGCGGGCCGATCGTCCCATTATAATCCCGCCGCGAGAGTTTCGCGGCCTTATTGGCCAGCGGACCGGCGAGTCGACCAACCCTCGTCTCTCTAATTACTTCCATCAATGTAATTACAATTTACCACCTCGCATCCACCCTTCCGCGGGTGTACGACGGGAAGAAGATGTGCTGCGGTGTAATTGGCTTCGAGCTGAAATAAAAAGAATACATACGGGGAGGCGACGCTCGACTCATTATCGTGCGAAGGCTCAATCGGCGACGGGCCTTATTAGCCGGCGAGCAGCTTCTACGAAGTCTGTAGATCGTGATCGACGATCACAGGACGGATAAAGAGAGCACCGAGAGTAGCCATCATCATTCGCCGCGTTGACCCGCCGGCGAAAACAGAGAGCAGGAAACAACGTCTACCGACGCGTCACGCAAAAACCACGACCCGACCCACAGACTTTGAATTATCCGCCAAGGACTTCGAAGGTGAATCCGCCGACCCTTCGGCTACCTGTCTGGAATGAATATTCATCTTGTGCAAGTGGGCCCCGGCGCGTTGCTGACGGACCCTAATTCGATTGGGTTGAGGGGTCATGTGCTGTTGCCAGTCTGGAGAGTGGAGAACCTTGGTCCTTCAGAACATTTTTCTGGAAAAGCTGGTCAATCTTTTTAAACGAATAACAGGTGTACTAAAATCATTATCCGTAAAAGTTTTCGTGTAGCGTTTAACGTAACAGCAACGTCGTGCTCCAACAAAATACCAAGAAAAAGCGAAAATTACCCATTGTGACGACTTCGCAAGTTTTGTGGGAAGCTGTCGCGACCTCTCGCGTAACTTCGCCAGAAAAATCAAGTGGGAACGATCGAGACCAAGCGATGGATGGGTTCCGATGGATCCGATCCATAATGAAACTTATAATTAACTGCGTAACGAGCACAGATCCGGCGAAACCACGTGCAACAACTTTCCCAAGGTGAATAATCTTTTCCGGAATTGACGACGCGGCGTGGGAAGCGGGAAAGGTCCCACAAAAGTAAATATATCTTTATTTCCTCAATAATTAATTATTTATTTATTGATGTTATAAACCTAGTTTGGTTTATATAGCATACTTATGTCCTCAATATTCAAGCGCATGGCAAACTCGGACCAAACGTCCTAATTAATTCGCACGATTTCCGGGAAAAACTGTGCGGCTTCCGGCGGGCTAGAAGCGGCCGGGAAAATAAAGCGGGTCGGAGGAAACGCACTCGGAAAAATAAGTCGAGTCACGCAATAACGCGGCCCGTTTTCTTTCTGCGCGGCGCGGCGGCCTCTGACCATCGCGAGTCGTTTGCAAGATGTCGCAATTTCCGTCCGCGACAGCTGTCGCTCGAGCTGTCGCCGATGGACGTCGACGAAGACGCATCGCCGCCGTATCTCGGCTTTCTTTTTCACGGGAAACCATGCCAATTTGAGCGCCGGCGACGACCTGTCCGCCGCGATATTACCCGGCCATTGTGATTCAATTAAAAAGCTGAACGGCCCTGGGCTTTCCCGCACCGGACCCTATTGTTGCACGACTCTCCTTTGTCGCAGGGGCAGCTCGTGTCTGCTCCCCCGTTCCGCAGGTATAACTGCGACTAGCAGGCGTTTTTGTTGGGGATCGAGTGTTTCGAGGGTTGCCTCGAGAGCGACCAAATATTCGAGGGTTCGTGATCTGCGTCGCATTTTTCTGGAATGAGTCCTCGGCCTAGCTAGATGGCGACACTGAACGGGAGGACACCGAACGCAGACATTGAAATTTCAAATTTAAGGGGTAGTTCCACCTCTGGCAATAACTAGAATCTTATTAGAAAATATGGGTTTGCGCAAAAGCATTTGTTGTCCTTATTTCAGCAAATTGTGGGCTGGGTGAGTGCTCATTGTAAAGAGGAAGGTTTGACGCAGTGGGCTCTGGTTATCATGGCAGTCAAAAAGTCTTTTAGAGACAGAAAAATGCATTGAAATCTGCGGTTTGATTTCCTAGATTTTTTCTCTACTTTGGGCCTTCATATTATTAGATATAAACATAATCTCGTTATCCTCATGAATCTTACTAGATTTTGGGTCGAAAAGATGGGTCTGCGACTTAATGTTGTTTGACCTTATACGAGTACATTTTGAGATGGGTGAGGGCTCATTCTAAAGAGGAAAGTTAGATCTAGTGCGCTCCAGTCATGAGATTAACGAGATTATGTTTATATGTAATAATATGAGGGCCCAAAATAGAGAAAAAATCTAGGGAAAAAACCCGCAGATTTCAATACATATTCTGTCTCCAAAAGACATTTTTGACTTACGTGATGACTGGAGCGCACTAGATCTAACCTTCCTCTATAGAATGAGCCCTCACCCAGCTCAAAATATGCTCATATAAGGTCAAACAACATTAAGTCGCAGACCCATTTTTTCGACCCAAACTCTAGTGAGATTCTTGTAAATTAGCAAATAACTAGAATTTTACTAGATTTACTAGATTTACTAGTAAAATTCTAGTAAATTAGCAAAGAACTAGAATTTTACTAGATTTACTAGATTTACTCGTAAGATTCTAGTAAATTAGCAAATAACTAGAATTTTACTAGATTTATTAGATTTACTAGTAAAATTCTAGTAAATTAGCAAAGAACTAGAATTTTACTAGATGTTTGGTCGAAAAAATGGGTCTGCAACTAATGTTGTTTGACCTTATACGAGTACATTTTGAGATGGGTGAGGGCTCATTCTAAAGAGGAAGGTTAGATCTAGTGCGCTCCAGCCATGAGGTTAACGGGATTATGTTTATATCTAATAATATGAGGGCCTAAAGTAGAGAAAAAATCTAGGGAAAAAACCCGCAGATTTCAAAGCATATTCTGTCTCTAAAAGACTGTTTTTACTTATGTTATGACTGGAGCACACTAGATCTAACCTTCCTCTTTAGAATGAGCCCTCACCCAGCTCAAAATATGCTCATATAAGGTCAAACAACATTAAGTCGCAGACCCATTTTTTCGACCCAAACTCTAGTGAGATTCTTGTAAATTAGCAAATAACTAGAATTTTACTAGATTTACTAGATTTACTAGTAAGATTCTTGTAAATTAGCAAATAACTAGAATTTTACTAGATTTACTAGATTTACTCGTAAAATTCTAGTAAATTAGCAAATAACTAGAATTTTACTAGATTTACTAGATTTACTAGTAAAATTCTAGTAAATTAGCAAAGAACTAGAATTTTACTAGATTTTGGGTCGAAAAAATGGGTCTGCGACTTAATGTTGTTTGACCTTATACGAGTACATTTTGAGATGGGTGAGGGCTCATTCTAAAGAGGAAGGTTAGATCTAGTGCGCTCCAGTCATGAGGTTAACGAGATTATGTTTATATCTAATAATATGAAGGCCCAAAGTAGAGAAAAAATCTAGGAAAAAACCCGCCGATTTCAATACATATTCTGTCTCTAAAAGACTTTTTTGACTTATATGATGACTAGAGCGCACTAGATCTAACCTTCCTCTTTAGAATGAGCCCTCACCCAGCTCAAAATATGCTCGTATAAGGTCAAACAACATTAAGTCGCAGACCCATTTTTTTTTACCCAAAATCTAGTAAGATTCTTGTCAATTAGCAAATAACTAGAATTTTACTAGATTTATTAGTAAGATTCTAGTAAATTAGCAGATAACTAGAATTTTACTAGATTTTGGGTCGAAAAAATGGGTCTGCGACTTAATGTTGTTTGACCTTGTACGAGCATATTTTATGCTGGGTGAGGGCTCATTCTAAAATGGAAGGTTAGATCTAGTTAGATCTATCTTCACTCTGCTTTTATGCAAAATTCTATCGGACCACCCCTAAACTTTTAACATTAATTTCATACTTATGGATCACTAAAGCCGCGGATATAAAACACATGGACGAATCAGGAATTGTATCCCATTAATTAAAGAATTTATGACGGAATATTTCGCCTGTCCTAATGAAAATTGCAATGAATTCAGGTCCACATAAATACAGTATCCCAAAATACAGTGTCTCGGTAGGAAAACTGAATCGATAACGGAGGGTTGACAAATCGCAGTTAATCGAGTTGCAGAACGGCAGCTTTCGCCCGTCGCGGCCGCAAAGAAGAGTCCTCGATCCCTATTCGATCGCCTCTCACCGATCAAGAGAGACAGAGAGACGTATATTTCGAGCGAGTTCTTCGTAAAACGCGGCCTCGTCTTCCTGGTGGGAGCGAACGTCTGGAGGACACAGGGAACAAGATCTTTTCCTCGCCGTTACACTTTCACTTTCACCTCTAGTAGCCTCCTCCGCGCCGTGTTTTCTATCCTCCGTCCTCTTTCGTCCTTCCTCGAACGTCCTCCCGCTACTTTCTCTCTCTCTCCGTTTTTCTCTTCTTCTCCCATTCTCTGTCTCTCTTTGTCTACGTTCCCCGACAGCCCCCGCTGCCCCACATCGTCTGGTACCTGCGAGAGATTCACCGTGCGACGCAGTCTCTCCGGCGTCTAGCCTCGAACCCAGGTATTATCTAGACTTTCACCAGCCGGAAATGCCCTCCTTCTGCGCCGTTAGTTGTTGTTCGTCTGTCCTCGTTCCTCCACTCGCAGACCCGCTGCCAGACGAATTCGCCATATTTTCGCGAAGGATTCAGCTTTCGAGCGCCCAAAAAACCCAAAATTTTTCCGCGTTTTCTGCTCCAATCCAGTTTTCTACTATAACAATTGAGACATTGCCTGCGCCTGTTGACGTTCCCAAGACGATTTCCAAGCCCACCGGAAAATTAATAGGACATTTCACAAAAACGACGCTGCAGAACGCAGAACGCCTTTCAAAGCGGAGATACGTGCAGCAAGGTGACGATGCGCGATTAATCGGAAGAGCGAGAAGCTGCGAAGCAATCGAGTAATCGGATGAATGAGAAGTTGAACGGTTTCAAATAGAACGAGTGAGAAGTTGCACGTGTTATCGGACGAGCGAGAAGTTGCCTGAGTGATCGAGTGAATGAGAAGTTGCACGAGTAATCGAGTAATCAAGCGAACGAGAGGCTGAAAGGATTCGAATCGAATGATGATTAACAGAGAAGGTGATAATCTTGATAAATCAATGTGCTATGACCGTCACCTTCTAAGTATAATCACTCTCGAACCGCTTTCAGTCCCAGGAGAGAAATAACAAACTTTTTGGATTTTCTCCCTGAAGTTAATCTAATATCCTGCGCATCGGTCACGGATTTCTCGGTGGAACATGTTTTCACCTGGCGCACACTTCTTCACTTTGGATTCTCCACGGACAGCCTAAGCTCGCTTTTGTCACCGTCTCCTTTGTATTTTAACACTTTGTTAGGCGCGTGGGAGCGAGAGCTCGATTTGACGATGAGATTTACACGGAGTGGGATGTTTTAAGGAAAGGTGAGTCGCCAGGTCGGAGACTCTCTCTTCCGACGTTTCTTTTGTCGAATAGGAGAGAGACAGGACCGTAATAGAACAGTAGAATGTTCCAATATTTTTAGGCCGTAGACGTTCGACGCGGAAGCGGCGTCGTTTGTCCTGGAGATTTCAATGCCTGGAGACCATGTGCTCACTGTGTCACTGACGATATTAGCGAACCATTGTACGCACTGCTGTTATTGTTATCGATGTTCTTACACTCGCAAAATTCGCGGTACCAGGGTTTTTATCGAAAATAAAAATTGACTGCAAGAGAATGGTGCCACGCAAAAATTGACTTTCTTCGTTAACAATCTCTTCAGTCAGCAAGCGAAGAGCAGAAACAGGAGAATAAAACTGCTGTAATTATTGTTGGTTGCAGAAGGGAGGGAGCGAGCAAGTTTTTATGGAAAAAAGCAGCAGCCCGTGTTTCCAAAAGGAGGTTCTCCAGTCCCCGACACAAGCGTAAAAGCAGCCACGTTGGCACCGAGTTCTCGTCTTTCACCGAAATCGGTGAAAATCCAGTCGATCGTTACACAATTCCGCGTACAATGGCTGAAGAACGATCGCGGCCGGATTCTTCTACCAAAATCACCGATCGCTTCCGTGAGTCTTTTGTCCCTGACACCGGCTTCTCCTCCCTTTCTTGGCTCCGTTTTTACCCCCTCGATCCGCTTCTCTTTCTTCCCGTGCTCGTGGGAAGCTCTGATTGCTTCCAGGATTTTCGTAACTGCCTCCGATCGGCTAACGTACACCGGCGGAATACGATTTTTCGGCGCCTTGCGGGTCGCGAATCACCTTTTCGGGACTGTCTCTCGATCCTGTCTCCTTTACCATCTACAGTAATCTCTTCTCACGGCGGCGTCATGTCGGAGAAGAAATTTTGAATTTCCTTCGAACCACTTTTCTGGATCCATTACTGAATAATACGCGTTTAAAATCAAAGCCGGCAATCCAGAACGAGCGACCCGGCGATTTCCCGCAGGGATAAAAGCGCGGAAAAGTTTCTCGTCTGTGCAGAGGCCGGTAGTTAACCCGTTACCGAACTTTTACAATCGACGAGAAGAGTTTTCTTGATCGGCTCCGCGCCGCCAAGGATGATATTATTGCTCGTTTATGCGGGAGCCGTTACATATACGTAAATATGTCAATAGCCATTCGACGAGCATAATTCTTCTGAGGAACGACAATAATGGAATTTTTACGGTCGCTCGACCGGGTTGCAGGAGAGCCCGCTCTCGTGCCAGATACAAGCGGCAACGAGACGAGAAGGAAGAGAACGATCGCTATAATGCGAGCGAGCAAGCGGAGAGAGCAGGGCTAAACATATGTATGAATCGGCCATAAAGCCCGGTTCCTCTTAATGCGGCTTCTTATACGTTCGAGCCGCGATTCGAGCCGCTTTGTAACTTCCCGTCGTTGAACAAGCCCCTGGGCCCTGCACCAGAAGAGGAGCACGCGTCCTTTTCGAACGTTTTATGGCCGTTGCCGAAGATAATGCGTCAGCGGCGCGGCTCGCGCGTGTGCCCACCGAAAACCCTTCCTTTACCTCGCTCGTAAATCGGCCAACCCCTTTTGTCGCAGTACAGATTTTTCGGAGACCCACCCCGGGAAATTGCGCGGGCTCGTTGATTCTGCCTTACGACCGGATTTACGAGCACCCGACACCCGGTACCCGACCTGCCTCCGGCAACCGAACATCTCGTCGGCCTTAAGATGATTCTATTTGCTTCCCAGACGATATTTTTCCTCGCTGGAGACCTCGAATCGGCGACTCCTATGCTTTTAAGCATTTATGACACGCAGATATTGATGTAAGGTGAAGTGCCCTAAGTCTGGACCGTCCAAAAGTGATACCTAAATCTGGACAATTGAATTTTCATAGTAAAATCAGTAATTAAGAGATTAAATAATTATATTATATATTCTGAGGCCTTAGCTACAAGTAGGCGTGAATATTATTTCATTAAGACATCAATTGAAATTTAAAAATGAATTCAAAGTTCATCTGAAAACAGTATACAAAATAGTCTATTTACATGCGAATCATGTGCATTTATAGTTCGAACTTTTGTTAGAAAAAAAGATATAATTTAAGCCCTCAGACAAAAAATAATTATCACGCATAATAATATTGATATTTTAAAATAAATTGGCAATCAAGCTTAACGTAAATAATAATTATTAATCCAAATATTAGATGTCCAAGATTAGGGCTGTTTTCAAATATAAGTACTCCATACTGGGACGCGATGACAGTAGCTGTCCCACTCTAAGCTTATACGCAATGTGCTTACGCCTGAAGCCGGATACGTGTTTGTGAATAAAATCAACGCATTGTTTGAAAATTATTTAACTACATGTACGTATAATTAGACTTCTATTAGCTTGAATAACGTATGTAGAAAATGTATTCCGGTTGTGACGTTAATAATACTTTATGTTTACATCTTAAATCTATCAGTATTACTACCTAACCTTAAAAGTTGTATTATGACAAGTTTTATTAAAACAGTAAATGAAAATAAATATATATTTGGTTAAATAATACAATACTATAATCTATGATAAGAATACTACATATTACGCAAAGCATCTTCTATTCGTCATGCGCAACAGCGCCACCAACCAACGTTTTAGGTTATGTTCGCTCGATCAACTCGTAAATTGAATTTGTCCCGATATAGGCTTTACTTCTGTCCAGGTACAAGCTTAGATTGGATTTAATATGTCCAACTATAGGTTTGAATTATTCTTGTTAATACAATTAAGATATTTACCTAAACAATGATTTTTTTATTTTAAATTACTTTACAAACTCTGAACTGTATTGTAGGGAGAAGTCAATTCCAATCGGCGAAAGTTCACTCGAATGTCGCGTCGTTAGTTACTGTAACGACGCGACGATTCGATATTTATTGTTTATTGATTAATTTTGCGTTCTTCTTGTTTATGAGTTGCGTTGTTTGATTGATTCCGGTTTGACAGTTGTAAAAGTAAAGACGTGTTTTAAAGTTGTACTTAATATATTTGAAATTAAATCTTAAAACATTTACATTTTCGGACGTATTAACTTATTCATAGCTATATCCTACAGTATGTTAAAACTCTTAAGAAATTGTTTTTGTTTATTTAAAGTGATAAAATTTAAAATAGAAAAACATGCTGTCTAGGCATAGGGCACTTCACCTTAGTACAAGCAGACATTTATCCTGCAACGAAAGTTTGGCTCCGAATTCAATTTTAACAGAGCGCAGGTATTTATGCGTTTACAGATTTTGGAAATGTTCAATTAAAGAAAATGAAGCAGCACGAAGTCCCTCCAACATTTGGAATATTCAGAGCGTCTTGGATACTGTGTAACTCACTGTTCCCTCACAATGCCAGCGCATTATTATAAAGTATGAATAGGAGCTGTGTGCGAGACTAATGCGGGTTCTCTATTCGATAAAACATAATCTCTGCCCAACGGATAGCCCATTTTCATACCTCGACAAAGGAACACACATTTCCTGTTCGCATCATTCGTCGCACTGCGCACAAACACCTGGGAACCTACCCTGCAGGACTAGGTGCGTCGCACGTGTCTCGAAAACATCAAATTCGAAGCTGGAAGTCGAAGAGTGGGCCAGGTGGAGCTTGCAGTATTGTCCTTTTAGGGTTACGCTACCCGGCAGGCATCGCAGGGCCCTACGAAAACATGATCAATAGAAGGAAAAGGGGGAAAGAGGTCTCCGGTTCATTTTG
Organism: Lasioglossum pauxillum; assembly: GCA_933228785.1. Classification (NCBI taxonomy): domain Eukaryota; kingdom Metazoa; phylum Arthropoda; class Insecta; order Hymenoptera; family Halictidae; genus Lasioglossum; species Lasioglossum pauxillum. The sequence goes on from OW121702.1 coordinate 4,737,010, forward strand.
GACAAATCTGAACATCGAGGACATTTCCAATTCACTTTGAACTTAACAGGATCCTCGGCAAAACGATCAAATTCTTCCTCCAGGCTGTGCAAATTGAAGCATGAGTCTACAATCGACTCGCAAACTGCTGACCGTCGCTTCACTTCGATCCTCTTCTTCCTAAACAACCTTTCACTTCGAATAATGATGAAGACAATGCAAAACTAGATACTCGATGTTTAAAATCTTGCAGGAACCAGGAGCTTCTCTTCGAAATCTTCACCGCGAGTCGCGTTTGTTAAACGGTGCATCAGAGAACACGTGTCTCGGGTTTCCGAGCGGGCACGATCGAGTTCATCCGACTCGGAGGATGATTTCCGACGACTTTCATAATTACCAGCGAAATAATCGGAGCGGTTTCTCGGCGTATCGGGGCGCGCAGGGTCCGCTAATCAGCGTCGCGGGTTGCGCAAAAGGAAAGGCTGCGGGTCCGAACGAAGAGTGGCAGGCCACGGGGGGAGACCGATGACCGGTAACATCGTTAATTGACCGTTTCGGGGCGGTTCGATCGTGCCAGGGCATTCCCGTTCGAACCGGCGAAGTGAAAGGCTTTGATGGGGACTCGTTAAAATCTCGGTCGGCGCGGAGATGCGCCGCAAAAAAGCTGGCTGCGCTCGGGACGTTGGTCCCGAATCAGGATTTAGCTGTTCGGGATCGGTTGGAAGTAACTGTTCACAAACTTCGCAAGACAAGATTCGCCAACATTTCTTTGGCAATTCTGAACAATTGCGACTGGATAGGAGATACACGAAACTGATGGTAGTGTCACGTCCGGTGGTTCAGCCATCGTCAATAATTGATATAATCAATGATGTATAACATGTACCTTTTGAATTTCTATGCTTAATCTAATAATGTTGTACGAGAAACTAAATATTAAATACTATTGTTAATAATCAATGCCGAACTATCGTATATCACACCACATTGCGTGCGATAGAATTAGGAAAACTTGTTCTTCATTTGAATCTTATTGAACGAAACAACTGCGTAGCGAAATTATTTCATTAAATGATTGAGTCACTTTCAAATATAAATCGTGAGCTAATATCCACTGAAGATTGTCCATCAAGAATCGATGAGCAATAAATTGTTCATCGCTCCACGTGTGACGCAGATGTAATACGATCTGGTCAGGAGAAAGACAAAAAATACAATACACATAATTAAAAGGAGAGTGACAGAGAAGAAAGCAGCTAAGAAGAAATTGATCTAGGAGATGCGCAGAGTAATATGATCTAGCTAAGAAGAGGACGAAAAATGCAATAGAAGAGAGTGACAGAGAAGGAAGCGATTAAGAGGAACTAGTGACGAAGTAATCACCTGACGAAAATTAATAACAAAGGATTGATCGATCTATAAAAGGGATGGCTCCTCATTAGGAGCACAGTCTACAAAAGTCCAGTCAACAGCTCATTACACAGTCAACAGTCAAACAGTCAACAAATCTTATTGTCAAATCTCAGTTGGTTTTATTGTGAAGTTAATCATTCCAAAAGAAAGAAAAGACAACGCAGAAGCCCTTGAAGAGACAAAAACATCTTCATCGATCAAACGAAAAGGGCAACCACCAGAAAGTCCCCATCAGCAGGAAGATTCACATCAACCACTAAGAAGAAGTCTACTTAGCGGTAATTACTAACAAATTATAATAAGATTTCGATAATATTACGTATCCGAAATTTGGAGCTTAAAGTATAGTTTTGTTTATTTGTATTCAAACAAATAAAATATCAAATCATTTATTAAAGAAACTACCCAACTTCGATTTCCACGTTCCATCATCAAAATCACATAGAATATTAAGAAATCCTCGATTACCCTGACCGAAGCCGGTGAATGCAGGTAGGTTCAAAACTGCGTTATATCTCAATTCTAATCTTCCCAATCATTCAAATTAAATTTCAATTTTAACTATTCAAATCTATAATACGTCCACCTTAGGACGTAACACTTGTCTCGAAGGGTAATACTTTTAGCGACCGTTTGATTTATCGATTCTTTCAGGTTGAGACACGGTTCCAGTTCGTTTCTTGTGTGTCTGTTCTTGTATGGAGTTAATCTAATTTTCAAGTTAATTAATCTAATCTTTCCAATCATTCAAATTAAATTTCAATTTTAACTATTCAAATCTATAATACGTCGACCTTAGGACGTAGCAGTAGCAGAGAGAATTTACAAAGAGTGCGGCTCGGATGCAGGTCACCGCCAGGTAATGTTATCACCAGGTGTCCGAGGATGTCCGAACAATTTCCTAGGACTTCCCGGCGTTGTTCTGCCAATTACGGGACGCGGTGTTCCAAGGTCCTCGTTCTCTCCGGACGACTCAATCGTCCGTGCTCGCGTTGCGGGTCTGTTAGAGCACGATGAAGATAAAGAAGAGGTTCCCGTTTTTTCGGCCGTACTGGATCGTCTGAATAGCGGTGAAAAAAAAAATTAGAAAGGAGCCTGGCCGAGCCGCCGTTCGTTAGCCCCTGAGGATCCATAAAAGGATCCTAGCCTTTGATAGACACACGAATCCAGCTCGTTAATTTTCTTTCAGCCGCCGCGCACCGCGTTATTTGTCTAGCTTTTCTCTAGGCCGCGGACCAGAAAACACAACGGGCTCTATACAGAGAGAAAGAGCCCTGACGGAGAGGCCTGCGGCCAGTTCAAGAACGGAAAAGAAGAAGATAAACGCGGTGCGTCGTTCACGAAACGTTCGCTTGCACCTGCCCGGCACGTGGCCTGCGCTGTGTTCGTGTGCGCGACCCTTAAAGAAGTCTACTACTCTCCTCTCCTCTCCTCTCTCGTGCTCTTTGTGGTTGGTAGAGGATACGTAGAAGGGAAGAGCCGCGATGCGCTGTGGTCCACAACTTCGTTTCAGCTGTTCGAGAGTTTAACCTCTGCGTTGATACCTGGCTTCTCCAGGTAGCTGCTTCGAATTTGTTTTTAAAATTTTGTAACGGTGTCATTATCGAACGTCTTATCACTTGTATGCGTCCGTAACAATTTGACATGCAAGGCATCCCAGCTCCCCTACAACACCGAATTAACCAGTTTTTTTTTATTATTATAGAAAATCTCATATGAGATTTATTTCAACATGATATAAAGTACATTTTATAGATTAGGATACAAAGATTGCAAACAAGAAAAAATAATACAGTGGAAAATTTTTACAGAACATACGATTAGAGATACATAGTTATTATACTGAAACATAATATTATACACATATACAGGGTGTCCCAAAATTCCTGAAAATCCCGGAAATGGGAGGTTCCTGAGACCATTTGAAGCGACATTTTCCTTTGCAAAAATGTTATCTGCGGCTTTGTTTAGGAGTTATTAACGAAAAACACGGACCAATCAGAGCGCGACGTAGACGCGAGTTGGCACAGTCGGCCCGGCGCGCCAACTGTCGATTGGCCGCCTATGCCAACTCGCGTCCAGGTCGCGCTCTGATTGGTCCGTGTTTTTCGTTAATAACTCCTAAACAAAGCCGCAGATAACATTTTTGCAAAGGAAAATGTCGCTTGAAATGGTCTCAGGAACCACCCCCTTTCGGGAAGTTCACGAATTTTGGGACACCCTGTATATTAGACCAATCTCTTATAACCTAAGCCCGCAGCTCTTAAAAAATGACAACATATAACGACAAGCCCTGATATTGGTTTGGCCATTAGCAGTGAAGCATCCATGGGAAGTTGAAAATTAATTTTACGAAGTTTTTCAATAAATTCTAATCTTTCCTCATTATACAAGTTGCATTGCCATAAAACATGGTTCAGAGTCTCATCTCCCTCTCTACAACTGCATTCAGGATCATCAATGAATCCAATGCGAGCCAGAGAAGCAGCTAGATGATAGTGGTCTTCTCTACACCTGTTGATAGTGACAACATCCGAACGGGATAAATTTAACTGTGAGAACCATGGAAGACGGCTCTCATTGAAAAATTTCTGGAAGTAGGTTTTGCCTTTAAAAAGTCCTTCGATTTTGATAAAGGAGATGGTGTTATCGAGCATGTTTTTCCGAAATGACTCAAAGCAATCAGTGAAAGGAATATTCGGAATACAAGGATCACTATAGAATGAAGCCTCTTCGGCTAAGAGATCAACTCCTTCATTACCATCAATCCCGACATGAGACGGAATCCAGTAGAACTTAATAAAACTGTTTGCATTGTCATGCATGAAAATATTGTATTTCTTTTTAATATTGAAAATAAAGGAGTTTGTTTTGACATCCAACTTTGTAGAAACAAGGCTCGAAAGAACACTTAAAGCGTCTGAAAAAATAATAAAACTAAAATTTTTTTTGTCAACTGCCAAATCAAGAGCATCACTAATGGCAACACATTCGGCTGTAAACACAGAAGCTTGATTAGCAATACCTTTTTGGGAGATCCAGTCAAAATACTGGCAATAAGCGGCAGAGCCAACACAATTGCTTACCCGACTCTTGCTACCGTCAGTAAAGATTGCAACTGCGGAGTTTTCCCTAATCAATTCATTGACCTCAATATTGATGTCCACTGAATTAGACATCTTACTAAGGGATTTCCCAAAATCAGAGTTAACTGGAATTGAAGTGGTAACTGTACCATATTCATGGCTATAAAAAATTAACCAGTTGCTGTATACCAACGACAAGATTCTCTCTAGCATTAGTAATCACTCATGTAATCTAAACGTTTCAGTTCGTCTCTCTATCTTCAGTTCGACATTCTATCTACCATTACTCATCTTTGTACCTCAGCCCCATGATTCATCCCTTACTGACCATTAGACCTAAAACAACCCCCACTTTACAGAGCCCTAAACCTATATCTCCTGCTGATTTCTTCTTCTCGCGAGCATTCTTTTCTCAGTCTTCATTCGCTTCCGATAACTCTCTTACCGAGTCTCGTCTAGACTACTATGATCTTTTGTATTACGTCCGTAGTTGTATTTCGTTTAGAATTTGCACTTAATAAATATCCTTATATTGAGTATCCGGAATACAACACAGTAAATATCGATTGCAGCTGGAAACACTTGGAACACGGCAGCGTAAACGCAGTATTCGCTCGAATTTGCGTACCAGCCCCGAAGAAGCGAGTTACAAGGTAGCAATTTGTCGTCGTCGGCCGGTACTCCACTACGCAGGAGTAATACGTAAGTCGAGCGGAAGTCCGCGTTACCATAATTCTTTTTCCTTCTCCGCGGTTTGCAGAGTGTAGCGTAATACCTTGCGCAATAAAGTCCGAGATAAAGCAGAGCTACGCACGCTTACGGTTACGCTCTCCTCGTAGAATTTCAAGTTGAAGATCATGCGATACCAGCTTGTAATAACTCCTCCGCATTCTGTTCCATCTTTTACCATCGATAAAGTCGCCGCGCGTCGGACGGGACCGTCCGCCCCATTTTACAAAAGATAAATTTTACTTCTTTATTCGTGCGTTCTTCTGAAGCTCGAAGGGATGGGGGTGATCTTATTAAAAGAGTACGGCCACTTCGAGAGTTTATGCTCCCGTTTAAATTCCACGCAATGCCAAGTTAAATAGCCGTCGTTCAAGGCTTAATGCGCGTCGCGTTGTCCCCTGTTCTCCGGGGAAGTTCTTTCTTGGAACGAGATGGAAACAGTGAACGGAAGAGAAAAGGAGAGAGGGTCTGTAGTCCCAACCGAGGCCGAAATTCAGCCTATAAAGCGTTTCACCGTAAATATAGAACCGCGAGAGAGGAGATCGTGAAATTCCACAGAGAAGACTACGGCGGCTACCGATTGGCCCGTTTTCACAACCAGACCACCACGCTCGCTTTGTCCGACCTCGACGAGACGAAGATGAACGGATCAATCCGCCAGCCGCCGCCGCCGTCGATCCCTTCCTTCGATCACGCTCTATTAATCGCGAGCGGACGGCCTTTCTCGGCTCCGCGGATTAGAAAGTGCTTCCGCGATCTCGAAATATTTTCTGGCCGGGACGCCGCGACGTCCTTGCCGGCTCGTCTAGCTTCTTTTGCTGATCCAGAGATCATCAGACACCATCATTACGTCGCAACCGCGAGGAACGATCCGAAGATCCCGGTCCGGAAGGCATACATTTAATCAAGCTGGAAGCTTGTATTCTTTAATTACCATTTTGTTAAGTAAGTGCAAAGATAAGTAAGTATCCGGTGATTTATAGAGGACGGATACAATATTCCCATCCTCTCCGGGACTTCAGCAGAAAAATATATTTTCCAAATATGTATACTAGTTGCTGCATGATCCCAGCTGGAAAGTCAAACACTGTTACGCGACCGGGTCTCGCAACTCGAAAATTTCATTGCGAGGTCCAATTGACCTGGTGCACGAGCACCGGAGAGATTCGAAGGTCGCGTAAGGGTTAAGAGAAGAGGGTCCCTGAAGAAAAATAGAGCGAGACGAAGAGTAAAGAGAGAGAAGGTTGGACGACGACGAAGGGTCTGGCGGCTCGAGGAGCGTGTTCGAGGAGCAACGGCTCCCCGGTAAGTATCCCGAGGGGGACCGGGGCACGAGGCATCGCAAATTTCTTCTTCTGCCCCGCGAGAACCGTTGTTCGACGACGTGGCGGGCGAGAGAAGGAAGGGACACGGCGGACCTGGTCCGACCAAGGGAACCAAGGAGGGAGCTACGCACCGGGTGGTTGGCCTCGGGAAGAGGAAGCAAGAGGAGAACGGGAGAGACAGAAAAGGGGAGGACGAGGAGAGCGCGCGAGAAAGAAGGTTAGGACGGCGGGGCAACATCTGCCGGGTGCAACAATCTCGAACACCTGCCGTCTGGTAGTCGCGTGCTCTCGCACCCCGGGAAACAGGGTGGAAGAATAAGACGGCCGGTCGGTGCCCTCGTAACTTACGGGAACGAGCAGCTCGCGCCACTCCGCTCCGGCCTCCGCGACACCCAGCCCCGAGGATTCAGCGAACAGAGGCGCGGCCGCGCCGCCACAATAGATCGACCTGGCTTCGATTTTTTCAGCCGCCCTGCACAGAACTCATTCTGCCCGAAAAACGCGTGCGCCAGATCTTCGTCAGACAATCAATTCCCTTCATTTTTGATAAATAGACTGCCGATCTTTATCCGAAATCGATTATTTATCACAAACAGACCTCTCTTGGGAGGCTGTTGTGACCCTAAACATTTCTCTTCATTTCTGATAGGATGTCCTCCCTGATTTCTCCCAATTTTTGGTTCAACCTAGTAATCTTAGGGTTATTAACCCTTTGCACTCGGAGCTATTCTAACTCGAAAATGAAACATATCTTCCGACCCAGAATAATTCCAATCTATATAATTTTTTTTCATTTTATGGATATGAAATTGATATAACACGTCATACAATACTTAAATGTTTAGTAAGTGATTAGCCACCAAGATATTTAATACTGTAAACAATATTTTGAATAATGGTATCGCAATTTCTGGTGGTGACTCTGACTCACCACTCGAGTGCTAAGGGTTAATTGTATGGCAACACTACTGACAAATTGATCCCAACAAAAACATTCTGTAGACAGGAGTCAAGTTCTTATGGCCGTAAAAAGTTGTGAGATCAAACAAAATACGACCAAGTTCGTTAGCTTAGAAATACCTCTTGCAATACTGAAAAAAGCGTTTGTAAAAATTAGTTTAAAAGAACGTATTTAATTTTTAAAGAGATGCATGAAGGGCTAAATTATTCAAACTTGGCCGCTACCTAACACCTTTTATGGCCATTAGTTTAGAAAGTAATGCATGATCGTTTTACTGCCTATTTATACCTCGCGACGTTGCAACTTTTGCAACGGAGCTTGGCTCCTTAATATTATAATAACTTTGTCCCGTTTAATGTTTATGGTGTTTTTTTTTCTTTGTTAGTTGATTATTTTTTCTACTTGCAGGAGGTTTTCTTTTTCTTTGTATTCTTGGTTTTGGAATTTTAGGGTCCGGTATTTGTACTTCTTCGATGTGTGGCCGTTACTTTTTAAACTAATGGCCATAAAAGGTGTTAGGTAGCGGCCAAGTTTGAATAATTTAGCCCTTCATGCATCTCTTTAAAAATTAAATACGTTCTTTTAAACTAATTTTTACAAACGCTTTTTTCAGTATTGCAAGAGGTATTTCTAAGCTAACCAACTTGGTCGTATTTTGTTTGATCTCACAACTTTTTACGGCCATAAGAACTTGACTCCTGTTTACAGAATGTTTTTGTTGGGATTTCATCACTTTTTGTTGAAATTTCATCAATTATCAAGTTTATGGTTATTATTACTCTTATCCCTGATTCATTAAATCCTAAACATTTTTTATCTGTAAGGTGGATATTAAGTAAATTAATAAAGGCATGTTCGTTTTACTACCTATTTATACCTACTTGAAACTTTGTCCCGAAAAATCTAAACAACGCAACGTCGATCAAAGGAAAAAAATTCTTTTCTAATCTGCAAGACAAAATCCAAATTCAATGTATCGAAGAGTACCACCCTGCCGACGACGCTCCGATCCGTTTGCCCCCCGCCGCTATAGACGATGCTCGGTGCAGTTTCTTTTGTTTACGTTAGAGCGATTGTTTTTTTCATCAGTATTTGTTGCGACTTCGAAGCTAATAAAACGTATACTTATGTAGATACTTTGGGATTATCCCGTCGACCTCTCAAGAATTAGTTAGGGATAGGTGGCGGGGGGCGGAGAGGTCCGACCTGCCCGCCCACGCATACGAAAATACAGTTTGGAGGAAATGGTCGAAGGAATAATCCCAAAGTACCCTTATGTATATGTTATGCTGCTATGTTCTATCCTACGTACCTATTTCGTAGTTTTTTTTTCAACCCTTTAATGTGTAAAATTTAAAACTTTGATAATTATTCCTTTGAGTGTTTGTTATGGTGGACCTATGTACCAAATTTCAAGCTTGTAGGTCAATGGGAAGTACCCAAAAGGTTTTGATGATCTGTCAGTCAGTCAGTCAGTGACAAATTTAACGATTTTTGAGGTCCTATATCTCGGAACCCACTAATGTTGGAAGATTAATGTTTTGTCAATATTGAGACATGATAGCATTTAACAAGTGTACGAAATTACATCTCTCCATCTGCCTCCAGTGCCGAGTTATAAGCCTCTAAAAAACGCCTAAGTTGTTTCGTGTAAAAGGTGGTAGTGCAAGAACTTGGCTGGTGCACTACGGTGCACCTAGATACCGATAGAAACGCAATGCAACGACCTTGAGTAACATTTACGGATTTCTAATGACTTGTTCCATTCGGACACCCCGTAGAGGCATTTCCGACTCCAACCGAAGGGCCCTCTGCATTTTCGGCGGCGAATCTTCGTAAGTCCTGCATTCAGCGTTCATGGGAAAATCCTCTCCAACAATGAGACTGGACAGATTGCGAAATGCTGCACCGTGAACGACGTGAATAGAGAGACCCGGCAGATGTTATTGTGAATTTTGGCTTACTTCGGCATTGTCCGAAAGTTTTCTGAAGTTTATTCTGTAGACGCTTTCAACTTCACGGTTCTTTATGGACTCCCTACGCGATGTCAGGCTTCTCGCGTGTGCGTGACAACAATGTTCCTACCGCGTTGCGATACAGTTATTAAATCGGAGATTCTCATAGTGCACGATATGTAAAGAACCGATATCAATAAGAAGGAATACTGAATTATGAAATATTATGCGAGGAAATATAGCGGTGTGCAGCATATTGCGCCGGAGGTTATTGTTCAGGATAGAGAACACTGACAAAAATACATTGAACACAGCGGCAGGTAAAATGATAGCGATTTACATGATGTAAGACAGCTGACGGCTGTGTTAAGGAAAATATGCATCATAATCGTGCCGCAAACGCCATGTTTTTCTTGTATCTACAGAAATGGAGATGCATTGAGATGCATCGTTCTTTGCAGGCTTCTCTCAGCATAATCAAAATATTCATAACTTGGTCAATTTGTAAAATGTAGAGGTATAATAAAGGGATTTCAGGGGCGCATTCTTCAGACGCCATTCTGCAAGACTTGCTAGAACGTTGACGTGAATGGAGACAGTCGCTCTAAGTCCGAGTATTACGCGAATAACGGAACAACAGCGGTGCGGACAGTAAATCGCAAGTTGAGGCTCGCGATCCCGTGGCCGCGATACAGCCATATCTTTCTTGGTCCGTTGGCCATTTACGTCCCACTTGATCGTCAATGAAGACATAAAATAAACCGGCCGGACACCCTATCCATTGTGTCCAGTGGATAATCCAGATTTGCTCGCGCGGCTCGGTGCCGGGCGCGCATTCAACCCCAGAAAATCCGCGCGGTTTTACGAGCGGAATTCGCTCTCGGCTCGAGACTAACAAGCCTGATGGTGGCGAAAAAAAAGAAAAGAGAAGAAAAATGGGGTGAACGATCGCGATATTCCCGCTGACATTATCGTCGGCGGCTATTCTTGTGCTAATAACTCTCGAAAGCGGCCTGATCTCCGACCTCTCTCTTTCTCTCGAAACTAAACGAAAGGAACAGCAACAATGGAGAGGCTGGATCTAGCGATCCGGCCCGTTCTAAACCCGATCGGCACGGCACCATCGCGAGCGGATCGCGTGCGTGTCACGCACTCTCGATAAAACAACATGGAGAAAGTGCGCGGAGAGCGTGGGCTATTTCGAAAGGAAATTATGTGAGCGGATTTGCAGGCATTTTACGGGCCCCGGACCGCGTAAACGGGAAATCCGATTGGCGAAATGCGGCTCTATACGGTCGGTTGTTAACCGACAAGTTGCTGAAGCTCACACAGTGCTCGCCGATTTCAGAAAATCGTTAAACAAGTATTTATTAAAGCAGAGTCACTATAGCGGTTAAGGAACGCTTTAATTCCCCTTCAAAGTCAATGAAGGTGAAACAAGGTCAAACAAGGTCAAACATGACAATGTCTTTTCCGACATCAATCGATCACTGTTACCAGCTAAGTCTGCTTTAAGGGCGTAGTCTATGCGCTGGTTACAACTAGAATCTCACTAGAAAACATGGGTTTGCGCGCTTCGGTTGTTTGACCTTATTTCAACAGATTTTGGACTGGGTGAGGGCTCATTTTAAAGAGGAAGGTTCATCACACTGCGCTCTGGTTAACGATATTATGTTTAATATGTATAATATAAGGGCCCAAAGTAGAGAAAAAATCTAGGAAAAAAGCCCGCAGATTTCAGTGCATTTTTCTGTCTTTAAAAGACTTTTTGACTGCTATAATGACCAGAGCGCAGTCTGATGAACCTTCCTCTTTAGAATGAGCCCTCACTCAGCCCTAATTTTGCTGAAATAAGGTCAAACAACCGAAGCGTGCAGACCCATTATTTCGACCCAAAATCTAGTAGGATTCTAGTAAATTAGCAAATAACTAGAATCCTACTAGATTTTGGATCAAAAAAATGCGTTTGCGCGCTTCGGTTGTTTGACCTTATTTCAGCAAATTTTGGGCTGGGTGAGGGCTCATTCTAAAGGGGAAGGTTCATCACACTGCGCTCTGGTCATCATAGCAGTCAAAAAGTCTTTTAGAGACAGAAAAATGCATTGAAATCTGCGAGTTCTTTTCCTAGATTTTTTCTCTACTTTGGACCCTCATATTATACATATTAAACATAATCTCGTTAACCTCATGACCAGAGCGCAGTGCGATGAACCTTCCTCTTTAAAATGAGCCCTCACCCAGTCCAAAATCTGTTGAAATAAGGTCATACAACCGAAGCGCGCAAACCCATGTTTTCTAGTAAGATTCTAGTAAGATCCTAGTTATAACCAGAGGGTAGACCACCCCCTTAATCCGATAATTTTTGTGGGACCCTCCCGGATGCTCGTTTGGGTCCGATGGTCCAGCAGAGGTTTCTGGCGACAGCAACAAGAAAATCCCGTGTGGTAGGTCGCGCGACTGACGCCTCGTCGAAGTTTTAGATCCGTTTAACTCGATCTGCAACTTGCTGATTTCAGAAAATCGTTAAACGAGTATTTATTAAAGCAGAGTCACTATAGCGGTTAAGGAACGCTTTAATTCTCCTTCAAAGTCAACCAAGGTTAACCAAGGATAAACAAGGTCAAACATGACAATGTCTTTTCCGACATTAATCGATCACCGTTACCAGCTAAGTCTGCTTTAATCCGATAATTTTTGTGGGACCCTCCCGGATGCTCGTTTGGGTCCAATGGTCCAGCAGAAGTTTCTGTCGACCAGCAACAAGAAAATCCCGCGTGGTAGGTCGCGCGACAGACGTCTAGTCGAAGTTTTAGATCCGTTTAACTCGATCTGCAACTTCGCTGAAACTAGACCAAGCCGGGAATCGATCGCTCCAGTTTTCTGATAGCGGCGAACTGCGTAATAACAGCGGCCGAGCGTATTCAGATAACGCTCGAAGGTTATTAGTCTATTAACCGAGCGTCTTAGCAACGCTGCTCCCTTGTCGTCCAACACTTCAACGCCCGGGGGGCGAGATCCCGCTTTATTAGTCGATTTATCCTCGTGATTATAATCGAGACTACGGCTTGGGCACCTTTTGACTTGTAAATTCGTGCAACCTTTCAGAGAATATCTCTCCCTGCTTTTGTAAAAAAGTCTGTTTGGAACAAGCCCGTCGAAAAATGTACAGGATGTAATAACTTGAACAGCACCGAAAACCATGGATTCGTTCAGGCATCTCAGTTAGCTGAATATAATCTGAAATCGAATCGAATTTCGCCGTGTCGTCTCCGATATTACAATTCGCAGCCTCTTGCCAGTAAATCGCGCATACTAAACACCACGGTTAAAGACAGCTTCCGTCCCTAATGAATAAGACCGTCGCGTCGTCGTCTTGACACACAGGCTGAATGCCGCGAGCAAACAGCCCGTCGACGAATTAATTGTTTGATTAAGATCAAACTCGAGACGCTCGAGGATATCGAGCCGAGTTGTAGTGGGTCCGTCACAAAAGGGACCATTTTAATCAATAAATATTTCCTAATTGATCGCAGGGAGAGAGCAAGGCAATCACCGGGGCTTGATCAGAGAGAGGGCTACAGGGAGACGTTGCTACTGGCTAGGCCGCTGAAAAGTGGCCAGATTAATTCGAGCCATTCAGGGCGAAAGCGGCGAGAATAATGCTACAGGGCCTTGCAAGGAGTTAAATCGAAAACAAAACCGGGAAGACCGAGTCGCATTGCGATCGCTTGGCCGAGATGGAATTACTTGGGCGTATAAATAATTCATATTCTCGTTCCTTACGTATTGTTACTTAATCGATTAATCGATATTCCCCGTATAATGGGGAACCGACGAGGGTGTCCTCGCCGCGGGATTGTTTGCCCGTGGAATCGGAAATCGGCAGACGCGATTCAATTCGAGAGCATTTATAAAACCGGTCTGTACGTCGCCGATTATTAATTATTAATTTTTTATGCCACAGATAATTACGCGGGACGCCTCCTCGCTGATACTTCGATCCGACTGCGTTTCAATGCTACGCCCATCAATCTTCGAATTTTGCGAGATCTCTGAAAAATTGGGAGATAGCTTACGAAAACTTGCAAGTACCATGCTGTCAGAATATTCCCGGAGCTCTCCCCCGTCGGATAATGCAAAGAAAGGTGGGATATTTAAAAATATTTGGCCGGGAACAGGTTTTAAAGTCGGCAACGCGCGCTGGTAGCGGAAGAAGCTCGCGAAGCGGAAGCATCGGTTCACCGGCGTGTTATTGCTTTCTGATGCGTCGACACGGTCGTAAAGAAAAAAAGGAAACGTGATCCACGAGGAGGAAGCTCCTATTGATTTCTCTCGGTGGCCATTGTGCCGTCGCGGACAGAGAGCGATATTAGTAACCTTCGGCTCTTCCACAGCCGGAGTTGCTTTTACCGCAGCTGCAGTTTAATTTTAAACCGCCTCCCGCAGCCGTCCGGCGGCGGCCCCGCGATTATTATATCAATTCCAGTTATTATCGGGTCACGTAGAAAGCAACGGCCCGACGAAAACTGCCGTTCAACGTCGCGTCCCAACGCGATGAATACGTTCGTTATGGTTCGTTTCCGCCTTTCCTCTCAAACATGAACGATAACTAGCATACGGCGACGTTTGATATTTTTTCCAACTGAGAGATCAACTCATCCAGAAGAGGGTACACAGCTAGATCAACAAAGTCCGCGATTACTTTTGCACGGATCTAATAATTTCGCGCACGATCTCATAGTCGGGCACCGTCGGGCCGTTGTTTAGCATTCCGAGGACGGCTGCTGCTTGAAATCCAGCAGACTGTTCCCCAAGCGGGGAGTGTTAATGGCGCGATTAAATTCCGCGCCGGCTGGGCACGGTGTTCGCGCGAGTGCGAGCGAACGGACGACGACGACAACGACGACGTCGACGACGCGACGGGACGCTCCGTCAACGACGAAACGGTCGACACCGTCGGTATGCGCACGCCGAGACCGCTTCCTGCTCGGGTTCACCGTATTTTTAGAGGCATTATTCGGGCCAGGTAGCACCGATTTAGCAGACGACGATGTATTATTGGTGGGCGCCGTCGACAACGCCGCCGACGACGACGAAGCACCGACCTGCATGCGCGTCGCGTTCAATTCTCGGACCTGGTCGTTCTAATTCCATTGGCCAGCGTTACTCATCAAGCCCGTTCTAGATCAGCTTTGTTCTGCCAGTGGGAGCTCTCTGTTTCCGGGAGATTTTCTTTGGGTCTCTCACGCGAAATTCCTCCCATCCACACTGAACTCGTAGACTCGTTTCCAGAATTGCAAGGGCTCGGGTTGCGCCTTCTCGCTTGTCGATAATACAAAGATGGGATTTTTCAGTAGTCAAAACCGCTAGATAAGCGATCGATCTAGGTCACGATCGCCCTCGAAATTATTTTTACGTTTATGAAGCGTAATTTGCATTATTCGGCTGCATATAGCTGTTGCAGCTTTATGAAAATAGCTACATGCGCAGTTGTATGCTTCAGAGTAATTGTAAATCCCAACAAAAACATCCTGTAAACGGGAGCCAAGTTCCTATGGCCGTAAGAAGTTGTGAGATCAAACAAAATACGGCCAGGTTCGTTAGCTTAGAAATACCTCTTGCAATACTGAAAAGAGCGTTTGTAAAAATTAGTTTAAAAGAACGCTATTTAATTTTTAGAGAAGTTGGCCGCTACCTAACACCTTTTATGGCCATTGGTTTAAAAAGTAACAGCCGAGTTCGAATAATTTAGTCCTCCATGTAACCCTTTAAAAATTAAATAGCGTTCTTTTAAACTGATTTTTACAAACGCTTTTTTCAGTATTGCAAGAGGTATTTCTAAGCTGACGAACTTGGCCGTATTTTGTTTGATCTCACAACTTTTTACGGCCATAGGAACTTGGCTCCTGTTTACAGGATGTTTTTGTTGGGATTTCATCAATTTTTGTTGAAATTTCATCGATTATCAAGTACGTATTACTCTTATCCGTGATTCATTAAATCCTAAACATTTTTTATCTTTAAGGTGGACATTAAGTAAATTAATAAATGCATGTTCGTTGTACTACCTATTTATACCTATTTCGTAATGTTCTTTTTCAATACAACCCCTTTAAGCTGTACAATTTCAAACTTTGATAATTATTCCTTCGAGTGTTTGTTAAAATTTAGCGATTTTTAAGGTCCTATATCTCCGGACCTACTAATGTTGGACGACTAATGTTTTGTCAATATTGAGACATGATAGCATTTAACAAGTGTACGAAATTACATCTCTCCATCTGCCTCCAGTGCCGAGTTATAAGCCTCTAAAAAACAGCTGTTGTTTCGTGTAAAATGAGGTATGTAGTGCGAGAACTTGGCTGGTGCAGTACCGTGCACCTAGATTACACCTAAAAATACTGTTGTTATACCTTATGTTGAGAACATCTCTAACGACATAAAAAGGATCTTTCGAAGAGTAGTAATTCATACAATCTTCAGAATTCCAAATTATCTTAAAACCTTATTTCCAACTATTAAAGACAAACTACCACATTTAGAAAGTTGCAATATTCTATATTCAGTATCTTGTCTGGGATATAGTCAAGTATATATTGGACAAACGTCCAGAAATTTGAAAACTCGTATCATAGAACATAAACATAATATTTTCTTACATCCACCACAACATACAGCTTTGACGAAACATTCGCTTGAAATGGATCATAGATATGATTTTGAAAATGTCAAAATCATTGACAAAGAACAAAATTTACAAGAAAGGTTATTATTGGAAACCATTCATATGATTAAACATCGCAGCGTTAACCTTAGGTATGAAACACCTGAGATACATGAATATTACGCAACATTACTGAACCAGCAATGTCTTATGATGAATTTTCCAATAAACCTTACTTTTGTCACGATTACTTTCTCACATGCAAATGTATGTAATTGATTGCAACAAAAGTAGAATGTCAATAACGATTTACCATCAAGGTATATCCGTAAGAGTGGATTTAAGAACATATTATGACTTTTCAAATTTACCGCCTTGTATCGATTGATATAACCTAGATCGAGTTCAAATACGTGCGTACATCAGTATCTTAACAACAAGCATGTTCGACGCATACACCACACGTGTCGCACATTTATCATATATTTAGTTCCCCAAAGCAAGTGAGTGTGTCTTTATGAACAATATTTGTTTACATTCAATCACTCAATAATAATAATTCACTCAATAATTTCTGTTTTTCAACATTATTATAACATATTTATTTTACAGACGCAATTCAAATTAATCTTGAAAAAGATCCAAACTAGGATCGAAACGTTGATTATGTTGGACTAAATTAGCAAAATTGCTTTGTTCTTAATAAAAGATCCATCCGTAGCGCCGAAAACATTTAAAGATTTATTATCAGCAAATACAATCGATAGAAAAAAACATAAATAACATAAAAATGGTAATCTTTTATCTAGCTCTTTTGACTATTGAAAAACCTCATCTTTGGGCTTCATCATCTCTACCCTCTAAACTGCCCATTGATGTTCAATAGACACCTCCTCAACTCTCGTGTAAAATTTAATTTATAATTGTCAAGGTATTTCATTGGTGTTGAATTCTACTTATCCATTTTTGCCAGGAATTCGTAAAGTACGTAGTCTAATGCCAGGCAAAGCCCAGGGACGTTCCCAGAGACAATAAGTAAATTGGATCGAACGAAATTAGGGGAGTTCTGTAGGGTATCGAGCCCGGGGGCCGAAGATAGCCTAAGAGGCAAGTCAGACGGGGTAGATAGGTGTTGTCTCTCGAAGGAGGTAAAGTTATCTGAGGCGATGCGCAGCGTCGATATCATAGCCTTTGGAACAGCGGCCGTTCGGGGCCGTTTAGAGTCGCGTGTTGTCGTTGCTTGTCGCATCCCCGTCGTAAAATATCAGGTATACGCGCCGCCCGTGGAAATGCCTTTCTATTTCGCAACTTGTTGTGTCTCTCCTCGACTTCGGATCGTTATTGTCCGCTGTAAACATTTCGCGAGTCCCATTACTCGTGACATTCCTCTTTATCTCCCAAGATGGAATGCATGCGTAAAAGCGCGAGCTAGAGCAGGGGAGAGCGGACAGGAACGTTTTACGAGGCTGCGCGAATTGAAATGCAGATTATTAAAGGCTCCCGATGCCGCGGTACCCGGGGATCTAAACTTTCCTCAATGAAAAACCGTAGTTTCGTGTCCCGCCTTTCTCCCTTTCTCTCTGCCGTTCTTTCTTTTTCTTTCCAGCGTGCCGCGCGTTTGCGAACCTCCGCTCGAGGAGCCTAGCCCTACGAGATAACAGCTTCCTGTTGTGCGGAAAGTTAAGTAGATCGTTCAGACCGGGAACAGGAAAACACTTCTCAAAGGCAGCATTAATAAAGTAAGACAAGCACCGCTGAAATCTCGTACTTAATTTCGGTATGGTAAAGTAGTTGCGATCTGCAAGTTCGAAGCGTTCACGTGGATATATTTGTTTAATATTAAACCCAGGAAAGAAGTACTACAAAACAAATCTCACAAATATAACGAACGCATTTAAGTTCTTTCCCCGGAACATTTACCACGCGCGTGATACCTGAACGCTACGTCATTAACGCTTCCAGTTAAGAAAATCCGGCAAGCACGTCGTTTGAAACGTGAATGACGTAGCGCCGTGTCAAGGGCTCTCGAAGCCAGGCCACGGAACGTAGTACTACGCGCGACCGTAGATAATTAAAAATAAAAAGCCGAGAAAACCCGCGGAATACGTTAAAGAGACTCGCGAACGTCGTCTCTGGTTCTCGGTGTTCGCACGAACGTTCTCCACGTGGCTGGTATGTGTGTCATATCCTTGCACCACTCGCGGCGGAAAACTAGTTCAGTGAAACCTCGAGCGTGGCGGCGCGGCGGCCGCCGTAAATATCGTCGGAATCAAAGGCTGCGTCCGTTGCTTAATACCCCTTTCGGGTTAAATACTTTCGTGCGCGAGCCGTTCGCGTTTCGCAAGAAAGAGCAAATCGAGCGCGTGCCTGAAATTACGTTCGTCTTCGCGACCCGCTCCGCGCGGCGAGTGCCTCGCATACGGCCCGAGGACCCTCGACCCGGAAACGCGAAAATCGACAATGTCCACATCGTGGAAAACACGATTGCCGCCCCTGGAATCAAGGTCTCACCCAGAACCGTGCGAAAACTCGTTTCGCAGTAGCTTACTGGGAACGAAAATTCGCAGCTGGTTTTTTGAAACTGGAATTCATTGTTTTAGGTGGAGGAATATGAAGGTTATGTTTTCGACAGCTCTCCGGAGTCGATGGAGGATTCAAATCGACGATACTTGGCGGATCTTCATTGGGGGAGACCCGGTGCACGCGCATTCGCTCGTAAAACCGCACGATTTCCGCATATGGGTGTTCAACATAAAAAAGCAACGGCGATTATTGCGCGGCCCGTGGGATGCACACGCTGGCATCCCTATGAATTATGTATCACAGCTAGGCTATCAACCGGCACTATGCTAATTTTTGAACGGGTACTCGCTGGCTGGGACCGGGTGATTGACTGGGACCCGAACGACTCGTCGTTATCGGCAATTCCGTTCGGATAACGTAACCGGAATTACACGAGTCGTTGCTTGTTCGGAGCGTCAAACTAATTTCCACCCGTTCACGATACCTCTTACAAATACGTTACCCGCTAAACGTCTCAGACATCCAGATGTCACCAGATTTGTCCCCAATCAATACATGGTGGAACACGAAGAAAAATCTGTGATGACTAGACAGGGGATCTTTATGCAAAATAAACATTTTCTGCCAGAATTGCAACGAACTGAAACTACATAGAACTTTAGTCTCTTTCCTAATATGTTTAACGGATTGGAAATAATACGACAGTGTTTTGAAATTTTTCTAATGGTCTTGTTGTTTTAAGTTACACCTACTCATTTTTGCCGTAAGTGCGTACAATCCGCTGTCTATTGATGACTAAACTGCGGATTTTATCAGCCGAAAGGAATATCCGTGACGCCACAGATAATTACGATGCGAGAAACCATGCTCCCGTCACCGACGTATTTATAGAGACTGGCTGGACGTCGCGTGGTCGCGACAATAAATGCTCGTTAAATAGAACGAGCCGAGGAGGACAACGTCTCACGGAATTCTCCTCCCCAAACGAAGCGGCACCGTTTGCTTAATGACTGTAATGGACTCGGAGCTCGGAATCGCTCTAGAAGGGGCGCAATTTTCGGCAGGGAGCATGCCGAATTCCAACGCGAGTGTCTCACGTTTAATTCCATAAAGTGGAAAAATGCGTCACTCCTCCTTCGATGTCGGAATTCTTGGAGTAACGTTAATCAGCTCTCGGGATGCTCTTGCGTTTTCGTCATCGTTCACTCCACGGCAGACATGCCGTGACAGACTGTCTGATCCTCAGACGCGTCTTTTAAACATTGTATTCCCACAATCGTGTTTATTATCCATCTGTAACCACGATGAAAATATACAGAAGCAAAACCAGTCAATTAGCAGATAAATGAAACCAGGGATCCATCGAATGCATTTCCCAGGCATTTTACTAGCTAATCCGCTCGTCTGCATTTTTCGAGACATGCCGTGACAGACTGTCTGATCCTCAGACGCGTCTTTTAAACATTGTGTTCCCATAATCGTGTTTATTATCCATCTGTAACCTCGATAAAAATATACAGAAGCAAAACCAGTCAATTAGCAGATAAATGAAACCAGGGATCCATCGAATGCATTTCCCAGGCATTTTACTAGCTAATCCGCTCGTCTGCATTTTTCGAGACATGCCGTGACAGACTGTCTGATCCTCAGACGCGTCTTTTAAACATTGTGTTCCCATAATCGTGTTTATTATCCATCTGTAACCTCGATAAAAATATACAGAAGCAAAACCAGTCAATTAGCAGATAAATGAAACCAGGGATCTATCGAATGCATTTCCCAGGCATTTTACTAGCTAATCCGCTCGTCTGCATTTTTCGAGACATGCCGTGACAGACTGTCTGTTCCTCAGACGCGTCTTTTAAACATTGTATTCCCATAATCGTGTTTATTATCCATCTGTAACCTCGATAAAAATATACAGAAGCAAAACCAGTCAATTAGCAGATAAATGAAACCAGGGATCCATCGAATGCATTTCCCAGGCATTTTACTAGCTAATCCGCTCGTCTGCATTTTTCGAGACATGCCGTGACAGACTGTCTGATCCTCAGACGCGTCTTTTAAACATTGTATTCCCATAATCGTGTTTATTATCCATCTGTAACCTCGATAAAAATATACAGAAGCAAAACCAGTCAATTAGCAGATAAATGAAACCAGGGATCCATCGAATGCATTTCCCAGGCATTTTACTAGCTAATCCGCTCGTCTGCATTTTTCGAGACATGCCGTGACAGACTGTCTGATCCTCAGACGCGTCTTTTAAACATTGTGTTCCCATAATCGTGATTATTATCCATCTGTAACCACGATGAAAATATACAGAAGCAAAACCAGTCAGTTAGCAGATAAATGAAACCAGGGATCTATCGAATGCATTTCCCAGGCATTTTACTAGCTAATCCGCTCGTCTGCATTTTTCGAGACATGCCGTGACAGACTGTCTGATCCTCAGACGCGTCTTTTAAACATTGTATTCCCATAATCGTGTTTATTATCCATCTGTAACCTCGATAAAAATATACAGAAGCAAAACCAGTCAATTAGCAGATAAATGAAACCAGGGATCTATCGAATGCATTTCCCAGGCATTTTACTAGCTAATCCGCTCGTCTGCATTTTTCGAGACATGCCGTGACAGACTGTCTGATCCTCAGACGCGTCTTTTAAACATTGTATTCCCATAATCGTGTTTATTATCCATCTGTAACCTCGATAAAAATATACAGAAGCAAAACCAGTCAATTAGCAGATAAATGAAACCAGGGATCCATCGAATGCATTTCCCAGGCATTTTACTAGCTAATCCGCTCGTCTGCATTTTTCGAGACATGCCGTGACAGACTGTCTGATCCTCAGACGCGTCTTTTAAACATTGTGTTCCCATAATCGTGTTTATTATCCATCTGTAACCTCGATAAAAATATACAGAAGCAAAACCAGTCAATTAGCAGATAAATGAAACCAGGGATCTATCGAATGCATTTCCCAGGCATTTTACTAGCTAATCCGCTCGTCTGCATTTTTCGAGACATGCCGTGACAGACTGTCTGATCCTCAGACGCGTCTTTTAAACATTGTGTTCCCATAATCGTGTTTATTATCCATCTGTAACCTCGATAAAAATATACAGAAGCAAAACCAGTCAATTAGCAGATAAATGAAACCAGGGATCCATCGAATGCATTTCCCAGGCATTTTACTAGCTAATCCGCTCGTCTGCATTTTTCGAGACATGCCGTGACAGACTGTCTGATCCTCAGACGCGTCTTTTAAACATTGTATTCCCATAATCGTGTTTATTATCCATCTGTAACCTCGATAAAAATATACAGAAGCAAAACCAGTCAATTAGCAGATAAATGAAACCAGGGATCCATCGAATGCATTTCCCAGGCATTTTACTAGCTAATCCGCTCGTCTGCATTTTTCGAGACATGCCGTGACAGACTGTCTGATCCTCAGACGCGTCTTTTAAACATTGTGTTCCCATAATCGTGATTATTATCCATCTGTAACCACGATGAAAATATACAGAAGCAAAACCAGTCAGTTAGCAGATAAATGAAACCAGGGATCTATCGAATGCATTTCCCAGGCATTTTACTAGCTAATCCGCTCGTCTGCATTTTTCGAGACATGCCGTGACAGACTGTCTGATCCTCAGACGCGTCTTTTAAACATTGTGTTCCCACAATCGTGTTTATTATCCATCTGTAACCACGATGAAAATATACAGAAGCAAAACCAGTCAATTAGCAGATAAATGAAACCAGGGATCCATCGAATGCATTTCCCAAGCATTTTACTAGCTAATCCGCTCGTCTGCATTTTTCGAGACATGCCGTGACAGACTGTCTGATCCTCAGACGCGTCTTTTAAACATTGTATTCCCACAATCGTGTTTATTATCCATCTGTAACCACGATGAAAATATACAGAAGCAAAACCAGTCAATTAGCAGATAAATGAAACCAGGGATCTATCGAATGCATTTCCCAGGCATTTTACTAGCTAATCCGCTCGTCTGCATTTTTCGAGACATGCCGTGACAGACTGTCTGATCCTCAGACGCGTCTTTTAAACATTGTATTCCCATAATCGTGTTTATTATCCATCTGTAACCTCGATAAAAATATACAGAAGCAAAACCAGTCAATTAGCAGATAAATGAAACCAGGGATCCATCGAATGCATTTCCCAGGCATTTTACTAGCTAATCCGCTCGTCTGCATTTTTCGAGACATGCCGTGACAGACTGTCTGATCCTCAGACGCGTCTTTTAAACATTGTGTTCCCATAATCGTGATTATTATCCATCTGTAACCACGATGAAAATATACAGAAGCAAAACCAGTCAGTTAGCAGATAAATGAAACCAGGGATCTATCGAATGCATTTCCCAGGCATTTTACTAGCTAATCCGCTCGTCTGCATTTTTCGAGACATGCCGTGACAGACTGTCTGATCCTCAGACGCGTCTTTTAAACATTGTATTCCCATAATCGTGTTTATTATCCATCTGTAACCTCGATAAAAATATACAGAAGCAAAACCAGTCAATTAGCAGATAAATGAAACCAGGGATCTATCGAATGCATTTCCCAGGCATTTTACTAGCTAATCCGCTCGTCTGCATTTTTCGAGACATGCCGTGACAGACTGTCTGATCCTCAGACGCGTCTTTTAAACATTGTATTCCCATAATCGTGTTTATTATCCATCTGTAACCTCGATAAAAATATACAGAAGCAAAACCAGTCAATTAGCAGATAAATGAAACCAGGGATCCATCGAATGCATTTCCCAGGCATTTTACTAGCTAATCCGCTCGTCTGCATTTTTCGAGACATGCCGTGACAGACTGTCTGATCCTCAGACGCGTCTTTTAAACATTGTGTTCCCATAATCGTGTTTATTATCCATCTGTAACCTCGATAAAAATATACAGAAGCAAAACCAGTCAATTAGCAGATAAATGAAACCAGGGATCTATCGAATGCATTTCCCAGGCATTTTACTAGCTAATCCGCTCGTCTGCATTTTTCGAGACATGCCGTGACAGACTGTCTGATCCTCAGACGCGTCTTTTAAACATTGTGTTCCCATAATCGTGTTTATTATCCATCTGTAACCTCGATAAAAATATACAGAAGCAAAACCAGTCAATTAGCAGATAAATGAAACCAGGGATCCATCGAATGCATTTCCCAGGCATTTTACTAGCTAATCCGCTCGTCTGCATTTTTCGAGACATGCCGTGACAGACTGTCTGATCCTCAGACGCGTCTTTTAAACATTGTGTTCCCATAATCGTGATTATTATCCATCTGTAACCACGATGAAAATATACAGAAGCAAAACCAGTCAGTTAGCAGATAAATGAAACCAGGGATCTATCGAATGCATTTCCCAGGCATTTTACTAGCTAATCCGCTCGTCTGCATTTTTCGAGACATGCCGTGACAGACTGTCTGATCCTCAGACGCGTCTTTTAAACATTGTGTTCCCACAATCGTGTTTATTATCCATCTGTAACCACGATGAAAATATACAGAAGCAAAACCAGTCAATTAGCAGATAAATGAAACCAGGGATCCATCGAATGCATTTCCCAAGCATTTTACTAGCTAATCCGCTCGTCTGCATTTTTCGAGACATGCCGTGACAGACTGTCTGATCCTCAGACGCGTCTTTTAAACATTGTATTCCCACAATCGTGTTTATTATCCATCTGTAACCACGATGAAAATATACAGAAGCAAAACCAGTCAATTAGCAGATAAATGAAACCAGGGATCTATCGAATGCATTTCCCAGGCATTTTACTAGCTAATCCGCTCGTCTGCATTTTTCGAGACATGCCGTGACAGACTGTCTGATCCTCACACGCGTCTTTTAAACATTGTGCTCCCATAATCGTGATTATTATCCATCTGTAACCACGATGAAAATATACAGAAGCAAAACCAATCAATTAGCAGATAAATGAAACCAGGGATCCATCGAATGCATTTCCCAGGCATTTCACCAGCTAATCCGTCCGTCTGCATTTTACGAGCTCGATCATTTGGCCAAGTATACTCGGCGTTCCCCCCGGAAAATAGAGAAACCCGAGAGCGTGACGTCCTCAACCCCTTAGAGTTAGAGTATCGTCGCCGGGCCGAGTCGAAGTTCAGCGTCCCGACGCTGAAGGGGCTAAAGCCCCGCATCCCCGGGGACCCGGTCGGCCGGCCAGAAGAATCATTTTTCAATTTGTCGCCGGATTTCCACGGCGCGGGCGTTATTTTTACGAGGACGACGGCGCCGGGGGTTACATTAGTTGTTGCCACGGGCGGTCCGGAACTTAATTTTCGGCCGAAAGCGTTCCTGGAAACGGACGGTTCAAGGACTCTCCAGCCTGGTCCCAAGGGGCCCCAGGTGCTGCGACTCCAGCCAGGATAATGAACGCACCCTGTGCCACGAGTTACTGTCACTGCCTTGCCCCTCAACGTCCGCCATTTTCATCTGCCAACTTTGACAGAATATGTTCGATAGGAATGAACGTGGTCCTTGCAGAAATTATTTTTCAGATACAATCCTTCGAAAATCGCTCTCCTTGCATACTTTCACTGTTGACTCAAATAGTGTTTGAGGAAACGGAAAAATAAGATTGAGCCACGTGTAATAGTTCAGCTTTAACATCACAATTGCTACAATGAATGCATAGTTAGGTCAGTTGATTCGATCGCATGCTTGCTTGTGACACGTCCGGTGGTTCAGCCATCATTAATAATTGATATAATCAATAATCCATAACATATACCTTTTGAATTTGTATGCTTAACCCTTTGCACTCCGCTGTCCCCTCTGAGGCACCACTAGAAATTGTTGTATCATTATTCAAAATATTGTTTACATTATTAAATATATCGGTATCCAATCAATTACTAAACATTTAGGTATTGTATGAGGTATTCTACCAATTTCATATCCATACAATTTCAAAAATCATAGGGAATGGAAGTATTCTAGATCGGAAGAAATGTTTGATTTTCCAGTTAAAATAGCTCGGAGTGCAAAGGGTTAATCTAATAATGTTGTACGAGAAACTAAATATTAAATACTATTGTTAATAATCAATGTTGAACAATTGTATATTACACCACATTGCGTGCGATAGAATTAGGATAATTCGTTCTTCGTTTGAATCTTATTGAACGAAACAACTGCGTAGCGAAATTATTTCATTAAATGATTGAGTCACTTTTAAATATAAATCGTTAGCTAATATCCACTGAAGATTGTCCATCAAGAATCGATGAGCAATAAATTGTTCATCGCTCCACGTGTGACGCAGATGTAATACGATCTGGTCAGGAGAAAGACAAAAAATACAATGCAGATAATTAAAAGGAGAGTGACAGAGAAGAAAGCAGCTAAGAAGAAATTGATCTAGGAGATGCGCAGAGTAATATGATCTAGCTAAGAGGAGGACGAAAAATGCAACAGAAGAGAGTGACAGAGAAGAAAGCGATTAAGAGGAACTAGTGACGAAGTAATCACCTGACGAAAATTAATAACAAAGAATTGATCGATCTATAAAAGGGATGGCTCCTCATTAGGAGCGCAGTCTACAAAAGTCCAGTCAACAGCTCATTACACAGTCAACAGTCAAACAGTCAACAAATCTTATTGTCAAATCTCAGTTGGTTTTATTGTGAAGTTAATCATTCCAAAAGAAAGAAAAGACAACGCAGAAGCCCTTGAAGAGACAAAAACATCTTCATCGATCAAACGAAAAGGGCAACCATCAGAAAGTCCCCATCAGCAGGAAGATTCACATCAACCACTAAGAAGAAGTCTACTTAGCGGTAATTACTAACAAATTATAATAAGATTTCGATAATATTACGTATGCGAAATTTGGAGCTTAAAGTATAGTTTTGTTTATTTTTATTCAAACAAATAAAATATCAAATCATTTATTAACGAAACTACCCAACTTCGATTTCCACGTTCCATCGTTAAAATCACATAGAATATTAAGAAATCCTCGATTACCCGAACCGAAGCCGGTGAATGCAGGTAGGTTCAAAACTACGTTATATCTCAATTCTAATCTTTCCAATCATTCAAATTAAATTTCAATTTTAACTATTCAAATCTATAATACGTCCACCTTAGGACGTAACACTTGTCTCGAAGGGTAGTACTTTTAGCGACCGTTTGATTTATCGATTCTTTCAGATTGAGACACGGTTCCAGTTCGTTTCTTGTGTGTCTGTTCTTGTATCGAGTTGCGGGTGGATGTTCTTTCGCGAATTTATAGACGTCGATGTTTACCCTGACAGACGGACGGAGAATAATGGACACGGTTTGGGCGGGACACGTTAAAATTGTAACATCGAGTTTTGTTTGCCCCGGCTTGGTTCCCGACCTGTTGATCCGTAACCCGACACCACGCTTGTCAAGCTCCTGATGGATTTTTAATGTTGCGTCTGACGCTGTTTTTTGTCTGCCGGAGGATTGTGTTTTTTTCCATTTGATTTTTGTTCATTTTCGCGAAGTGGGATTAGGCTGGGAACGAGGTGGAGTGCGAGGTTGTTCAACGATTTTTATCGGTGTCGAATATCGTGCCCTGTGCTTGCTATTTCTTGTTGAACATTCGTCGTTATTGAAAATGTTGAATGTTCAAATTAACAAGTATTGCGTATCGAACGACACTCACGCACAGAATAAACTTCCTATTAAAAAGTTAATGTACCGTTTCTATTTGAAACCGATTTCAAGCCGAACAAAGTATTCTCGCAAACGCAAAATCCGATAATCGATCGAACGAAAATTGAATGGTTCGAAATTGGAAATGGTGACAGTCTTGCTACCAATTTACCCAGCGCCCGGTTTAGCCTGCATACTAAAGCATCAATTTATTATACGATTCAATTAAATCAATCTCTCTTTAAATCGCTAATGCAAGTGTACCTGCACTAAACCTACTGTGTTGGCGTTGAAAGCAAAATTTCATTTATTCTGTATTTATATCAATTCAATCATCTCCCAGAAAAACAGCTTTATAGTTTCAACAAGTGTGAATTAAAAAACTTTGTAACCGGTTGTTTGACCAACGGCGTTTAAGGAATCCTGACACTTGCGTACAAAGTTCAGTGGCACAGTCCGTGTCCTACTCATTACGAAAACAGGAAATCACGTTATTAAGTTAAAAATAAGTAGTTTTCGACCATTCCAAAGAACAAGAGGGTTGCAGGGGGCCCCTCCCGAGGTCCCTATTGTAAAAAATTTTAGGTGGAGGGTTTATAGCCCGCAGGGAGGTTTTAAAGGATTAAAAATTTTTTAACACGGATTTAGCCGAATATAAATTGGTGAGGGGGCGGGGGAAAAAAAAGGAAAATTTTTAATTTTATTTAAGACCCCCCGTGTGGGTACTCGTTCAAGAGGGCAATAAAAAAGGAGTAACCCCACAATTTGAAAAAGTAGGGTTAATTATAATAATAAGCGAAAAAAGTAAAAAAGTTAGGAGATTTAGAGCCAAAACCTACGGACAGCGTGCGAGGGGGTTAGCGAAGGCCATTAGACTTAGGATAAATAGATAATAAAATTTATTTAAAAAACAATATGTAAAACGTGAGAGAGTAAAAGAGGCTAAAAACAATTAGGATACTTCTTCATTTTAGAAAGCAATATATAATAAACAAAGAAGGAAACTTTCGCTAAAGGAAGTTCAGTGGCACAGCAGCTGTCATGTTCAAAATTTTGCTTTAATAATTTATTAATCATAAGGCTTCAGTAATTATTTCGCAATAAAATTTCTATGTTACCCAAACAGCGGCGAAACTGTATATTGCTAAGCTAATAAAATAAATTGATGTATTCGTGTTAATTGGAGGAGCACAATATGGCGGACGGAGGATTCGCGAGCGCTTGCGAGGAGTTCGCCAGCGGAGGAGTCAATAAACTCGAATGAAAACAAACAAACAGAAGGGAATGCCGGGTCGTCGGCCGGTTTTCTCGCTGGAAATCGGAGCGTCACGCTCGGGACACCGTGTCTCGCCGCGGATAGAGCCATTGTGGGGCCGTTTACGGTCTCGTCGCCGATGCATTTAGAAAGTGGTTTATCCGCGACGATGGGGGCATGACTCAACCGTTCGTGTAAACGCTGTTAATACCTCTCTATCTCGGTCGGCCGCGAAAAGAGATCGGCTCGTGAAACCCCGCGGCTTTTCGACCGTTCGTTCGGTTGCGTCATAAATAGAGGATAATCGCGCGAAACGCGAGTCGCCATTGTTCCGGAAACGGCAAGCGCATACTAATGCCTTCTAGAAAATGCCGGCCTACACGAAATGGTCGCTAGAAACGTCTGGCACGTGCTGGTTCACCGAAATCAATCATTTGTACAACAATTCCAATTAATGTGTGTCTAAAAAGAATAAATAAAACTCTGCGACGATTGATTAAAATTGATTAAAAATCTTTTAAATGAAATGTACCTCGAGCCAAGGCGCACCGCATCAGACTTTAAATCATTTTTGCCCGGATCTGTTCAAGGATCATTCAGACATGAATCTGAAGGGTCCACGAACGGTATGATATTCCCCCTTAGTTCTGCAAACGAAGCCCAGCACATTACCCGGTCCATTCATCGTTCGAAATGGAGTCCGCGCGTCCTCCGTCGGAACGGACCTTCCCGTAATCTCCCTCGAAGTGAGTTGCCGTATGCAAAACAATCAATTACACCTGGCCACGCTCGAAGGATCGGGCAACCGTCACATTTATCAATTTTAATACACCGTGCGAGAGAGAAAGAGAGAGAAGAGGAAAAAATGGAGGAGGTCTCGAGCGATGGCCATTAACTTCACCGTGTAGCTCGGCGCGCGATAAATGAATGGCCGCGTCCCGCTTTCAATCATATCTGAAGTGACCCGGTGAGAAGAAAACGCGCTTTTGCGTAAGAGGAAACTCGATTAGGCGAGCGAGCGCCGCCGGAAACTCTCGGTTACGTGCGTGAAACCGTTTTATCAGTCGACCTCGTAAATCGCTCGCTTTTTTTTCCTGTTTCCCTCTTTCCCGAACGTTTTTCATCTTATTCTGTTTGTTGTTGTTGTTATTACATTTTCATGGTGAATTTTCGCTCGTGCTCGAGATAATATTTTACGCAGCTCTCGCAAGGCTCGTTTCGCTGGAAAATACAAGTGCGTTTCGCCTCGAAGACCCCTCCGGGCGGTTATGGTTGCGAATGCAGTAAAATTTCGCTGTACGAGATACGCCGGCGGCCTCTCGCGAAAATTACACGCATCGCTTCTTTATTCTAATTAGTAAGCCTTCGGACTCGAAGCGATTTTAATTCGAAAATCGAGACATTTCTTTCAACCCGGATCGTCTTTATTCTATGCAATCTTTTTTTAGTTGAAGTTAAAACGAAGTGAAAATGAAATCCTCTCGATTTTGGAAAAAATCTGGAGATCACTTCCGTCGTACAGAGGAAGCAGAGAAAAAAACGCCACTGTAGAAAACGAACCGCGGGTCCGCAGGACAAAAGTTCCGCGCCTAATCGGCTCGCCCACGCGTTATTATTTTTAGTGCGTGGTCGTCGGAGCGGCCGGGGTCATTAGCCAATGGCGATTGTAAACAGGGAAAGAGGATCGAATAAATTTCCTGGGGCTTGTGAATAACGAGACCGCCCACGTAGGCGCGCGCGTTCTCGCCGGAGCGGAGGATGGCAGCGAAAAATGGGCTTGGGCGCTCGTACGGTCTCTTGTCGCGCGCGGTGTGCACGTGGGAGCTCCGGAGCGTACGCACGCGGGCACACGCGGACACACAGACAAAGGTAGATGCACGTACACACATGAGCCGGGCCCGCGTGAGTCACTCATTCATGCCTGGCCGGGCTGCCGGCCGCGGGCGTCGCACGGTTACGCAACCAGACCGACGGAGACCGACTACGCCCGACAGAGACGGCCTCGGAAGAGGCGGCGGTTTTAAATAACCGCGTACGACGACTTCTAAATACCGGCCGACGCGACGCGACGCGAAAAATCATTTGTTAGGCGACTCGGCGAAAGTCCAGAATCCATTCCGCGTCGCTCGGATGATTGTCACGAGATGTGTGTCGTATGATTCCGGTATAGTGGCATGGAAAATTCACTGTCATGCAATCATCCAGCAAAAGAATATGGAATGTCACTCGGTTCATACGTGACATTGAATAAGGATCAGCTGACACGTCTGATCATGGCTGACCAATTCTACTTCCCCGGATGCGTCAACCTTCAAACTGATTTTTCTCGAAGATGAAGCGTACGGAGCCTGTCGTCGAGGAATGCTTTCGTTTCATTAGCGGACACAGTCGCCATTATAAGCGTCGTAACAATTAATTGCTTCGGTGGGACCACGAGGCAATATAATTCCACGATGATTAATTGATGCGACGATTAGATCTCTGTGCTTTCTTATTTCCCGGTGGGAAGAACGCACGGGGGATTAAAAAGTGTATATCAGAGATCTTTTTGCGAAACAATTAGGAAAAGACGATTAGCGGGGACAGTGTTAATATTTAGAATCAAGATTGCATTCCTCGGAAGTACACTTAAAAAATAGATACAGCGTCGTTAATCAATTTTAACGAGATGTCCCGATGTAGGCTTCAAGTACAGTACTGGGACTTCGCGCAAAGTCTCCTCCCACTACCGTCGTCCATGATTACGCGTTATCGACATGGTGTACGTCCCCATTCTTGGGTTATCCGTATGAAACTTTCCAGGAACGAAATCACGCCCCTCACGTGACGCCTTAATCCGTTCCCGGTTCTTCAGTGGCTCTTTTCCAACGGCCAGGGCTTCTTTGTGCCTCGTCATCTTTATTTCATTCAACCCTCCTACCTCCCTCCATTTGCGTTCCTTTTTAACCGGGGTTATCAATTTGCCGGAAGGGGTGGCCGATGAATATTTCATGCGCATTGTGCCGCTTGATTCACGTCGATTTTATTTCCGTGAAAGTATGGTAATCGGTGTCCAGTTAATTCACGTGTTATCGAGACTCCGATGGACGCATATAACAAACGTAACGTGTTTCTGGAGATCTCGTGTCGTTGTTAGATAGTGGAAAGTATTTTTATGGAAAGCGGATTCGAGGAAACGGTGGGCGAAACGGTTCTGCGAGATCGCGTGCGATTACCTGATAACGAGTATCAGATCTACAAGTATTTTCATTTAAAACAGGCTAATGGCTTTGCTCACTTCAGCTACGCAATTTATTGTATTTGTACAGGGAAGTTTCATACCTGAATGAATAAGATTTTTGATTATAGTAGACGACGAAAATTTTTATTTCGCACGAAGAGCCCTCAGTTGGACGTCCGCAAATATTTTTCAGCAGAGGACGAAGGACGGTACGAACAGCCACATTACATAGAGCCCAGGTGAAATCTATTCTTACACCTGGCCGACGCGGCGCTCTAACGCAGTCACTATAGCCGCTCGATTTCGCGTGGCGCTGCTGGCCGCGATAGCGATCTCGCTGGCGGCGTGTCGCGTCTCGCGTTCGCGTGCGCGCCGTTAAACGCGCGAATCTCATTAGAGCGGAAAAATTACGTATTTCCAACAGCGCCGCCGGTGCAGTTACATCCGTCATTCTTTCAACACCGGCTCGGTCCGGTTTCTTTCTTTGTTTCTGCTTTTTTCTCTCTCTCTCCTGTTTCGCCGTCGCGTCGGAGAACAGAAACCGTCCCGATCCGAATCGCCAGATAAAACACCGAGCCCGCAGCTTTTAATTGAATGTACTCGACGACTGGAAAGTGGACACGGAAATGAATACTTTCTTTCCCCGGTTAATAGGCCGAGCCGTTAGAATTGTGGAATCGAGCAGAATGTCCCGTAAAATATGCGTGTTTACCACGGCGAAACAAAGGCAAGGGTAGATCCTCCGGACCGATACCGTCCGAGAAAAGTCACCGTGATAACGGAAACCTTTGTGTAGGCGGTCTTGATCGCGAATCGTATCCACTGGCCGTGTCACATTAATATTTACCAGGCTGTCGAGCTTTTTTTCATAGATTGTTTGCGACGTGTCACGTGGTTCGCCGACCTTACACCCCTCATTTCACGGTCCCCTTTATTTAGCGCCCTCTTCAAGTAAATTATCCCCCGTTATCGGACCTTGAATTTTACTGTCGCCAAAGTTTCGTTCTCGATCTGTGCTCGTCTAATATCGTTAGCCAACACGAGCGTGTTCCTTCAACGCGGTCGCGTCCATTCGCCGTTTTATTATCTCCCGAGCTTCCTCTTATTTCGTAGATTTGAGTATTTTAATCGTGGTTTTTTTTCACTTTCTTTGCAATGTATTTACATGAAACAGTTGAAGCGCGAGAGCGAACGGCAAACATTTCAGCCGACGATGGAATAAAAACGGCTCTGCAATAAGAAATACAAAATGCAGTGTCAGTATTTACAGGACGATTAAATGTCCAGTACATATCTCGGTACACAAACATCGCGCTCCGCAAACAAATGATTCACGGAAAAAAGGCTGCTGACACAAGCGCGTCGGTGTTTTCATACCGATTAACTCGCAATTCAACAAACAAATCGGCGAACGTTATCGAACGCGAGACGACGAAAATATTATTCGACTCATTTCCTGCTACAATAATATTTTCACCGGAAAGATGCGGATTACGTAACCCGTTCGATTCATTAGAGACCACAGTCAGATAAAAACAGTTCGACTCTTCCTGAAAGACAACGATGACCCGGCGCGCCGCATTTTACACGATAACGACGGGACGCGACGGCATACAACAGCGCTTCGGGGCTCGATCATGCTCGTTCATTATCACGCGACCACTAGCGGTGGGTTATCGGCGGGTAATCTTCATTTCCAGGATGTGTGTCAAGTTCACGATATCGTGCCAAGTTGCAGAGAATAACAAAAACAGAAGCGGAACAAAGTAGAAAAATGTCGACCTAGAAATCCTCTGACAAGTTCGCGATCGAAATAGCAACCGCGGCCCGCGATAAGCGTAATCATCGTAGTGGTGAGAGAGTTACGATTAGATATCCCCGGTTTTCTAATTGCTGTCCTTGTTCCTAGCTTTTCTCGTCCATTCATATTCTTCGTGCACTAATAATATGCCCGTTCTAATACATTTACGTGTATTGTAGGCAAAATAATTTCAATGCTTTATAATAATTTTCTACTTTAAATGCATTCTATAAAATTACAGGTGAAAAAGAAGTGTGACGTAAATCGAGGAATCAAAAAGGAATAGATTCAATTTTAGCTTTAATTAACTATATCTGCATTTATCGTAAATCAAATTATGAGTTTTTTGGCTATCGTCTGCACAATTTTAGCTTCGAGCATCTAAAATCAAAATGAAGGCAGAGATTGCCGCGAATTAGAGTAAAGCCGCTGTTATCGATTATGAATGACATAGAGGCATCATATGCTATAAAGGCACTGAAGCTACGATCGTT
Organism: Lasioglossum pauxillum; assembly: GCA_933228785.1. Lineage (NCBI taxonomy): Eukaryota > Metazoa > Arthropoda > Insecta > Hymenoptera > Halictidae > Lasioglossum > Lasioglossum pauxillum. The sequence continues at coordinate 4,771,118 of OW121702.1, forward strand.
AATAGCAAATAAATTCCACCTATACTATCATCGTGAATTATAAACGGAGCGATGCTATACCGGAGCAGACACGAGCATAAATGAATTTCAGCCCTACCGGTCTGAATCGAATATGAACGCGTTGCGGGGCTATAGTATCCTCATGGATTGCAAATGCATCACGGCTGCTTTGCTATCATCTGTTCCACGTGGAATAGAGCCGTCTGCAGATGAAAGAACGCGTTAATAGCATATGAATTTCGGTCGTACACCATCGTGGTAAATTATACGCGAGTGTGCTATAAATTATTTGCGGCTATACAGGGTGAGTCCGCAGAAACAGAACACCTAAATATCTCCGTTACCTTTCGATATCAACTCTTCAACTTCATTTTCAATTTCAATTTTTCCATTTCAACTTTAATTTCAACTTCAATTTTAATTCTCCCGTTTCAACTTCAATTTCAACTCTTCCATTTCAATTTCATTTCGTTAATTTCAATTTCAACGTCAAATTTTCCATTTCAACTTCAATTTCAATATCAACCCTTCAACTTCAACTTTTCAACTTCAATTAGTTAATTTCAACTCTTCAATTTCAATATCAATTTTTTCATTTCGACTTTAATTTCGATATCAACTCTTCAACTTCATTTTCAATTTCAATTTTTCCATTTCAACTTTAATTTCAACTTCAATTTTAACACTCCCATTTCAACTTCAATTTCATCTCTTCCATTTCAACTTCGATTTCTACTCTTTAATTTCAACTTCAATTTTTCAATTTCATTTCGTTAATTTCAATTTCAACATCAAATTTTCCATTTCAACTTCAATTTCAATATCAACCCTTCAACTTCGACTTTTCAACTTCAATTAGTTAATTTCAACTTCAATTTCAATATCAATTTTTCCATTTCGACTTTAATTTCGATATCAACTCTTCAACTTCATTCGCAATTTCAATTTTTCCATTTCAACTTTAATTTCAACTTCAATTTTAACTCTCCCATTTCAACTACAATTTCAACTCTTCCAGTTCAACTTCGATTTCTACTCTTTAATTTCAACTTCAATTTTTCAATTTCATTTCGTTAATTTCAATTTCAACATCAAATTTTCCATTTCAACTTCAATTTCAATATCAACCCTTCAACTTCGACTTTTCAACTTCAATTAGTTAATTTCAACTCTTCAATTTCAATATCAATTTTTCCATTTCGACTTTAATTTCGATATCAACTCTTCAACTTTATTTTCAATTTCAATTTTTCCATTTCAACTTTAATTTCAACTTCAATTTTAACTCTCCCATTTCAATTTCAATTTCAACTCTTCCATTTCAACTTCAATTTCTACTCTTTTAATTCAACTTCAATTTTTCAATTTCATTTCGTTAATTTCAATTTCAACATCAAATTTTCCATTTCAACTTCAATTTCAATATCAACCCTTCAACTTCGACTTTTCAACTTCAATTAGTTAATTTCAACTCTTCAATTTCAATATCAATTTTTCCATTTCGACTTTAATTTCGATATCAACTCTTCAACTTTATTTTCAATTTCAGTTTTTCCATTTCAACTTTAATTTCAACTTCAATTTTAACTCTCCCATTTCAACTACAATTTCAACTCTTCCATTTCAACTTCGATTTCTACTCTTTAATTTCAACTTCAATTTTTCAATTTCATTTCGTTAATTTCAATTTCAACATCAAATTTTCCATTTCAACTTCAATTTCAATATCAACCCTTCAACTTCAATTTCTCAACTTCAACTCTTCAATTTCAATTTTTCAATTTCAAATCTTCAATTTCATTTTCAACGTCAATTTTTCAACTTCAATTCGTTAATTTCAACTCTTCAATTTCAATATCAATTTTTCCATTTCGTCCTTAATTTCAATATCAACTCTTCAACTTCATTTTCAATTTCAATATTTCCATTTCAACGTTAATTTCAACTTCAATTTTAACACTCCCATTTCAACTTCAATTTCAACTCTTCCATTTCAACTTCGATTTCTACTCTTTAATTTCAACTTCAATTTTTCAATTTCATTTCGTTAATTTCAATTTCAACATCAAATTTTCCATTTCAACTTCAATTTCAATATCAACCCTTCAACTTCGACTTTTCAACTTCAATTAGTTAATTTCAACTCTTCAATTTCAATATCAATTTTTCCATTTCGACTTTAATTTCGATATCAACTCTTCAACTTTATTTTCAATTTCAGTTTTTCCATTTCAACTTTAATTTCAACTTCAATTTTAACTCTCCCATTTCAACTACAATTTCAACTCTTCCATTTCAACTTCGATTTCTACTCTTTAATTTCAACTTCAATTTTTCAATTTCATTTCGTTAATTTCAATTTCAACATCAAATTTTCCATTTCAACTTCAATTTCAATATCAACCCTTCAACTTCAATTTCTCAACTTCAACTCTTCAATTTCAATTTTTCAATTTCAAATCTTCAATTTCATTTTCAACGTCAATTTTTCAACTTCAATTCGTTAATTTCAACTCTTCAATTTCAATATCAATTTTTCCATTTCGTCCTTAATTTCAATATCAACTCTTCAACTTCATTTTCAATTTCAATATTTCCATTTCAACGTTAATTTCAACTTCAATTTTAACACTCCCATTTCAACTTCAATTTCAACTCTTCCATTTCAACTTCGATTTCTACTCTTTAATTTCAACTTCAATTTTTCAATTTCATTTCGTTAATTTCAATTTCAACATCAAATTTTCCATTTCAACTTCAATTTCAATATCAACCCTTCAACTTCGACTTTTCAACTTCAATTAGTTAATTTCAACTCTTCAATTTCAATATCAATTTTTCCATTTCGACTTTAATTTCGATATCAACTCTTCAACTTTATTTTCAATTTCAGTTTTTCCATTTCAACTTTAATTTCAACTTCAATTTTAACTCTCCCATTTCAACTACAATTTCAACTCTTCCATTTCAACTTCGATTTCTACTCTTTAATTTCAACTTCAATTTTTCAATTTCATTTCGTTAATTTCAATTTCAACATCAAATTTTCCATTTCAACTTCAATTTCAATATCAACCCTTCAACTTCAATTTCTCAACTTCAACTCTTCAATTTCAATTTTTCAATTTCAAATCTTCAATTTCATTTTCAACGTCAATTTTTCAATTTCAATTTCAACTCTTCAATTTACACTAGCAAGTAAACGCTAACGTCTTAGTACGACAGTAACGGTGTTTTAGAGTTATTTAAATTGAAATATCTCCTGAACTGCCAACTTTTCGACATACATGGGTTAGTGCTTTTTTATAACGAATATACAGCTGCATCGATTGATGTATTAAAAAATACCTCATTCCATTTAAAAAAATATCAATGACCTTGAAATCTTGTAAAAAAATGAGCTTGAAATTTTTTTCCTTACACCGTTACATGTGGCCCTTCAAACAGTGTAACTTTTTCCTAAGAAGTTTTTTCGTACAACGAAAAGTAACGGAGATATTTAGGTGTTCTCTTTCTTCGGACTCACCCTGTATATCGACTGTGAATAAATTCGATACTATCTGCATCGGCGTTTAGAACGAGGATTGCCGGCAAATCTGTTGTACTGCAGAACTTTTCAAGGTTACAGCAATGTCAAACAAGCACAATCACCGTGTTTGCTCTCTTCTGTATGCCAGAGAGTCTAGGAGACGTTCTCCTCCGGTGAAAACGGGAAAATTCAATGGTTCTCTTTCGGTTTCGCGGGCAAGTAGCGCGAGTTCCCGTCGAGTTCCCGTCGAGTTCCGTGCGAAAATAAACGATGACGGCGTAAAACGCGGGTAAAATATGGAACGAGACCGGGAACATCGTCGGGCAGGGAACTTGGTTCGTGGAATACGTCGTAACGACGCCTCTGACCTCGCACGCGTGTTCCCGCGTTTATTAGGTAACGCGTTGCGACCGGCCGCCAGTTATCTCTCGTTTCTCGTTTGCTCGGTTCTCGTTTCTCGTTCCTCGCGAGCGAGCCAGGAATCTTGGGGACAAAAGCGAAGCGAACGAGCCTGAGAGACCCGCTCCCTCCCGAGACCGCTTTAATTGCTCCTAATTTACCAGCCGGATTCCATCGGATTTATTCTCGTCTCAGCGCGTACCAAAAATAACCGGCCCGAACTGGCACGCGCGATTGTTTAATTTAGACCGGCTGACTTTTTCTCGTCCCGCCCCTTCTTCGCACCCTTCGCGCCGATGCGACGCGAGTCTTACGTGTGTACGATGCACTCGCTTTGCAAAATCCTCATCGAACTGTCCAGTTCGCTTTCGTTCTCCCGTCAATGCGCTTAGACCCGTCGCCTTTTTATTATTTTATTCTACGTCGCTTCTTCAACTGCTATGGTTATTCAGCGACGGGACCTACAGTTTTTTAAGGTGGGTTCCGAAGCACCTTGGGCGCCACAGTTTTAAATGGCACATGGAATATTTCCAGAGCCATCGCGCTGCAATGGTATTTTCAAGAATAATTATCTAGCGCGCACTCATGCTTAAATTTATTGATTGACTAATTTTCCTGAGGATCCTCGACGACTTCTGATTTTCGCAGTGCAAGAAGAAAAGGTCAGGACACATCCTAGATTAACGACGATAGACGCAAGCAGTGAATTTTTCAACTGACTGTAGTAAATGAATTCAGACGTTAATCAGTATTTACAGCTTATCGGCCAAACTATAGTAAAAACAAGGGACGTGTCAGCTAACATTATTCAAGGTTCAAACAATCCTACACGTCTGCGAACGATAAAGAAGGCCAGATAATCGTCCGCTTAACAGCCATAAAGTGCTATCGAAATTGCAGTTTAAAAAGTTAAAAACAAACGTATTGTAAATGAAATATTATTCAATACGTTTACGTCTTCGGGTAAGTTACTATGGCTATACCCACTCGTTTCTATCACGAACACATAAACTCCACAGTCAACTGCTAATAACCCACACACACGCAGCTCGGTTACCCAGTGTGAAATCCGCTTTCCAAGTCACCGCAGTCCTCCGTCATCCTCGACCACAAAGCAACACTATCGAGTCGAAAAATCATGCGACACACGAGTCCACCTGGCCCGATTGGTTCACAGGCGATCGCCCGGTAACCCAGAAACCGTTTCGCACATAGCGCGCGATCCCCCCAATTACAACCCCCCGATCGCACTGGCAAACCCGCAAAGTTCGGAGCACGCCAATATCGAGAAGCAATAAAACCAGGGGGGTACGTGAAAGGCTCACCCTCTGGAAAAGGGCAAACCAACGGGAAACCGATTTTTCACGGTGCCCCTCGTAATTCTGCCCCTGCCTTGGTAGCGGGAGACCGTGAGGCTCGGCTCGTTAGGCAATTGAAGGAAAATTTAGGTGATCGGTGGGCTGGACGGTCTGGGGGGAAAAGCCCCTTTGGCACCTGTCACTCTTTCCAACGGGGCACACGGAGTGTCAGAGTCGAGGGGGGCTCGCGACGACAACAGATGTTATTTTAACGCCGGCGTTTCCAGCTCGAAGCTGCCAATTCGTCACGGTTTTCCTTCGCGACGAACTCGATTAATTGGCTCGATGTGCGCCGACCCCGACACCTGGATTCTGCGATTAACCCTTGTTGCCCACGGAGATATTTTACTTATTATTATTTATTTTAGTATTCTAGTTACCACTCGAGTGGTTAGGATCCACGACGGGCCCCTTTCAGGGGAACGAATTTCATCCAAAAAATGAATAACAATCCCGACCGGTTTCCAGAACTTGCGGAACCTTTCACACTATCGGAAAAGAGTGACTTTCACAGCATGCTACACGGACGATAAATTTTTATTAACGCGGGGGAAGACACGTCGTGGATATAAATTACGAGATAATTGTGTGCAACTATGCTGGCGTCGCTTCTGCTACAAAACACCGCGTTAAGGTCAGAAGAGGCGTCCGCCATTTCTCTGAACAATTTATCTCGGGACAGCAGCGCGGTCCACTTACACGAATCAGCCGGTATAATGATGCGAGCAAACGAGCTGTGCAACATTCTCGCATGGAACATGAAAAATTGCGAAGGGCGGACTGTTGCGGGAGATAAGGGAACCTCCGCGCGCGGCGGCCATATTTGTGGGCTTGTAAGCGGAAGAGAATGCAACCATGTTGACTAATATTAATCGGTAGATGATAAATGCCAGAGAGCGGGGTTGGTTCGATCCAAAAGCGGGGAAGAGCGATTACACGGACAATGCGGAGCGTTTTCCGCACCGCGCCGCGCCGCACACCGCGTGACGCGCAAACGGCTACCCGTCAGCGGTGAATAAACTGCAACAAAGTTGATAATTAATCGTAACCGGGCATTAATCACGTCGCTGTTGATCCGTTGCACCGCGTGTATCAAACGCACGCGGGAAAATATTTAATCACGGCTCTCGGCCGTTAACTTTCCGTGCATCCTAAGCGTAATTAATTGTTTCTAAACCGGGTTGCTGGTTATGTTGTTATTCTTCGTTGTTAATGGATCGTTCGCATGGCCGGTTAATCCGTTCCCCGTTGAGAATCGGGAATTGTTTCCGTTGCCGGATTGCTGCGTTATTCTTCCTCGTTAACGGATCGCTCGTCGACGGGCTAATTCGTTCCACCGACGAATTCGAATCACGCGCTGGACGCGAATCGAACTTCCGCCAGAGTTTCGCGCTTTCGATCTTTATGGATTCGCTCGTTGCTCGCGAAACGATCCGACCGCGCTATCAACATTATTCGTGCGGGTTATGTTTACACTAAATTTATTCAGGGAGTCAACGTTGAAAAAAAACATGACGAACATCTGGAAATACGTTTGCAAAAATAGCCTATTCTACAACACTCTTCTCTCCTTGGCTCTCGCTTTTCCGGCTCGGTGTGTTTTCTCGCGAATTGTTCCACGCGGCTGCGAGGACAAAGTTTCGCGAGCTGAATGATTTCCACGGAAGTGGGGACAAAGTGAACGAAAGAAGGAAAAGCGAAAGCGCTGAATGAAGTTGTAGCGTGCGTGGAATCCTGCGGCGCGTCGCCGTCGCGTCGCGTCGCCCGTCGAGCCTCTCTCGGGTGATGAATACTCGCTCGGTTACGCGAAAAAGGACAAAGACAAGGCAGACGGGCGGGGAACGGTTGAAACTAGGCTGCGGAGGAAGTTGGACCGATGAAGAAGGGCCACGGGTAAATGAAGGTGCCTCCCGACACAATGGCGGGCCCGTATACGCACGCGAGAGAGGACGCAGAGAGAAGAGGCGAGGAGAGTGGGTGCAATGTCTCTTTCGCGGGCCATTGTCAACTCGCTTGAAATGAAAACTGTGTCGTTCGCCGCGCACAGCTGCCCCCAAGACTTCGCGACCCGAATCCAAACGTTTTCACAGTAGCACCGCAACCTTCTTGCGCAATTATTCTTCGCCGCATTAGCATCTAAGCCCCTCAAGAATTATCCATTTTTATTCGCAAAATGTTCGGACGGCGAGGAAGACTTTGAGCCTTAATAAATACATAAATATAAGAATAAAATTCAACGCTGTAGTATAAAGGTCAAAATGGCGTCCAGGGGCGGACAGGGGGAAAGTTCGCCGAAATTAGGCGCAAGTAGCAGGCGAAGCCGGAAACGTTTAATTTGATACACCGAGTTGCAGGTCTCGCGAAACCACGCACGGGGAAACAGAGGATTTCTTCGCAGCAACCGAATTTCGAATTTCAAAGTTCAAACGTTTTCACAGTAGCACCGCAAGCTTCTTGCGCAATTATTCTTCGCCGCATTAACATCTTAGCCCCTCAAGAATTATCCATTTTTATTCGCAAAATGTTTGGACGGCAAGAAAGACTTTGAGCCTTAATAAATACGTAAATATAAGAATAAAATTCAACGCTGTAGTACAAAGGTTAAGATGGCGTCCAGCGGCAAACAGGAGGAAAGTTCGCCGAAATTAGGCGCAAGTAGCAGGCAAAGCCGGAAACGTTTAATTTGATACACCGTGTTGCAGGTCTCGCGAAACCACGCACGGGGAAACAAGGGTTTTCTTCGCAGCAACCGAATTTCGAATTTCAAAGTTCAAACGTTGTCACAGTAGCACCGCGACCTTCTTGCGCAATTATTCTTCGCCGCATTAGCATCTAAGCACCTCAAGAATTATCCATTTTTATTCGCAAATTGTTCGGACGGGGAGGAAGACCTTGAGCCTTAATAAATACGTAAATATAAGAATAAAATTCAACGCTGTAGTACAAAGGTTGAGATGGCGTCCAGCGGCGAACAGGAGGAAAGTTCGCCGAAATTAGGCGCAAGTAGCAGGCAAAGCCGGAAACGTTTAATTTGATACACCGAGTTGCAGGTCTCGCGAAACCACGCACGGGGAAACAGAGGATTTCTTCGCAGCAACCGAATTTCGAATTTCAAAGTTCAAACGTTTTCACAGTAGCACCGCAAGCTTCTTGCGCAATTATTCTTCGCCGCATTAACATCTTAGCCCCTCAAGAATTATCCATTTTTATTCGCAAAATGTTTGGACGGCAAGAAAGACTTTGAGCCTTAATAAATACGTAAATATAAGAATAAAATTCAACGCTGTAGTACAAAGGTTAAGATGGCGTCCAGCGGCAAACAGGAGGAAAGTTCGCCGAAATTAGGCGCAAGTAGCAGGCAAAGCCGGAAACGTTTAATTTGATACACCGTGTTGCAGGTCTCGCGAAACCACGCACGGGGAAACAAGGGTTTTCTTCGCAGCAACCGAATTTCGAATTTCAAAGTTCAAACGTTGTCACAGTAGCACCGCGACCTTCTTGCGCAATTATTCTTCGCCGCATTAGCATCTAAGCACCTCAAGAATTATCCATTTTTATTCGCAAATTGTTCGGACGGGGAGGAAGACCTTGAGCCTTAATAAATACGTAAATATAAGAATAAAATTCAACGCTGTAGTACAAAGGTTGAGATGGCGTCCAGCGGCGAACAGGAGGAAAGTTCGCCGAAATTAGGCGCAAGTAGCAGGCAAAGCCGGAAACGTTTAATTTGATACACCGAGTTGCAGGTCTCGCGAAACCACGCACGGGGAAACAGAGGATTTCTTCGCAGCAACCGAATTTCGAATTTCAAAGTTCAAACGTTTTCACAGTAGCACCGCAACCTTCTTGCGCAATTATTCTTCGCCACATTAGCATCTAAGCCCCTCAAGAATTATCAATTTTTATTCGCAAAATGTTTGGACGGCGAGGAAGATCTTGAGCCTTAATAAATACGTAAATATAAGAATAAAATTCAACGCTGTAGGACAAAGGTCAAGATGGCGTCCAGCGGCGAACAGGAGGAAAGTTCGCCGAAATTAGGCGCAAGTAGCAGGCGAAGCCGGAAACGTTTAATTTGATACACCGTGTTGCAGGTCTCGCGAAACCACGCACGGGGAAACAGAGGATTTCTTCGCAGCAACCGAATTCATTAGCGCACCGTCCGTGTATCGTCTCCACAGCCAGACTATCCTCCTTGGTTGTTCCCTGTTCAACCTGCTGTCCGTTCGCGTGTACGCGACGTCCGGATTAAAACATCGCAATTTTCATCCCTCGAAATAAAACTGCTGGCACATGTGCCTCTCCCCGCTTCTCTCTGTCAGCCGAGGAATATATCCAGCAGTCCTTTCCGGCTTTCTTCTTCCACGGTGCTTCATATATCCTCATTCCTTTGTCCCTTTGCGCAGCCCGCTCTCGCCGTCTAATAAAACAGTCTACGCGCCGCGCCGACCCTGATATATTTAACAATATTTCGATCGATACCCGGTCTGCCGGCCTACAGAAAATTAAGACGAACTAGCTACTACCGTTCTCTCTTATTTTCTACTTATACGTTCACTCGAGCAACTCTGTTTTTAAAGCATACTTTTTCTTTAAGAATTTACGTATTTCTTGCGTGAACTAAGTGCCGCATTAAGCGATTCTAAACACTTCTACGCGCGAGGGGACAGTGAATTCTTTTCTCCGGTCGCCATTCACATTGAAAACAGGAGGGTGGCTCGCGATTCTCGGAAATTACAATGGCTGTCAGGGAAAATAATCGTCGGAAGCTTTTCTGAACGGGATTCCGCGGGGAACGAGCGGGCGTATCGTGTAAAGAAACGGAACGCGGTAGCGTGTCGTTACAAATTGCTCTGGCTCGCGAATCGTTCCGCGTTAGTTTAGCAGCCGACGCGTAAAGCAGGACATAACTCGCTCCTCGGCTTCGCTCCGCTCCGCTCTGCTTTGCTCTCGGCGCTCGCCGAGTCGGAAGCGCGTGGGCAATATCCGGCGGGGGCCGTGGAAAGTTGTCCACTACTTTAGTTACTTGAGTTACCGTCTCACGGAACGCTCTAGCTTCATGACTATGCAGCAAGAATATTAAATTAAGTGGCTTATAATGGAGTTTCGACTGCGGTAAAAAGTCGGCAGACCTCCGCCTTCCGGGCGGCGCATTTTATTAGCCAACTGCCACTTAGCTTGGCCACTTCCCTTCAAACGCTTCCGAAAATCCGTCCCACAGGAAACTTTCTTATTATTGCGACAATGGACGGCGAGGCCTCGGCCCGGGACGCATTATTCCACGGCTAATCAGTCTTACCAACTTCTACAGAGCCTGCAGGAGGATTAAACGTTTTTAGAGTGCCTTATCTCCTTAACACGCTCGCCGAAGCTTTGCAGAACGATCCGCCGTGCATTCGTCGCGTGTCATCAGTTTTAACCATCAATTTAGTCGCACACCACTTTCTACATAACTGGTTACATGAAGCTATACGTTCATTCCAACGTAAATAAATCTTTATTCAATCAAATAACTGCTTCAATGCAAAGTAGATGCATACAGTGAGTGTACAAAGTATTCGTACACTTTTTAAAAACTAATAACTTTTTATATTTGTACCAAACAACATGATTTTTTGTAATTAATTAGAAGTATTGGTTTACAAAATGATGATGATGAATTATAATTTACAAGGTTACATGCAAAAATAGAAAAGGCATTTCTTTTATCTTTTTTATTTGGGTCCTTCATGAAAATTTAAAATATATGTTTAGTAGATCTACGTTAGTTATACACATGCTGAACATTTCATTGAAATCGATTAACATACACACAAGCTATAAGCTTGTATGAAGTATGAAATGGGATACTTCGTAATCTCTGTTCATTAATACGATTCTGAGATCGTTGCTTCATTTTTGACAACGAATTATGCTGGTAACTTATTGAAGATCCAACAGGCTGCAACCAGAAATTTCTCCGAAAATTCAAGCCTCGTGGTTCCGGTATTAAAAGATTTATTGTCCTGTTAAAAGTAAAGAAGAAATTATTTTTCGATCGTACATTTTTTCAAATAAATTTTAGGGTTATGTTTGCGGCGCACAGGTTCGATCAAGTAATATTGTAGGTTTTTCGCCAATTATGATAAAGAAGAAATTATTTTTCGATCGTGTAGGTTTTTCGCCAATTATGATAAAGAAGAAATTATTTTTCGATCGTGTAGGTTTTTCGCCAATTATGATAAAGAAGAAATTATCATAGCGATCGAAAAATAATTTCTTCTTTGTCATAATTGGCGAAAAACCTACAATATTACTTGATCGAACCTGTGCGCCGCAAACATAACCCTGTTAAAAGTGTCCGAATATTTCTGTGATCCACTGTGCAGTTATTGGATTGGTTCACCGTATCGACGGAATGCAGTTTCAGGCAGGTTTCTATGTCAAAGCGGTAAACGTTGATCCGCGACCTTCGTCTGGAGGAAATCCGCCAGGAGATCACGAGGATTTCGTCCGGTTAGCGCGGTCGGTCGGTCGCGTGAGAGCGTTGCACGTGACCGAGAGAGGCGAGACCGTGAGTGCGTGTGGGTAGCGCGTAAGCCCATTGATAGCCCACGAACCATTCATGGATCCGCGGATCGTGAGAGGAAGTCGACGTCTGTGTTCCGTGGCACACACGGTATCTCCCACACGTCCGCGGTCGCGAGTAGGTGTGCCCGCGGCCTTATTTGTACCGAGGCGAGCGCGCCACGCTTTTTCGCATTTCCGGCTGCCGAGCTATCCGACGCACACTGCACACTGTACCAACAGATAGGACCCTGCTGGGTACGATCGAAACGGTATCTTCAGGCTCGTCGACGTCGAATACGATGTTTCGATATCCCTTCATGTATTTTCTCATTACTGGAAGGCATCAAAATTAAGACCGTCCAAACCTTGTAAAGTTTGCCAGAAAAATAAAAAACGTAGAGAAACAACGTGGGAGTGTAAGAAATGCAAGGTTCCCTTACATCTACCAGAATGTTTTGAATTATATCACACCATTGCCGATTATTAATTTTGTATTACTGATTTTTGTATAAATAAACTTTTTGTAGTACTTGCATCTACCACAATTATTACACCCCTTATCATCATACAACCCTAGACATCATCATCACACTACCCACATCATCTACTACGGGCTATGCCCGTAATATTCACGTTTGGCCCGATCATCTACTACGGGCATAGCCCATAATATTCACGTTTGGCCCGATCATCTACTACGGGCTATGCCCGTAATATTCACGTTTGGCCCGATCATCTACTACGGGCTATGCCCGTAATATTGACGATTGGCCCGATCATCGTACGATTGTGGCCCGAAATTTTCAAATCTAAATCGTAGGTTAAGGGGTTAATTTCCTCTAAACCGATATAAATATTCTATTTTGGTTTTGTTAATGTATTGGAGGACATGTAGGCATGCAATCGTAATGCCCACGATCAATCAAGTATGAGTTAAATTTTGTCCACGGCATACGTGGGCCCTTAAAAGAAACTAAACGGCCTTGACGCGTGGAACTATGGAGGTGTTGCTCTGAGCGTGGACCAAGTTTCACTAACGAGCCGGTGAAATCGCCTGGAAATGGGAAAACCGGGTGGGTGTATGATTTAGGTGATTCACTATGGTAGGAGCGAGGTTGTAGGCGGTGGTGAATGGACGTGTGTGTTTAAGTAGAACCTTTGGTATCCAGCGAATTAAATCCTTGTTATATTCGCTGTGTTTAATAACACTGTCCAACAAATTTCAACTTCTTTTTTGTATTTCGATTCCCACTATATGATTCTTATAGAATCTTTCGCGCTGATTCCGAATCTGTTCTTAATTTTTCGCCTAGACGTACAGTTTTTGAGAAAATTGAGTTGGAAAAAGGACATATTTTTCAATTTTGAACATATATTGTGATGTTATTATCAAAGATATTGAATTGTTCTTTACAGCAAAAGATTCTGTAGACTTTCCCGAATACAGTGATATCCAATATTAATACTTTATGATTGTTTAAACATATGTAAACAATGATTAAAGACAGAGAGTCACCACTTTTGCACCAATTTTTGCGGATATTTTTGGATTTATCTCAAAAAATAAGGGTCCAGCGGGAAATCGAACTATACCACGCGATAGAGCAGACTTTTATCTTAAGGAACCACCCTGTCAAGTTTGCGTGGTGCACGTTTTTTTCGAACCAGAAAGCAAAATATCTTCGCCCGACATGAGTTGCCGCCAGTAGCGCTCACCATTAGAACGGACGTTCCATGTCATACGACGCACAGTGGGCTAAACCGACGAAATCTGTGTCAAAATCAAAGAACTTTCGATAAAAATGAGATAGAGCGATGAAATTTTTTTTAAATGAAAGCTGAAACTTTGCAGAATACGGAATAATTATGGAGATTGTGGTACGAACGTTTTTTAACCTTAAAAGAATTCGTTAAACTCGCACAACTTCAAGAAAATTGTGGTTTTTCCTATACTACGTGCGGAAAAATTTTTTTTTTAAATGCGACACATCATTTCCACTAGAGTTTCTCACGCTGATTTCAAATCTGGTTTCAAAATCTGTCTACGACCTCAGTATTTTGCAAGAAATCAATTTTTATGAACACAACTTATGAAATCATTGTTTCGTTGAAATGAATTGGTAACCCACTAATTTGAAGGAATATTGTATTCTAATATATAAAACACATTAAAAATAATCATAATGAAGTATTTGAACGTTTACTTAACATATATCACTTGACGAACGTAATTTAATTTAAAATTATTTTTAATGTGTTTTATATATTAGAATACAATATTCCTTCAAATTAGTGGGTTACCAATTCATTTCAACGAAACAATGATTTCATAAGTTCTGTTCATAAAAATTGATTTCTTGCAAAATACTGAGGTCGTAGACAGATTTTGAAACCAGATTTGAAATCGGCGTGAGAACTTCTACGGGAAATGATGTGTCGCATTTAAAAAAAAAATTTTTCCGCACGTAGTATTGGAAAAACCTCAATTTTCTTGAAATTGTGCAAGTTTAACGAATTCTTTTAAGGTTAAAAAACGTTCGTACCACAATCTCCATAATTATTCCATATTCTGCAAAGTTTCAGCTTTCATTTAGAAAAAAATGTCATCGCTCTATCTCATTTCTATCGAAAGTTCTTTGATTTTGACACAGATTTCGTCGGTTTAGCCCACTGTGGGGCGCACAGTGGGGAAAAGTAACTTGCCTCGCTTCAAAAAGAAATAACTTTCGATAGAAATGAGGTAGAGCGATGAATTTTCTTTTAAATTAAAGCTGAAACTTTGCAGAATATGGGGAAATAGGAAGATTATGGTACGAACGTTTTATAACCTTGAGAAAATTCGTTAAACAATTCGTTCACAGAAATCGTTTCTTGTAAAATTCTGAAGTCGTAGACAAATTTTGAGACCAGATTTGAAATCAGCGTGAAAAAATCTACGGGAAATGATATATAGCAAAAATTAAACGAATTTTTTTCTGTCCGTGGTAACGCAGAAACCACATTTTCTGGAAATTGTGAGAGTTTAACGAATTTTCTCAAGGTTAAAAGCCGTTCGTACCGTAATCTCCCTATTTTCCCGTATTCTGCAAAGTTTCAGCTTTAATTTTTAAAAAATTTCATCGCTCTACCTCATTTCTATCGAAAGTTATTTCTTTTTGAAGCGAGGCAAGTCACTTTTCCCGACTGTGCGGCGCGGCGCGGCGAACGCCCGTTCGAGTGGTGAGCGCCACTGACGGCAACTCATGTCGGGCGAAGATATTTTGCTTTCTGGTTCGAAAAAAACGTCGACCACGCAAACTTGACAGGGTGGTTTCTCAAAAACTCAGTTTTCTCAAAAACTGTACGTCTAGGAGAAAAATTAAGAACAGATTCGGAATCAGCGCGAAAAATTCTATAAGAATCATATAGTGGGAATCGAAATACTTTTTGGCTGTTGGACAGTGTAATTTCAGAACAGAACATGGAGAACTCGCGTATGATTTCGCGAGAGTTACGTTTTTCGAAGATCGTCGATCGAGGAAGCATTGCTCACGACTTTGAACGGCCTCGAGGCCTCGGATAGCGCGCGTTTACGATCAGTTGCAAAGTGTAGATTGAATGGAGTAGATTTACGATCGGTTTGCGTCCGGCGCTCGATCGCCGAGTTGCATTTTACGAACCCGTAGACTCCCGATCATTTATTAAGTCTACGCTCGGGGTCAGAGACTCGCGAACGTGTTGTAGATGCTCTAATCGCGACGCGGGGGAAAGTAGACTCACGATTATTTGCAGCCTGCGGGCCCTAATAGAGCGCGTTTACGATCGGTTACAAACTGTAGACTAGGAGGAGTTGATTTACGATCGGTTGCTGTTTAATCCAGAGGAAGCGGGACTCGCCGCACCGCGCCGCTCCGTAAAATACAAACTCGTAATATTAGTGAATTACAATGTATATTTACTAATATTATGAGTGAATTACAACGTAAACTCGCCGGTAAACGAGGCCCCGTGTCTGCTCCCCCACGGATTATGCCACGAACGATCGTAAATTCGCTCCATTCAGTCTACACTTTGCTGCGCGGATCGTAAACCTACTCTACCAGACCCGGGGGGGCTGAAATATTGCGGGGACACTAATTTTATGCATTTGTGGCGACTGTGATTACCTGAACTCACAGACGGATGCACAACCGTAATTTAACGTGATTTTCAGACTTTACTTCTGCTTGAAATTCCACGAAATCCAGTGATTTTTATTCGGTAATTGATCGTACGAATAATTATTTTCTCAAAATCGTACTTCTCAATTAAAACGACCTCGACGACAACTGGTAGATTGATTACGTTCCATTCGGATTCTATAAATAACGGTGACGCTATTTTCGGTGTCCCCGATTCTAGTTTCTACGGCCGATTCTGCACGTTCTATCTCCGGTGTACACGTCTACAGCTGTTCGTTAATTCATCGCGTCTGCCCTAGACTCGGTAACTATCTACGAGTCTGCTCTGGCCCGAGCCTAGGACTGCGCAATTAATTGCGAGTCTACTTTCTCACTTCGCCTTTAATCTCTGCAATCGATTTAGTGCGCCCGACTGTAGACTTCGCAAGTGACCGCGAATACACTCTCTTCATTCTACTCCGGCCGCATTTACTCCACAATCCTGGCGACCCTAATTTTCGCATCGACTTGACCCCTTGGGCCACAACGTTCTTCCAATAAACTCGCTCTTCAAGCAAAAATTATGATCTCGACATCTTCTGTTAGATCGTTCGAAAAGCCATTTCTCATTTCTTCATTTTCAACTACCATTTATTTTACGATTTCAGTGATTAAAACTTTTTTGTAATTCTTAATGTCATAAAGAAGGAGAAAGTTTATATCTATTGCACGTCTATGTGTTCATACATAACACAATAGCTGTACATTAACAAAATCAACATAGAATGTTATTTCGATTTAAAGGAAATTAATAGCACACATACCGTTATATCCTGAATACTACATACTATCTCCAAAGTAAACACGCAAAATCTTAGGATTGTATCGCATACCATAGCAAAATTAGAGAACGATATGTGAATACGGACTGGCATAGCTTCGACGAAAGTATAAGTCATTTGGCTTATTTTCCAATCATGTGACTTCTACCATTAAGTGTTCTACTGCAAACGTATTTAGACGTTGAGCCTTGTGAATTTCTTACATTATAAATACATTTCTTACAATGAAAAATAAATAATGGGTCGAGGAAAGCAGTTGGATAAAAGTGAGGTCGATCGAATCGTTCTGTTGCGCTCGGAAAAGTAACTAATAAACTAACATAATTACAGATCAGTTTTTATTTTTTTCAACAGGATAATGCAGCAGTCCATGCTGCAAAATCTGTGAAACAATTCTTTTCTTCAAGAAATATTAATATTTTGGAATGGCCCGCTCGTTCTGCCGATTTAAATATTATAGAAAATGTGTGGGGAGATTTGTCAAGACGATTCTACGCGAATGGGAGACAAAATTATAGGGTTAAAGTATGAATGATGTGTGTGTATTGTATGTATGTACGTGTGTGTATTAACAGACAACCCTATGTATAGTTAAATTTATAAAATAGAGAATCGGAACAGAAGAATTCTAAAATTTTAATTACCAACGAATTATAAAAGAAGATCAAATAGAAACGAGCTCCCGCGACAAACACGTCTGTCACGACTGGTTATCCGTGTGTCTTATTTTACAAATAAATACGGCTTATTCCTTACAATATAATAACGTAAATGAACTAAAAGAAGGTATAAATCACAATTGGACACATTTAGAACAAAAACGAATCAAAAAGTTATATAAAACTATCCGAAAGCGATTACTAGACGTAATACAATTCAAAGAAGTTATCACAAAGTATTAATTAACTTCCCGATTTTATAGGGAAGTTATTGTAATTACCCCGAAAATCGAAAATCGATTTTTTAGCAGATCTTCATGTTTCATGGTCATTGGAGTCATTTTAGACTATTTTTATCAAAATGTTCGTATGTGTGTGTGTGTGTGTGTGTGTGTGTGTGTGTGTGTGTGTGTGTGTGTGTGTGTGTGTTAACGTTTTCTGAAAAAGTAACAACGCGATCAGAATGATGAATGATGCAATCGATGTGCCTCGCTGTAACTTAGAGCTGATTAGATTTTGGTCCATTTTGGTCAAGTAGTTTTTTAGTTTTTTTTGGAAGGAGTTGATTAAACATTGCAATTTATACGAAAGGCGTATCCACCGAAGAAGTAAACGTAACTATATATATATATATATTTAGACATATTAAAAAAAAATTTTTTTTTATAAAATTAAAAAAAAAATTTTTTATAAAATTAAAAAAAAAATTTTTTTCTTGTTTTTTTTAATTAAAAATACTTTTTTTCCAATTATGCAACTAATGCTAATGTAACCGCTTACAATAATCGAAAATTTATTCCAATGCAAGAGTGAGTTAATCATCGCCGAGAATACATTTTCAAAGAATATCGATGAAAGTACAAAAACATTTATATTACAATCTTTAAATAAACAATCAGTTCAAAACGAATTGTGAACTGAGATTAAATTGAAAATTAATATAAAATATATGATAATTAATAACATTGATGTTGAAGACGGATTGGTTAATGGAGCATGCGGAATATTAAAATTTATTACTTTTCAAGAAAATACTAAAATTCCGTCTATATTGTGGTTAGATTTTCAATTGGCCATAGTAGGAGTGAAAGTAAGAACTCGTTATCGTGATTATATGAAAAATGCAAATATAAATCAAAATTTAACAGCAATAATAAAAAAATATCGAATCAAGTAAATATTTCGAGTGAAGAAAAATAAGAAATCACATGTAGTCAATTTCCAGTGGTTCCTGCTGAAGCGATTACGATTCATAAAAGTCAGGGACAAACATACGAGAAAGTATGTATGGATTTTAAAACATCAGAAATACGAACTTTACAAATGTTTATGTAGCACTGAGCAGAGTTTCAAAATTGAGCGGTTTATGTATTTTAAGAAAATTTAAATTAATAGTATCGAAGAAAACTAAGATCAATACTGCAAACCCGGATAATGATGAGTTGTATCGTTCGCGAAAAACTAATTAAGACAATTTATTTTGTAACATTAGTATGCTATAACTAGGAACCAAGCGAGCAACGAGCATACGATATTGGTTTAATGCGACGCCATATAGCAAACATTTTGATAAGTAGAAAACTATTGAATCGGGAAGTTCTTTGTGTGGCTCGTGGAGAGTCACACACCAAATAAAAAACATTAATAGCAGTAGGCCCTACTAGCCATACGTATCACTAACCCTCTCGCAAGAGCAGTCCTACCCGCGAGCTCGCGAAGCGAGCGAGCAAAAACAACCCTACTCGCGAGCGAGCGAAGCGAGCGAGCAACAATAGCCCTCTAGTTTTGTATTTTTATTTGCTTAATCAAACATTTTTCTGTTAATGTTTTCTACTTTTGTCGAATTAATGTCAGACCGTCTTTACATATCTTTCTCTAATTTTGCTATGGTACGCGATACAGTCCTAAGATTTTACATGTTTACTTTGGAAATAGTATGTAATATACAGGATACAACGGAGTGTACATTTTCTACCTTTAAATATAAGAAATTTAAAAATATGCTAGGTGTCTTATTATTTTGTCGAGGACTCTATTTATTAGACTCTGTTCAGAATCTTCATCACGAGTCTGACTCGATATTGCAAGGCAAGGGGTTAATTAGTCGAGCCCGGACCGGCCGGCTAATTGACAAAGTAAATAGCAAGTTACCATTGAGAAAATCGCCGGTGCTCGTTTATTATTTCAAGCTCCCCGGGATCGGAGAAGCTGAAAATGATTGACATCGGCGGCCTGGCCGGGGCGCGATGTTATTAAACCGCTCGAGATAATTGAATAAAAACGCGAATTCAGATGCAGATTTCATTTGCCGCGTTACCGGTGATATATGGGCTGAACGAAGCCGCGGAAAACCGTTATTAAACTTGCTTCTTATCGCGGGCCGCCTGCGTGAACCGGTTAGTTATTAACGCTCGCTCGGTTCTATCGAGCGTCGGCTATCTCGCCTGTATATACTTAAACGCGTTATTATAAACTGCTGGCAAACCGACGACCGATCGTCTAGCACCATCTAATGTTTCGAACGAGAATCGTTTGATTTGCCGGATCGAATCGGAGATGAGCGCAAGATCGAGCGGATTTGACCTGGAGCCAGAGATCTCTCAGGATCTTCAAGTTTTATTAAAGTTGCTCGCGTTTGGACCAGCGTCAATCGTTCGATATGATCTCGTAAAAGATAGAGGAGAAAGAGTCTGGATCTTTGAGCGAAGTTGCAGCGTGAAGTGAATTAAAATATCGTCGAAGATTGAAAAATGATGTTGGAATTGTTCGATGCTATGTAACCAGGAAATTTTCATAAATTCCCGATGCCGGAAATTCGACGGGCCCGGTTTACACCCGGGAATGGTGGCCGCGGCGCGAATTAAAGCGCGGCTGGGCTCGTGTTGCACCGAGAAGTAGCCGCACCCGAGGGAATTTATGGTTTCGACGTTTCTCACAGCGGTCACCGCAGACGTCGGCTTGCACCTGCGTGCACTCGCGCGACCTGCGTCGTGCATCGTGCGTGCACAAAGATGAGATCGCACGGAAGCGGTGGAATGCTACTATAAATAAAGAGAAGGTTGATTTTCGTACAGCTCACAACTGGGTCGAGATTAATCCTTCCAAATCCTTCCAAATCTCCAACGTTCAACGAAATTATAGGTTCGCTGCTGAATTTCGCGACGAATTTCTATTGATTGGCTGCAAACTGTATGGGGTGGTGTTATTTAAGAGTTTTGTTTGTTCAATCTTGGAATATGGCTGTTTTGTTTCCTCTCCAAAGAGACTTAAGCACCTGCAGAGACTCGAGAGGATCCAGTTCTCTGCAATTAGATTGGCTTTGGGGTACCGCAGATCAACCCCCACCAATATCCTTATTGCAGAATCTAAGGTACCGTTATTAAAAGAACGCTTTAAAAATTTGTGTTTTCGTTTTCTTGCAGAAACTTTATCCAACAGCAGCTCCTTTAGCTTCAAAGCAATGAGAAGCTATTATAATGCCATTAAAAACAAAGGTAACAGATAAAACTTCTTACTTAGACGCTGTATTAATATTCAATTAATATTGAATCACTCAATAATTTTAATATTTATAGCCATGAATACGGTACGGTTACCACTTCAATTCCAGTTAACTCCGTTTTTGGGAAGTCATCTTACCAGATGACTAATTTAGTGGACATCAATATTGAGGTCAATGAATTGATTAGCGAAAACTCCGCAGTTGCAATCTTTACTGACGGTAGCAAGAGTCGGGTAAGCAATTGTGTTGGCTCTGCGGCTTATTGCCAGTATTTTGACGGGATCTCTCAAAAAAGTCTTGCTAATCAAGCTTCTGTGTTTACAGCCGAATGTGCTGCCATTAGTGATGCTCTTGATTTGGCAGTAGACAAAAGAATTTTAGTTTTATTATTTTTTCAGGCGCTTTAAGTGTTCTTTCGAGCCTTGTTTCTACAAAGTTGGATGTCAAAACAAACTCCTTTATTTTCAATATTAAAAATAAATTCAATATTTTTATGCATGACAATGCAAACAGTTTTATTAAGTTCTACTGGATTCCGTCTCATGTCGGGATTGATGGTAATGAAAGAGTTGATCTCTTAGCCAAAGAGGCTTCACTCTATAGTGATCCTTGTATTCCTAATATTCCTTTCACTGATTGCTTTGAGTCATTTCGGAAAAACATGCTCGATAACACCATCTCCTTTATCAAAATCGAAGGACTTTTTAAAGGCAAAACCTACTTCCAGAAATTTTTCAGTGAGAGCCGTCTTCCATGGTTCTCGCAGTTAAATTTATCCCGTTCGGATGTTGTCACTATCAACAGGTGTAGAGCAGACCACTATCATCTAGCTGCTTCTCTGGCTCGCATTGGATTCATTGATGATCCTGAATGCAGTTGTAGAGAGGGAGATGAGACTCTGAACCATGTTTTATGGCAATGCAACTTGTATAATGAGGAAAGATTAGAATTTATTGAAAAACTTCGTAAAATTAATTTTCAACTTTGCATGGGTGCTTCACTGCTAATGGCCAAACCCAATATCAAGGCTTGTCAATTGAATAATGTTCTCGACGCCACGGTTCGATCAAATACTACAAACTAAATTTTTGTAATGCTCGTGCGTTTTTAAAAAATTAGAAAAAACTACTATTTCTATTAGAAAAACTCTATTTTTCTAATAGAAAAATCACAAGCAAAACGTAATCCGTGACGTAACAGATTTAAAAACGCACGAGCATTACAAAAATTTAGTTTGTATTATTTGATCGAACCGTGGCGCCGAGAACATTATTCAATTTTCAAAAAAGAGCGATCAAGAACAATTCTTCATTCAAGGCTTGTCGTTATATGTTGTCATTTTTTAAAAGCTGTGGGCTTAGGTTACAAGAGATTGGTCTAATATGCGTATAATATTATGTTTCAGTATAATAACTATGTATCTCTGATCTTATTTTCTATAAAAATCTTCCACTATATGATTTTTTCTTGTTCGCAATCTTTGTATTATAATCTATAAAATGAACTTTATGTCATGTTGAAATAAATCTCATATGAGATTTTCTATAATAAAAAAAAACTGTATGGGGTGACTATAAATGAATTCTAATTGGTGAGTGGGTGGTACGTTTTGATCGTCGGAATGGTAGTGTGCTTCAGTAAAATGATCTTTTCGCTAGGATGAATTAGGTGACTGAGATTGCCCTGTCAAGAGTTTCGCTCATGGGTTCGAGACCGAACAACTTCACTGTTGCATTAGATGTAGAATTTACGTCGTAGACCTGATCGAGTTAGCTGAAACATCCTGTATAAGCGATAACGCTTTGGCCATGGATCCTTTCAGCAGAAAGACAATCGAAGGGCCAGGGAAAGCGGCGATGGGACAATGTTCGATGACGCCGAGGCATGGGATCGGGATCCATTTATCGGGGGACACACGACCACGGCGATAATGGACAGTTTAATGCGCGCGTTAGAACGTTCGTGGATGCAAATGGGTTAATTACTCCGCGGAGACTTCTGCGTTCGGTTACGTGCGTGCACACCTGTACTCGGCGGCGGTCCGAGTAATTGCGATTCCACGAGGCGACGACACGTGTACGGTTAATCGGGAAGGACACGAAATACGGTTGGTTGAGCGGAGGATAGCCGACGACTCCATTAAAATCCTCGAGCCACCGGGCGGCCATTGTCGAATCACCGTAACGAGCCCGTTCTCGCTCGAAAGTGTCGTCGACAGTCCCCTAACCAAAAAACGACCAATTCACCTCACATTTCATTTAAATCCTTGGATAAAACTATTACGATCTTTTTTCAATCTTCATCTTCAATCCTGTACCTAATTAATTTTATAAGGTTCGTTGTTTGCAGGTATTTCGTAGAAGATTTTAACACTGTTTTCGAAGGGGCTCGATCGAACGTTTCGTGGCCCGTGGCGATTTCCTCGGCGAGCAGGGATCCTTCTGGCGAAGCGTGTCAGCCTCGTGCACGCGTTTTCCCGTAGGATCGAGCCATTTATCATGTCACCTCATTTCCTCGGAGAGGAGGGTGAACGGGACCGACGCGTGTCACCGGGCCACCATAAAACGGTGTCGGTGCACGGCATCAGCGCGGAACAGTCCTCGAAAACTGTCGTAAACCGCGGCAGACAAACACCGCAGACGTCCTCGACGCTCTCCCGCCGCCGAGTGGATCAATTTTATGTCGGTTAATAAAACCCGAAACTCCCCTCTTATATACTCCGGCCGTGCTTAAACTTGTACAACCTGCTGCATCTGGGGGAAAAGTATTCGATGATTGATTACCCGAGCCGCGAGATCATCGACGAAATTAGAAACGCAGATACACAGCGCGAAAATTAGCTTCTCCATCGTTTGGTTACGACAACATTATGTTAAAGTGCCCAATAAAATTCGAATCCTCGAAACAGTGGGAGAAAAAATATTTGAAAAATGTATATATAATGTATATATAATATTTAGTAATTTACGGAAGAATATAGATTATAGTTCTTGCGACGCGCGACGTCTCAAACAGATTTTTAAGTACGCAGTCAAGAGCGTTCAGCTTCGTGGATTCTCATAAATCAAAATTCGTCGGACGAATTCGAATCGAAAATTAAGGGGCTCGTAAAGTTTGAGAGCAAACACAGGACGATGGAAACGAGACACGGATCGGGATCGGTTCGCAGACATCGTCGTCCTCTCGGTGCTCCATCCCGCCGGATGGATCAATTTTATTTCGGTTAATAAAAATGAAACTTCCCCATCTTTATTTAGGGTATACTTAGGGTTATGGGCGAGGGTAATATACGGTGATAGAGAGACGCGGGTACATACAGAATTCGAGGACATTCCTGCTCGCACGGTTTACTCTCGCTCGATCGTTGATCGAGGGGATGGATGGCTTCGGGGAAGAGTTGAAGAATTTTGGGGAGCGGGAACTCGTAAAACGGGCTGCAGAGATGTTTCTTCGGAAATGAATCAATCAAAGAGTGGCATTTTTATTAATTGTTTTCACCTGAAAGATAAAAATTCAATCGATTCGCAAAATAGAAATCGCCTGCATTCGATTCCAACTAGGGATTGCAATCCCGCAAAACGGGATCGAGCAATCCCGCAGAATCCCGCGTCATTTTTTGGTCCCGCATCTCTTAAATAGGTGATGCCGAATCCCGCAAATTTTGCGGGACTATGCGTTCCAAAATTTCGTGAATGACGACGCGCACGAAGAACTATTTCGATGGTCTGTCATGAAGATATCGACAAAACTTAAAAAAAAGAGATGATTTGAGAGCGATGGCAAAAAGGGGAAATATTTACGTATGGCTTACGAATATTTTTGAACTATTCGACCTTGTGTAGTGTAGAGGCTGAACGAGCTTTTTCCGCTGCAGGATATCTTTTTGTAATGACTTGAAGACCTAACTAGAAGATACAACAATTAATAGACTTTGCTTTTTACGATCATATTTTCAAAGTTCTACAAATTAAAATTTGTTTTTATAATTTTAACATTTTTCAGATTTTAATCTAATTAAAATTATATTCACAGGCAGGTCGATTACATATAGTTCGCTCTAAACGATTTTTATAGTTATTTTTAAGTTCTAACCAACATTTTGGTAAAGGAAAAAATTCTTCCGATTTACCTCAGCAATTAATATGTAATATCGTAGCTTCGTTATTGATATAATCATTTTTTATTTAAATGCCTTCTTTTAATAATTATTAGATATAACGAATTATTATATTATATATTTTATACAATTAGACACGTATATATATTTATGTATACATTTCAATTATAGTTTATTTTCCAAAAAGTGATTTATTTTAATTTAAATTTATGTAGATTTAGATTTTATATGTATTCTGTTAATAAATTTTGACTAATATGATTAAAGATGATTATCTCATTAAGTAAAATTTGGTTCTTTATTAAATATACAATTAGATTGAAGACCTAAATCCTTAGTCCCGGGAGACCCCGCGGGATTTAAATAAATCCGACATCAATTCCGCGGGATTGATAATGGCGCGGGATTGCAATCCCTAATTCCAACTCCTCGCGGTACAATATTTACAGTTTCGCGTAAATCATAAACGCATAAAATCCTCGGGTCTAAACAGGGATTAAACAGTTTTCGTCTTTGTCGTAGTTGGCTGGCTGCACGTCGAAGAACCAACCGCTCGTCCGTTCGCATACGCTCATCAAAATTCTCGAGTTCGGTCGCCTAAATAGGAACCCCGGAGTAATCTGCGAGCAAACTACGACCTGCACCGAGACACAATGGCCATGAGAGAGAGAGAAAGAGAGCGAGAGAGAGAGAGAGACAGGGTTTAAAGCGAGTTCGACGAAATCTATTTTCCAAAATAGCGAGCCGGGCATGCTGCGAGTGTTTATCCTGGCCGGTTAGACCAGTTCATCTTCGCCGTATTTAGGGTACGTAGCTCTCGCTCGCTGGTTAGAATACATATGTCTGGCGGGCATACGGAAATAACCTAGGGAAACCTTGCGCACTTAAATCCATCAACTTCGAGTAGACGTACTTCTCGACGACATCGATCATTACCGATACAGAAACCGCTTTATTATACTTTCTATTTCTGCTCCGCAAACGACGCACAAGTTCTCAAGGTGAAGTGGATGTAGAGGCTCGGAAGCTTCCGCGATCGATGAGGTTTCACGATCCAGACGTTTCTTCATCTCGTTCTGCAAATTGACAAGGATTGCATCGGTCGAATGTACTAACGGCGAATATTTTTCAATCTTTAATAAATTTGTCTTGAAATCTCCTAATTCGCGTACATTGTTAACTTGCCGTACTATAATTATCCTATGTTGGTCGATCGTTGATGACCTCTGAACGTCTACATCAATGATCGAACGTCAGATGGTGGACAGAATACAAAAAAGAGGGTGTCGCAGATGGTGCCTAGCGACGATCTCTCCGTCGATCGCATCGGATATTTATAATTGCAGCAGAAAAATGTATTTCTCCTGCAGCTTGTTTCAACTTTTTGTTGAACCCTCATACACACAACCGTTCGATCGAAAAGACTGTTGCCACGAGTGGCAATCTTCGCTAAAATTAACTTCTCCCACCGGAGCACAGTCTTTTTATAAAACTCCGATAAGACTAATTTGTGCCCGGCACGAATTATCGTATATATTAATATATTAGTCACTACGGGCCAGTTGCTGCAATATGTCACAGCGATTTCGATTCCCGTGACTAACGCGCGTCGAGATAAATGCTATCGTCTGACCTTTCGATGCTTGGTCGACGGGATCCCGAAAAATTTAGCACGGTGACATCATTCCCGTCCGCTTCGATCGTCGAGTCTGCCCATTCAACTGAAAACGTGGCTGGGTCATTGGCGACCCCCGACGAAACCTCATAAAAAATTCCCCCTGGCACTAACAAACAATAGGATTGTGCAGTGAACGATGTGAGTTATTTTTACGAACAGTTTCGACATTTTTAGAATTTTGTAGAGTATATTGTACGAACTACAATTAATGTTATCGGCGCACTGGTTGGATCAATTGGAAAATAAGCAAATTTGCAAAAATATCACATGAAAGTTAATTCAACGTTTCGCGGTCTCAATTTAGTCTATTTTCAAGAATAGAAAATTTCGTTGTGGTTATTTCGCCTTCCATTGTAACAGTTCTCTGTATCTCGATCGACAATTGTTTAAACTACAATTTCTATTCTTGAAAATGGTCTAAATTGAGACCGAAACGTTGAATTAAATTTCATGTGATATTTTTCAAATTTGCTTATTTTCCAATTGATCGAACCAGTGCGCCGATAACATTAATTGTAGTTTAAACAATTGTCGATCGAGATACAGAGAACTGTTACAATGGAAAGCGAAATAACCACAACGAAATTTTCTGTTCTTGAAAATGGTCTAAATTGAGACCGCGAAACGTTGAATTAAATTTCATGTGATATTTTGGCAGATTTGCTTATTTTCCAATTGATCGAACCAGTGCGCCGATAACATTAATTGCAGTTTAAACAATTGTCGATCGAGATACAGAGAACTGTTACAATGGAAAGCGAAATAACCACAACGAAATTTTCTGTTCTTGAAAATGGTCTAAATTGAGACCGAAACGTTGAATTAAATTTCATGTGATATTTTTCAAATTTGCTTATTTTCCAATTGATCGAACCAGTGCGCCGATAACATCAATTGCAGTTTAAACAATTGTCGATCGAGGTACAGAGAACTGTTACATTGGAAGGCGAAATAATCACAACGAAATTTTCTATTCTTGAAAATGGTCTAAATTGAGACCGAAACGTTGAATTAAATTTCATGTGATATTTTTGCAAATTTGCTTATTTTCCAATTGATCGAACCAGTGCGCCGATAACATTAATTGTAGTTTAAACAATTGTCGATCGAGATACAGAGAACTGTTACAATGGAAGGCGAAATAACCGCAACAAAATTTTCTATTCTTGAAAATGGTCTAAATTGAGACCGCGAAACGTTGAATTAAATTTCATGTGATATTTTTGCAGATTTGCTTATTTTCCAATTGATCGAACCAGTGCGCCGATAGCATTAATTGTAGTTTAAACAATTGTCGATCGAGATACAGAGAACTGTTATATTGTACGAACGTAGTGAATCGCGACCGAACCGGAAGGACTAGGGAAAAAATGAAAGGGGTAGAACAGTCATGCTAGAACTATGGCGCGTGGAATTGTGAACCATCGGGCACGTGGAGTCCCCGAAAAGTCGCGTCATCTGCTTAGCCGAGGGTGGCAGAGGGCGATCGGGAATTCGCGCAAGATTCGGCCGTAAATAATCGACAAGCATCGCGCCGATACAATCGTTCGATTCCCATATGGCGCGAGGTTGGTTGTCGTGGGGTCAGGCTCGCTACTAACTTTCCAATTTTCATGCAGTCCGGCTCGTTCACGTTTATCCTACAATCTCTATTCCATAGAGCGGGTTCTCGAAAAGCGTTCCGCCTCGCTGTCACAAAAGGTTTTCGACTTCCTCTTTCTCTCTCCCTCTGTCTCCGTGTTGGAGGATTCGTCATCGGCCCGGAGAGAGGACCGGGAGAAAGGAAAAAAGACGGCCGATAAGAGGGAGAAAGGGAAAAGCGAAGTGGAAAAAGAAGATTACGGAGAGATATCGACGGCAGCTGTCGATGCGCCAATCCTGGACGCAGACCGGAAGCTTTGACGTATCAAAAATTCGGCCGATTCCAACCCCCGTACCTCGCAGACAGCTACACCTCTCACCCGGCGCGGCGCACAGTGGTCTGAGAGCGGCAGAAAACGGTAAAAACCCTAGAAAAGCTCTATAAAATCTCGACAAAAAATGTTTGTAACCGTTCTTGGTCACCAAAAATAATAAATACATTCAAAAATAAGTAATAAATTAATAATAAATAATAAATTTTACACTTGGATTGAATATAAAATAAATTTAAAATGAAATATAATTCAATTTAAATTAAAGACAATAAAAAATGATTCCTCTCCATATAAAATAACTACTTAATTTAAAAAACAATAATTTCATGTCAATTAAAATAAAATGAAATAATTTCATGGAAATTTATTATGTACAGTATACAGGTAAGGTTTATTTACATTTTGATCACGAAAAATAATAAATAAAATAAAAAATAATTAATAAAATAATAATATATAATACATTTTACACTTGTTTTCAATAGTATGCATTGTGAGAATTGTTAACACGATTTTTCAAATATTTCCGATGATCTGACAAAAAATTTTTCAAACGAAAGTTGATTAGTGTTCACTTTTCTACAAACTTCAATACAAAAAATTAAAGAAAAATCACTTTTTGTATAAAAAATGAAGGTCATCTCAATTTTTTAAATATTAACATATATTTTTTACTTCATAATATTTTAACTGGTATCAAGACGAATCCAACGACTTATAAATAATATAACATTAAACCTTGAAATAACGCTACAATAGTTTTGGCCACAAAAAGCGAGCTACCGTCACTGTGTGACTGACCGTCAAGTGTTCCAGAAAGCGGAGCGTTCTTTGACGCGTTCTCACCGACATTTCATGAGATAAAACCCAAAGCCGCAGGTTACCGCAGCTGAACTTTGCATTTATTGTTTACCTAGATATCTACAAACGTTATTTTTCCATTGGCACATTGGCGCAGTTTGGCGCAAGAGAGATATCGTCTTTCAAACTTCATTTACGTTGCTCTTTTCCCCGTTTAATAGCATTATCTGCAAAACTACTCGAAAAAATTAAAAATAAACATTTTTCGCGATTTATTCCGGGTCTTCGTACCTGAAGGAAGCCAGAAAAGAAAACATTATTTACATTACTATTTTTACAGGCGCATACGGTGTCTTCAAACATGCGCTTGAATTTATGCTGAAAACTAGGTATGTTTAGCATGGCCAACTTTAAGACGTTCTACAACAAAGTGAATTTGGATTTTGAACCGATTCATCCTAGAAATGTTTGAATTTACTCTCCTACTAGTCAAAAATATAAAAAATTTGGTTTTTTAAGAAACTTGAAAATATGGGGTTTTTGCCGCTCTCAGACCACTGTGCGGCGCGGCAGTGTCTATTTCTCTTTAACGAAAACATCGACTGCTCCAACTTTTTCACCAATCGAATTTATTTAACGATACGTAACAAAAAGTCATACTTTTATATTAATATTTAAGACTATTTAAGCATGTCATAAAACTTATTTCTAAATGGTAAAAAATAGGCTTTCATTTTCCCAATGACTTTCCAAATAATATTCCAATATAATATTTTCCAACGGAAGCACCTTTGTAATTTCAATAATTATACAATAAAACGTGCGAAACCGGTCATTTGATCTTGTGTGATTTTTATGGGCATTGGAGTGGCACTCAGCGAGCTAAGGGATGTGTGCGCAACGATTTCCGAGAAGATTGATCCGCGATTTTCCGTGTTGTAATGATTCGAGCGAAAAGTGTGCCGATGGTATGCGGTGCATTCTGACGTGGTCGAAAGTCGCGAGGTTCCGCAAGAACGAAATGAAGTCCTGCGGCCCGTAAATGGCGAACGAGGATGGCACGTACCCGTGCCTTGTGAATCATCGGTGACCAAATGCGGATTCCCCGCGTGTGCCACTTGAAGAAGCACATTTCGCTTGCTGGCAGGATTGATACCGTCTCGAGGCTTTCACGCGGCGGAATTGTAACGAGATGACAACACACACATATACCAAGCGGTAAAGCAACCATTGGTGGGTGTTAGAAGAGTGATCTATCGCACGGTGGCAGAAGAAAATTCGCAATTAGCGTTACACCTACGTGACAGAGGCGAGAAGTCGGTGACAAGAAACGGACACGCTTTCTCTGGTCACGAGTCACTTCGACTTTAATTAATTTAGAAAGGTACGACGGTTAAGTAGTATTCTGGGAATGTATTCACCCTTAGGTGGAGTCGCCCCATGCTGCTTTTTACCGCCACGATTGTCTGATTACGTACAGGGCCTCGCAGAACTGTTCCTTCGTTATGAATGAAGTTAATGTAGTATTTTCATGTCCGTACGCAATGAATAAACTTAATGTACTAATCGTGTGTTTGCGCGCAATGAATGAAGTTAATGGGGTACTTTCATGGTCTTACGTAATCAATAAAGTTAATGTATTATTTTAAAATCCCCAAATCCAGCAGGGAACTCGGATCAGGCAAGCAATACCACTTGAAATCGACTCGTGTACGAACGTCGACGTTCCGAAGCGCTCTCCACTGTTTCCAGCAACCACTTAAGCGAATAAAAAGAGCAAATTCCCTATAACCATACCCAATCTAAAATCGCACAATCCAACCCCCTGGATCGGTTCGGAGAGGCCATCAGAAGGCGTTCGGGAAGCAAACTGAGCTGAAGGAGATGGTCCAGACAGCATCACAGTTCCGTTAGCCGGGTCTCCATTAAAGTTTCATCGGATCGCGGTGAAATCGGGAAGAATCGAGCCTCTTAATTGCTGCGGGAGCGTCGTTCGCCGCGTTCCATGCTCTCGCCGTGTTTCTCGTTGGAACGCGCGATTTCACCGTCTGTACTCTGTGTACACTCCTATCCTTCTCTCTCGTTCCTCTTTACGCGCTCCGTCTCTCTCCGTTCCTCTTTGCGGCCGCTATCGCAAAAATCGATTGGTCGCCGGCATCCCTTGGTTCGTTGCACCGGCACCTTACATTTGCCTATCTCGAAGTCGGCATCTTGTCCCCGGCGATGCATTGTGCACCGGCCCCGGGTGCATTCGTGGCCGGCGGACAGCCAGCCAGGGGCCTGCAGCCATATTCACCGACACTGCAACGAGAAACGATAATAATGGCGGTCGTGCCGCCCCCGTAACCGGCATTCAACCGGCCGCCAAGACGTTTATCGCCGCCGACGATCGGTCCACCTTTCGTCAGACAGACCGAGAACGTTTGCGTAGGATATACCCCGAGACCCCGGGACCCGGGACCGGATCCCCCGATATCCGGTGATCCTGTGATGTACCGATATCCACCTAGGATGCGGAGGGACACGACCCGCTGACGTCGACGCCGAGGAATTTGTCGCGGTTTCTTTCACTCGGTTTCCATGTTCCTCGAACACTCGCAATGTTCGCTCCCCGATAAGATAAGCCAGTGCATTGTTTCCATTTTTCGGATTATTGTCCGTTCACTATACTTACCGCGATTTTTACGGCTGCTGTCAAACTACGGAATCGCTTCTCTGCGTCATAGTCGTATCTTTCGCGGAAAAGTGTTCGCCGGACGTACATTCAGGCGTATTAATTATTAGATCGTTCGGAACGTCATAGCGTCTCCTCAAGAGAAAATGAACGACTTAATAATTGAATAAACGATCATTTCAGAAGCGAACTTTCGAAGCCAGACTTGAATATAGATGGCCCAGTGAGGTGAATCATCCTGTACACGATACACGATGGATCGATCATCGTGTCTTGCTGCAGGCGATCGCGTGGATCGTCGCATAGTCGAAAAATGTTAACGGGGCACGGTTGCCTACGTTCGCATCCGCCCAAACGCGAACGCAAATGTAAACGCGCGCGTACGCTCGCGAGCCGCCAGAGCTCCATTCAGGTTTTTAAAGGCCATTACAAAAGTGACAAGCCGGACGGAGTCATTCCTCGCGAGGAAGCGGAAGTTCGCCATTATGCAATGGAAACGTCAATTTCCGGTGGCATTGTCGCGACGATCCGTGCCTCTCTTTCTATACCTCCCACTCGCCGACGACTGTCTCGCGCTGACTGCCGCGCGTGTTTTCGCGGGAAACGCTGCTGGAAATCATCGCGAAAGTCATCGCGGAACCTGGTTGTACTCGTAGGATCTGCCACGATGAAATTGTTTGTATCAAACTTTTTTAAATGTCCTGTATATCTTCTACAGTCCCTGCTCACTTTATTAGACTCACCTGAGGAATTGGTGCTTTTCGAAATCCTATAAGGAATGCAACGCTGTTTTCAACCTATGGGGTAATGATGGGGTAATGATTTCGTACTACAAGGTTGCCTTATGGGTTGCCTATCCAAGTGTAAAATTTTCTTGCAAGAGCAAAAAATCCCCGTTTTACCATGGCCTGGCAACTCACCGGACATGAATCCGATTGAAAATGTCTGGGAGTGCCTGAAGAGAGAACTGGCCAAAGAAAATATAACAACAAAGACCAAGTTGATAGAGAGAATAATCTATCACTGGCACCATAACGTTGCATTTAAAGAAATTGCACAAACTTTTTTTTTCAATTATTTTTCAATTATTTATTTAAGGTCGCATCAACATCAAGGTCATTAGCGACCACAAGAATTATAATATGTGAGTTACAAATTTAGATTCTTATACTTAGAACTAATTACAAGTACATAGTGGAAAGATCAATTAGCAGCTATTATATATAATGATTACAGAGTGTGATACATATTGATGGATTTTAGAAATGTTATGACTTGGTTGATATTCTTATAAACATTGAGGCATTCACTTAAATTGCTAGGGATAGCCAGGCGACGTCTTTGGAAGGAAAAAAGGGAACAGTGTAGTATGAGATGTTCAATTGAAAGTAAGGTATTGCATCGAGTACACATGGGAGGGGGATCTTTCAAAATTCTGTATAGGTGAGTTAGGTTGGTATGGCCTATACGAAGTCGTGTGAGAACTACCTGATCTCTTCTGTTATTAATCTGGGGGCATTCATTATTTAGGAGGTCTTGCCTTACCAAGGATAGATTAGAGGGAGGGGAACTGGTCCATCTCGCATTCCATTCAACTCTAATTTCTCTTTTAATTTGTTTTATCATATCTCTGTGCGAAGAAAAAGATTCTGTTGGCATTCCTTTAGAAGCCTCTTTAGCCGCGGCGTCAGCTGTTTCGTTTCCCGATATCCCTACGTGAGAGGGGATCCAGGAAAAGATGATTACTTTGTTGTTGCTCTGAGCTTCGATTAAAGCATTGAAGATGAGAATGATAATGAGGTCTTGTTTTTCTGGGTAGGATAGACTCTCTAGTACACTAGCGGAATCGGTGAATATTATAAAGTTGGAGTCTTGGGAAGAGATAATGGACTGAACAGCTCGTAATACGGCATAGGCTTCACAGAAAAAAATAGAACAGAAGTCAGGGAGTTTAAATAATTTACGACAATTAGGGAATATAACAGAACATCCACATCCGTCGTTAGATTTGGAGCCATCTGTAAAAACATGAGTATGATCAGGGTATTTTTGGGTAACCTCGTGGAAGATATTTTGGAATGTAATAGGGTTAGTGAGATCCTTCTGGAATTCGAATAAGGATGAATCAATTTTTGGAGGGAGAAGAGACCAAGGAGGTACAGCTAAGGGAACAATAGGGAATAAAGGAGGGAAGGATTTAATAGTGTCCCTAACATAAGTTTTGATACGTTGAGAAAGAGGTTTCGGAAAGCTAGAGGGAGAGGTGGAGAAGTGGTGATCCAGGTAGTTCGAGAAGACGTTAGAGTATGTAGGATTATTAAATTGCACAAACTTGCATAGATAGCATGTCCAGAAGAGTTGCGGCTTTAAGAGCAGCTGAGGGCGGATTAACAAAATATTAGTGCTTTAAGAATTATATTGATCTATTTGTGTTTGTATCCATTGTTTTTGTAAAATAAATATATGGAAAATTCATTGGTCATCATTAAGTGATATTTGCATAAGGCTGCTATACCCATTATTCATGGTAAAACTAAAAATATCATGATTATAGAGGTGAGTCTTATAAAGTGAGCAGGGACTGTAGCTTCCACCAGTTTCGAAAATTGTCGGGAAATCTGTTTTATGGCTCCATGGAAATCCGACCACCATTTTCGAGTGAGTCCTGTAGACACCGGACCCAACTGACCCAGTACTGGTGACTTTTCCCCGAGAGCGGGCTTTTCATTGGCGGACTTTCCTCGAAAAGTGCGTCGCGTTTCCCACGCGGTGTCCGCCCACGCGGAAGTGTCCTCGTCGAGGCTCGTCTCGGTTCGATGGACGGTTCGGGTCGAACAGTAGATAGGTACGTAGCTGGTCCGCGTGTGTACCGGTACCCGGATGCATTAAGAATGCCGGTACAGAGGTGGCCGCCGGGGATAACGAGGAATAGAGCGGACACGCGAAAATTTCGCGCGGCCGTTTGATGCGCGCGAAGCCCGCACGATACCGTAACTGTAAATTAACCATTATCTCTTGCATTGTGGTTGCGGAAAAGTCTGCGAGAGAATTAGAAAACATTGATCGACCTGTATCTTCTGTCGGAACGACCGTAACTCAAGGATGTTGAATATCTTGCGTTGTACAGGATGTTCCACGAAAAGTGGACAAGTAGAAGACTATCGGAATGGATCGTTTTGTACAGGACCCAAGGAATGACCCAAGGAAGGTGTTCAGAATACAAAAATTTGTGTCGTACCAATCAAATAATTGCAATGCATGATCTATCAACAGTGGAAGCTTCAAGCAATTGAAATACACATTCCATATTGTACTGGGCGATTCGAAATAAATGAAAGTAACGGAGTCGTTCGAAGCTGTTCGAGTAAGTACACTTCGTGAGAAGTAATCGTTTTTCAAAATCATATAGAGCGACATTCACGTGAAAATGATGTTGTATAAAATATTGAAGTACATTTGGCTAGAATATCTGGCAGTTTTCGAACATTTCGCGACAATTTCGGGAAGAATTTCCCGAAGTTATGTAATAGCTACTTGAGTAAAGTTATTTCCAATACTTCCACCTTGGTGAACAATGCAATACATCAATATTATTCCAAAACCAGAAATTTTAAACACAAGAGGAAAAGACTCATACATCAATGTATTCATGATATCCCTATCATAAAAAGAAATTTAAGAATTAGTAACTGTTATGATATTTACCGTCTGGATTATAATATTATTAGTAACTCGATCCCAATAAATACTGAACTTGGTCGTGATCTTGAAATATGTAGTCATCCAAACTCCATATTACACAATTGGCTTTCAAACTGTGACTCATATACACTTTTTACTGATGGCAGTAAAATTCCAGGGTCTAACTCTGTTGGATCTGGATGCATTTGTAAAGATTTAAATATATCGACTAAAAAAAGCATCCCATCTATTGCTTCTATATTCACGGCTGAATGCATTGCTTTAATTGATGCTCTTGACATTGCTCTTTTGGACACAAACCATAATTATAAAATACGTACAGATTCTCTCAGTGCCCTGGTATGTCTACAAAACTCAAAGATAAATATAATGACTAACTTCTACATTTACGAAATTAAGGAAAAATACTTTAAGTTCAAGAAAACCACATCGAACAACAGCAGTATAGAATTTGTTTGGATTCCGTCCCATTCAGGCATTGTTGGAAATGATGAGGCTGACGCCTTAGCCAAGTCGGCAACATTAGAACAAGCTGATAAGCGTATTGTCATTCCCTTCTCTGATTTACGGGAATCTTTTAAACACAAATGTAGACAAAGTACTAGTGATTTCACAATGCAGCAGGGTCAGTTTAAGGGCAAGGAATACTTTCAGTATTATATTAGAGATGGAGTTGCACCATGGTTCTCGGGTAGAGGTTTATCACGAGAATTTATTGTAACATTCAATCGTTGTAGAGCAGATCATTATCATCTTGCAGCATCTCTTTCACGACTACATATAATAGATGATTCCAAATGTAACTGCGGCAATGAGGTTCAAGATCTTAACCATATCATTTGGCAATGTACCTTGTTGGAATCACAAAGAGTTGATCTCATGAAAAAATTAAGGAAGCTCAATTTGTTTCCACCTTTAAATATCAGATCGCTACTTTATGAACCGAATATTCAGGCATGTTATCTTCTTTTCAATTTTTTCAAGCAATGTAATTTAAAGATTTAAAGTTATGTAGTTAATGTGTTATATACCTAATGTGTTCTACTGTACCTACATTACTAATGTTTAACTGTAAGATGTATATTACTAATGTATAGCTTCATAACGCCCTATGGGGAGTTCCAATTAAGCTTTCAATAAAAAAAAAAATTTCCCGAAGCAAGCCGATTCCGAATTTTTCGAACGAATTCCCAGTGAGCAGGGTCTCTTTACACGGCATTCCCATGAAGTTATAGCGAGTCCTTTGTGCTCGAACACAGCCAGGCTGTCAGGGGCTCGATTTCAAGGTTACTGAAGTTGTCCCCGCGGCATCTCCTATCGCACGATCTAATAGATCCACTTCGGCAACATGCGGGCGGGTCGGCGAACAAACAGTCGTGACCCTTCGTGTGATCGCTCTCTGTACGCTCCTGTAAAGGGCCTACACAACACCAATTATTTCTGAAAACCTTCGATCTTCAGATAGGAGCAGCGGTGCCACCGGTAAAACGAACCCTGCTATCCATCACGGACGTCCAAATCATTCAACGATAGTCAATGCACGTACAGGACGCTCCTACGTTCGCTGACAAAACATCGATGATGCATCGTTTCGTTTTACAGCGGCCAAATGTTCGAAAAATGTTCGATTCTTGTTCCGAACCATTTACGATACACCGTTCGACTTTGAATCTTCGTTGAAATACATGTTTTATACAAAGTTTATTACAAACTTTTGTGAGAGATTTTAATGGAAATGATTTAGTAAAAAATTGTGAAATTAAATTTGTTTCCCTTACATTTAAACTTTTAATAGTTACTACTTTTGAAAATTGTATGTCATTATGTATAAATTGTTTTTATTTTCTCTTACAGACGCAATTCAATATAATCTTGAAAGTGGCCCAAATCAGTGACCGAAACGTCGATTTACTTGAAAATTAGCAAAATTGCTTAGTTAATTGTTTGTTTTTTGTATTTAACGATCGAACCGTAGCGCTGATATCATTAATAATTGTTATGAACAAGAATACGATCGATATAAATAAGTTTATTTAATGGAAATCGTTGGAGCTATTAATAACAATGTTTCCCAACCTTTATGATCCTTCCGCTTCGAACATTTCGCAAGATTCTCTCGCTTAAGGGGTTAATCAATTCGCGGAGTCGTTCCATTGCATCGTCCTACGCAGAGCAGGCAAGATCTCCTGCCGAAAAAAGCCTGGACGGCTTTCTCCATCAATTTCACCGCGGAGATCGTTGTTACGGAGGATTCTCGTGCGGAGCAGAGGAGCCGACTAATTTATTTCAGCATTATTTTTAGGGAAACTAGTTGTAGGAAATTATAAGAATTTTATAAGATCACTGTTCAGTCAAATTATCGGAAATGTCGTTGAAATGATCGTGCACGAAGGATCCTGAAAGTCTTTCAAGAGCGTAGGGCCTGCACTGTAAAAGAAATCGTAGTCGAAGGGGGTTCGAGCTTGTTCCCGCGGAGGAGTCGCACAGTGGGCCAGATCGGCGCGCTAGCTGTTCACGCGTATTTCACCATTATTTCAAAACATAAAGACCACATTAAATATATCGTCGGATTCGTCTCGGCATCAGCTATAATATTATTGAATAAAAAATATATAGTTATAAATAAATAATGAAGGTAAACACAATTTTCTATTAAAAAAAAGAAATTATTGAAATTTTTTGTATTGAGATTTGTAGAAGACTGAGTACTGATTACTTTTTGTAGGAAACATTTTTTTGTTACACCACCGGAAATGTCTGTAAACTCGTGCGAATAATGAATAATATTTGAAAACTGGCTATTCAGGCATTCAAACAAGAGTAATTCATAATTATTGAATGAATGAAGTTTATTATATTTAATGAAATAACAAAAATGTGTTATTACTGTCTTATTTAAAAAATTACAAAAATTCAAACAAGATTAAGTATTATATTTTACAAAGTTACTGACTATATTCGATTGATCATACGGATTTTCTGCTTATAACTCTATTTATTTATGAATAAACAAAAGTCTATACTATAATTCCTCTTAACAAAGGTAAAATACAGGTCTTTAATATGGAAAAACTGCTCTGATGCTATACTACGATGCTGTTACTATAATCTCTCAAATACAAATGATTCAACTATGAGCTAGTAATAAGTTCGAATGCTTATCAATTGTCGTATAATCTAAAAAATTCATAAGATAGGTCTGGGTTAGGTCTTTACACTCTTAAGAGCTGCTGAGTGGTCGTCAATGCGTCTCGCGCAACGCGATTCGCCGCGGTATTGGGTGACACGCGACGGTTTAAACCATCATAATTTCCAAGTTTGGATCGATTTGGGTGTAAAATTTATAGGATCTTTTAGAGCAGACGTTGCTGAAAATGTTCCACTTTGTTAGAGCACGACACTATATAACACTTTTAACTTATCCCTTGTCAAAGGTGAAAAACTTTGACGGTATTCCTTAGTTGACTAAGTATTTTTTTTATAACAAATTATGAACATTAATGTTTAGTTCCTGGTGCGTTCTCAACATAGATATACATTCTTCATACAAAACAAAATTGGGCACTTAATCTTTAGTAGGTTTTCCAGGACATCGTTATGAAGAAAAGGAATTTTTTCGGTGATAAATCGTATCTGAAAAAGTTTGATCTTTGAACGCTTATTGTAACGAGAGTTTTTAATAACTTTAATTAATATTATCGTTTTTGCATGCAATGGACATTTAAGAAACATTGTACATTCGTTAAAAATCGATGTGAGGACTTCGATTTTTTAGCTGATGAACAGCTAGCGCGTCGATCTGGCCCACTGTGAGTCGCGCCGAAAGCGACGCGTTGAGAACCGTCGCGGCCCGGTGGCGAAAAAGAAAAAAGTTCCTAGCATTGTTGGTACTTCCTTATTATGAGTGACCGGTAGTCGAGTCGCTTTCGTAGAGCAGTCGCGCGTCGGCCCGCTTTTGTGTATCACTTGAGGCGGCATGACGACCACTGAATAGCTCGGTAACACCCTGGAAAGCGTCACGCCACCCGGTCTGGAAGAAATCTCCCTGGTCTCTCCCGACGGCTCTCCGACGGCAATTTAGTCCGCTTTAGGATGAAACCAATCGCCTAAACTGATCCTATTTAGCCGACCATGGGCCTATTTAGCCTGCCACCTCTACCGATCCTCTTACTTCCCGTCTATCCTCTTGATCTCCGATAGGATTTCATTTTCGGCCGGCACAGCGGCCCCCAGAGAGACAATCGGAATTGGAGCATGCTCGAGCGCTATGAAATACCATTACACACACGCGTAAGTACGCACGCACTCTCGCGCCGTCCGGACCTGTAGAAGTATTCGGTCAATGCAACGATGGATCCTTAATGGATCGTGTGATCGTCATTATTTCGTGGGAACAATATATTCCCCACGGGAGCTATTATCGAGCGTTACACAAAAAAATGTACGTGTTCGTTCGCTTCGAGTGGCTCACTGCTTTTTAGAATGTTTAATAAGGTGAACTTTGACTTTAACTGGGTGTCGGTAATTCGTCTATAAAATCCAAACTTAGGTTCACTGAGAAGAGTGGTTCACTGAGAAGACCGGTTGTGAATGAAGCTTTACGAGAAGCCGCGTAAAGGGAGGCAGAGAGGAAGAGAGAGAGAGAGAGGGGGGGAAAGCACCGTGTGTGGTGCGACGCATTCCTGGCCGCATTCTCCTTCTTCTCTTTCTCTTCCGCTCTTTTTCTCCGTTTTTAGCCCTGGACTCGGGCCCACCAACGTCCCAATCCCTTTTCCTTGGCCGGAGGAACGCCACGGGAAGGAAAAGGAGCCAGGAGAGAGAAAGAAAGAGAGGGAGCAAGAGAGCGGGCCTGTCCGAAGCCAGCAATTTCTTTTTTTCACCGTCGATTCCTGGAACAGGCCGCTTCGCGCTGGACCCCACCGGGTTTGGGCAATGTTTCAATTAGGGATTCCAACGGTCGCGCGACGGAGACAGAGATACGGGGCTCGTTTCTGTGAACAGGCCCTTAAAGGATGCTGAGCCTTTAACCGTCCACCGAACGACGGTTAACCGACGAAACCGGGCTCGGATTTAAAACCGATCCGCCGAGATTCCCGGCCCCTGCTACGTCGTTATACTTGAAAGCGCCTCCGCGGAGGCCGCTGGGAATCTAAGGAATCCGCTCCTCCTCGGCCATCTTTTGCATCCACGCTTTCGAAGATCGTTCGCCGGTGCATCTGCGAGAAGAACCATCAAATAATTTAATATCGCCTGCATTATCAAAAACGATGTTCTAGATCCTACAAGCGATCCGCTTCTAGTTAAGCGAAAGTCGTAAAACAAGTTACCTCTGCTCATCCGATCAAGACCGATCGATCGATTGTCTTCCGAAAATAAATGTTCTTACAGGTAATTTTGGAACGTGTCTGCAAGCACATACAGGTACTTCGGTCGAGTTGAAATTTTCCAGAGAACCCGGAGAACGATTGAGAATTTTCAGGGTAGAGCTAGAGAGGAGCACTTCATCCCTTACGCATTGTTGAGCTCTCGATCACGAGAGCGAGCTTCAACCCCCGAACTCGACGTCTTTCATCAAGTATCTAATCTCCATAACACGTCCATGTTACCCACCGCCTGAATTATTACATCCGCCGCTCGATCACCATTACCCTATCACAATCAAACATTCCAGGAGACAGTTACCACATGCTAGACCAGCCAAGAACCGCGTCATTCGTCGTCTCGAGTAAGCATCAACGTCTTCTCAGCCCTACAACTACTTGTGCACCAATTAACCCTACTGATTATGGCCTGTTCCCCGTGTAAACTTGAAGAAAATGCAGAAGAGTTAATTGTTTGAAAGTACAATACCAGGATATTTCTTTAGCCCCTTGCCTACAATATTCAGTCAGCCTCGCGATGAAGTTTCTAAGTAGAGTATACAGGGTGAATTCGATGAAGCAGGACACCTAAATATCTCCGTTACTTTTCGTTGTACAAAAAAACTTCGTAGGACAAAGTTACACTGTATGAAGGGCCACATATAACGGTGTAAGGGAAAACAAAATTTCAAGGTCACTTTTATGAGATTTCAAGGTTATCGATGTTTTTTTAAATGGAATCAGGTATTTTTTGATACATCAATCGATGCAGCTGGACATTCGTTATAAAAAAGTACTAACCTATGTATGTCGAAAAGTTAGTAGTTCACGAGATATTTCGATTTCAATAACTCTAAAATACCATTACTGTCGTGCTAAGACGTTAGTGTTTTAGTAAACGCTAAAGCAAGTGCTAGTGTAAATTGAAGAGTTGAAATTGAAATTGAAAAATTGACGTTGAAAATGAAATTGAAAATTTGAAATTGAAAAATTGAAATTGAAGAGTTGAAGTTGAAAAATTGAAGTTGAAGGGTTGATTTTAAAATTGAAGTTGAAATGGAAAATTTGATGTTGAAATTGAAATTAACGAAATGAAATTGAAAAATTGAAGTTGAAATGAAAGAGTAGAAATTGAAGTTGAAATGGAAGACTTGAAATTGAAGTTGAAATGGGAGAGTAAAATTGAAGTTGAAATTAAAGTTGAAATTGAAAAATTGAAATTGAAAATGAAGAGTTGAAATTAACGAATTGAAATTGAAAAATTGAAATTGAAAATGAAGAGTTGACATTAACGAATTGAAATTGAAAAATTGAAGTTGAAATTGAAAAATTGACGTTGAAATTGAAAAATTGACATTGAAAGTGAAATTGATGTTAGCATTTACTTACTTGTGTAACATCTTAGTACGACAGTAATGGTATTTTAGAGTTATTTAAATTGAAATATCTCCTGAACTGCCAACTTTTCGACATACATAGATTAGTACTTTTTTATAACGAATGTCCAGCTGCATCGACTGATGTATTAAAAAATACCTCATTCCATTTAAAAAAACATCGATAACCTTGAAATCTCATAAAAATGACCTTGACATTTTTTCCCTTACACCGTTATATGTGGCCCTTCAAACAGTGTAACTTTGTCCTACGAAGTTTTTTTATAGAACGAAAAGTAACGGAGATATTTAGGTGTCCTGTTTCTTCGGATTCACCCTGTATAATACATATGTATACTATTAACTAATCGAAATAATATTCTATT
The DNA here is from genome assembly GCA_933228785.1 of Lasioglossum pauxillum. NCBI lineage: Eukaryota > Metazoa > Arthropoda > Insecta > Hymenoptera > Halictidae > Lasioglossum > Lasioglossum pauxillum. The sequence continues at coordinate 4,814,105 of OW121702.1, forward strand.
TTGGTTTTGTACAGCTGGTGGAGAACATACAGGGTGTTACACCTAAATATCTCTTGAGGTTATTGTGATGCAAAAAATATTTGTTACGTAATGTGCATGGTGTCAATGGAGCAAATATCTGGCACGAATATTTTTTTCCGAAGGTCATTTTTTTCGGAGTTATCAAGGTCATCGATGATTTTTGATACATAACTACATTTTCATTTTATTCCATCGGGTAACTGATCGAAAAATACATTTAGATATGTATAATAACATTACCTTGAGCTTGATCTGAAGGTAAAACTTTAATTTTCAAAGATCAGGGTCATTTGATACATAACTACATTTATATTTTATTGCATCGTATAACTGATCGAAAAATACATTTAGATATGTATAATAACATGACCTTGAGCTTGATCTGAAGATACAACTTTAATTTTCAAAGATCAGGGTCATTTCAAAGTCATGTTATTATACATATTTGAATGCATTTTTCGATCAGTTACCCGATGCAATAAAATAAAAATGTAGTTATGCATCAAAAAACATCGATGACCTTGATAACTCCGAAACAAATGACCTTCGGAAAAAAATATTCTTGTCAGATATTTGGTCCATTGATGATATGCACATTACGTAACAAATACTTTTTGCATCGCAATAGCCTAAAGCAGAGCCATATGTGGCTCGCGAGCCACATATGGCTCTGTGGATATTTTTTCTTATGAATAAATAGATTAGTTTTTTTTTTATCAAATAACTTTATTTATGCTAGTACTATTTATTGTTGGCAAGAAAATATTTTGTGGCTCTTTAAAAACTTTGAAATTTTGTAAATTGTAATTTGTGACTCTTCCGACTCAAAAGGTTGCCGACCCCTGGCGTAAAGAGATGGACCGCGCAAAGGAACGCCAATTTTCGAAGCTCAAGGTCATTTCAAGGTCATGTTTTTATAAATATCTTAATGTATTTTTCGATCAGTTACCGGACGCAATAAAATAAAAATGTAGTTATGTGTCAAAAAATATCGATGACGTTGATAACTCCGAAAAAAATGACCTTTGGAAAAAGATTACAAATATTTTTTGCATCACAATTACCTGAAGAGATATTTAGGTGTCCCATTTTACACCAAACACGCTGTATAGGTGTACAATAGATATAAAGTTTCTCCTTCTTCGGGAAATTAAGAATTACAAAAAAGTTTTAATCACTGAAATAAATCGTAGAGCGAGGAGTTAAGACTGGAACTTCAAGCTCACTGCGTCGGAGGATAAGAGAACTGAAAGATAAGATCCCGATCGGCCCAGACACCGAGTTCGACGTAACCCTAATTTCCCTGACCCAGTGCAAGTATCCAGGGGCCCGGGGCGATGTTATTCCTCGGCAGAGATCCTCCTTGGGAAAACGATCCGACGAGGGCGGAAACAATGCAAAGACTCTCGGGAGACGAGAGCGAGCGGCGTCAATGTACGATCGAAGATTGCAGGCTGTAGGGGGTCGGTTAGGGGGTATCTAGTGACCCCGTCACCGGGCCTGGACAAGCCAGATACGCGGTGTTCCTCCCCCGTGGAACACAATCTCGCAGAGAGGCCGCGCTTGTACTGTAGCCCTCTTCCCTCCTAGGCCGGCATTCGGGCTGCGTCGTAACGAGCTTTGATCTCGCGCCGGTTCCTATCGGTCACTCGACACCTTTGTGTACCAGGGCCACCCTCAGCCTCGGGGCTCGCCCGTGCAAACAGCCCCGGACTAGTCCGGTCCGAACCGGGCTGGCATCCGACAAACCTCCCCCCGCGAACGAACCCAAGAACCCTGTTTACACGACCGGGCTGTTTGCGCAACGAAAAACCTTCGCGCAACCGAAACAACGACGATGCACCGTCGAACGGCCGCTGACCGCCCTTTGTCGGCTGACCGGGACTACTTTCCGACAGGAAACTGCCCATTGACGGCACCGGTCCTGGAAATTCGGAGTCGTGCTGCTGCGGATGCTTAACACTTTACCTACCGAGAGCCTCTTTTTATCATTTTATTTTACGTCGCTTCGTCAACTGCTATGGCTATTAAGCGACGGGACCCACAGTTTTTAAGGTGGGTTCCGAACCTCCTTGGGCACCACAGTTTTACATGGCACCTACCGAGAGCCTATTAATAGGATTAATAGGACTTTCAATAACACTGTCCAACACCAAATTTGTTCCCCAATTACTGTTGGGTCCTTTGTATAGAGTTGTTTGCGCTGATTCCGAATCTGTTTTTAATTTTTTTCCTATACGCACAGTTTTTAAGAAACATGACTTTGAAAAAAAAACATATTTTTCAACTTTAAACAAATATTGTAGTGTTATTATAAAAGATATTGAATTGTTCTTTATAGCAAAAGTTTCTGTAGACTTTCCCGAATAGAGCGGTATCCAAAATTAATACATTATGATTGTTCAAACATGTTTAAATAATCACTAAAGGCGGAGAGACACCACTTTTGCACCAATTTTTGAGGACACTTTTCAATTTATCTCAAAAAATAAGGGTCCAGCGGAAAATCGAACTATACCATGCAATAGAGCAGACTTTTATCTTGAGAAACCCCTCTTTGAAGTTTGAAACGTCAATGTTTTTTTCGAACCAGAAAGCAAAATATCTTCGCCCGACATGAGTTGCCGCCAGTGGCGCTCACCACTACAACGGTCGTTCGCCGCTCCGTATCCCGTCGCTGCGCCATATCTCGCTCAGAGCGCCACTGGCGGCAACTCATGTCGGACGAAGATATTTTGCTTTCTGGTTCGAAAAAAACGTCGACATTTCAAACTTCAAAGCGGGGTTTCTCAAGATAAAAGTCTGCTCTATTGCATGGTATAGTTCGATTTTCCGCTGGACCCTTATTTTTTGAGATAAATTGAAAAATATCCTCAAAAATTGGTGCAAAAGTGGTGTCTCTCCGCCTTTAATGATTGTTTAAACATGTTTAAACATTCATAATGTATTAATTTTGGATACCACTGTATTCGGGAAAGTCTACAGAATCTTCTGCTGCAAAGAACAATTCAATATCTTTTATAATAACATCACAATATTTGTTTAAAGTTGAAAAGTATGTTTTTTTTTCAAAGCCATGTTCCTCAAAAACTGTGCGTATAGGAAAAAAATTAAAAACAGATTCGGAATCAGCGCAAAAAACTCTATAAGAAGGACCCAACAGTAATTAGGGAACATAAAAAAAGTTGAAATTTGTTGGACAGTGTAATCGTGCTGTACCAAAAGAAAGCATAGAAATGTTCTTTTACATTACAATCTTAAATGAAAGTATTAGATGACGTTATCGACGGTGACTGGTTTGTTCACAATGAAAATTGCTGTCACTGTTGAAGGTTCCGTTAAAAAGTGTTTAGCCATGTACCAGAGTTGGGCAAAAATTTTATTTAAATAAAACTTTCGAATAAAATAGGATTTTTCCAAGTGGGTTTTAAACCCACTTTATTCCAAATTTTTATTTAAATAAAATTTTTGCCCAACTCTGCCATGTACCATAGATTTTTCAAAATATTGTTTAGGTTATGAAATATGTTGGTATCCAATTAATTACTAAACATTTAAGTATTGGAAGAGGTGGAGGAGGTGTACATCAATTTCATATCCATGAAATGAGAAAAATGATATAGAATGGAATTATTCCAGGTAGGAAGAAATGACGGTCTTTCTGGGGCAAGAACAGCTCGTGGATGTTGCAGATTTTAGGTTAGGTCTCGTATGGTGATGTTGAAATACTCAATTGAGAATTGACAATTGACAGATGAACAAATTACGAACGGGAAGTAAGCTTCTGATACCTGAGCTCCCGAAAGGAGTGTTTCCCGCACAGTGGGGACCGGAAGTCATCGGGGGTCAAGCCAGCGCGGTCTCATCGAGCTAGGTGTAACGCGGTGAGAAGCGTCTCGTGGTGGAGGATAGTGATCCTAATCGGCAGCGTAAGCGTAGCCGCAGATTCGACGGGGATCACGGTGCCATCGGTGTTCATCTAGCCCTAATCCCGAAGGATTCTGCCGATTCCCCGCCGAAATAATGGGCCATTCTATGTGACGCAACGCGGTGACCCTCTTGTATCAACGCACGGCTCGCGATTCCGATCTGAATTGAATCGACTGCCGTTTCGAACGGCTGTTCCGCTCTCTCTCTCTCCCTCTGAGTAAGGGTGACCTAGGTTCTTTTTTTTTACCCTCCGTTCCCTCGATTTTTCTTCAGCCACCCTCGGAACAAGGAGACACCGAGTACGCACGTTAATGGAAACTGCTGGGAACGCGACGGTAATCCGTTCGAATCGAGCGTATCCATCTCGAAACAGGCTCAATGCTGATCATAGAGATCGGAAACGGCCTGAAATTATTTACCGACACATGCTAGCCGACAGAGGGTCAAAGGCAGGATGGCGATCGAAATGAGATATATGAGCATGGGACATAGTTCATTCCGAATAGGGGCCAATGCGATTTTTTTAACCTTGGACCTGAGACCTTGGGGAGAGTGTTTCTGACAACTGCCTGATCAGCCCAGTTCGACGCTGTTTAGATCTTTGTACAGCAATTTTCGTTTTTTTTCCTGTTCGAGCAGCTATTAACCCTTTGCACTCCGTTGTCCCCTCTGAGGCACCACTAAAAACACTGTCCAACAAATTTCAACTTTTTTTACGTTCCCTAATTACTGCTGGGTCCTTCTTATAGAGTTTTTTGCGCTGATTCCGAATCTGTTTTTAATTTTTTCCTATACGCACAGTTTTTGAGGAACATGGCTTTGAAAAAAAAACATATTTTTCAACTTTAAACAAATATTGTGATGTTATTATAAAAGATATTGAATTTTTCTTCGCAGCAGAAGATTCTGTAGACTTTCCCGAATACAGTGGTATCCAAAATTAATACATTATGAATGTTTAAACATGTTTAAACAATCATTAAAGGCGGAGAGACGCCACTTTTGCACCAATTTTTGAGGATATTTTTCAATGTATCTTAAAAAATAAGGGTCCAGGGGAAAATCGAACTATACCACTCGATAGAGCAGACTTTTATCTTGAGAAGCCACCCTGTCAAGTTTGGATCGTCGACGTTTTTTTCGAACCAGAAAGCAAAATATCTTCGCCCGACATGAGTTGCCGCCAGTGGCGCTCGCGACGAGATACGGCGCAGCGACGCGTCGCGACGGGATACGGAGCGGCGAACGACCGTTGTAGTGGTGAGCGCCACTGGCGGCAACTCACGTCGGGCGAAGATATTTTGCTTTCTGGTTCGAAAAAAACGTCGACGTTTCAAACTTCAAAGAGGGGTTTCTCAAGAATAAAAGTCTGCTCTATTGCATGGTATAGTTCGATTTTCCGCTGGACCCTTATTTTTTGAGATAAATTGAAAAGTACCCTCAAAAATTGGTGCAAAAGTGGTGTCTCTCCGCCTTTAATGATTATTTAAACATGTTTAAACATTCATAATGTATTAATTTTGGATACCGCTGTATTCGGGAAAGTCTACAGAATCTTCTGCTGCAAAGAATAATTCAATATCTTTTATAATAACACTACAATATTTGTTTAAAGTTGAAAAATATGTTTTTTTTTTCAAAGCCATGTTTCGCAAAAACTGTGCGTATAGGAAAAAAAATTAAAAACAGATTCGGAATCAGCGCAAACAACTCTATACAAAGGACCCAACAGTAATTGGGGAACAAATTTGGTGTTGGACAGTGAAATTGCTGTACCATTATTCAAAATATTGTTTACATTATTAAATATATTGGTGTGTAATCAATTACTGAACTTTTAGGTACTGTACGAGGTATGATACCAATTTCATATCCATAAACTTCGAAAACCATAGGGAATGGAATTATTCTAGATCGGTAAAAATGTTTAATTTTCCAGTTAAAATAACTCGGAGTGCAAAGGGTTAATAATTAATTAGGTAGTGGGCGAATTGAAAAAATATTGCTATCTATCAATTTAGTACATTTCTAAAAGTACAATTGTAAAAGTTTGTAATTGGTAATACGTGTTTCAGTATGCAGACCTCGACGTACTTTTATAAACGCACGCAATTTCTACAATTGTAGAAACTCGCTAAAAGTAGTGGCACGTATTTCACCCTTGCAGGAAAATTTCTACGATTCTACAGAACCGACGATAGTGGCGCGTATTTCAGGATGTGGAACAGGAATGTTTCAGGGTTATACTGAAACTGTGCTATTTTAATTGGAGACAGTTCTACAACTGTAGAAATTCCCCAGAATGACAGAAAATATTCTGAACCTTCTTCAGCACAGAAGAGACTTCCTTCTCTTCCGAACAATCTAATTAAACAAACACATTTCTTATCACAGCCGATCAGAATCGTCAGTCTTAAATCTCCCAGCGATTTTTCAAAGCCTGGAGAAAGGGAGGAGATGATGGCGAGGCGTCGATGGCGAGTCCTAAAAGTCACTTTGTATGTATCATCCTCGGGCAGGAAGTCTCGGTGGAAGCCGAGGACAATTCGATCCACCTTCCCCGGGTCCTCTGAAGGGAAACTGTATCGCGTGTTTCGCTGAATGGAGATGAACCCTCGGATGCGGCCTCCGGTTTCAAAAGCTCCGGACGAGCGGATGAAGATGGACGCCGATAAGAAGCCCAGCAGGGATATCCCCTGGAAGAAATCCTGATTCGAGGCCGGGAGACGGTATCTCGGTCGATCGGTGACCGGTCACGTTTCATCCTGCCCGGAGACAGAACGACCTCTCGCTTCCGTCCTTCAACTTTTGGAAAACGCCTTTGCGTTCCTCCGCAATAGAAAACGTATTATCGGACGGCTTATCGGCCGGCGAGAGCCCCCTAATCTGCATCGCCGAGGACTCCGACAACAATGGACCACTTCCGACCGACGTCGATGCCGACCGCTACTCTACGGTGATTAGGGTAATAACCGAGTATAAATTCCCTAGCCCTCCCCTAAGATGTTACTCGATCCTGGGAACCTCGTTTTTCAACGGACGCTGTTGACGCCGGCTCCTTCCTAATCTTATGGGGTCTCGGGATGAGGGTAAGCAGCTTTGCGAGATTCGAAGATGATCGGGGATGCGAAATATTGTGGACATGCCGAGGTTCATTCGATGTTTTTCACCGTGGGAGGAAAAGATGGGGACTTTCGCCCCTTATTGTGCTTCGGATACCGGTAAATCTTTTATTCTCGCACGACTGTCATGTAATTTGATGTATTCGATCAGCAAAAATTCTAGGAAAATTTTCGTCGTGAAGCTGCGAGCGCGAAATATGAAGATCTGCATTTTATTCATTTTATTCGTAGAGCGTGCAAAAGGTTCGCGGCTAATCAGCTCCTCCGCGAGAAGTAGAACGTCGACGGTCTATCTCGACCGCGTGGAATTCACGTTTCTCCTGACATTTCCACGGTCCATTTATTTACCGGCAAGACAGATCTGCTCGCTCGCAGAAACGTCACAAAGAAACTCTCCCCCCAGCGAGATCAAAAGTGTATATACCAACGAACAGAGAGAAAGAGAGAGATAGAGAGAGTCACGTCTATCCACGGAACGTCTAATTACGCCGAGGAAATATGGACTTCGCGAAACAAGATGGCGCGTACAACGAGTATAACCAGCATATTCCCAACGACTATGGTACTACACGGCGTGTACAACCGGTATGTGTACGTGGAAACGTGTGGCCGCACTATCGTTTCGAGCTTATCGCGGCACAGTTCTTACGTTCTATTCACGGCAGCCCCAGGGAAACCCGGTGAAAGACAGACTTCAATTTTCCACGTAACTGATAAGAACCCGACGCGACGCGTCGCGCGAGCAGAGTTATCTTGCCTGACCCATTTAAGGACTCCTAATATTTTGCTTCAATACACGACGACGGCGATAGTCTTCAAGGAATTTCGTGCCGGCTCGGCGCGGCGCGGCGCTGCAGTCTGATTAACGCCTACCTTACTTACCGGATGA